>CM053508.1:54261662-54312438 GCA_028627145.1 Eidolon dupreanum | reverse complement strand
AGCGCTTAATCTCAGCCCTGAACATTCTTCCTGTAAAGATAACTTTTAATGACTCAACGCTTTCCTAAAGTATTTAAGAGGATTTTTTAGCAACAAAATGGCAAGACAAGTAAGAGGTCAAATTGACAACAATACTGAGAGTTATGGGCTGAGTTAGTCAATTTAGAAAACCAGAGTTCTCAAGAAAATTATTTTCTCCCCATGCTTACCTGCAGAGCGCCTTGCTTTCACCACCACCACAACTCTCTCTAGAACTTTCCTCAAGTGTTAATTTTGTCCCAGGCTTTGGAGCTCATTTCACCAGATGATAGCTGTAGAATCTGATACCCTTTGATATCAGATTTTAATCACCTGAGGAACCTATCTCTAATTTTAGACTTTGAGATGGGCCATTTATCCCACCTTACCCCTTCTCAAAAAATCAACACAGTAATGGCGGTCGGAATCTTCTTTTTCTTTTTTTTTTTCTTTTTTTTTTTTTTTGGTCACTATAAAAAGATTTTGAGCTCTTTCAAATCCATAAAGAGACTCTTTAAAGCAAATTTAAACTTAGCATGTTTTTAGGTTAAGTAATGTAGTCACATAGTCACAGTCAAATTGAAGTTTCAAAAGGAATTGAGTAAGAATCCACCTTCCATAGCCTTGTCTCTCAGACACATAGTTTTCTTGCCTTTTTTTTTTTTTTTTTTTTTGTCCCCACAGATAGTCTGTATTTTCTCTTCTGGAGACATATGCACATATAAGCAAATATTCTTTCTATTTCAAACAAATGAATCACACTCTGAATACTACTCTACATTTTGCTTTTCTTACTTATCTTGAAGATTTTTCTATATCAATACATATTTTCCTTATTCTTTCCTTTTTCATAGCTGCGTAAGGGTTCCATTTTATGCATGTACAATAATGTATTTGAACAGTTCTCTCTTGATAGGCACTTAGGTTCTTTCCAATATTTTGCTATTATTAATAAGGGTACAGTGAATAGAAGTGTATATGGGTTTACCTGTGGGATAAAATTCTTAGAGCTGGAATTTCTGAGTCAAAAAGTGAGGTAATTTCGAATTTGATAAATATTGCTAAGTTGCCACTCAAATATGTTATACTAACTTACAATCTCACCAGTAATGCATGACTTGCCTATTTAACCCACTCCTGCTAACACTTTCTAAATTTTCTAACTTTTGTCTATATAATAAGTAAAAAATGTTTCAGTGTGATTTTGTTTTTAATATTTGTTATTAGAAATATAATTGATCACCCATTCTTACGCTCAGATGCCATCTATATTTATTTCCTTCTCTGTGAACCACATGTTTAAATCTTTTTGTTCATTTTCCTTTTGGTTATGTTAGTTCTCTTTTTTAATTTTATTTGTAGGAGTTTTTTTGTTTTTGTTTTTGTTTTTTTAATGCAGGAAGTTAGCACTTGACTCTTGTAAGGGTTGCAATTTTTCCCCCACATAGTCATTTGTCTTTTTACTTTACTTTAAATAGTTTTGTCAGGCAGAAAATTTTATCCTAATTTTTATGTATTCATCAGTGTCAGACTTTCACATCATATTTAGAATGCCTTCCCATTCTGAGGGGAAAAAATCCATTTGTTTCTTATAGTAATTTTCTAATTTCATTTGTTACATTTAAACCTTTCATTTTTATTATATTTATTTTGGAGGAAAATTTGAAGCATGGAGACAACTTAATATTTTTTTTCCAAATGCCTACCCAGTTATCTCGACACTATTTATTAAACAAGTCAACTTTTCCTCAGTAATTTGAGATGTCACCTTTATGACACCAAATCTTCCTACTCAGCATATAATGTGTTTTTGTTGTTGTCAAACTCTTTATTATTTTCTCTCAAAAGTGTTTAAAAATGTTTCTTCCTACAGAGCCTGGACGGTTCCTAAGTTTACCTCTCAATGTTTCTCTTTTCTTGTTTATTGTTCCTATCATAAATGGTTAATTTTTCTCCTGTTAGACTCTACTGGCAATCTGACGATCCTATTTTCTCATTTGTTTTGTTTGTTTATATAAAGGCTATTTATTTTTGCATATTAATTTTACACATATTGTTTCTGGAGAATCATACCTTCATTCTAGCCTTCAAAGAATTCTCACAATTTTCTAAGGAAAATAGCATTTCAAAGCAAAAAATTATGATTACACAAGGAAGCAAGGTACTAGGAGCAAACACTAGCAGACATAACAGATTAAACATAGATGCAATAAAACTATATAAAAAGGAAAGTTTTAAAATGATAACCTGAGATTCAAGAAGGGAGGCAGGAGGATGAGATGAGGGAAAATAATGTGGTTATATGAAGCTATTGTCAAGACCTTCGTCTTTGTTTTACGGTGTAGGTTTACAGATGCTTATCACGTTGTCAAAAACTAACTGATCAATTAACTACTAGGGCTAGTGCCTGTGTGATGGCTCACCAGGCCCAGGCTGGCAGCCTGATGGCAGTGTTCTAGCTTTGGACTGCTTATACACAAAAGAACTCTTTGACTTGGGATGGTCTTGAGCTGATTAGTTTTAGCTATTAACTATAATGACTGAAGAGACAGAGTATTGGGCTTTTGTTCCTATCATATTCAAGTTTATTTATATATGAAAAAAAAAAGAAGGTGAAGTAGTTTCTGATTCGCCACCCCTTACCAGCAGCCACTCATCTGAGTGTTCCCGGGAGTTGTGTACCTTCAGTTCTGGTACATGAACATGTTCTGAATTCCAGGTACCACTAAATGTCCATTATTACACTCCAGCTTCCCAATCCAGAGTCCCCACTCCCCCAGTCACCATCTGGGCACCAACTCACATACTTCCCAATGTCTCAGATATCTCAGCCTCGACATGTCCAAAAAAAAAAAAAATTCTTCATAAAAATGTTCCCTTCTTTTCTCTACCATCATCTACACAGTTATCTCAACCAGAAACTTGGTGACACTTTGGTGTCATCCTTGGCTTCCAGCTCTCTCTTACCTCCTTTCTATATAAATCACCCTGACCTGTCAGTTTTACCTCCTGAATATTTCTCAGAATTCCTTCTTCTTTCATCTCTGCCACCACTGCCCTAATGTCAGCTTTCCTCATCTCTCAAGCTGAAAGAAAATAGTTCACTTGTCTGCCTTTCATCACTTAGGTCTTCCTCAAATCCTTTTTCCATACAAACTTAACAGTGAAGCCCTTAAATCACAGATTCAACAATTTCTCTTTTCACCTCTATTTTTTCCATTTAAAAATATTATAAAATAGTGCATGCCTTCCCTAAAATGTCAAATAATAGAGGTATATACAGTAATAAGAAAAGTCTCTGTAATATTTTTCCCTTTTCTGTCCAACACTCCTTCTCTCCTTCTAAAAATTGCCCTTCCTCCAACTCCATAAATAAAGCCCTCCCACACCAACTCACCAACCTGGACCCTCAGGAGCTGCCATTTTCTTCTTCAGTCTCTCACTCAGGCCATAGCTAATTAGTTCATATTGAGAGTTCTTTCCTATAGTTTTGGACTCAGGCTCAAAGTGTCTAATCAACTATGGCTAGAGATGTAGGACATAAAAATTGGTAAATTTGGTGGCCAGGCATCTCGTCCTGATCATTGGAGAAGCTGATGGAGCCAGCCAGAAGAGAAAAGAATGAATGAAGTGACACACACAGAGAAACAAAGATAACAACACGGAGAGAGAGGATCTGGTAATGTTTTGTTTTCTAACACAAATGGATCATGCCATACAAGTTATACTTTCATCTATTTTTTTTTTCATTTAACAATATAGCTTGGTGACCTTCCATTTTATTCTTTATAAAGGTACTTTATTTTTTTAATGGCTGTCTCACATTTAATAGTCTGAATGTCCCATGGTGTAGTTAATTATTTCTAGCCAATAAGTAGGTTGTTTTCAGTCTCTTGCTGTTACAGAGAATGCTGTAATAAATGGGCGTGTACAAATATGTATTTTTTACAGAAGAGAGTCCTGAAAGAATAATTACTCCTATTTTTTTCCCAACTCCCCAATATTTCTAAGATAAAATTCATGCTTCTTAAAAAGGCAGATATCACCACCATCAGCATTTTTCACCCGTCCTAGCTTTCTGCCCTACTTTTCAGCAACACAAATTGCTTGAAGCTTCTAGCTCATATACCATGCTTTTTCTTACTCTGTGCATTTTCTTTGCTCTTACTGAACCTGGAAAGGCCTTTCCACCCATCTCTGCTCAAGCTATTCCTTTTCATTCTTTCTGACTCAGTTCAGGTGTCAGTTCTTCCAAGGAACTGCTCCACACAACTTTCATCATTCATCTACCACATTGTATCTGATTTACTTATTAATATACCTATATTTGCTCCAGGTCAGTAATTAAAGACAGTACTTGTGTCTTATTGTTTTTATATTCAAAGTACTTAGTAAAGTGTCTGGAACATAGCATATGATCAGTTACAATTGAATGAACAAAGGTCTGCACTCATAGATTTATCAGACCCTACACACTCACCCACATGTGTATTTGCTCCTTTTGAATGTTAATGAATCTGACAGATTTCTTTTTCTCTAATCAATAATAACTATTACACAAACACACATACACTTTCCATAGTGTGTAAATGAATGCATGTAATGAATTGTTTTAGTTTTGTATTTTCTTCTGGTTGTCAAGTTAATTGCCTCAGTTAACATCTTCATTCTTGAAGACAATGATAATGATAACAATAGCTATCATTTATTCTATTTCTTACTGAACCTGGAAAGGCCTTTCCACCCATCTCTGCTCAAGCTATTCCTTTTCATTCTTTCTGACTCAGTTCAGGTGTCAGTTCTTCCAAGGAACTGCTCCACACAACTTTCATCATTCATCTACCACATTGTATCTGATTTACTTATTAATATACCTATATTTGCCACTGAATTATAAATTGCAGGTCCTGTATTAAATAATTTACCAGATCATCTCCAGTCCTTGTGGTTCTTAAGGATAGGCACTATTATCCATATTTCACACATACTGAATGCAAGAGGTTAACACCTCAACTAACATCACACAACTTTTTCCTTAAGAAAAAAAAAAAAAGCTAGTTCTGTTATTTAGATCTGAGAGAATTGAAAGCCATCTTCTTTTCCTAACCAGGCTCTCTTATAGTGTTTTTAATCCATAAAAGGGGCTGTTGACTCAGACTCCCTGGTGTAACATTCAAGACTCACAAATTTAAACCTAGTTGGGAATTGCAAACACACTTTCATTTATTGCTGTTATAATCAAAGAAGAGGCTTTTACTTAAATATTAAGATTTGGAGGTAGAGGCATAAATAGAAACAGTTAAGAACATTCTAATTGTTCTTCTGCCCTCTCTTGCATTAACCTGCATTGAATTTTTAGTTAGGTCACGTTCCCCATGTGCTATCATTATACTTTACATATGTTACTGCTAATTTCAATAATAAGCTAATTTCCAACAATAGCTACCTATGGTTAAATGTTACCCCTAAGGAGTAAACTAATGTTCAACATAAGCAAAACACACACAAAGTCACCCACCGGGGGGCTGCTTATATTTTTCTTTTTCTCAAGTGAGATTTACTAAGTTGCAGTGATAGACTAAATTGTATCCATCTCAAAAGGGATTTTTAAAGTATATCCATATATCCTAGAACTGTATTTTGAGATGGTATGCCATTATTTCAGTGGTTAAGCACATTGGCTTTGGGGGTAAGCAAATGTGCCATCCAGTAGGTTCTGTGATTTTAAAGCAAATTATTTAACTTCTCTGAGTTTCAGTTTTCTCTTCTGGGTCAATGTGACTTCTCAGGTTCAGGAAGAACTATTTTTTTGCTATTTGAAATTTTAATTAATAGTTAATTTATTTAAGATACATATTTAAAAACCTAGTTTTTCTTAGTCTTTGAATTGAACTTAAAATTCTTATAATTCTATACCTAAACAGAGCAAATTTCAACAATCACTTTTAAAACAGTCTATAATTAATGTTTGATCAACTAAAGGTGAACTAACCAAACTCCTTCAATAAGTACCATTTACTACTTAAACACTTTAAACTCTGTTTTAATTCTTGTAAATTCAATAAGTGAAACTTACAGTGAGTGAATTTTAAGCTCTTAAACACTATAAATAATAAACTCACAAAGAGTATTTCAACTTTTTAAAACCTGATATGACGGTAATATAGTACTATGGATTTTATTTACTTCATCCTCACTAAACTCAACTTTAATCTCTCCTGGAGTTAAAAGATTCTTAGCTGCATAAGTAAGAGACCCAGGCAAACTGTGGTAACTATCTCAAGAGAACTGCCGTTACCATCTCAAGCAAGTAATTGGGGCTTACTGATTAGAGCTCCAAGACCAGGGGAAAAACCCAGGGGCTTTGTACAACCAGGAATGTCCTCCCTATCCACTGACAGACACATGGACTCATTTTTATGGTTGCAATAATAAAGGCTTTATATTTTTAACTCTTTAAGTAGAATTGGTTTTTACCAATGTCTTCTGAGGGTAAGGTACACCATTATTTCATCTACACTCACGTATACCGTTTGCGTCTAACTTCTTTCAATAATCTCTTTACTGTCTTAAATTCTGCTTAATTGTGTGTGTGTGTGTGTGTGTGTGTGTGTGTGTGTGTGCAGCCATCTCGTCTGACAGGGCACAAGTCCTTTAGTTAAATGCTACATATCCCCTATACCTTCATCTGGTTCTTTAGTCATGAAACCAAAGTCATGCTAATAACAATTTGATCATTTCAGTACCTTCCCCATAAGGCCCTTGTGGGGATCAAATAAACTAAATGAATGCTAACATACTTAGCACACTGTCCAGAACATAATAAGCACTTGACAACTATTATTATTTGGGGGTATTTTCCCTACAAAGACTTTTATCCAGTTGTTGAGCTTTAGTTAAAATAAGATATAATTGTAGTTTAAAAATCATATATGATATCATATCATCCCTTTCCTGCTAAAATTCTACTAAAGCAATAGTAACTTAAAACAAGCCTATAAGCACAGAAGGCGAAAAAAAAAAGTAGATGAGATAATAGTTCCGAGAATCAAGAAACTAAAAAAACTGAATCTTAAGCAAGTGATGAAAAAAGCTGAGAAGCAACTCGATTTGCACTGAAGATCCCTGAAAAGGCTCAAGAATTGGCAGCAATAGTTTTCAAACAGTTGGATGTTCATATACAAAAGAACTGAACATCAATCCACAACTCTCACTGTATGAAAAATTAACTTCATATGTATTATAGACTTAAATATAAGATCTAAAACTATGAAACATGTAGAAGAAAACAGGAGAAAACTTTTGTGACCTAGAGTAAGGCAAAGGTCAATGTTTAGATTGAACACAAAAAAACATGAAACATAAAAGAAAAAATTGACAAAGTTAACATTATAATTCTAAATTTCTGCTCTTCAAAATACACTATTAGAAAAATTAAAAGGTATGTTATAAACTGAGCATAAACTTGCAAAACACATATCCACTTGAGGATTATAAGACTATATCAGGAACACTTAGAATTCAAAAATAAGAAGACAAACAGCACAATTTAAAAATGGGTAATAGATATGAACAGTCACCTCCTCAAAGAAAATATGCAAATATCCTATGAGCAAAATGAAAAATTACTCAACAATACTACTTGTTAGGGAAATCCAAATGAAACCACAATATGATACCATTTAACATCCAGTATATTAGCTATTTTTTTTAAATGACCAATCTCACCAAGAATGACAAATTTTTGGTGAGAATATGGAGCAACTAGAAATTTCACACATTGCTGATGAAAATTTAAAATATTCAGCCACGCTGAAACAGTTTAGAAATTTCTTATACAATTAAACATATACTTCCTACACAACACAGCAATTCAATTCTTAAGTATTTACATAAGATAAATGGAAACGTGTACATATAAATATCTTTATACATATATTCGCAGCAGCTTTATTAATAAGAGCCAAGAGTCAGAAACAAGTCAAACGTCCACTGACCAGCAAATAAATAAACAGACTGTGATATAGCCATACAATGGAATACTACACAACAGTAAAGAACAATGAGCTAATGATACATAAAATAGATGTGTGAAAATCAAAAGTGTTATGTTAAATGAAAGAAGCCAGACATAAATGACTATATAACTGTGTGGTTCCATTTATATTACATCCTAAAAGGCAAAACTGTAGGGAGAGAAAATGGTTTAATGGTTGCCAGAGTCTCAGGGTAGATGGAGGACACTGACGGCAAATATACATGAGGAAACTTTTGGGGAGTAGCAGATTTGTTCTGCATCTTGATTGTGGTTGTGGTTGCACAGCTATGTGCACTTATCAAAAATCATCTACTATATATTTTTAAAAGGTGGCTTTTATTGTATGTATATCTCAATATAATTCAGATATTATTTTGTTGAAATTTGTGGATTTATTAGGTGTATCTTTGCTCTTTCCTGAAATCCTGTGGAGATGATGGCATATGAGAGACAAAAAACATTTTGGAAGGCTGAGAGTGAATGGATCATTGGTAACTCACTTAGCAGAGCAGAGAAAGCTAATATCTAATTGCCAGCAGATAAGGATGCCAGTGAAAAGCAAGATACTCTTCTTACTAGAGTTCAAGAAAGTTTAAGAGCTAGGGGCATTGGTAGATTCTGAAAGACAGGGTGAGAAGTGAGGTAGATGTAAAAATGACTGGTTTAGAGTTAGGCCTCCAGATTCCCTCACTCACCTGTGTATTCAGGTAGCTTCCCCTGCCCCAACCCAGCAATTGATAGCAGGTTTCCCCTCCTGAGTAACTGATCCAGACAGACTGAACTTTGGGTCAATAAGACAGCTAAGTGGAAAGATAAGGAAAGGAACAAAACAAAAGATTAGCCAGAAGTCTCTATAATGAATCTTGAAACACTCAACCCCAGATCCTTCCACCGTATACCTTACTTGATCAGGTCCCAGTCGCTGGCAGCCAGGTCTATATCCATACCAGGCAGGATATTAGATATTTCTTCTCTGAATCAACACACCTGAGAGAAAATACACAGAGGTACTGACATGTCTACATTTCTTTAAGAAATGAGTAGGAACATGCTGGAGTAAAGCCCATTAGTTAGCAAGCCACACCCACATGGTGTTTTTACACCTTATTCTAATTATGAATCAACAGCTATGAACAAACCAAACATTTGAGGAAATCTTTTACCTGAAAGAATGAGACCAGAATATTTAAACCAGGAAATTAGATCTTTGAATAAAAGAGGCAATTTTAAAAGACAAGAAAAGTAGAGTAAAACTTCAAAGGAATTTTTTAAAAGACCCTAAATTATCCTCAGAGACATAAAAGAAGGTATCTTATCCATTAAAGAAGGAGAAAATACTATTAAAATGGTATTTTCTTTTTATATTATAAATAACAAAGCAAAATTAATAAGAGAAGGCTTGGAAAATAAAATTGATGAAATCTCCCAGGAAGTAGAAAATAACTAATTGAGGCAACAAAAGATTCAGGGTGGGAAGAAGCGAACTGAAGTCTGAGGTTGTCGGTGGAACACTAAGCATAGCACAACCATTCCAGAGCAGAAGAGCTCAGAGGGTTTCAGGAGGAAAGGCTCCAGGAGAAAATGGAACCAATGGTATTCTTGAAGTGTTTGAGCATATTGAAAATAGTAAGATTTAGTAGGTTTTTGCAATTCTGATAGAGTTTATAAGAGCCTATGAGAATCTGGGCTCTTGTTTTTGATTTGCTGAGTTTTCTGTATTCCTAGCACAAATCACTGCATCCAGGAGAAACAAAAAGATGTTAACAGAAGTCATTGTAGTTCTGTAATAAATGACAGTTATGTCGTTAAGATAACGTGAGCATAAATAATGATTCAACTAAAAAAATTGATATATCTATATAGGAACAATAGAAGGAGATATATATGTTAAGAACAATGAGGATTGCAAGAACAGTGGGAAATAAGAAAACCTGGTTTCCTTCTTCTGTAATAAAAAATTCAAGCTTTGACTTCTGCGTAGGATGTAGAAAGAATTGTAAGAGGCCATCGCATCAACCTAACAATGAACAAGTTGGATAAATTACAAATTCATAGTTTTACTGAACACATCAGAGAGCTGAGAATACAAAGAAACCTGAACAAACAAAAATCCAGAAAGTAATAAACTTTTCACAGGAGTGAAGAGACTTATGCCTGCTTTCATTTCTGATAATCAGGAGAGATAACCCAACATAAACAGGAGGAGGAAAAAGTCAGCTGAAGTGGTAACAATTAATAGTTATGAGTGGGCTGTCATAACAGATTAGAATTCTGAAGATTCTCAGTTGAAGGCAAGGGAGAAGCATTGAAAGAAATTTTGCCCCTGAGGCATGCAGGTCTTCCCCAAGTCCAAGGCAAGCAGCAGCTGCTGAAGACTGAGGATGGGGAATGAGAAAACTATTTTAAATATAGAGACTCACATAGGCTAATAGTGAAAGGTAAAGAAAAGATACTATGCTAACATTAATCAAAAGAAAGTTAGAGTGGTTATGTTAATATCAGATGAAATCAGAGCAAAGAATTATTACTCAATTATTAAAAAAAAAAAAAGTCCAATAATGATTCAGGAGTACTTTCATCAAGAGGCTATATCATTCCGAAATGTTAATGTGCTTAATAACAGAGCTTCAGTACACATGAAAAAAAAAAAACCGTACAACTTCTAAGAGGAATAGACAAATTCAAAACTATAGTTGGAGATTTCAATATTTGTTGCTCAAAAAGTAACAGAATAAATAGACAGAAAATCGGTAAGGATAGAGAAGACCTGAACAACAATATCGACAGACTTGACCTAATTGACATTTACAAAATATTCAACCCAAAAGTAGAATACACATTATGTTCAAATATACATGGAATCTTTACCAAGATAAACCCATATTTGGGATCATGAAACAAATTTCAGTAAATGTAAAAGATTCAAATCATACGAGTATATTCTCTAACCAAAGTGGGATTAAGTTAGAAATCAGTGATGAAAAACATCTGGAAAAGTCCCTAATTACTTGAAAACAAAAAAACCTACTTCAAAATAACCTGTGAGTCAAAGACAAAATAGAAAAAATTAAAAAATATTTTGTAATAAAATGGAAATTCAATATAAAATTTGTGAGATTCACTCAAATTGATGTTTAAAGGAAAAATTATAGCTTTAATGAATATAAAAATGTACCCTTAAGTTCTGAGTACCCACCATAATAAATTAGAATAAGAACAAACCAAGCCTAAATTAAGGAGAAGAAGGGAAATAATAAAAAGAAATCAGTAAGATAAAAATTAAACCATCGAGAAAAACCAACAAAGTAAATAGATGATATTTTTGTTACTACAACTGATAAACTCTTAGCTACTAATTAATTTTTAAAAAGAAGAGAAAACTAATTACCAATATCAGGAATGAAAAAGAGGAATCACTATAGTTCCTACAGATACCAAGGAGATAATAAGGGAATATTATAAATAATTTTATACCAATTTCAATAATTAGAAGACATTAACAAATTTCTTTAAAACTACAGCTTACCGAAAGGGAAACTAGAAGAAATAAAAACTATAAATAATCCTATACTTATTAAAGAATTGGGTTTATAACGAAATACCTCCTCACATACAATATCTGAACTCAAATGGTGAATTTTATCAAACATTTAAAGAGGAAAGAGTATCAACCTTATACAAATTATTTCAGAAATTAGGGGAGACAGGAACACTACTCAACATAGTTTATGAGGCCAGCATAATCCTGATACCAAAATTTGGCAAAGACATTTCATGGAAAGAAAAATAAAGACCAATATTGTAGGAATGCAGACACAAAAAATTCTTTCAGAAAAGTAACAACTCAAATCAGAATACTTAAAAAGAATCATATGTCATAGTCCAATAGTTTGTTGAATGTTCTAAAATTAATCAATATAATTCACCATATCAACAAACTAAAATATGAAAACCATATAATCGTCTCAATAGACACAGAAGAAATTGACAAAATTCAATACCCATTCATGATTGAAACAAATAAACAAATACAATTCAGCAAACTAGAAGTAGAGGGGAACTTCCTCAACTTGATAAAGGGAATCTACAAAGCCCTACAATTATATATTTCATGATGAAAGAATGAACATTTGACTGCTAAGATCAAGAAAGAGCAAGGCCAAGTCCTTTTAACATCATATAAGAAGTCCTAACCAGTGAAATAAGCCAGGAATAAGACATAAAAAGTGTAAAGATTGTAAAGGAAGAAATATATCTGTCTTTATTTTGAATTCAATGGATAATTCCTAAAATTGAAAATAATTAAACACTGTAAGTACACATAATACAAATATAAATTCAAGGAAAAAAATTTAGACTTTAAATGATTCAGGAGTGGGGAGTGGTGGGGTAATGCACTACTTTTTGCTTTATATGCCTTGTAGTGTTTCTTGATTTTTTTTAAATCCTATTTTACTTTGATAAAAACATAGATTAAATTTTAAAAAAAGAGAGGAAAAGGCCTCAGCAGGCATTAAGTACATTTATTCAACTGCAGCTATTTCTTCAAAGACCATTTCTTTATTTAATAAAGGCTTTTCCTTTGCCCAGTCCCTTAGTAAATTAAAGTGTTGACTGAGCTTTACCCTCTTTGAAAACAAAGGTCGTGAAATCCAGAAGTACTTAAAAATGCAAGCACATTTTCACTTATTAATAGATGGCAATCAAGGCTTGGAATAAAAATAAATATGTAAATTTTTGGCATGATTAATGAGTTTTAAAATTGTTTTTCCCATAACAAGAATTACTCATTTGGGGCTGTTAGCCCCAAGGGCAAGCATCTATGCTATCACAATGGTTTGTTAATAGTACTATGTACACATATGAACATATCTTTTCATGGTTATTTGCATAAGAATCTATACACGTGTATACATTTATGTCCATCAGCCAGATATTTAGCAAAAAGACAATTTTCTGATCTTTCCAGTTCTGCAATTTGTTTTAAAAATGTCACCGAACCAGAAAAATTCTATATCGGCTTTATATTATACTTCCCACCTCCATTTTTAGCATCAGTTCTCTCCCTTTTGTTAATGCATGTTAAATGGGCAGAGACAGGTCAAGCCTATCTGAGCACAGGCATTCAGTTCATTAAATCTCAGGCCTAAGAAAGCAGGGTACACATATTTTGGAAATCCCACACTCTCTGTGGACTGTCGATTGTTGTCTAGTGGGACCATTGTGAATGGAAAATGTGTAATGTTAAGTCTAGCAGGTGCCATTAAAGTGGAACTTTGAAAGGTGAAATACGATGTTCCCAGTGTCCAATTTGAAAATGGAACTTTTCGGTTTAAATGTCTCCACCTTAGAGACCACTTAATCTAAAGTAGGTCCCCCATTATTCTGGATCCCAGGACCCTGTTCAGTTCTTTCGTAGCACTCGCCACAACCTCTTCCTGTTTACTATTTTTTTTTCTCCCTTCCTAAAATATTAGTTCTATGAGGGCAAGCTGTTTTTTATTTTGTTCATCACTCCATGTCCACTGCCTGGTAACAACCTTGGTGTGTACCAGACTCTACCTCATCTAGAATATATGATTTATAAAATATGGCCTGGAAACATTTAGAAAGGATTATGTTTTTGTTGTTCTTACTCATGAGATAGATCTTCACTTTAAAGGAAACTTTCAGCAAAAGGTTCATAAAGAAGCCAATTGTTAAAACACCGTGCATGGTGCCTGGCAGGGAACAGATGCCCAAGTGAATAGTTGCTTGCTTAGTAATCTCATCTAGCATAATTCAATAAGCACCCTCTGGACCTGAAATGACTTGTTCTTAAATAAGTCTCATGCTTGAAACATATCAGGTAAAGAAATTGGAAGCTATGATAGGCAGATATGTAAGGCTGTGATTCATTCGTTTGGCCATTACTTCACTTATGTATTCATTCATTCATTCAATCAATCATTAATTCATTCATATATTTATGCCATTTATTTGGTCACTTTACATCTACCCAGTAGTTATAAGTACCTGGTGCTGTGCTACAGTTGAGATAGAAATTGTGCAGGAAGAGGAAGTTCTGATGGAAACCATTGTGATAGATTAGAATAATTCAATAGTCCTCCCCAAAAGTCTCAATAAATAGTCACTCTCTAAAATATTTTTCCATGAGTTAGAGTTTCAGTGTGTCGAATTTCCCTAAAATGAAAACAGCTTTTAAAGAAATAGTTTGTGAACTATCAGGATTTTTTAGGCTTGCAACATATTATCGATGCCACCTGGGCTGCCCTTCTAATCAGCCAATGAAAAATAAGGAGTGTACTGGTTTGTGGCAGCCCTGCTAGAATAAGGCCTTGAATGTACCCTGACAAGCTAAGAGTCAAGCTAAGTAACACACTGTTTAAATGTTATTTTAAAAGCTAGGTTCTAATATAACATAGGGATCTAACTGAGAAAAGGAGACGATTTATCAGTAAACCACTATAAAATTTGCAGAAACTTAAGACAACTACAGGGACAGTATATGGCTGAAAATATCTAGTTAAGGGGAAACTATTCACCCTTTAAGAAGGGCAAAAATGTATTATCTTTCTAAGTGGGAAAATCCAGAGAAATAAATATTAGCAGGAAGCCTCAAAGCCACAGCCATACACTGACTCCTTTGGCTCATAGTTAGAAGATCCATGCAAGTAGGAGGAAGAGACTGGGAGAGACTGGGAGTGGGAGCTAAGGCTCTCCCTCTAATCTAGAGTTTATTTCTTACTTAGGCTGTTGAACTAAGAAGAACTCGAGTTGGTGGAATCGTCCACAGCCATGAAGGAAGCGAAGAGGTTTGAGTTCTGATCAAAGCTGAAGATAGTTGTGTTGAAGTCTGAAGTACATGAGACAAGAGTTGAGAATTTTCTCTTTGAAACTGAAGAGAAAATGTAGAAAAGATTAAGAATATTTATATGAACGATAACTTTTAAAGAACAGCACCTTAAAATATTTATTTAAGAGCATGCACTATAAAATTATAAACTCTTCGATTTAATTTTAGTTTAACACAGATGAAAAGACAGAGGGAGAACCTACAGTAGTTAACCTAGTAGGCATTGTTCCTGTCCTCATGGCAATTACTGCCCAGTGGGAGAAAAATATTAAACAAACTGTCAAAGAGGAGGATAAATCTCATAATTAAAACATATCAGGTAAAGAACTGTACCAGCCACCCCACTATGCTTATCATAGATGATAAGTGGCCACGGTGCCTCTAGGTGGGCTATCTCCTCATAAACTTGTCTTGATTCTTATTAGTAGACTGAAAGTCTGGATGGTTGCCTGCACTTTTTTTTTTTTTGTCACTTTTTCTTTGCCTTACATCCTAGCCCAACTGAGCTCTTCATTTTATTTCTTCACTGAAAAACATTATTTAAAAATAATGTTTGCAGGGACTTCTGTTTCTGAGAAAATGGAGTATTCATATGTTTCCTTACTCTTCTTAATAAGGACAACTATAAACCCTGGACTTTGCACATAAAACCAACATAAGAAGATTCTGAGTTGGAGAGAAGAAGGCAGGCCAGCTAAGGACCTTGGGATCCAAGGAACAACAAGATGGTAAATTCCCTGGTGTTTTTGTTTGTTTGCTTGCTTCATATATCCCATACTTAGAGCAAAAGAAACCTGCAACCTGAAAATGCCCACTGGTACATGTAAAAAAGCCCCCAAGACAAGCCTGCTCCCTTTAACCAAAGGACCAGGAAAGGGGCAGCCTCGCATGATTTAAAAAAAAAAAAAAAAAAAAAAAAAAAAAAAAAACCTCTTAGACAATAACAGCTCTATTCCAGCCAAACATCTCAGAAAGAAATGTGACCCACCAACACCCATGCCAGCAAATGCCAAAGGGGGAGCACGGGTGTAATGGCAAGGGCGTAATGAGGCCCAAGCCCCAGCCCGTGGCATCAGAAAAGACCAAGTAGGGAGCTGAGATTTCCATCCCTGCAGGGCAGTAATAAAAGTCCCCTCCCCCAGCAGTATCAAGAGAGAACACGAGGGGAGCCTGGATTTTCACCTCCACCTGGCTATAATGACGGATCCCTCCCTCTCCCTGCTGCTGCGATGTCAAAGGAAGCTCAGTGGTGGTCAGAATTTTCACTACCGCCTAGCAGTGATGAAGCTATTCTCCTCCTTATTGATGCCAATAGAGGTCCCTGAGGAACAGTCATAAGGCATTCTTACTGACACTCCGAACCAGAGGGCTGTCAGTAGAAGCTTAGTAAGGAGCCAGAACTCCCACTCCTGTCCAGCAGTAAAGAGGAGCCCTCCCTCATGAGTGTCGATGGAAATTGAGTGGGAGACTTGATAGAGGAGGGCGGCAGTAAAATGGGAGAGGGAGAGAGAGAGTGAGAGTGACAGCCATCAAAGGAAGGTTCTGTTCTCAGAGAGCCTGGCAATATTAACTAACCTTCAGCTAAGAGTAGCTCCTTAAAACATGTTAGGCTATTGCTACATTTTTATATAGTTGGATTTCATATGTATTTTCCAGGAACCCATTGCCCAAGAGCAAGAATCGTCTTTGCTATAGTTTTTTTTAAATCTTCTCTAATTCGATAAGTGGCCATAGTATCTCATTGTTGTTTTAGTTTGGGTTTCTTTTATTATTTGTGTTGAATTATTTTCATATGATTTTTCTTGCTGCTTACATCGCCTGCTTTATAAATTATTTGTTTACATCCTCTGCTCAATTGTCCATTGGAGTCTTCAAGTTATTTTCTTTTCAATTTTTGGTGTTCGAGATTTTATGTAATGAGAATATTAAGGTGTGTGTGTGTGTGTGTGTGTGTGTGTTGTTGTTGTTGTCGCTGACCAATCGGCATGAGCTCCTACAACTTTTCAAGCTAAACAACTATTCTATTTTGGTTTGAGGGGAGAAAAAAATCAAATCAAGATAAGCTTTTAAACTCAGCTTCATTTCTAGCAGAAAAGAAAAGCAAGAATTGTAAAGCTGCTGAACAAGAGCAATTTTCATTCTCTCTTGGTTTGAATGAGATTTTTTTTTTTCTTTCATGAAATAGGAACTTCTTTTCTGTTTATTCAAACAGTTGTTATCAGCAATAATAAGAAACCTCTATTGAGAAGCAACTGTGGACTGGAAGCCAAAGTACCTCAAATTGGGACATTAAGGCCAATACAGCGGTTTGGTTTAGACAGGGACCCTCGATTCTGTTTATTTTCATTTTCAATCATTTTGAAGGAAAGGTGACAGCATCAGTGGGATCTTCAGAGACACAACGTGACACCGCTGTAAGTTCCACTGTCTTTACTTGATTAAACTGGGCTTGTTCAGAATTCTATTCCTGCATGCCGGGTGCCACCGTGGTGAACACAGGCAGTAAGCAAGTCTTATTAAATTCCTGAGCAAGCTGCAGCCAGCGCGTGCCAGAAAGCAAGACTCTGTCAATCTCCTTTGCTCTGCTGGCTCCACTGTATGGCCCAGAGCTCTAGTGGGATGCAGGCAGCAGCACAGGGCTTCCCCAATAAGGAAATTGAGGGAGGAAGGAACAAAATAATCCGGTACTCAGACTGGAAAGATTGGGGGTGGGATGCGTGAGAGCTACAGACCGGATGGCAGCAAAACCCAAAGCAAGGAGAAAAAATCCTCATTTCAGTCCAGGCCACCAGAGAATGCAGCATGTGAGGACAGAGAGGCCAGAGTTCATCTCAACCCCCTCATTTTTCACTTGAGGAAACGACAGGAGAGAGGTGAAATGACCTGTGTGGGAGAGAAGGGACATGAACTCATGTCCCCTCCTGTAACACCACACTGCCTCTCAACTAGCATATCATTTTTCTGAAACCATTTCCTTTCTGCATTCTCTTTGTGGTTTGAAATGAGAATGTCAAGTTTTTCAGCCAGCAAGTCCTGCTGAGCGCATACAAGGCTCTCGATGCATATTTACTGAATGAAAACCTCATCCTCTGCTGAAGAGTAAAGTCTTCAAAACCGAAGAGATGCAGGCCCAATCTTTAGGTCAGCTACATGTTCCTGTATGACCTTGAGAAAATTACTTGGCCTCCCTGAGCCTCAGTTTCCTTTTCTATAAAATGGGGATGATAATAATAGTACTTACCCCAGAAGGCTATTTTAAGGAATAAGATCGTGCACAGAAAGTGTCTGGCTCACCAAATGGTGCTATGCCAACACCTAGATCTTACAGAAAAATAAATAAAGGCCAGAAGAATGTTACCACTGGGATGATGTGCAATCTGGTGTCATTCCAGTGGTATGGGGGAGGAGAGGGATAATAGCCCAGAAGTGTAGTTAGCATTTTTCCTCTGTTCTTCCTCACTGATGCAGTGAAGAATCACAGGTCAGTGAGATTTAGAAAATATTGATTAAAAGTATATTTAGAAAGACCAAGCACTCCCAAGGAGGCACATGGTTTTAGTGATGAGGGCTATAACAGAGCACTTTAACAAAAACCACAACAAAAAGGGCCCAGAAGTGAGAATGTCTGCATTATATTTGGACTGTGATGGGTGGTTCCAAAGGCATGCCTAGATTATTGGTAAGAGAGGTCATTTTGATTGACACTTGGCTGCTATATAACTCTTCACCGAATGCACGTGTGCTTACCCAGAATTCAGTTTGTTATAACTAGATTTGTGAACTTCCAGGCATAAGTATAGTATTTAATAAAGCTTAAATTGTGAGCAAATTAAGGTAGTACCTTCTGCACAGGCATCTGTAGCCAGATTAGGCCAGCTAAGATTATGATGACCCTCCTGTCCTTTGTCTCTGGGGATGCAGGAGGGATTCTCTAATTACCAACAGGGCGTTCTTTGGGCAGTCTCTAGGATGAGCTCCTATTCCTTTGTTCCTCCATCACTCACGTCTGACTAGCTACTTAAAAGAAGATTAAGCAATTTTGCCCAAAGTAACTCATTCTTTAAGGAATAGCTTGGGCAAAAAGCCCGAGTCCCTGGATATTGGGACAGTCCCTTCTATTCCTCCACATGGTCTCCTATTCACGGTGGCTCATTTTGCAAGGACCAAGGAAAGTCATTAATTATAATTCAGTTATCCTGAATTAGTAAAGAAAAATGTGCACTAACCCCAGGAATGTATAAGCTACTGTAGTCCAATGTGTGTAGTAAAATATTACTGGGTCTGAATTTAGTGAACCCTGTCAGGTCAGAAAAGACTTTCTAAAATTTCCTTTGACAAAGACACCATTGAAAGCTGAAAGAGGGCATTTGTAGGAAAGAAATAGATGTATAAGTACTGAAAAAATTGGAGATACGGTCTCAGAGGACCTTCCTCATGTCCTGCTGTGAGCTGTGTGGTCTGGATCACCTACTCCTACTCTCTGCTCCTGGGTCCTTGTGTGGGATTAAGACTAGATAATGGCGGAGGCTTCAACAAATTAAAACAAACCCAGTTTAATTTTATAAAGATTACAGGCCCAGGCAATACTTTGTGACCTTATTGAGGAGGATCCTTTGGCTCCAGGTTGAATTTAGGGAAAGAAATATGGTAGCTGACAACTAGGATAGGAAAAGATCTCATGAAAGTCACTACATGACGAATGTCACCGCTTCCACCAGCTCCACTGTTAATTGACATTATGACTATAATTTGGGGTGAATTTGCCTAAAACCAAGTGCTTTCTTTGCAAGTGGCTTCATATCCTTAATGCTCTCCTCCCCAAAGCTGTGTTCAGTAGCACCTATTTCCAAAAGGAAACCAGCACTTCTATTGTTACTACTGCGATAGAATTTTTAACATCTAAAGGGAAGAGCGCCCCCTGGTGGAAGTATAGTCCAATCAGGCAGCCAGGCCCACCGTTAAAGCTGTCCTACAGTGTTCCACACCTTCAGGAAGTATTTCCTATAACCCTCTTCCCTAAGTCATTACTGTTGTCAAAAAATGCACATCGGGCTTAAGCTTCTACTAAGGAATTGTGCCCTTCCATGAAGTTTTATAAGATAGAAACCAGATTCATAATTGGGGTTAGGATAAAGAGAAGACAGACCAAACAAGGAAAGGATCAAGAGCTGGGAACAAAGAGACCCAATATGAAAAAAGAGGCGAAGGACAGAACACAGACAAAGGAAGAAGGACAACATGAAAATACATATTGCTTCCTGGTATTTTTCTTCCTTAATTTTATTGAATTTTATTCTGGATACAAAATGCTTATTCTAAAATAATCCCCACCCATTTTAAGAAGGGTATCTGGTATTACCCGAGACCGTTAATGACTCAATTTCTAACAATGAAGCAAACCACACAACCCAACGCCTCATGTAGCAGAACGGATGTCCTAATTCTAGTCTGTGTTGCACTCTAGGGCTTTTTAAAGGGGGAAGAAAGTGTGTCTGATGCCAAATAAGAGCTTTGACAAGTGTGAGTTGGGTGGAGGAGGAGAGGCATTGATGAAAGACAAAAATCCAAAGCCAGGTGCCGTCTGCGGCTTCATTCCGAGTGACTTGTGTGTTCAGGATGCCCATTATTCCTGGCAAGGTGCATGCAGCACAGCGGCCTCCACTGTGACTTCGGGGATAGATGGCTGAAGAGTTTCCTTTTAAATAGTCATGAGTTTATAATAATGTATGTTAGAAAAGAAAATGAACTGGCATATCAAACCCATGAATTTAAGGATACTATTTTTAACATAAGGCTGCACTTTTTCTTTAAAAAAAAAAAAGCACGAGCTATTTTAAATAATGTGTCAGATGAAAAGGAGAGGTGCTAAAAGTCATGAATGAGTGCTCCAATCACTGAGGTTCAGAAAGCCCCACTATAAGTAAGCAGATACTATTCAAACATTTTCCTCTCCCCTCTCTGGAGAGACAGTAGATTGATCTAGTGGTCCCCAACCCTTAGATCGGGGACAGATACCAGTCTGTGGCCTGTTAGGAACAGAGACACACAGCAGGAAGTGAGCAGCGGGTGAGAGAGCAAAGCTTCCTCTGTGTTTGCAGCTGCTGTCCAGCGCCAGCATCACCACCTCAGCTCCACCTCAGATCATCAGGCATTAGATTCTCATAGGAGCACCTGTCCCTGGGGCCAAAAAGGTTGAGGACCGCTGGCACTGATCCCCTCTCAAATTTCTTTTGTCTGACCTGCTTCATTCACTTGCCTGGCTTCTGTCTTTACCTGACACATTCCTGCTGCTCTGAACCAATTACAGTGTGCAGGACAGTCCTCCTCCAGGCCTTTTCAACAGTTGTTCCAAAACTGAGATCCAGCTAAGGAGGGATCTCAAGACTGTCCCCAGCAACTTATAATGAAGGAAAAGTCTCCAAAGCGGGCATCCTCCCAGGATCTTCCCATCGTCTCCACCAGTATCCTGGCCTCAAGAGAAAGGTCATATGCTAATAACGTGGTCAGCGGCCCCCAGCAGTGGGAAAGATGGATTCCCCCTCTGAGGACATGAAGAAAGCTGCTACAGTAATCTTGAAACTCCTTTTCTCAGTCAGGATCCCTGAGAGGACCCTGCCACCTACGCCATGGTTAGGCAAGAGGGGACCCTGCTAGTGTGGGTTCAAGCCTGTCCTCTGAGGCTCATTATGAGCTAGTTAAAAACATTCTGCCTTCTATGAGATGACTTAAGAGTGGGTTTTTCTGTAATTTTCCCTTCAAAATATCATTGTGAGAATGCAACTCGATACTGAATTTATAGTATCCCCTGACAAATAAGAGCCCCTTTTGTGCACAGCTGACCTTTTCCACAGTCTGTGTTTTGACTGGCCACCATTCTTCCATTCTAATGCCAGGACAAGCCTCTGATGAGTCAGCCAATCAAAGCCTAGAATACTAAAAAGGTCAGCAACCCCAGGGCATCCAGAGAAGCTAGAGCTTCCTAGTCTTGCCTCCCTGTCAGAATGAACAAGACTCAAAACTAAGGACAGGTTGGCCCATCTTGGATAATATATAGACTGGTACTTAATGCTTTCATTCCTATCTGTATCCAGAGTTTGGGGGTATACACTTAGGGATGTGCTGATAAATGTTTGACCGTCAGTTCTGGTGAGGGAGAGTCTTGATTTGCAGACTTAGCCAATTCCCGTGGTGTAAATATCCCCGTTACAGCCAGTTTCAAGCTACCAACATGATGTCAACTGACTCACAAAATTCCTGAAAATTTAACAATCAGCTCTTGCAAGTCTCTTCAAGCCTACTGTGGTATACGGCTGCATGTACCCCTTACAGTGTATGTACTAGAGTTCTTTAATAGCACAGGGCACTGTGTGTTTAGGAACACTTCTGCATCTTTTGGCTGGTGCTAAGATCTCTGACATATTCCCTCATCTTCCCTGCATCCTTCTTTTTCCTTTTCCATTTTCTCAATTTTTTCAGACTCCTCACATTCTCTCTTCTTCTTCTACAGGTTCTCATCTTTTACATGTGCCTTCAAGCTATGATGACTGAGATGATACATTTATTTTACACTATGTCACTCACTCTGTAATAGCTGAAAATCAGGCAGAGCTGGGAATGGCAAGTTGGGAATTAAAGGTTCTACAGTTGCTACAGATACAGTTCAACTATAAAAAAGTATTGAAGGCTAATAATTAGAGATTCAAAGCTGAATAAGACACAGTCTCTGCCTTCTAAAAACTCATGAATAAATGTGAAGATGGCAAATAATGTCTTCATAGCAGACATTAATAATAGCAGAGTTCACAGGCATCTTTTGTTTTAAATCTATCTCAACAGAGTAGACGAGGCAGTACTTACTAACTAATCAGACTTGGCACTTGAAATGGAAGGTATCTGCCATCCCTGACCTTGTAGAACAAAAGCAGTAAGTGCAGGAGAGAAAAGACAGAAAAGGTGTAAAAGAAACACCTTGTGTATGGGGGCATACACAAGCTTAATTACTATTTATTCCCAAAGCTAGCCCTGTCTATGGACTTTCCCTAAATGAGTGCATTTCAGCGTCACCTTGAAAAACTCCTCTTTTGTCTCTGGGGATTATCCGTGGGTGTAGACGGCACAGGCCTACCTGAATCCCTGAGTGTGAGGATGATGGAGGGGGCTGGGCCGATTTCGGATGGAGTGGGAGGCTGGTGATTGTGATTAAAAAGGGTTACAAGAACGATAGAAGCCAAGCTGTGCATTTAAGAGGGTTTCCAAGCCCAGAGTTCCAGTCACGATCCACTTTCTTCAACGGTGGGTGGCTGCCTGTTCCGGGGGCTCCTTAAGAAGAGAGTTCACACTCAGACTGTACCGAATTTGGTTACTTCCAGCATCTTCAAGGACCTGGAATTTTATGTTCAAATGTGGTCTGAAGTCTACAGTTGGTCACAGAGCTGAGTTCTTTTAGATGGAAGAGAAAGGAATTGATTTTTAGGACACAGTCTGTCAAGCACATCCTTCCTAATCCCAAATATGAGATGGAAACTGCGCCCCTGACAGGCGAGCTGTATGAGCAGGGCTGCAGGCACTGCTAGGACTGCGTGACCTGGGGCTGGTGCTCCTGCACTCACATGCTGGACCTTTCTCGTCTCAGTCTCTAGGACCTAACGGCTCCCAGAGGTTCCTGACTGCCATACCTCTGACCTCAGTTTGAATCTGTGTGGCCCTTTCTAAAAGAACCTTTGCAAAGAATCTCAGTGAGAGGCATTCATTAGAAGGCTCTTGGTGAAATCCAGGTACTACAGTTCCACCCCCACCCCTTAGAACACTGCCTGAATGACCCCTTTGCTAAAACTTTGATCTTGTCCATGGGACTGATGTGAAGAAAAGGTCCAAAGGATAGAAAGAAAGCAAAGCTCAACAAGAAACGAAGCAGATGAAAATGTTAAACCAAACAGTTTCTTTCAAGCCCTTAACCCTGTGGGAGGAAAGAAGCAAATTCAGAGACTTGCTAAGTAACACTCACACTCTGTGGCGAAGTGTTGCCTTTCCCAGATTCTGATTAAAAGAGAACAAACTGAATACCTCAATGTTTTGCTGGTAAAGCCATCACTCAATCACAGCATCGCCAAGAAACAGGAGAGGAATAGGGATCTAACCCTTGCTATTGTTATTTCTGGAGACACGAATGAGGCAGTTGGTTCTGGAGGAAGTCACGAAAGCGTCTCTGAATCAGATGGTATTTCACCCACCATCGCAGGCCAGATGACTTGTGCTATCACCTACAAGTCACAGTTTCCAGGCTTGCTAAGTGGGACATGAAATGGCCTCATCCAGCTCAAGTACAGAATATGGGAAGATTATAGTACAAGCCAAACCGCAGACGCGGGCTCTGGCTGGTGAGGCCTCAGCTTTCTCAAAGGGCGGGTGGGAGTTCAGGGGCAGGGCTGCTACCCTGTGCCCCCAAAGAGCCAGGTCCTTAGCACAAGCAGGAGAAAGGGTGGATGAGATACACTTTCTTCTCAGTGTTAGAACCAGACCTGGTGGGCAGGTGGAGGGTATCTCTGTTCGTGAACCAGAGCAGCCAGCGTCAGCCCTCACCCACCCGTTTCTCCCCGTAACTCTCTCCACTTCCTATCTCCTCACGCCCAATTCCAGATTCTCCTCCCAGCTCATCCTCTAACACTCTGCCATCTGGCAAGTAATTTCTGCACATGACCATATTAGAAACAAGGAAAATGAACCCGACCTCTCAATTCCCTATGTCCCATAAGCTCCTGTCGGGGTACTGGCTGTGCCTCAGCATCTAGCTTGGTACTTGGAACATATTATGCGTTTGATAAAGATCTATTGATCTCACAGATCATTAGCTCCAATGCTAAAACCAGCCCTTCTCTCCTTTAAAGATTCCTAATGATTATTGTCATGAACTAGGAGTTTGGGGTAGCTTGAAAATATTATGGTAGACTTTTTCCCCCAGCTTTGTGGAGGTATAATTGACAAATAAAGTTGTAAGATATTTGAAGTATACATTGTGATGATTTAATAGATATATACATTGTGAAAAGATTCTTCTCATTTAGTTAATTAACACATTCATCCCTTCACATATTTATCTTTATTTCTGTGTGTGTGTGTGTTAGAACATTTAAGTTCTACTCTCTTGGCAAATATCAGTTATATACTACAGTGTTATCAACCATAGTTGCCAATTTTTAACATTAGATCCTCAGACCTTATTCATCGTATAAATGAAAGTTTGTACCCTTTTACCAATCTCTCCCTATTTTCCCCCACCCCTGTTCCAGCCCCTGACAATCACTTTTCTACTCTCTGTCTCTACAAGTTTGACTTTTTTTTTAGATTCTACATACATGCCATGCAGTATTTGTCTTTGTTTGGTTTATTTCAATTGGCATAATGTCCTCAAGTTCCATCCATGTTGTTGCAAATGGCAGGATTTTCTTCTTTCTCATGACTAAATAATATTCATATATTTCTCACAATTTTTTTTATTCATTCATCCACTGATAGATACTTAGATTGTTTCCATGTCTTGGCTATTGTGAATAATGCTGATGTACATGGGAGTGCAGAGATCTCTTTGATATCCTCTTTTCATTTCCTTTGGATAAATACCCAGGAGTGGAATTGCGGGGTCAGTTCTATTTCTAATTTTTGAGGAACTGCCATACTGTTTTCCATAGTGACAGCATCAATTTACATTCTCACAAACAGTGCACAAGGGTTCCATTTTCTCCATATTCTCATATGGCAGATATTTTGACTGAAGACATCACAGAGAGAATGCTCACTATTTTGAAAGGATCCTATTCCATTATTGTGAAATTCCTATTTTAATTCTTAGATGGCCATTAAACTGAACCCCTCTACATGAAGCAGCTACCCTGAATTGGGTGAAACTCCCTCCAGGGGACTGGGAACTTTTTCTATCAAGAGGCAGCCCACCTTTTGACTTTTATGCCACTAGAAATTTCTACTTTATCAAGGGTCAAAATGTATTTTTATAGCACACTGCCATTGATATTACTCTATTCTTTGGGGATGTTTGAAACAAGCTGATTCTTCTACCTCACAGACCTTAAAATATTATAACATGAGATGTGGGAGGGATCCCTTCTCCCTCTCTTCTCATTTTTCTTAGAAAAGTAGCTTCTGCCCCTCTCTCATAGCTAATCTTATTGGTGAGATGCTGACTGCGTCTGGGTCCAGTCACAGCTGGCAGTCAGTGGTCAAGTTGACCGTGAACTTGAGGACTGATGCTTATTGGGTGTACTTCACTTGTGGGCCTGGTTTCTGAGTTTTCGAGGCAGGTATTGTGCTGGCAGACTTCTCTTTTATTGCTCAGGAGCTATAGGACTCTTGCTTGTTCTTAGCACCCCCTGTACTCACATGTGTTGAGTGCCCTGTGGTACCTGACTATGTGGGAAGGAGCTTAGGTAAGGCTTTGGGAGGGTAGCATATCAGCCATGCAGGTGGTTGGGTACCTGGATTTAGACTTTGCTTTGTAGATCTAGCTCCATCCTCTACTTTCTCAATCCTTCTCTCTCTCTCTCTCTCTCTCTCTCTCTCTCTCTCTCTCTCTCACACACACACACACACACAATCTCCCCCTCACTCATCTTTCTTTCCTCCTTGTCTCTCTTTTCACACCTGAATATGTAGTGTAGAAAGAACTACAGGTCCACAACCCATTTTGAAATAAAAAAATCTTTGAAAATTAAGTTTGTTTATAGGTTCGAAACAAATACATTTGTTAGTGAAGCTTGACACGAACTGACATGAAGCTATTCAGTTGTCTTTATTTAACTCAGTTGGTGTGACTATCCACAAAGTTTTGTTGCAGAAATATCAATGTGTTCGGTCATAGGATGTGCCTTCTAACTTACTGAATTATGTGCACCTTTCGAAAATTTAAAAAACTCTGAATTCGAACTTTATGCTACTTTTCTCAAAACAATTTTTAAAATTTTACCTTTAATTTTTCATGTTATAGACGGCTGATTAAAACTGTGATATGGTATTTATAACTTGGCTAAAACCTTGTCCTCATACTTCATGAGCCAGAAACCTGGAAGATGTGTGAACTCACGCCCCAAATGCAGTCCTATTTCCCTTCCCTTGGAGTCTGTCTTCCTTTTGTTACCCACTCCTATCTTGATTCAAGTTCCTCTCTGCACAGGCCACTGTTGGGCAGTGTCCAGAACTTCACCACACAGTCTTAGGGGTGATCCAGCAGCACAAGGCAGCAGAGAACAAAGGTCACCCACCTCACAGGGAGACTGCACTGGGGGGAGGTTCAGCCCTGGGGGCATTCATTTCTCTTAACTGCCCACTGCTTCCTCTAAACTCTCATGCTGAGTTTTCCTAACTGTGCTGCACCCACCCACACTTCCCACAACCTTACTAGAACAGTTGACTTTCTGATTAGAGCTCAGGGCTCAACATTCATTCCTTTCAAATTCCTTTTTATTGAATATACCCTTCATTCAGATTAAGATCATTTTGGATCCTGATTTTGTCATTCAGTTTAGTGTCCTCAGCTTTGTGTCACATACAAATCTAACCACTGAACTTCTATTTCTTCATTTAAGTCATGAGTAAACGTGTTAAAGACAGGGCCAACCTCTAAGCACCACAAAAGATGTGCAGAAATGTCTCCTACACTTGCCTTTATCCATGAATTAGAATCTTTTATTTATTCATTTAATGAATTACGAATCTACCTAATTTGTCATGAGGAAAGTTTGTCAAATGCTTTGCTACAATCCAAACACACTCTTGCTCTTGTGTTTGCTAATATATAACTTCCAGACTGGGGCTGTGCCTTTAATGTGATCCCCTGTGACTTGATTGGGCTCCTCACAATTATGGCTTCCTTTGTGATGCGGTCATATGATCATGGCTTCTGTGCACTGTGCAGTGGACATCGGTTGACAGTAAGATAACCTAGGTCAGTGAAGGCTCTGGATTCTACCACCATCTGAACTACAGACATACAAGGGAACTCAAGACAAACTGATACTTAAGTTTTCATTTCAAATTTTTCATTGATAAAGAGAAATAATAACAAACTATTACCTGGTGGTCTCTGAAATGACTAAGGAAAATGATGTCAGGCTCTCAAGTTACTCTAAGAAGGAAGGATACAATCAGAATCATCAACCCCTAAAGAACCAACATGGAGACATCAGGTGAGATTGTGAGCTAATTGCTTATAAATAATAAGAACCAATTAGCAGTATATATTTTCAGTTTTTGCTGTGTGCCAAGCACTGCTCTAACCAGTTTATGTGAATTAGAACATTTTGTCCTCAAAATAACTCTATGAAGCAAGCAGGTGCTATTATTATCCCTATTCTACAGTTAGGAAACTGAGGAACAAAGAGGCTAAGACATCACCACAATGCAGATCTAGAAAGTGTCAGAACCAGACTGTAAGCCCTGCCGTCTGGCTCTACAACCCTAGCTCCCAGGCCCTCCACTACCCTGGCAAAGCAGTTGTTCAGCATACCCTTGCGAATTCACAGAGAATCAGGTTCATAAACTTGCATACAAACAGGTGGTTTTATATTGACATCGGCCATTTTATCTTTTTAATTTGATTTATCTTCTGCTACTGATCATTCAGAAGTATAAGGATTAAAATAGCAGAACAAATTGGGGAAACTGAATAGTGACCTGCTGTCCCTAATGGGAGATGTAAGCCGAAAAGACGCTAAAAAAAAACCTCTTAAAAATTATTTAGTTGATGACTTCTGGGCAGAAGGTGATGCTAGCTTAAAAATTATTCTCCCAATAAACAATCTGGTGGGAATACTAATATTCTCTCCTTATGTCCCCAGCTCCCATTGATCTCAGAAATACATCTTCCATAGCCAACTTTCTAACTACAACAGCCAGAGGAAAACTGACACTCATCTCTTGCTTAAGACGTTTGTAGCTAGAGGCTCACACATCCTAGACTTATTTGGAGCCCAGGAAAGGCTCCAATGTTCTCCCATGATAGAACAGGAGGACGCAGAGTCCTAGCCACCAAATCCTAACACGTATAGGTGAGAGGACCTAGTGAATCACAGAGTGAAATCCTCCTCTTGTTAAAGAGGATAAAACTGAAGTCAGATTGGTGAAGTTGTTTACTTTAGATCATACAGTCAGTTAATGCCTTATTTATCTTCGCTTCCCTATAATATAAGTTGAGCACTGGAGTTGCTCAGTATATTAATTATCTATGCAAGTTTAGATAGGTCACTTAACCTCTCTGGTCTCAGTTTTATCAATTATAAATATGGAAAATAATACCTGCTGTATATGATGCTCACAGAATTATCGTGAGATAAGGGTCAAATAAAATTTATTCTCCGTCTCTCTCACACACACCCACACACTCCAAACAAAATCAGTAGCAGGAGAGGAAAATGTCACATTGTTAGTCCTCTCCCCTCCTCCTCCTCTGACTTAAAGATTTTGAAACAAAGCCATGTGGTGACTTAGCCAAGGCTGATCATTGACTTAAACTGAAGTAGGAAACCAGAGAGGATATTGATTGTAAGGATTTATAGTCACATGATTATGGAGGTGGGCCAGGCCCAAGACCTGCAGGGTGAGTTGGCAAGTCAGAAACCCTGGAGAGCCGGTGGTGCAGTTCCAACTAAAGGCCATCAGGTTCAAGACTCAAGAAGAGTCATGTTTTGGTTCAAGTCTGAAGGCAGAAAAAAAAGCCAATGTCCCTGTTCAAAGGCAGTTAGTCCCTCTCACTCAAGGGAGAGTCTGTTTTTTGTTCTATTCAGACCTTCCACTGACTGGATGAGGCACACCCACATTAGGTAGGGCTATCCGCTTTACTCAGTCTTTCAATTTAAACATTAATCTCATTGAAAAACATCTTCACAGAGATGTTTCACACCCAGAATAATACTTACCCAAATATCTGGGCCCAGTCAGGTTGACACATAAAATTAACCATCACACTAGCATTAACAGATATTTTACAACACATCCTCATTAAACTGTGATAGATTTCTAGAACACTCACTATGTGGTAGGCACTATGCTAGGTGCTTTCACATTATTAAATATGTACTAAGTACTGCAACTTCAGAGTCATAAACAGAAAGAGTAACGTGTATGTGTTCTAATATTTTCAACCTATAGCAAAATGAAAGAAGCCACAACTAAGTGGATTTTTTAAATTCTATATTTAAAAGAAACACTAAATGATTAAGAAACATAAACTGCTTATGAGTATTATTCATAACTAACATTTTTGAGCACTGGCTATGTACCAGTCAGCGGGTTAAGTGTTTATATGCGTTGGCTTACTTAAATATCACAAGAAACCCATGAGTCATTATTATGGCTCATTTAATAAAGTCATTTTACGAAAGACAAAACTGAGGACTAAAGAGGTTAAGTGACTTGCCTAATGTCAGAGACTAGGAAATAGCAAAGTGCAAGAGGAACCCAAGTGTGTCTGAATTTCAAGCCCCAGCACTTGACCTTTACACTACGGCCTTATCAGTAACAGCTTGCAAGAAGTGCCAGGGAATGCATTACTCCCTCTCCTTTCCCTCTTACAACTTCATTCTCTGCTTAACGCCAAGGGACTAGAAACTGTATACTTTAAGTGTAATGCATGGGTTTCTTATTTAAAATAACAAATTTTGTTTGATAATGTTAATGGAAGACACTGTAAGTCTCATGACAAGACAGTGCCATGGTCTAGCATTCTGAAATACTGGCAGGGATCAAATTTAGTCTGAAGCGATAGTATTAATCTCTGCTGGAATGTCATATTTCAGATCACAAAGCATTTTCTCATACTTTCTCCCTGAACTCTCACCGTGACCCTAAAAGGTATTATTATGCTTATTGTTAAAAATAAATAAACTGAGGTTCATGGAGTTAGAGATTTGCCCAAGATCACACTCCTCATAAGTGGCCAGTTTTTTGACTGCACTATGTTGCCTCTTTCTAACATCACTTATTCTTGGATACAAGTCATTCTCTGACAAATCTCATTGTACAAAACTTTTCACAGTATTGGTAACAGTTACGAGAATCACATAAAATGGTCACTGCACAAGATCATTAATTGCAGAGGATTTGCTGAAAACAGAGGTCTTCCCAGGATATAGAATAGCTTTGCTGAGACATTTCTGCATGAAAGGATTTGCTGTAATGTGATTTCACCTGAATGATTAGCCATTCCTGCAAATTCCACTTCTAAAAGAGGATCTATCTTCACAAGCTACAGTTACCGTTTCTCTGCAGCTGACATTCCAGTGTAAACCAGAGATTAGAAGAGTTTCTCTTTGGTTTTAGAAATAGAGAAGGCAGGCCAGGGTCTGATGACGCAGTGGTGAGACAGGGAGCCTCTGCCATGTGCCCACCTGGCTGACATAACACAGGGCCAGAGTCACAGCCTGGGAGGACAGACCAGACTTTCTAAGAACCAAAACCTCCTTTGATGGGACAAACCACAGTCCTCATGAGGAGAGCAGGGAAGGAGACTGAGGTCTCACAGAGCCTCTAATCAACTCTAGATGCCCTTGGGCAAAGTTTCAGACACCTTATGCATCAAAAATGCTCACCCAGAAAAAATAATCAATGACAAGCAACTCATGGTCACACCATGTGACAGCAAAATGATCCCAGGTACAAAAAGGATGATGGCTACACATGCAGGGTCAGCTCTCAGCACTCACAGGGTGAAACAGGGTGGAGGTATAAAAGGATTCCCCACCAATGCACACACACACAAACACACACATGCACACTCATTACGTCATGGTTACCAAGGCAACCCAACATTAGTCATCAAATCTCATCTCAAGGTGCATTAGCAGAGCAGGAGAAAGGCTTTTGTTTGTTTGTTTAAAGCTTTTTCCTTCCTTTCTTCTTAATAGGTTGTTCTGATTTTGATAATGTCTAAGTACCTCTCTTACCCTGAGAAATCCTAAAATCAGTGTGTTTGGCTGGTTTAATCTTAGAAAGCCATCAACATTTTTTTTTTCATATTGGGTCAGGGCAGGGAAGCCAGGGCTTAGTAATAATGCTGCAACTGGAAGATTTGAAATGGTTACTAGAACTGTTAGGGTGGTGACTTAGAAACTGTATTTGCTCTGAGGATGGGCACCACTTTCCTGGAGGCCCACCCCAGAGAGGCTTCCGGCCTTCTCAAAGAAGCAGGCCCCACCCTGTAGCGTCGCAGCAAGCAGGCTCTTCCCAGGCACAAAATGGCCCCTCTGGGCACGGCACGCTTGCAGACTTTCTATTTTGGGCCCCGAAATTGCTGTGCAGCTCATTGGCTGTACATTCTGAACAGAAAGGTCTTCCCGGGACCACTTACTGGAGGACTTTACCAAGAGTAGAAATAAGTCATCAGAGAAAATGATATGACAAGTCACAAGGGCAAAGAACAACAATGTATAAGTCCACTCTCCTGATCTGAGCTGAGAACACTTTTCTCTCAGAAAATCCCAGAGAGGCATCCGATGACTGATTGGGAGGTGGGCTCTTTGCCAAGTGAGAAAGGAGAGCACCAGTTCCTGGACTTGTCCTGTATAAATTATACGTATAATAAGCCTTCTCCCCCTTAGGCATAGCCATGATTCAAATCATTTGCCAGTGATGAATTCCCAGGTAAAAACAAGTGCTTTAAACCCATTGAAGGAGGAAAGATGGTGCTCTGGGAGCCAATAAACCCAACTTTTGTCCTCCCTTCCTTTTTAGCTCCAAGTCCCCCTGGTCCTTCTGCATGGGGCTTAATTCAGGACCTGGGTAGGTTTTGTTACAGTGTCTTTGACCTGTTAAAGTACAGTGGGAGGTAACTGCTATTTGATGGCAAGACAAAAGAAGAGCAAACTATTCCACTTCAGCTCACCTCTCCCCACTTACAATGTAAACAGCAGCTGTCAAGACTTCTCATCATCGACTATTGCAAAAAGCCCCGGAAAAGTACCTTGATTAAGATGATTCCTGATGTGGTATCTGTAGTCACTAGAGCAGCAAAGTATTATTTCCATCATGCTGAGGAGAGAGGTGGGCTTTGTTTTAGAGAACATTTTTGAAATAGTATTCATTTTCGTAACCTTTTATCACTAGCTTGTAAATGTATAACAGGCCAGCGAATATTCCACTGGGCCCCTGGCGAGCAGAGCTTCCTCCCAGGGTGTGTGATGAGAGAAAGCAAAGGTTTGCATTCATTAATGTCCATGATGTCTACAACGCTTGCTTCCCACAACATCCTCGGGCAATCAGGCCAGAGTGATGGACTCTGTAAAGTTTCTTGTTGGCTTCCCCTACCTCATCCTCACCAGGCCCATGGCAAAGTAACTGCTCACTCCCCTGAGCTGTTCCATGGAGTTAGACTGAAGCCATGCTAACAGGCTGATTTTACCCACAGGAACTGACAGGTAGCATTTGGAAGATGTTATAAAGAGAGTTTTTGAGATTATCACATTCTTTCCTTTTAGATGAGGACAACTGAGACCCTGAGAGGTGAAGTGACTTGCCCGAGGTCACACAGCATCCTAGTGGCAGACCTAGGAGTTGAGCTTCCTGGCTTCCAATTCAAAATTCTCAGCATTTTAACTCAGTAAGTTTAGAAGGGAGAGAGAAGGTTCCCTCAAGTTCTCTCCTGATATAAGTATTGTTGTCTCTACTCAATTTTTATTAACAATGATAACAAAGATACAGCTGGAAATAGGAAAGCAATATTTTAGACCACCAAACTTTAGTATAAATTAGTAGATCTTATTGGTCAGCTCTATGAATGGAGGCCCTTACAGAGCGAGAGAGCCCAGTGTCCAGGGATAGCAGTGAGGCCCATAAGGGACCAAAAGAGAAGGAGCAAGAACCCTGAAGAGAAATAGCACTTATCTTACAGCTGGTTCTCCAATTTTGAGTGAAGAGAGTGGCAGAAAATGTTCCGAGCTCATCAGCAAAAGAATGTAATGATTGGTTTTGTTTTACCTCTAGCTGGCCTGTATGACCTGGACTGACCCTCAAGAAGTATAAGCCACAGATCCTCTGGTCTGCTGAAAAGCCTCTCACACCCCCACAGAGAGAAATCAGATGACCTTAGCCTTTTGAAATTGCCTGCTGCTGCCCTTGGCTCAATTCAGTTTCATTCACACTGCCTCCGGGTGTCCTGACATTTCCCGTTCATAGTTGCTCTCATCAGCCTCATTTCCTACCTCTTTCAAAAGGTCTCTACAACTACCTCTGAATCGAAAATGAAAACACTAAATTACATTTATCCTAACGTGGTGAAAATCTCGATTAATCTGAACCCAATCATCTGAAAGTTTGAATAGGTGGATTTTTGTGGTTATCACATTCAATTTTCAGAAAAGTAATCATTCCATCTTGTGGAATCATTTGAAACTATTTTGCTCTGCAAAAAACCAACAAAGCTGAAAAACAATGTCAACAATACATTGTTATCCCTTCCCACCATGTCAGAATCATAGCTGAGGTGCTACCAGGACACTGTTGCAGAGCATCGGTTTTCTAAGGCCAGGTCGCCTCGGCTTCTAAATTTCCGAACCCTCTAGCAAAGTCCTTGATGGGCGCAATTGTAATCATTCCAACAGGGAGGCTCCCTAGTTCAGAAATTTGCTTCTCATCACAGTGGGTGTGAGTTTCCTTCCCGTCTTTCTTCCTGTACTCCCTGCTCCAAATCTTTGAGTGTGATGCTCAGAATCTGCACCTGGCACAGATATTTTTTGCTTGGCCTCAGGCCCTAAGCCCAGTTGTTTCATCCCACCTTACATGACTTATCTCACTTTGGTGGATTCCTGTAACTTCCAACTGTTTTTTTCTCCTATACTTTCAAGTGCCTTTTCTCCTGCTGAAACTGCCTTCAGGCAGCTCTGGAATTATCTATTTTCTTTTTCGACTCTATCCACCAGCATGCTGCTACGTGATTCCTCCCCAAACTGCAGCTTGGCTGGGGGTCCTTTTTAAATATCTCCCTCCCAAAGTAAGGATGTTTAAACATTCCTGGGGCATTTGCAGAGCAGAGAGGAGCCTCCAGTGCTTGGAAGAAATAGGGAAAGGTTGAATGAAGCTCAGTTAGTTCTGGAGGGAAGGCAGGTTGTGGACCTGGGTCGAGAAATACTTGCAGTGTCACTCTTTCATTGTTTACATGCTTGTTCATAATCTGGCCCTCTGTCACTCAGCTCCTGCTTCTAGAAAGTTTCCTAGCAGCCGAGTTTCCTGGTATCTACCAGGCATCCTGCCCTCCAGAAAAGAATGCCTCCATAGACGATGTCATACCATGTAAATGTGCCTTGATGAATTAGCTATGATTTTTAAAAGATATCATAAATTCAACTTTTGAGCAAATAGAAGGCAATGGAACATACAATAAAACGGACAGGCCTCTGAGTCAGGCTAATTCAAATTCTGGCTCAGACACACTTACCAAATAAATGTGTGGCCATGAACAAATTATTTTAATTGTCTAAAATCTCAATATCCTCATCAGTAAATGTGAATGAAAATAATAAGTGATTTATAGAGTCGTGTGGATTACTTTAAGTTAACATCATCATCAACAACAACAATGATAATAACAATAATAAAGAGTTAACACTTGAAAAGCACTTATTTTGTGGCAGGCTCTACTTTTAGGCACTTTACATATATTAAATTATTCTGTCCTACTAACCCTAGAAAGTTATTATTAGTTATTATTAATATCTATTATATATTAGATGTTATAATAGATATTATAATATCTATTATTATCCTCATTTTACAAGAAACTGACAGATTAAGTAACCTGCCCAATATTCAGCTAGACCTTAGACCCTGGTGAGCTGGGGTGGGGCTGGGGAACACCTGCCTACTCCACGTTTCAGGTCCTCCCATAACTAAGAGGCAGTGAAACCAGCAGGTGCCTTAGTTCTCATTTCTCTCCGACCCTTTATTGAATGCACTCATTGGGGGAAACTAGATGCCCAAGGAGCTCAGAGACTTGTGCCCATGGGGTTGTCCCAGGGCCTCGGACTAGGTTCATATGCAAGAGGATGTCCCACCAAGCAGATCGTGCCTGCTGGCCAGCAGGGTATCTCTTTCACAGATACCAGGATCCTGCTGACACCATGATTCTAGGTGAATTTTTGTATAGAGATGAGGCCCTACAAAAATTTTTGCTCAGGGCTACCCACCCTAGGACAATCCTGCAAGGTCCTGCTGCTAAGAAGGGTCTAGGACTGGAACTGGGCAGTCTGCCTGTAGTGCCTGGCTCTCCACATGGAGGACTGGCTGACAGCAAACACAAAACAGTGGAGTTATTATTAGATTTTAAATGCCTTGGGGAGTTTGAGCTTAAAGGAATTCCATGCTAAAGCAAATTTGTAAAATAAATGTGATTTTGCCTCTGTTCTTAAGTCTTAAGTCAGGCTGTGTAAAAGGAAACACATTTGTAAATAATTAGGGATGAGAACCAATGACAGAAGCTGGGGCATTGTTTCCTAGGCTGTGGGGCTTTTTGGCGAGAAAAAAAAAGGTAGGTGTTATACAATTTATCTGGTCTTCTCCAGGGTTCCTAAGAGGTAGCTTCTAAACCTTTGGAATTTTCTGAGTGATAGGAGTGTCTTTGTTATCTGTGGTGGGCCCTGGGACCACACCTGACTTTATTCTAATGAAGTGATTCATGGTGAGCCCCGAAATAATTTTGAGATAGGGGCTGGCCATGCCAGAAAGACCACCCATGTGATTAGAGGGAGTGGAGAAGGATCCAGAGATTGAGCTGAATAAAGAGCTAGTGATCCAATCAACCACATCTATTTAATGAAACTCATAAAAACTCTGCACACCGAAGATCGGTTGAGCTTTCCTTGCTGATAATCATACATTTATGTGTCCAGAGGGTGATTCATCCTAAGGACATGGAAGTTTCATGTTGGGTACCCTTCCAGACTTCATACTATGCATCTCTTCACTTGACTGGTCTTAATATATATCCTCTGTAATAAAACTGTAGTCATAAGTACAGCACTTTCCTGAGTTCTGTGAGTCATTCTCATAAATTATTGAACCTGAGGGAGGTAGTGGAAAGCCCATAGATGTGTAGCCAGTTGGTTAGAAGTGTGGGTGGCCTGAGAACCCCGGAGCTTATGACTGAGGTCTAAAGTGAAGGGAGCCTTGTGGGGAACTGCGTCTTCAGACTGTGGATTCTGTACTAACTCTAGTAGATAGCAACAGAATTCCACTGAAACAGGAAAGGAAAAGTCCTGCCCTTTGAAGCCATGCCAAGGCAGGGAAGGGGTAACAAGGGCAATGGAACAGCATGACCTCATGTTTTGTTTTCGAGAATTCTCTCCCCATATCTGGGCCTTACCAAGCATTGTCCTTATCCTCCTTTCAACATGACTCCACTGCCACAGCTTAGAGGTCGTGTCTGAAACACAGCAACGTCCTTTCAGAAACCTCCAAGCCTTTTCTCATGTATAAACCTCAGTTATTATATTCTAAAAAATGGAGAGAATAATTAGATTAAATTGATTACTCTGAGCCATCACATACTTATATTTTTATCCTCTTTCAAGAACCCAGATATTTGACACAGGTGTTCACAAAGCATTTAAGACAAAATGAAGTTTTTTTTCTCTTGAGTTTGGATTAGATATGGTTCTATCTAATGAACCTTCATGGTCCTTAGGGGCTCATAATAAAGTAGAAAGAGCATCAAATTGGAGACAAATGCCTTGAGTTTCAGCCATTTCAAGGGCTGTGTGCCTGGAGAGGGTCAGGCAGGCAGGTCCTGGGGCTTGCCAAGCCCAATGGGAAAATGAATGATATGTAAAACTGAAATAGGGGGAGAAACCCAATCAAACAGGCTGGAGGAAGACTCAGATCTGATGGGCACATCACAGCCAAGGCTTACTCTTGGTGCCCAGGACAGCAAATGGTGCCAGATCCTACCGCTCCGGGCTTCTCACATACGTCCCAGGTGCACTCTCCTAGACTGAGTGGGGAGAAGATGCAAGGGGCTCAGCATATCCAGCTGGAACAGTCTGGGTCAGACAAGGTCTGACAGGAGGATCCTCTTGCTAGAATCTGTCAATCACTATACTTTGTGGAATGTTAGCATCCTGACACTCCAAACTTTCCTATTGACTTTAATCAACCGAAGGCATTTGAATGAACCTGCAGTGTAGGAGAGCAAATGGGTATCTAAGGAGCCAAGCCGTAGGATGCCTTCTAGCTCAGGGCTGATGAGGGGAGAAGTAACAATGAGGGAAAAACCCAGCATCTCATTCACTTCCTTCCCTTAACACCCTCCTGTCTTGTCTACATGATATTATATATTTTATAAAAATAAAAGTTCTTTCCTTCACATTATTTTCCAACAAACCAAATACACCATTGAGCTGCAGTCTTTGAATGTTCTTGCAAAGCCCACTATGTACCTGTACTTCTCAGCATTCATGCTGACAGTAAATATTAACTGAAGCCGGTTTGGGTTTGTCCGACAAATGAAGGTTTATGATGAACAAATCTCATTAAAACGTTACCACAGCACCAAATGCGAGCCAGATGGACACAAGCCCAATGCTCTTGTCCTACAAATCAAGTTTTCTGTGGAAGCAAACACATATTTTAGTAGAAATTAGGAAAGAGTGATGGATGGGAGCTGAGGAAATCATGTCAGAGCCACTTCCAAGTGTCCATGATTGTCACTGGCTGTATGGACTGGATAATGACAAGGAGATCTGGTTTGAATCCAAAAAGAGAAGCTATTCAGAAGTGATAAAAGGCAAAAGGAGTACTTAATTTTTATGAACCCATTGGCTGGTGCTTGATATTAATATTTCATATTGTCAGTTTTGTCTTCCTTTTTATTTTAAATTCAAAATGAAGAGCTATGACTGGCTCTTGACTATAATCCCAGTAAGAGCACGTGGCACTCCCACATTCTGTCCCCTCCTCCACTCCAGTCTTATTAGCAGCAGCACGGCATTGTTCAACAGTTTTCTGATCTCATCAAGCCATTACGAGTTGAATTTTGGAAACATGCAATAATTTTAAGGATTAAAAGAAATCGTCCCACTGCTAAATATTAGCTTTCTCTTTCTTAGGCAACAGCATGTGAGGGTCTAGCTGAGGGGCTGTGAATAAATCTGGACAATGGTTCTGCTTTAAGCAATCTTGTCCATTCTCTCTCTATTTATCTTCATCACCCCCGGTTTCTTGGTTGAGCTTATGATTTGGCTGCTAGGTCAGCAGAAGGTGAATGGCTTCCTGCGTGGGTGAGACAGAGTAGCTGCAAAATGAGTATTTTGCCTCAACTCAGCAAATGGTGCCCCAGCTGTCAGGGTACGCAGCATATTGGAGGCTATGATTCAGGAAGGAGCACAAGGTGAACTGCATTGACAAGCATGGTATTAAATGGCTGAGACTGTTCAGCATCTCCTTCTCCATCCTGTTTTCCTCTCAAACTCAATCTACTGCATTGGCAGGCACCAGACCGAGGGTTTCTAATAGAATCATAGAGTATTAAGTTGGAAGGGGTCATTTAGACCAGCCCCTTCTCTGTAGAGATGAGAAGGGATCCTATATCCAGAGAATGCAGGGCAGTGTGGGGTTTTTTGATGGAGTGGGTAGGCATAAAAAAGATCCTAATCTGGCCAACGAAATAAGCCTGGCATTTTCCCCAGAAAATGGCTAATCGCATAGTGAATGCAAAATAAGAGCAGTTCTTATGGTACATGAGGGGAAAAGATTCAAACCTGACAGTCTCAACATTTATAGGAATGTACAGCATTGAAATAACTTGGATTAGTTCCCTAACAATGCCAATGACCTTACTCCAGTCATAAAGCAGTGCATCATGATTGGGGACAATATCTGATGTCTCCCCCTCTATTTGAAAGCTTTTAGCCTTAGTTAACCTTGAATCATGTGCAGTCATTAATTCATTTGATGAAAATATATTAATGACCTATTGTGTGACAGTCTAGGGAAAATAATGTGAGTAAAGTATTTTATCTACCTTCAGAAACTTCCAAACATGCAAACTTTTTTTTCAATTTGAGCAACCCAAATTTATTGTAATACGGCAGTTTTATCTACAAGGCAATCTGTGCCTTCCACACATAGCCCAGCTTCTCTTTCCATGTTTCATAAGAGCCACTAGCCTTCAAAGTCACATAAAATTATTATAAATGATAGACATTTATTTTTGGACATTAAATGATGGGAAGTAGTAGTAAGTATCAATCGTATAGCATTTTATGTGTGCAAAGTACTTTACCGTCATATTTAATGGCTTGTTCTACATAATAGCCGTGTGTGAGATGGGCTGGAACAGCCTCTACTTTAAAGTTAGGAAACTGCAGCAATCACCGTATATATCAATGTCCTCTTTGAATGCTATTTGCCTTGGGGTTTGAAAGAAGGTCATCACATTTCTGAATTTCTTGGAATTTGCATTCTGTGTGTTTAGATTTTGTTCCCTCAGTATTTTTATAATGGTTCAAACTCAAAAGTCAAAGTTTGAACTGCACAGGTGACACCTGCGTGCAACTGCACAGGTGAGCCATAGCAGGCTGACCTAGCCCCCTTAGCTTTCATCATGATCAACAGCTGTTTCCACATTTCCACTGGCGCTCCATTTCATACTTCCCATCACTTCAAGGAAATAATCCTTCTCTTTTCCATCCCCTTTTCATTCCAAGTAAGTGATCTCTGAGATTCTTGTTTGCCTCTCGCCACTCACCCTTTCGGTCCAGCTTTCTTAGGTGTTATAGTCACAACGGAGCCACCATGGACTAGCTCCAGCAAAGAGTAATCACTTCCACCCCTGAAACTCCACTTTCTTCTGACCATCTGTGACTGGAATGGAACTTTTGGGATACATGTGTGTGTGTAAGCTCTCGCTAACTCTTTTGTTTCTTATTTCCATTCCTTCAGCAAGTAGACCTGAGCACTGCGATCACCCTGGGGGGTGAACTGGTGATCAAGAGGGACTGCCTCCTGCCCATGAGAAGCACACAGTTAGTGGGCGGTCAATCGGCAATTACCAATCGAGGCTGTTGATGTTGTGAGAATGCTGGGAGCTATGAAGCAGAAAGTATGGACACCTGCTTCAGCTCTGGAGGTCAAGGAGGGCTTCCCAGAGGAAGCAGCCCCAGGGCTCTGGCCTTTGGAGTTAGACTGGAAAGATTGTTTTTTGCTTGGGAGAGACTGCATCTAGGGAGCCAAGGAAAGCCAAACATGTGATACAGGGGAAAGAGAGTGAAGAGTGTCTTTACACCCTAGGCGTTAATGAAGAAAGCAGAGAGGGAAGTTAGGCTTCCTTTTGCTTTGTTGTGACTCAAGCATAAGTCATGTTTAGGGATAAGAGGTACATTTGGTTGACCCCCCTGCAGGATGTCTCTTGACATATGACAGGCACTTGGGCAAGATGCAGATTTAGCAAAAATACTTCCCCCATAAGGCCTAAAACGACAGATAAGCTCCTTTTCAAATTACTGCTGACACACTCCACAGCTAGTCACAGCTGAAAGAAGAATGAGCTCAGGAAGGGGAATCCGGAAGCAGCTCTTTGTTTAATTAGGTGTGTGGCCTCAGCCAGTTATTTGACCACTCTGGGTCTTACTGCCTCATTTTCTTTACAGGATTAATAGAACCTGCTCTACTCACCCAACAAGTTTGTTGAGAAAATGCAATCATATATTAAATATGAAAAGTTTAAGATACATAAAAGTAAAGCCCACGACTGTGTCCAATGTTGTTTCACTGTGTTCATTTGCTTCTGATTCTAGGTTAGTAATCTCATCCACCGCTGAGTGTCTCAGGTGCCCCTCATGTAGCCCACCCACTGTCAGACATTGCCCCCTCTATTTGCCATCCTACGTCATTTGATCAATAGCTGCTAATCATATGGCCATTCCAAGCACAGACCCATGTCATCACTAATACTATCAAAATATTCAAATGGCCCCTTCACTTTAGGGCCCCAAATCCACATTCCCCAAGTCTATTCTGAGCTCAAGGCCAGTAGAGTATGTTAAAGAGAAAAGCCTTTGTCTCTGGATGCTACAGTCCTGGGTTACCTCACTGTGCTCAGTAGCATTCTTTTAGCTGATGTGTATCTGTCTTCATTCATGAAGATGACCTAGTGCACCTACTGCATGTGTTTCAGGGTGTTTGGCAATGGTGATGGAAAAACTACGCCATTTTATTCCACACTCTCATCTGTCTTTGGAGAGGGGTATGCATGGAATCTAAACCAACTGACCCATTAACATGACAATATGACCTTGACTGTGCCCTAGTCAGCTGAGCTAACTGCCTAGCACATAGTAAATGTTCAGTAAATGCTTGTCAAATGAAGATTAGACCTTGTTATGAGCTGAATTGTGTCCTCCCAAAACTTATATGTCTAAGTCCTAATCTCTAGGACTCAGAATGTAATCATATTTGGAGATAAGGTCTTTAGATGAGTTAATTAAGTTAAAATAAAATCTTTAGCATGGGCCCTAATCCAATATGACTGGTGTCCTTATAAGAAGAGATTTGGACACAGGATATGCACACATGTACAAAGGAAAGGCCACATGAGGACATGTCCATAAGTCAAGAAGAGAGTGCTCAGAAGAAACCAACCCTGCCAACACCTAGATCTCAGACTTCTGGCCTCTAGAACCGTGAGACAATAAATTTCTGTTGTTTAAACCACTCAATCTGTGGCATTTTGTTATGGCAGCCCTTGCAAACTGATACAGACCTATTTAATAACATATAAAAATAGTCATCATGTACAGGTCAGTTGTAATGTGAACCTTACAACCTCACCAGTAAGTAAAGGGGAAAGTGTTTGGGGGTCAAACCTTGTTTCTTGGACTGCCTCGTGGGCCAACCAGAAACCATCAGAAATAAATGACCAATGATATGGAAAACAGATTTTCCTAATAGTAAGGCAGGGGTTGCTTTCTAAACATTTGTGAGATCTCTCTGTACTAGATTAGGAGCAATTATTTTCCATCTTACAGAAAGATAATTTTGACTATACAATGAATCTATAGACAATTTAGAATGGAATCATGGGCTGCACATTTTCCAACCACAATGTGTCCTAGCTAATCCTTATTCCCTCTCCTTTCTCATATCTATTTGCTTTCCAGCAAAACTTAAACCATATATATAAGTATACAGATTTTGAAAAGTGGGGGAGAATTTGAGGAGAAAGCTAATATTTTGCAATAGAAAAGAATTGCAGAAGCATCTTTACCTATATAGCCTTGGCAGCTGGGACAAAAACTGAGAGCTCAACTGATTAATTATACCATGCCTGAATTATACCAGCTCTGAAGCTGAATTAAATAGAAGTAAAACTATAATGAGGATCAAATATACTGTCCCCAGGGGTATAGATGACAGAACAAAGCATGTGTGTTAGGGAGATGATTGGAAGAGGCACTAAGACCCCTGAGGGGTCAAGGGCTCTGCTTTCTATGGAGATGGGACCCCTACAAGCTGCCCTCCCTCCCTATGCCTGTACTTGCTTTTTATCCCCCTCCTGGCCTCTCTCTCAGGATGAGGACAGCACATTGCTCCTTCCAGTGTCTGCCTGACATTTCCCTGACCAGTGGCCTTCATCACTAGGTCCTCTTTGTTCTCTTTTCAGTCCTTTATTCATCCACAGCCTTAATGAGGGCTCACTTTGTGCATGCATGGCTGCAGAGAGCTCAAGTGCCATCCTCCAAGGTTGGCAATGCAGGAGAATTTCCACATGAGTAGAAAATACCAGACTCCACGGCTCCTGCTCTCATCCCTGGAGATTCAGCTTCCTCAGTGGCTCCTCTCCCTGATCATTGCTGCCACTCTCAGCCTTGACCTACCTTTCTGTGTCCCTGCTTCCCCACTAGACACACTCCAGTCTTCATACAGCTCTCAGGGTCACCCTAAGTCAGATCCTGGATTCCCCTGTGAAAAATCTTTCCATGCTTTCCTAAATTACTCCATAGCTCATAAGACCATGTCCAATCTGCTTTTTCTGTTTTCTCTTTGATTTCATCTCATGCAACTCTCTCTTCTCTTTCTGGTTCCAGTAGTCCAGTGGCCTTTCTGTTCCTTGAATGCTCCAGACACGTTCCCAGCTCAAGCCCTTCGCACCTGTCCTTCCCTCTCCTCACACAACTTCTCTTCAGGTACCTTCATAACTCACTCTCTCACCAGACCTGGGGTTTGCTCAAATTCACATTCTCAGTGAGGCCTTTCTGACCCCGAGTATTTAAAACTTCACCCTTTATTACTGGCATCCCCAATACCCTTCCCTATTTTATTTTTTCCACTATGTGATCTTTACCATTTGACACACCAAATAGTTACTTATTCTTTGCCGTCCCTGGCTAGAACGTAAGCCTGAAAAGAGTAGGAAATTTTTCTGCTCTGTAACAGGGACACTAGCACCTAGAACAGTTCTGCCATTTGTTGAATGAATGAATATACTCAAAGCACAGCTTGTTAATTGCAAACTAATCCATGATGTTAAAGTAATTATGAGAATGTGTTCTTTCCTAAGGGACTCATTTATATTTTAAAGATTTTAAAGTGACCATAAGTTTGCTGCCCTCTCCTTGCCATGGATGGATATTTCTGCAGTTAGGCCCACTCTGCTTACTTCATTCTTCTTTCTTGGGTCTCAAGAGAAGTGGTTTCTGGCTGGCAGCTGTGGACACATAAACATTTGAGTGGCCTTCTGCAGCCTCTACAAGTGCAAAATGTAAAACTACTTTCCTTACAGAATGATGGCTTCCACTTGCCTCTCTCACCCCATACACATAGCTATTATTATCTCTGCAGAAAAGGTTTCTAAAATTTTACATTTTGTGAAACTAGACCACTTTCTCACACCATATACAAAAATAAACTCAAAATGAATTAAAGACGTAAATGTAAGATCTGAAACCATAAAACTTCTAGAAGAAAACATAGGCAGTAAACTCTAACATCACTCCTAGCAATGTTTTGTGTGTGTGTGTGTATGTGTGTGTGTGTGTTGAGATGTCTCTTCAGATAACGGAAACAAAAGAAAAAATAAACAAATGAGACTACATGCAACTAACAGCTGTTACACCGTGAAGGAAACCCTCAACAGAATGAAAAAACAACCTACTGAATGGGAGAAGATATTTACCAATGATACGTCTGATAAGGGGCTAACGTGGGCATGGTTGACTAATGATGCCAGTTTGTGCTGTTATTTCCTTGAGAAATTGTTTGTAATGTCAAAGCTGACTGTGGAATCTTAAAACTTTTGTATGAGATCCCTTGCCTTGGCAAAGCCATAATTCCCTCCATTGCTACCCTCTCCTCAGTCCTCTGGAGGGGATATCTGTTCACCATCTGCCTCTCTTCCTGGCTCCTCCTTTGCCTCTGAACACCAGGACAATATGCTCCATGCTACTCTGGAAGCAACATCCACTCTGTCCCAAAACCAGTGATCAAATTCTTGAGATCCAGAGCAGGACAATCTCCTTCCTCAACCATATACACCTGAAGTGCTTCATCTTTTGTCTAAAAGGTATTTATTTTTCTTGGTCTTACTCTCTGTATTTATGCACTGGCTTAGATGTTTATTCAGGGAATTGGTTGTGAACACTGCCATGCACTCAACAGGTGCCCTGACCTGGCCCTCCCTATAACCAGCAAGACAGGTTTTTCTCTTTGAAGGTTCTCCCAATCCTCCGGGAACACATCTTTCAACATGTGAGCCTTCTGCTCTTGTGATTTATAGAACATAAAACAAACTCCAATCCCTAGTTTTCAAGACCCAGGATCATCTGGTTCCTACCTGTTTTTCCAAACTAATCTCCCATGAATGCCCTAGATGAGTCCTCCGCAAGAACAAAACTCTTTTTTTCTGCATGTGCTCAGATTTCAACTGGTATATATGCATCTCTATGCTTTTGCTCAACTCAGACATCTCCTCCATAATCTGCTCTATCAATTTGAATCCCACCCATCATTCAAGTCCTCACTCAGATGTTATTTATCCTGGAATTCCCTGTGATTATCCCAAATCCAGTGACCCTTTTCACTCATTTGGAAATTCTTACATAATTTAAACATATGCATAAATAAAAAATAATGACCTCACATCACCAGGTATGAAGAGATAAACCCAGATGTCTAACAGATGTCTGCTTTCTATATTCCAATGAAAATGACAAAAGGAATATAAAAAGAGGAAGAAATTTCCATTGGGACTATAATTTAAGAATAGATGCTATTTACATGCCAGAAATATGTATGGTTGCTACGTAATTGGCATATCGATCAGACATCTATAGGTAGAGCCAAACCAAAGAAAGATAGCTTCACACTTTCCCCTCATAAGTCAACGAGGAGCCTTGGAGAAGTAAGTGACAGAAACCTCAGCAGAAGTCCTTACTAGAAAGAGTAAAAGCTGGTAATAGCATAAATTTATATCAACCACCGCTTATAAGTAAGAAATGATAGGAGAGTTCTGAGAGTAACCAGATGGAGAGAATTTACTCACCCTCTTCATGGGAAAAAACAAAAACCAATATTTAGTTAAAGACAGAATTCTGCAAGAAGAAGTAGAATTTAACCCTCAAAAAAGACAAGATAATAATCGTTGGAAAAGATTTGCTGCAAGAAACCAAATTTTAGGAAGAACCTCCTAGCACCCACACAGCACACCAGTTTGTCCAGACAATTTGTGCAATTATATAGGAAAAAAACTCTTGTTTTTCCCAGGCCTAAGTGTCTGGCCTTGGGCTTTTCTCCCTGTGGAGTTTTTAAAATGACACGAGTTATCTGTTCCACTTACGTGACTTCAGTCAAGTTCCTGTTTTCAGCCCTAGCTCTCACTCCACCCTCTGCCATGTTTGCCCTCTCTTGGTCCAGGGAGTCACTGGCCCCTGTCAGCTCCCACCTGGACATGGTGCAGGCTGAAGCTTCCTTCTGCTTTCCATCCTCCACGAATTTGGTGCAATTTCATGTTCTTGGAGTCCCCTTTCCATTACCTGAGGTTCTCACTTTTCTTTTATTGGGGCATAACCAGTGAAAATAAATAGATAGGTGTGTTCAGTCTGTCAATTTCATCTGAAAGGCTCAAAAAGTTTTCTCAATTTCTTTCAAGTTATTCTATAGATTTAATCAAATTACAAGTGTAATATTTTAACAAAATAATTTAAAGTTTATTTGGAAGACCAAATAAAATATTCTGGAACAGAAGAATTATAAGAGAATGGGCTCATAGGGTCAGATATTAGAATATTTGGCTACAAAAAATAAAAGAATGATTTTAGTAGACTGGTAGAACAATGAAACAGAGAAGAAAAACAAAACACAGCCCTGAGTATATATACAAATTTAATATGTTATTAAGATACTATTTCAATCTGGCTGGGGGGAAAATTAAGGATGATGATGCAAACTGAGTAAATCATTTGGAAAAAGATAAAATCAAATATTACTCTTTGTATGATACATTAGAATATATTCCAAATAAGCTAAAGAATTTAACATATCAGAGAGAATGAAAAATAATAACAGAAGAAGATAAAAATATAAGTTAACATTCAGCCAATCTTGGGGTAGCAAAGTTGATAATCACATAAAAGAGAAGGAAAAAACGATAGCACTAATTACATAAAATGGAAAATTTCTATAAGCTTGAAAAAACTTCTAAAAGATGTAGAAAAACCAAGTAAAATATTTGCATACGTATGACAAAGGGATAATAGTATTAGTATATACACACCTTTTACAATCAATAAGAAAACTATGAATACTACATGAGAACAAGGATTAAAAAACACAAATCACAGTTTACTAAAAAATAAAAAAAAATGATTAATAAACAGAACCCATGTTCAACTTTTCTACTAAGCAAAGAAACAAAAATTAAAACAAGATATTTTAACCACCAAATGGGCAAACATTTTAAAAACAGTAACATCCAGGGTTGGTTATAGATGAAGCAAATTAGGACTCCTCATTCACTGTTGGGGTGTATATAAATTCCTACAGCTTTTCTGATGAGAAAAAAAAATACTGGTATGAACACTGCATGTGAATTTTTTTAATCCTTTAACACATTTATATTTTTCAGTCCATTAAATTCACATCCAGGAAGTTCTCCTAGGGGACTATTTATAGGTATGAACGAAATGCATGAAGAGATACTGTACAATGTTATTTGTAATAGCCAATGGCTTCAATTAGCATAATGCTCAAAAAGGATTTATTTAATTCATTATTGTGCATCCAAATGATGGAATATCTCATGTCCATAAAATAGTTTTAAATAAAAGTTAATGACTTTGGAAAATGCTATCACTAAAGTAGGTGAAAATAGACATTTAAATGTATATAATACAATCCCAACTTTCTAAAAAGAAATTTAAGCATATACACATCGAAAAAACAAAACAACAAAAATAAATAAATAAACTAAACCCAGTGTTAATGGGTGGCAGCATGTGGGTGATTTAAATTTTCTTCCTTATATTTTGATATATTTTCCAAATTTCCTACAATAAACATATGTTATCTTTATAAACAGAAAATTTTTCTTTAAAATAATGATTTCCTTAACCAGATTTTCAGTTCCTCAAGGGCATTTTTTTTAATTGAACACGTTATCCACAACATTTAAACTCCTGCAGGGTTCAGGCCCAAAATGTTATTTTAAATGTGGTGGATAATAAATAAATATTTATCTGGTTATGGATTTCCTTCTTGGGTTTTTGTGTTCCCTTTCAAAAGAATATGTGGGGTATTTTTAAAACATTGCATCACCACCTAAAACTTCTTTCTTGCTTGAGCATGTGATAAAAACTGCTGCCTGCTCTGTGGATAGCAGACAGCAAACCCATCGCCCGAAAGGGTTAATTTCGGGCACTTCTGGCCACCTGTTCAGCATCTGTCACATGGCGTTCATTTCAAAGGCCCCCAAGGCTCACCAACTCAGGAAAGGGATTTTTGCTTTGCAGTGGATATATACACAAAGACAGAGCCAATACAAATAAGAAACTCCCGGTCCAGAAATAAACATTACTTAAGCAACCCAGACAATGAAATGAATGATAGCCTTTTCTCCCAGAACTTTTTTGTAATTATGTTTTTATTGACTTTTCAGAGGAAATGAAAAAGGCAAACATGTAATTGACTAAAAAAAAAACAGAAGTAATAAACCAAGCCAGAAAAAGTCTTAAGGAAATGTGTATATAAGGTAAAATAACTCTAATATGAAAATCTATTATATTATGTTGAAGTTATATAATTACCTACATGTGCTGCTTTAGCTGTGGAAAGAGCTGGGTGAGCTGCTGTGATATGGAACTATAAGGAGGGCTTGGGTCTCTTTCCAAATCTGGGTATCCTCTGGGTATTTTAAATTCTAAATTTCAAAAGCAATTATCAGTACTGAATTCCGAATTCTACATGAAAGGACTGTGGAGGAGGGTGTGTGTGTGATAATCTTATAGCCAAGAAGATGAATTACTTTGTGAACATATATGCATACATACACAGTCTCTAAGTAAATGGAGGCCAGTCTGGAATAAAGTAGAGGTTGAGGAGGAAGGTAGTAGGCTTTCAACTCAAACATTCTCCACAACCTAATATTTAGGTGGTTCTGCTCCTCACCCCCTACATACCTACACTTCGAATAATCAGACAGTGGTCTTGATGAGAATGTAGGGTAGGAAAAGGTTAAGACCTGCTGACATTGATAAAAATAGGAAAAGCAAGCTCATCCAATCTATGAGCAGTAAATTACAGCTAATATTCTGATGACATGCTCTAATTAGTCTTGACAGGTTGAAATGGAGAGATGAATGTAACAAGAAGATATTTAATAGGGGTAAACATTAGGAGTATTAGTCCTTGAACTTGGGCCCAAAGATCAATGCACAAATACAGAGGAAGGGGGATATGGGTAAGTAGTGGTTCTTGTGGAAAGTGCTGAGAGGGCTCAGGTACCACTGTGTACCATCCTGAAACTCAGTCCTCAGCTCAATACATAAACTTATAGAATTTAGAATGAAGAAGTTGACATATTCTCTTTTGCCTTGGTCAGAGCACAACCAGAGGGCTGCAAGTCTGGTTCTTTGGGTACCGTCTCTCAAGGGTATATAGACCAACAGAACTGGGTTCAGAAGAGAGTGAGAGAATGCTGATGGGTTCAAAGCCACAGCATAGGAGGAAAGAAGTGTTATGCCTAAAAAAGGAAGGACTTGGTAACAACTGGGAGGGGATGGATTTTCTTCAAAATTAGAAGAACATGGAAGAATCCCTATCTGGACTGGTAAGGGTTCCATCCTCTGTGCTTATATAGCACTATGCGTACATTTCTAATGTGGTAGAAATTTATCTCTGTGTTAATTTCCTCCCACGAGACTGTAAGCTCTGTGAGGACAGAGATCATCCTACTTTCTTCGTCTCCTCAGAATATAGCAGGTTCTCAATAAATGTTTTTGACCAGAAAGGAGTTAGACTTATATTTGGCTCCTAGAGGTAGGTAGGTAGCACTATTGCAGCTCAGTATAAAGAACTGTTAGGCAACTGAGGTAAACAAGGTGAAATAGTCGACCTCGGGAAGCAATGCCTTCAACCACAAATTGGATGACCGCTTAGCAAGCTAAAGGGAAGTTTAACATTCAGATGGATAGTCAGAGTGGATCTTCCAAGCCTGTGATTTGTGATTCCACCATTCTTTTAAAAGGCAACATCATGTTAAGAAGAGTCTAAGTGTTCCCAGAGACACATGAAGGCCCATTCTAGTTTCCTTTGCCAGAACATCATGGAGAAGTCCTCAGGTCCAAGTTCAGATAAGACCCTACAGCGATATGTCTTTCTCTCAGTTG
>CM053508.1:54231779-54261162 GCA_028627145.1 Eidolon dupreanum | reverse complement strand
CACCTGTCCTGTGTGGGGGAGAAAGCCCCTAAATCCGAGCACTCATGGCATTTTGATTTGGCAGTTATGAGGGAAACTGGGTAGGGCTACTCCAGAATCTTTTGTCCTCCAATTCTTTTTGGCCTTTCTCAGCAGAACCACCCACAGTTGTGGGGGAAATCATCCTAAATTATTAGAGACTGGAATTGGTTATGTATCACACATGATTAATTTACTGGCTGATGACGTTATGATTTACTTATCAAATTTACCACACACACACACACAAAAAACCTTGTAAAATTGATCTGATTATTTACCAGTAAATAACGGTCTTCAAAATTAACTAAGACCAATGAATCGTAGTCATGCACCTAAGTAATGTTCTACTCTGCTTAGTCTTTCCAAATTTAAATTAAATTAATGATAGACTCTTGGCGACTACTAGTAATAAATATGTACTCATTAATGTCTAACTCAATCACAGATAATTAAATATAATCATGTTATACAGTTTAAAAGTCATCTTTTACATTGGCCAACTCCTAAACATCATGGTTGGCAAATAGTCAAATACTGAACATGGTTAAGTTGCCATAATTTCCATTCCTCTATAATTAATTCAATTCCCTATTAATTAACTGACAAACAAACAAAGATACTTTGGGCGGATAAGTAGTGAAGTGGCAGAATAATCGTGACTATTTTGACACTCTGTTCAAATAAGGAGTGAAGAGCTCAGACCCATCACAATAATACCTCTTCGGAGCTGCACTATTTTGTCTTGACCTTTTGTCTAAATCAGGCCTGAGTTTCTGTGTGCAGGCAATTGGTGAGTCACAGCGGAAAACCAACAGGGGCCTTGGTACAAAGGAGGCTAGAACTTGCTGAGGAGTGAACCTGGGAGAAGCAGCCTCCTGGGGATAGAACCCGGCTCTCAAACACTTTCTCTTAGGATTCAAAATTACAGTAGTCTTCCCTTATCTGCAGTTTTGCTTTCCACTGTTTCAGTTACCTGCGGTCTGAAAATATTAAATGGAAAATTCCAGAAATAAACAATTCATAAGTTGTAAATTGCGGGCTGTGCTAAGTAACATGATGAAATCTCATGCCATCCCACGCTGTCCAACCTGGAACGTGAATCATCGCCTGGACAACAGGGTATCTGAGCTGTATATGTTCCCTGCCTTTTAGTCACTCAGTAGCTACTTCAGTGACCAGATCAACTCTTGCAGTATCACAATGCTTGCGTTCAAGTAACTTTTATTTTACTTGACCTCAAAGCCATTCACATAACTTTTATTATAGTATATTGTTATAATTGTTCTATTTTATTATTAGTTATTATTGTTAATCTCTCATTGTGCTTAATTGAGAAATTAAACTTTATCCTAGATAGGTATATTCAGGAAAAAACAGTGTATATAGAGTTTGGTACTGCCAATACAAGCATCCACTGGGGGTCTTGGAATGTATCCCCTGTTAATAAAAGGGGACTATACAGAGACTGCCAGACTCCACAGGGTACATTCACCAACGCAGAAATTAAGCAAAGGCTGTGTGAAGTCAGTTAGATGGTATGCTGGTTTAGATTCTGTTCAGCAACAGGTAACTCCTCACCCCTCCCACATGTTACATCAACATGCTTCCCTCGCCATTGCTGTTGGGTTTGGCCATGTGACTTGCTTCGATCAATGGAAAACAAGCAAAGGCCAGAAATATGTTTGCCCACTTGGGCTTGCTTCATGCACTTCTGCATGAGAAGACCACGCCCTAGGTGGTTTGCTCACTACAAAAGAATGACAGATGATGCTTGTTTTAGGAACACATGTATGAAAGAATGACAGGCATGTGGAGCAGGCCTGAAAGCAACCTGTAGCCTGGAGCCATCCTAGGTCAGTCAAAGCACAGTTGATCTGTAACCTTATAAAAATAAATAAATGTCAATGTTATATGTCACGCAGATATTGTGGTTGGTTATATATTAATAACTGTCTAAAAAATGAATGATTCACCATGCAGAGGAGACAGTACCTATGAATAGTGATGGCTAAGCATTGAGGGGAAATAGTGTCTCTGGGTTTTAAGACCCACCCCCAGCACCAGAATCAGCTCCCAATAGTGAGTCATCATGGAGATAGGCTTGCACCCCAAGGAATTGGCTGACTGAGGGAAAAGTAAGAGCTGTAACCCTAAAGAGGTGTACCACTGGGAGCCCACCCCCATGTGAGGCTTGGCCTCGTCTGAGCATTACACAGGACAATATAATCTCTATGCAGCACTGAGAATGGTCAGGATGGCTGCCAAAGGCGAGAGAGCAGAACCAGCCACATCTCCTCCAAGAGCAAGACAGAAGCATCTTCTAAAGGCAAAATAAAGCTCTGGCACTAGCCAAGAAGTGAGAATAATTAGAACTAACCTTTGGACATGATGTACAATCTAAAACTTCTAGAATATGTCATTGGAAGTTCTAAAGATGTGATTTTGTAAGATGGGTCTCCTGCTAATCAGGGAGGTTTAAACCTTGTGTTGTTTTGCTTTGAGATGCTACTTTGAAATGACACTTTATGTTTCAAATTAGTGGCATGAGGTCTAACAGCAACCTCTATCAAAGGAACATAATGGCCTGGGCTCTGAGGAAAACCCAGGTAGACCACGCACGCCCACCACAATCACTTATTTTGGGTTCTTACTCTGTCCCCCTGGGAGTCCCCTGTCCCAGAACTCTCTCGCCTTCAGGTGCTTTGTCACTATTTGCTTATTTCTTTCTATTGTAGGAGGACTATTTATGAGTTCATGTACTTGACAGATTTACTTTCGAGGTCCTATATACATACATAACCAATTCTCAAATACTAGGACACAGAGTCTCCTTGTGAAAATTCACTATTCTGTAATTTGAACTTTGAGCCTTAGCTAGTCATTAGAAATCTTGTTTAGATGAAATAGTTTGAATCCAAAAATTATCACCATGGAGAAAAGAGCTCCTTGCAAATTTTCTCTTTAAATAAAATGTCCAATTCCTGAAGGAACATATTTTTTTGAAAAGTGGAAATACATTTTTTCACAAAGAATCTGCTACTCCAAATTTGCTAAAATGGCTAAAAAAAACTTTGCATTTCCTTTGGCAAAAACCAATGTGGAAAAAACTTTTAGTGTCATTAATAATCTACAAACTCTTATGTCCAGACTATTATGTGCTGAGACACAAAGAAGTGAGATTTATATTTATGTAATATGTCTTTTACTCGACTATGTTAGGGTTCTCCAGAGAAACAGAATCAATAAAATGTGTATATACAGAGAGAGGTTTATTCTAAGGGATTGGTTCATGTGTTTGTAGAAGCTGGCAAATCCAAAATCTCCAGGGCAGGCCAGTAGGCTGGAGACCCAGGGAAAAGTTGATGTTGGAGTTCAAGTCCAAAGGCAGTCTGGATAAGAATTCCTTCTTCCTTACGGGATTCAGTTTTTTCTCCTTAAAGTTTCAACTGATTTGATGAGACCCACCATATTTTGGAGAGTAAACTGCTTTCTCAACATCTGATGATTTAAATGTTAATCATATCTAAAAATACTTTCACAGAAACATCGGCACTTGTGTTTGATCAAAAACTTGGTACCATGGTTTAACCAAGTTGACACATAAAATTAAAAATCATCATAGAAGCAAAAGAAAAACATTTTGAAAAAAACTGATAAAAGCTATGTAATCTGATATAAAATATAAGACATATTATAACAAACAAACTTCCCATATCATGTACATATTTTTGTGGCTGGCAATGTTTTATCAAAAGTATCCAGCTTTCTGTTGAAATAATTTGGTAATCCTGAAAATATTGCCTTCCCCACACAGAATGCCCATATGTTCTCACATACACGAGTTTGCTTATAATAGTCAATCCATAAGCCTCCCATATTATAAAATCTTGACTTAAAGAAGTCGTAGCAATGCAAAAATGAGACATACATTTTGATGACATTAGGGGAAACATTTCTTACAAGAACACTAGATCACCAGGAACAACCAAACTGTTTAACATCATGGATATTCCTGGGACAGAAATGGCTCCAACCTGATTCAATAACCTTTTAAATTGGGATGGAGGGGGAATGTAATCGCCTTATCAAATGGTGAAAAATGGTACAATGTTGATTAAGAAGGAGCAATGAGAAACTCTGGCAGACAAAGGACAGCTTTTGATTTAAGCACAACCTGAAAATTCTCCCTCAGTTATGGAAATTACTCTGCCCAGCTCCTGAGGTCTGGCCAGATGTGGGACAGAATTCCAGCCCCACCCCTCATCTGCTCCATGACCTTAACCAATGACTTCATGTTTTCTTAGTCTCGCTTTCTTTTTCTACAAAATATAGATGATGCCTACTTCACAGGGTTGTTGAATAGTTAAGTGAAATTCTACACAAAAGAGACAAACACAGCTCCAGATACATAATAAGTATTCAATAAGTGCCAGCTAACATGGGTTTATTTTGTTTTTGTAAGATATTAATTGCTTGGAGATATAGCCAAGCAGGAGAGAAAAATCGTTTTTATTTCACTGACCACACAGATGGTGCAAAATCAAATAACACTGATGATATTAACTGAAGATGAGTCACAGAGCCTGCATCTGTTAGCAACTGGCTGTTTCCTCTCAGGTACTTTGCCTGCAGCTGGGGCCTGCCTGCATTGCATACGCAGTGCCTTGCTGATGACCATGTGCTTTCCATGGTAGTTTTGGTGTAGTTAAAAGAAGAAAATAACCACTTGCTTTTCTATCCAATCATCTTCTTTATAAACGAAATTAAGATATTTAAACATAAGATCTTAATAATTGTAGAATAGTTTCACTAAAGCACATATTGAAACAACACAAGTAATTTAAAGATTTTTAAAAATAAGCACTCAGGAAAAACTTCGTATTTCTCTTACCAAACCTTATACGGAGTCTTTTTAATCTTAAGTTTTCATCTGATATCACAATGTCCTTTTCAAACCACCCGAACACTGATGACATCCACGGCTTCAGTGACTCGGGGATTTCCAGCCAGCTGCGTTTGGAAACGTGGTTTATGTGCATTGTGATTGCTGCAGGTCCTGTGGTTGGCAGAACTAACTGAAGGGGAGCCTGATTCTGCTGGTTTTGCTTTGCCTTCTGGCTACCTATCCCTCTTCTTCACATCACATAAGCAGAGAGAAAGAAGAAAAATGTTACACAACCCTAAATTTGGTAATGACTTTTTTCATTCAGAAGGGAAACATTCCCACTTTCTAAAAAAGTCTGGAAACCTCCTGAAACAAGAAGAATCTACTGGTAATTTTTTCTGTAGGGATTGAAAACTTGGTCCAAAGGATACGTCAGCTATCATTTTATCTTTGCCATCTGAAGAGCCTTGGGTGGCTGGGAAGCTATAGCTGTCTCTTAACCTCTGGGGCCAGGGACCAAACAGGAAGACACTCACCTGCAGGTGCCAAGACCAATGAGCCTCAGTTTGGTCCTGAGACACTGGCCGCATCTGTGGGAGGAATAATGGTGAGGAAATAAGGCTCAGTGTCATTCAAGTCCTCCTTGGGCCATTCACTCAGAGGGCTATGCCAGAAACCTCAGCAGAAAGTAGGGGAGAAGAGAGGAAAGCTAGAAAAATGGCCAGAAAGAGTCCTAATGAAAGAGCGTTTTCCCCACAGGGGGAATGAAACCTAGGACTCGTTTGTGATTTGGGGAAGGACTGGGCACTCCCTTTCCAGAGACGTTGATGTTGGGAGCTAAGCCAGACACCAGTGATGTGTTTCTGTTTATTCTACTGGGATTCCTTAATTGCCATCCCAGGCCATTGGTGCTTGAGGAAGCATTTGTGGATGAAGGTGACTGTGGCAAGCAAGAAATCGCCTGACACTGGGGGGACTTCGGGGAGTGGGTCGGGCAAAGCCAGTGTTTTATTCCAACAGTCCCTCACTCCTGCACCGCCCGTAAAGCTGATATTTACCGGCCTCGAGTATCCTGTGCAATATACACAAGTCCAAATAACCTCAGACATCCCTGATAGGATTGTGATATGAAAAACAAATGACCTAGCCATTGAAGAGTCAGGACAGTAGACTTTCTGTTTGTTTAAAATTGTTCCTTATCTCATGTCTCATCCCATTGTCTTGCCCCCCTATTTCCTAGTTCAGCCAACAAGGAAATCAGTCTCTACAACAGAACGAAAGGAAGCCAGTTGGCAAGACATTCAGTCTGGTCCCTGTTACTATGGGGTCTTCCCACCGCCTGTTCTCCCTCTACCCCCGCCACCCCCATACCCATTAAAACTCACAGAGCAAATGTCAGGTGGTAGGATGCACACAAGAGAAGGCAGCTGGGACAGCTGTCCCTGGCCTCTTGGCAGTCCCCGTCCATCTGTTCTTCTATTTGTCTTGCGAAACAGAAGAGGGGCATCTCCATGGAGGGCAGTCACAGAGCAGGTGGTCAGATACACAGGCCAGTGATGTGGATCCTGGAAAATGGGTCCCAGGGCAGAGATAGGGAGTGGAGCCGGGGTCTCAGCTCCAGAGGAGAGGAGCTCCCAGCTGGACCTCGTCCCACCAATGTCACAGTGGGCAGAGCTGGCACCTTGGCTGGCTTCTCGTATCCTAGCAAAGACCCTGCTACTCCAAGGGGTGAGGTGGAGTGGCTTTTGCTTTTGAAAGGAGTGCAGCTGAAAAAGCCACAAGCAAATCAGAGAAGGCTGCACAACATACTTCCCTTAACTCTGTTTTCTGTAATCTGTGCTCATTTTTTATACCACCATCTGCCTATTTACACCTAATCCCTAAAGTCCCTTCCCCACCCAGCCACACATTATTTAGAAGGTCCCCATGCTGCGAATGCCTTCTTGTTCGACCACATCCCCATTAAGCCTCCCTTGGTGCCAGTGCTGGGCAAGCTGGCAGGCAGTGGCTACACCAAGCACGTCCCTTCAGTTGAGTTATATGGACGCTGCAGTTTTCCTCCCCAGGCCCCACTCAGCTGCCTCACCCTGGTGTTAAGCCCTTACATTTGCTTTCTCTCCAACTGTTTATCTTGCCAGCAGGAAGTGTAACCTGTCCATTTGCCTGCTAATGTGCTATACAATCATAACAGTCAACCCACGCTGGCCTCAAGGGAGAAAGGGAAAGGAATGTTCTGGCCAAGGCCGCATATCCAGGGCAGGGTGGGGGATTAGTTGGGCAGGAGGAGGGACTATAGTTATAGTGGAGGCAGAGACAGAAAAAAAATTTTCTCTTATCCACCCGTAATGCACAAAGCACTATGGTGGGTGGTTTGTGTAGATTATCCCCATTGAAAAGATGAGGAAACTGGAGCTCAGAGAGGGCGAATGGCTTTCTGGGTCATACAGCTTGTGAGGACACTGGGCACCAGAACAGGGATTTGACCCCTAGATCATCTGATGCCAAAGCCCCAGACTCTGCAAGCTGCCTCGTGCTTCACAGGCCGCCCAATGAGTGGGAGATGCACACAGGCATGGGAGGTGTCCCAGGCACCCTAGCAGAGACGTTTGCTCCCAGGCCAGTGCCTGTCCTCTAACCCCAGGGCGTGTGACATTCATTTTCTCTATAAACTTCTGGAACCAACCTTTAGCGCCTTCCTGAATGAGCACAGGAGAGTGTAATGCTCCACTGCTCCTACCTAAAATTAATCTACTAAGTGGAAATCTGTCATAAAGAGCAAAGGCAGGGAATCCCTTAGACAGTGCTTCATAAAAGCAAGCTGCAAAAGAGAATGGCTGTGGATCTAAGATCCGTCACTGTCCTGGGTTCTTGAGGTAGATGGTTGAGAAGAGGGAAGGACCAATTACATTTGTTCTTAAAAATGTGATTTTTGCCCATTTTTGGTGAGTTTCACTTTAAGAAAATGGCACCAAAAAAACCTAAGCTTAGTGAAATGGACACATCACGTTATGCTTCATTTTACACAAGCATTTATGGCACAATATTTTGCCATCTTTGACTCTCTTCGCCATTTGAGAGAGTCCTCCTGCACCTCAGATATTAAGTTTCGAAATGCAAAGCAGTGGGTCACACTGTCACAAAGCAGCAGAGAACTAGACGTGCGCTGAGGTCACCCTGTCCATGGAGATTTACATAAAATTAGCTTCAGCTCCGTAGGCCACATTCAGGAGGCAGCTCTGTGCCCTCATCAAAGTTTCTGCACATTTCCAAGGCTTTGGTCTTCAAAGCTCTCTCTGGCTTGGATAGAACCCTTAGCCTCCCACACACTCTACTCCCCCCTCACCTCCAGCTATTCTCTTCTAGAGGAGACACTGACCCACTCAGATGCAGAAGGGCAATGCTAGCTCCTAGGGGGGGGAAACCCCTCGATAGCTTAGAATTTATCTTTCTCTCAAGTAATAGTCTAATGTAGATGTTCCTGACTGGCAGGCGGCTTTCCTCCACGTGATGATCAAGGACCCTTCCCCTGTCCCAGGTTCAAGGAGACTTATGCATCCAGTTAACAGATGGGTTAATGGAGTGAAAAAGATAAACCTGCCTTCTGGGAATTGATACACATCACTTCTGCTTACATTCTGTTTTCATTTCATTGGCGAAATCCAGACAACCATATATGATCCCACCCAGATGCAAGAGGTGCTGAGAAGCGCACTCCTGGTTGGCAACTGCTTCCCAGCAAAGGCTCTGTGCTATGGAAGGGTGAGCAGGAGTTTTTATTGGACTGTGTGCCATCTTTGCCACAAGGGCATCACCACTTTTCCTTATTTTCCCTCTTACACAAGGCTTTAGAGTAGTAGAAGATTTATAGAAGGTCTGTGGATGGTAAAGAGGTTTTACCACCACCTAAGGTGGTAGTTTGTTACGTGAATAAATCTGTTTTGAACCTGTCCTATTAAAAGTGGCAAAAAATCTTCAAATTGAGTTTCAGATATAACTAGTCTAATAATCCTTTGTCTGTTGAGCCTTTAAGAATTTCTTGCTGGGCACTTTTCATGGCAAATTTTTCCACTCTTGTCTTGTACTATTCACCTGGCTCCCCAACGTTTGTTAACTTCTTGTGCCCAGTGATCAGGGGGAAGAGTCATGTGTGCAACCTGGGGCTGAGCCAGGAGTTCACACACAGTTTTATGGGGGCCACTGCCTTGATCTCTCTGGAACTTCCAGCTCCCAGGCGCCCCCTTCCTGGTCCAGTGACTAGATATCCAGGGCATTAATTTCCCTGTTCTGTCATGTTCTTCCTGTGACTACATCTGCTACTGGTTTTGTGGTGCTTGTCCTTCCCCAATATGCTAGCTATCATTTTACATTTCATTTTACATTTCCTGTGTCCTCCTGTAGCTGCTCCACACATTTTCTCCAGTGGGTGCTTAATCCATCTTTACAAGAACCAGAATACATGGAAGGTTTTTTTTTAACATCACTTTAATTTTTCTTAATTTCTTTTTTTTTTTTAAATCCCTCTCCCCTCCCTGACCTACAGAGGTTGCAGTCTCCTCTTGAGAACTGGATCTCTGAAGTTGAGGTGTCTCCTCCCAGGCACTCCCGGGGCCTGGTGGATGGGGTATGGGCCATGGCTCCTCTGGGGCTCAAACCCAGGACCTTCTGCTTGTAAAGCAGACGTGCTAGCCATTACTCTATGCAACCACTTCAGGTTTTTAAGCAGTCAAGTGGCATGTATCTCTCTAGTCCAGAAAGATCTATTTGGCCAGAACAAGGAGAATAGTCTGGAGGCAGCAGTGCTAAAGGCAGGAAATGCAGAGAGGAGGAGAGAGCTGACACAGCAAGCTAAGGAGCAGGTGCTATATGCCGGGTCTAAGGCCATAGCAGTTGAGGTGGAAAGGAGAGGGCAAAGTCCAGAGCTACTAAGAGGAGAGTTCTGTGGGATCTGATGGCCAGTTAGATGTAGAGACTGAGGCATACAGAAGTATCTAGAATAGATCCCTAAGAAGGGAACAGGAAGAGGAACAATTTGCTCCATAAATGTTAATGGCTGATCCAATTCATAGAGCAGAAGAGATGGATTGAAATCTCTTGGTTTTCCTTCTCTGCCCTCCAGGATCAGTGTCCTTTGTGTTATCAGCCATGCCAAGATCTTCTTCATCCTGAAAAAAAGTATTTAAACCAGCTTCTTCAAGTGGGAAAGTTTACTATTGAGCTGTTTGTCATTTTTAAATAGAACAAATTCTAAATGCATTTTATTTGTATAACAAGCTACCTCCATAAGTTGTGAAGTAGTCACAAATAGAGCTTTTATTCTTTATATGTTGCTTCCTGGTGCTTACTTTTTGGGGCCTGTGTTTAAGAATTTTGCCATTTGTTTCTTTGATTTATTTGCAAATTACTGTTGGGTGACATTTCAAATATATAAAATATTTTAAAAGAACCAAAGGAAACCTAAGGTTGCCTCGATTATTTGTTAAAGGGATTAATAATAACTGAGATACTAACGTAGCTGCCGATAGCATAATGTTTTCCTGATTTATTTTTGTAGAGGTAGCTGTGCCTTTGTATGCTTCATATGCACACCACACACAGACACGCTATGGATATATATTTGTGTTTCACAGGCTCCCATCTCACCTGTTAATGCATAACTTAGCTCCCTATAAATTCTTTCCTATCCCCATTATTTTCAACAACTAAGAGGTAATTAATCACTCCAACTATGGATAATGTCCTCTTAACCTGGAATAAATATATTTTCTTCTGAGTGTGCTTGCAGAGAGCTAGGCCCAGAACCCATCTGACTTGGTCACAGCACTGAAATGTGGTCGACTTCACCCCTCTGGTACAGTCTTCCTCTCATTGCAAGCCATGTGCCTAGCTTTGGTAGGAGAAAAAATGGAACCCTAAAACTGGAAAGAAATTCCCAAGATAAACGTACAAAGGACTGAGAATGAAAGCCCTTATATGTGAGACAGAATTGGATCATTTCCTGGAAAGGCTTTTGAGAAAGGAATCTGTGGGCAGAAGGAGAAAGAGGCTCCTTTTGTGCAGCTTGCTGAAAGTTGACAGAAGAAATAAAAGGAGGAAGAGCTTTGGCAATCTGTTGCTAACAAAGTCCCTAATTTGGGCTGAATCTTCTAGGGCTTGGGAGTGTCAGATAGCGTTCTTGTAAAATAGACAGCATCACTGCAAGGCCTTCCCCACCCGCCCTGTTCCCTGAGTGGGCAATTGTTTTTCCTGCCTTGGACCTGTGATAACGTCAAGTAGGACCAATTAGAAAAGAAGGATGAGAAGGGCTTGGAGCCTCAGGTTTTTTGTTCATGCTCAGACATAAAGATTTAGGTCCATTGCCACTGTGTTGCTTGACAAGAGATATCCTATATCCTTTAATCAGCATAGAAAGACAAGGGTTTGAGTGAAAAGTTTTACATTGCTCAGGAACTCTGAGCAGTGCTTTTAATTGTGTGCATTTCTACTGTATTCCTCCAATTTAAGTTTTTCTGAGAGCCCACTTTCTGGCATCTACACTTTATTTTTGTGGCTTAGCCACTAATAGAAGATGCTGTTTTCTGTGGGACCTGGTGATTCTGAACTAGGTCTGCTCTTTGGCCAAAGTTTTGCAAAAGGCATGGTCAGCACAGCCCAGACTGGAGCTACACTGGGATGGGGATGGAGACGAGTCAGCTGGATGAAAGTGCTTTGGGATGCACATGCAGTTGGTCAATTGAAAACATTTCAAATACCCGTGGGTGCTGGTGTAATAGCTAAGGACAGGAATAAATTCCAAAAGTGAAAGAGCTCAAAATAGCATCAAACAACAGATTCAGAAATATTTAGAGGAGATCCTGTCTGTAAATGTCACCAAAACACAAGCAAAAAACCCCTTGGGTTTTGGATTCATTTCAAGGTTCAGACATTTTGGTCAACTGCTGCAGTGAATGTATTCCTTGTGAGATATTTAGATTGGGCCATTTACTCATGAGTACTCAATGGCTAGGTCACCTCTGGATTTATTATTTCAAGTGCTCCTAAACATTTTTCCGTGAAAGGACATAAAGTGGCTATGGAGAAGGGTGGTGATGAGTTTAATGAGAAGGCACTCAGATTTCTTTTGTCAAATCGCTAAGGACAAGCCGAGGCAGAAAGGGGCAGGAGATGTACGTTGGTGGCAGAAGCGTGCAGCTGCAGCCAGAGGTAGAACCAGAGGCACAGAGAGGCCCACCTCCAGCTAAGGCAAGGTTCCCACAGCAGTGAGGGTGATAATGATGAATTAGCTCATATTTATTGAACACTTACTACATTTGATGGGTCCAGGGCCCCACAGCTGAGAAGCAGCAGAGCTTCAATTCAGAATCAGAGTCTCTGACCCAGCGCGCTGCTTTTAACCATTACTGTACTGGCCCAGCCAGTGGGGATCCTGGGTTTCCTTGATTAGAGTGAGGACTCCTGACAAAATTTTGCAGTTAGAATTCTGGTACCAAGCGGGCCACGGCCAGGACTGTTTCGCATGGGTGTGCAGGTGTGTGATGCACAGCGTGATTTAGGTAACTGCTGCTCCCACCTAGAAACTGTACAGTAGACTGACTGCTAGCTGAATACTCTGGCCCTGTCATTTCTCTTCTGCTTTTACAAGTGAGATCCTAAAGTGCTAAGAGACAAAGTACTCTTCCCCAAGGCCGTAGGTTGTAGAGAACAGTCAGGGATGGCCTGCAAAGGGCATCTCCACCCTCTGGCCATCCCACTGCAATGAATTCTGCCCAGTGTCTTGCTGCGCAGGCTCCATCCACAGCTGATGAATAAACGAAAGATGTACATAGGATTACAGGAAGGTATAGGGACAGGTAAGAAGGTTTTCTTTTTAGAGAAGCCAAAGAAGAGAGTTGCCCTCAACTTGGATGAGATTCCTAAACTGCCTGCTCCTCCAGAAGCAAAGGAGAGGGGAAATATTTTGAAGCAAGTGATACTCTAGAGGCTATTTATTAGTGCCATGGGAAGGCTAGGAATGCTATCATTAGGAAAATAAAATCGGGGCATGTTTGGATTTGTGTCTCACAAGGGAGCCATAAATGCAGCTCTTCTGCCAGCAGGGCCTGTACGGGAGCAGCGAGGATGGCTGCATGCTCCTGTGCCAGGGATGCGTCCAAGAGCTGGAGGAAGATTTCTCAGCTGCTGTGCAGTTGCTTCAGCTCCTATCTGGGGAGGGTGAGCAGAGCCAGGGACTAAAGCCTCTCTGAGGCCTGCCTTTTGCCAGCAGCTCTGTGAGCTGGGCCAGCTTCTCTGGCTGTGACTCTCTGGGCCCTTTTGAAACATGCAAAGAAGGCCTGGCCACTTGTTGGCACTTCAAGTGGATTCTCATTTCTCAGATGTCCTCACAGCTGGTCAAGACCCAGTGAAAAAGCTGTTGTAAGCCATTGTTTCAGGCAGCAGCAGATCAGAAATAGAGAGTGTCTCTATTAGCCTCAGATCTGCCACTAGCTTTTAGGATAGCTTGGACTCGTCTTTTTAGTTCTTGGGCATCTCAGTTTCCCTATTTGTAGAATGAGGGAGGGGAAGGTTAGATTTTTCTTTCCATTCCAGCTCTAAATCCTATGTTATATGAAACAGATTGGTTTGAGGATTGCTGAATTGTCACCCACAGCAAAATCATTTTCATTACTATTTATTTCAGTGAAGCCAGGCTTCTAGAACAATGTCAGGCTAACTAACCATTGGAATCCCAGGTAAACTCAATAAATAGATCCCTCATCTCTCTAAACAACTTGAGAAAGAAAAAGGAGTGTCAGATGGAAGAACCAGGCTAAAGCATAGAGGGTTGGTTCCATTAGAAACAAAATGATCATTTCTTGTCCCAAACCCAACTCCGAATTTCTATTTCAATTTGTACTTGATTTCTCAGTGGTTATCTGGGCACAGTGTAGTGGAAAAGCACAGGAAAAGGAATCTGAGGCATGATTCTAGGCTAGCTCTCTTACAGTAGTAGAGAAACTAGCCAATTCCCCTGTCCTACCTATACTCTCTTCTTAGAACATCTGCTCCACAATCTCTGCTGAGTGAGTGGGGGCTTCGGGAGCAGAAGTGGACTTTCTAGGGAGCTGGAGAAGCTTGAACTTCAGATGCCCCTCCCCTGTGTGGGCCATGTACAAGCGCTGGAGCTTGCAGAGTCAAGGCAAAAGCATTTCGGTGTAAGTATTTCTCTTATATTGCCAAAGGAGATCTCTGAAGAAACGAACATAAATCTTCAAGATTTCAGTAATATATTGTGTTTTCTCATTTTAAATAAAAACTCACTTTTGTACCTAATTTTATATTGATGGTTTTATATCAATTCTTAAGTAGATTCTCCAAATTTGTATAAGCTTCAGGCCCACAAATCCTAGATCTGACCCTGATCGCATATCTGTTCTGCTAACCACAGTTAGTAAACTGACTAGGGAGGAAGCCCTGAGCCAGGCTGGGCAGTCAAATCTTCACTTCTAGGAAGTTACTGTTGGAGCGTAGTCAGTGGTGTACCAAGGCCACCCTTATATTGGTTGGTCACTGACTGGGAAGGTACTCAGGGCCTAGGGTTGGCATCTCCTACCTTGATCACAGAGAAGCCCTGAAGTCACCACTTCTCAGGGCTGCTGAGAAAAAGGAGATAGAAACAAATGAACAGAGAGACAAACATGAGAGACCATTGGGAAGAGAGAAAATGAGAATAAGGAATCACTTTCTAAAGATTTTAAGATCCTGGTTTCAGTCCCTTCTGATAGATGAAAGGCTTCTGCAAAGCAAAGCAAGATCAAGTCATAGTGACCTCCCTCCACTCCCCAGATTAACCAGACCCAGGCCATAACCAAACCACATCAACCAATGTAAACAGCCCTAGTGGCCTTTGTCTTAGCAGATGCTACTGTCTCTTCCAGAAACCAGGGTGCAGAATGGAAATGTGGACTTCAGATTCCCGTGGTACAAATTCAGTAATCCAGCACTCAGTTCTGCCAAAAGTGAGGCAGGGAGCTGGCCCAGGCAGAGCTTGCCAGCACCCACGCAGCTCCTACCCACCTGTGTTGTCACTGTGGCCATGCATGTATTTATAGCTCCCGTATGCCTGCTGGAAAATGATGCAGAGGCTTTTGCTTAGCCCTGTCTTCCAGAGCCCTTGAAGTAGGTAGAATGATAGTGATTATGTGCAATTTCAATTGGAGTTTTCATTGCACAGGGATTTTCAGACAATCTGTGCCTGCTTCTAATGCATGTGGCATTTCACAAGTGCCATTGTCTGCCTCAAAGGAATGCTGTATGGGTGGCCGTGTAGTGTCTCTTTATAGCCACTGAACTACAAGGAGAAACAGAATAAACTGCAGCTGTAAGGCATTAGACAAAAGAGGGGGGAGAAAAGCTTTCATAGGGTGGTAGTAAGACAGTGGTATATATTAAAAGGAAAAATGTGTTAATGAAATCTCAAGATATTTTTAGAAAGAGCAGACAGCTTCCTCCTGGGGATGGTTGGATGGTTGTAAATGCAGTCTGCTTAGAGTCCTAGGGTAGATTTTATGAAATCTGTGTCTCTTCCAGGCCTGACGACAGGGTCTCGATCAGAGGGTCCTTCTGCCCCTATTGCACCAAATTCCTATAAATTTTGTCAAGTTATTATCCACTCTTTTATATTTGACAAAAGAGACTCATAGTTTAAGCTAATGTAACTTTACTCCTTCCCATCCAGTCTTCACTCCCAGCCTATTCCATCACTGGTCCCTACCCTCACTGAGTGGGTAAGGCCTAATAGCAGGAGTCTGGATACTATGAGCAAGTGTGTGAATCTCTTCCATAGGCTGAATTGCTGTCTAAGTAACTGTGGCTATATGGCCCTGTGTTCTTTATTCTGAGTGTCTGTATCCTCCATCCTCCCTAACTGTAAGTATCCCAAGGCGCCCTCCGATGAACAGCAAACAAAGGCTTCTAGGGAGGTGTCCCTCCCACCCACAGGAGGAATGTTCCTCTGACTAGTAGATCCAGCTGACCAATAGATAAATCAATCTCAGATCTCTGAATCCTGAGGAAACTCAGCCTGTGCATTCAGTACCCATGTTGGTCCTGGCTTCATCCACAAAGCAGTAGCTCACTGCATTGGTTTATTGTAGGATATCTGAATTTCAAAAAGGTTTTGGTAGAAGGAGAGAACATAGGACAAAATTATTTGTAACCCTTAGTCTCACCAGGAGCATTTAACAGAAAGACATTTAGCATTCTCAGCAGATACTGCCTCTTTTACTCAATATTTGTTCATCAAGTGTGCATGCTTCAAAATGCTGCTTTTTATGTGCCCACCTTCTCCACAGTCCCACGGTCATTTCCCTCATTGAGAGAGAAATGGCACTCACATTTCTTAGGGTCAGGCACTGTATTTTTGTGTGATTTATTTATATCCCCTTGTATGAGTATCCCCTAGATATCCAAAGACACTTCTAAATGGTCTCCCAGCTTCCATGTGCTGCCCTCTTCATCCATACTCCATGCAGAAGCCAGAGTTACTTTCTTAAGCATACTGCCCACTTGAAAATGGTGATAGCTCTTCATTGCCTTTTGGAAAAACTGAAATAGTGTAGCCCTCTAGAGCTTGCTCTGGCCTCCTCAGCATCTTCTCCAACCATGCTCTACACAGGCCCCATTCTAAAAAGGAGGTGCCACACATTCTAAATTCAGGATGTATTTTCATGCACCATGGACTTTACCCACACTGGACCACTTATTTAAACTTTCCCTCCCCCGCAACCCCTATCCTTCTCACTTGGCAAACTCTTCTTTGTTTACCAAGATTTTGCTTAAATATCATCACCTCTTTCTACTCTTCCTTAATCTTTCTAGGTAGAATTAATTGAACCTTTGTCTCGTCTTATAATACTTTATATAAATTCACTTCAAGTACAACTCACATCATATTATAGATTCACTATGTGTTACTTGGGGTAGGTCAAATACTATAACAACTCAAAGATTTCCATAACCTGACACAACAAAGATCTATTTCTGGTTCATGCAACAGACCAATGTGAATGTTCTTCCTGGTGGATCCCTGCCAAGTGGTGACTCAGGGCTTTAGGCTGTTTCCATCTTATACCTCTGTAATGCCCTAAGACCTTGGAGTTCTTCACTCACAATCTCAAAAATATTTGAGAGAGACAGAAGAGAAGAGAAGAGAAGAGAAGAGAAGAGAAGAGAAGAGAAGAGAAGAGGACAGAGTGAAAAGTTCTTAGGGGGCAAGCTAACCCCAATCTTCAGTCATCACTACAGGATAACAGGTTTTCAATCAAATCCACTAACTGTACTTCTCACAGGACCCTTGGTTGACTATACTGCTAATCTGGGGCCTAGAAAAATCTTTGAGAGGAAAAGACCAGATATATATTGCCAAGTCTACAGTTTGTACTGTTCAGTGGGACCATTCCTCCAAGGGAGGCCTTTGTAGGGTTTTGAGTACCAGCAATAATTTTCATATTATGGGGCAGCTGGTATGAGACAACTGGAATATTCTGTAGCTTCCATTTGAATCTCTTAATACTCGATTACTTGCCACTGTGGTGATATGGGAAATTAAGTTAATAGAGAAAGTAAAAGGTAAATATAGGCTTATTATATTTACTATTAAACATATGGAATGAGTCACATTTCCAGAACTTCTGAAACTCTAAGGAATTTTTGGTCACCTTCTTCAACTGTGTAGCATACTTTCAAAAGCTAATTCTCTCTAGTGCACCTAAGTGATCACTAAAAAAATAAGGTTTTCTGCTCTTTTGCATATTTTTTATTAAATATGACTGGGGATTCATCTTGATGTCTAAAAATAATGACAGCACATTTGCACAAATGAGGATGTCAGAGAAGGTAGCTATGAAACAGGAATGTACCTTAGGGAAGGCTCTGGTTAGGACCAGGAGGGAAGGGCACTAGCACCAGCACTGTCTCCATCCAGCAGCTTGACCATGAAGAAATCATTTCCTTTCCTGATCCCTAGTTTGTTCATCTGGGAAATGACAATTTTTCTAAATGGGGGAACTTCTGCCTTCAGCATTAGATATGATTCATGAGAATGATCATTCCACTGCCTGCCATCTCCCTGTACAATCAAAATTCTCCCTATGGGGAGAAGGTCTTTCAGAGCCAGAGGTCTTTTTTTTTCTCTGTGGCTAAAGTGTTTCTGGTAGCTCTTGACCTGCCACTTGTAATGGGAATATACTGAGAAAAATTGCACTCAGTCTCTGTATGGTACACCTTTATCATTTTGCCTGACATTTATCCTTCAGTGATCTGAAGGGAGAAGGCTGTGTCTAACCAACCAATACTCCCTTTCTAGAAATTATTTAAGTCAGAAGAGCAGGTGCCATATTCTGGCTGTGCGTTGTAAAAGCAAGACCTCAGGGTCAGGAGTCAGAACTCATGGTCCCAGGTCCTCCACTGACTGGTCATTGTTGTGAGCTTTGAGCATGGTCACTCAACATCTCTGAGCCTCAGGTATTTAATGTTTTAAAACATATATAGTTTACATCATGGGGTGGTCATGAAAACCATATGAGACTGCACATGTTAACATAGTTTGAAAACTAATTTAGAGTGCAATAAACATGGATTTTCAGATGGCCAAAAGATGCCTCCAAGAAATATAAGCATGTCACCAATAACATAGAAATTGCATTTGCAGCAACCATTTGGTACCAACTCTCAGTAAACCAAGATATTAGGTGCTTAATGCTTCCTTCTCTTCCGCAGTCTAAGGTCACAACCTTCCCAAAGTCCTAGACTCCAAATGCTCATCTGAGAATTTCAGGATTATTTAGTGAAGAGGTTACTGTTCACCTTGCAGGATGATAAAGGATTGAAACCCACATGTTTAGGACACCATAAAGTAAATATCAACAACAATAGATAAAAATTTATTAGACATATTCTCATTCAGAGTATTAAAAAGACTGGAAAAAAATAGTGTTTACTCAAGAAAAGCAGCTTGTCGCTCTGGTTAGGTAATAACTTTTTCAGTACTCTCAGAGACTAATTTCTCCAAATTAATCAATGCTCAAAAATAGAATGAAAACCCTGGCTTATACTGTCAATTGATTTTCCACAAGAGTACCAAGACCATTCAACAGAGGAAAGAACTGTCTTTTCAACTAATGGTGCTAGAAAAACTGGATATCCACATATAAAAAAGAATGAATTTGGGCCCTTACCTTATACCATATACAAAAAATTAACTTAAAATGAAACAGAGAACTAAAACTAAAAATTACTAGAAGAAAATATAGAGTAAAACTTCATGACATTGAATTTGACAATAGTTTCTTGGATATGACACCAAAAATACAGGCAGGTAGCAAAAGAAAAAAATAGATAAGTTGGACTTCACCGAAATAAAAAAACTTTGGTATACCAAAGGACACTATCAAGGGAATGAAAAGGCAACCCAAAGAATGTGAGAAAGTATTTCAAATCATATATCTAAAGAGGGATTAATATCCAGAATATATAAAGAACTTCTACACTCAAAAAAACAACAAAAAATTTAAAAAACCCAATTTAAAAAATGGGCATAGTACTTGAATAGACATTTCTCCAAAAGAGATATACAAATGGCCAATAACCACATGAAAAAATCATGTACTCAACATTACTAGTGATTAGGAAAATGCATATCAAAACTAAAAGATACCACATCATACCCATTAGGATGGCCATTACATAACAAAACAAAAATGAAGAATAACAAGTGTTATGAGGATGTGAAGAAATTAGAATGCTGTACATTGTTGGTGGGAGTTGCAAATGATACAGACACTGTGGAAAATTATTTGGCAGTTCCTCAAAAAATTAAACATAGAATCACCATATGATTCAGCAATTCTACTTGTAGATATGTAATCCAAAGAAATAAACACAGGAACTCAAGTAGGCAACAATGTTCCAAGCAGCATTATTCACAATAAAAGAAGGGTAGAAACTACCCAAAGGTTCATCAACAGATGAATGGGTAAACAAAAATGTAGCGCACACATACAATGGGAATGAAATTGTGATACATACTACAACATGAATGCACCTTGAAGATCATTATGCTAATTGAAATTAGGCAGATACAAAAGGGCAAAAATTGTATAAACCCACTAATATGAGAACCTGGAAGGGACAAATTCAAAGAGTCAGAAAGTAGAATAGAGATTACCAGTGGGTAGCGGGAGGAGAGAAGGGAGAGTTGTTGTTTAATGGGAATAGAGTTTCCGTTTAAGATAATAAAAGGCTCTGCAAATGGATGTTGTTGACAGTTGCACCACACTGTGAATGTACTTAATGCCATCAAATTGTATACATAAAAATGTTTTAAATGGTAAGTTTTTATGTATATTTTACCACGGCAAAAAAAAAGGAGGTACTGACATCATGGAAAATTGTTTTTCTGACATTTGTAATAAATAATAGGTGTATTCTACTTACTTAAGGATCTCAAAACTCAAGAAAGAAAGGCAGAATTGATGGGAAAAAGCCATCGCCTGAATTTCTCAGTGCCTCCTCCAGCCAACTCTCACACTCATCAATCTAAGGTTCTCAGCAATCAATCCATTTTTTTCTTTCCCCTCTATTAAATACTTTTCATGATGGCTAATAAGGACATCAAGTTTCAACACCCTCACATGACTGGATAAATGAGATGTCACCTCAGCCTGCAGTCATTGTGCAGATCTGAACAGCAAAGGGCAAGACAGGAAACCAATGCAGTGCTTTGACTAAGGCAGGAAGAGAAGGCATGCTTCTTTGGAATGTTGCAGACTGTTCAGACTACAGTACAGTCTTTAGGAGTTTGGGGAGGGCCAAGGGCTCACGGAGAGGAGTAAGAGAGAACACGAAGATCTCCACTGATGGCCATTTCCCTCTGCCTTGCCACAAAAAACCTACAAAACACAGGCTCAAATATGATGCGCAAAATCTCTACGAAGGACAGGTAGAACTGTGGAGGTTAAGAGTGAGGGCTCTGGAGTCACAGGGCTTGGTTGCAAACCCTCATTCTGCCACTTACATGCCATGAGACCACGATAAGTTGACTCACCTCATTGTGCATTTCTTCTCTGTAGAAAAGAAGATAATCTTAATTTGTTGGGTTATCGTGAAGATTTTGAAGTGCTTGGCATAGGGCCTACCTAATACATATGAAGAGCTATTATTATCAGAATACACTTTAAAGATCCAAAGGTATAACTGAGAGTCACTGTATTGAACAAACAGAAGATAGCTTTGGGGGTATATTGTGTACACGTAAACGTATATCGTGTCTATGTATATAATTTGTTTATGACTTTCTAGGGAGGGTTACATTAACATTAACTTGAAACTCTCAACCAACCCGCTTTCTAATTTCCACCTGCAGTGCTCCTCCAGGAACAGAGCCACTTGGTAGGCAGAAAAGGTCAATGATACTAAAATCAGAGTTATCGGAGTGTGCTTTTTCCTTACATGGTTTTGCAACTGTGTCTGAGCTAGCTAGACCCAAGTTACAGAGGCTGGAACTGACTAGTCCTTCGTAGTTATCCTATGTCCCCCTGCCACGGTATGGCAGGTACCACACGCCACCTTGATTCAAGCTACACTAGACACTTTGTTGTTTCTGTGTCTCATGTCTGACACCAAGATAACTTATACACTTATCTTTTCTTCCTGGGTATGCAGAATAATGTTTATGCCCCTTCACTGTAGGGCTGCCACCCTACTTCTACTTGAGAGTGCATGTATGTCTGACTGTTTCCTTGATCAAAGCAACTGAAACTTTGTACAATAACCAAAGTCTCACCAAATGCTAAGCAAAGAGGCTAGAGATCCCTTAGTAATACTGGGCCATCTGGGGTTACTTAAGGCCCAGGAAGTCTATAACAAAAGGAAAACGTGAACTAGCAACCATTAATATTCATTGGAATCAGATGGAGAAAAGATAAGGAAAAAGAGAGCGAGAAGGCTAGTGTGACAGAGGCACATGTTTTATGATCATATAGTAACCCACAAAGTTACACTATCTCGTGGGTCTCACCATTTATCACCATCCATCTCAAAGTAAAGAGGAAATCTGAACCTGAATGCTAACAGTTATACCAGCAATAATTCTCATCTTCCAACTCAGGAGTACAGCTTCCATTTTCCATGGCAGAACAATAGCCAAACCACATATAAGTCAGGGCTACATTCCAGACTTCCAGCAGCAGTGGGATGATTCTCCACATCTGTAATTGTGACCACGACAGACCCAAGAGACTCACCAATTTCATGATAAGCTTCTGCTTTCAGAGAAAGGCATCAGTCTGGGGGAGGGGAGCATAATGCTACAAACCATGAAAAATTAAGTGTTTCATCTTTCACTTGTGTAATTGAACTCAATGATCTTTTTTTAAATAACAAGAGCTATCTTTATTGAGGCTTTTTTTTCATTCCCCCATTGTATGTGCCGGGGGCCTGGTAGTGAGGGCAAAGAGGATGGCTGTGGAGAAAGCATTAGGCAAAGCAGGGCAGGCTGAGAGGTCAGTGCTTTATGAGAAAAACACAGTGGACAGAAAACTGTTTCTTCTAAATTTTTCCATTTGATTCCTCTTCCTTGTCATATGGAATTTTAAGAGTTAGAACCTTGGTTTTCAAATCCTCTTAGCAGATTGGCAGTCCTCAATTGATGAATGTGGTCCAGTTTGTAGAAAAGGAAAACTGAATATTTTAAAGACACCAACTATAATGAAAATATCAATAAGTATTCTTTTAGAACTTAACAAAGAGTGCTCCTTGGCCCCTTGTTTTACTTTTCTATGTAGTACTCATCATCTTTTATCTGTCTTCTTGCCACCACCTCTCTGTTTTATTCACTGCAATACTCCCAGGCACTTAATAATTATTAATAAATGAAAAATGGATAAGAGAATAAATTAAAATTTCAAAATAAAAATATATAAATAATAAAAATTTATTATTTAATAAAATAAATATTAAATTTTCATTTTATAAATAAATAAAAATATGTAAATGTCATTTAATAAAAAGAAATCTAGATGATTAAGAAAAAAAAATAGGTAACCCTCATTTGTAATTAAAAGATTAGGAATTAATATTACAGAAAGCTACCCTTTCTCCTTTCAAATTAGCAAGTGTTTCAAAAAATGACAATACTTCTGTTGGCAAAAATTATCTTTTGCTGGCAGAGGTATTCTCATGCACTGCAGGTAGAAGTATATATAGATTTATTTTTTGGGTAAAGCAATCAAATATACTTAAAGTTCACATTTGTGGTTCAGTAATTTATCTTCTAGGAATCTTTTCCAAAAAAAGAAATTAGTGCTGAAGCAAGGAATTATATACCAAAAAGTTCCTCATGGCATGATTCATAGTGATACAAATTTAGAAACAATCTAAGCAATCAGCAATGGGAGAGAGTTAAATGAATCATAGTATGTCCACAGTCTAATATATGATGTTTGGAAATATTATTTTAATGATATGAGAAATTTCTCACAACATTATATTAAGTGCAAAAAGCAGAACACAAAATTGCATACACAATATAATCCCAGTTATGTAAAAACAAGAATATGCACAAGAGTGAAAAAGCCTAGAAGGAAAACAGTATATGAAAATGTGAACAGTAATTATCTCTATGACAGGGAATTATGAATGATTTTTACTTTTAAAAAAAAATAACTTTCCTACATTTTCAAAACTTTCCATGATGATCATGTATTGCTACCACAAATATACTTTTTAACATAAAAGGAAATAAAGATGGAAATTTGAGACCAACCTCACTGGTAAGACAGTCTACCCACGACATGAGGAAATGATGCTGCAGAATTCCAAAGCCTTTCTTGCCCACATTTGGTTGGGAAAACATATTTGAATCCTAAGATGGTATAAGAGAAGAAGATAGAGAAGAAGAAATAAAGTCTTTATTAGCTTTAATTTTCATGTGTTTCAAATAGCACTACTTTTTTCTCCACTAGTTTGTAGTTTCTTCCAGACAGAGACCATACTTTCTTTTTTAATGTCCTTCAGGTCCAACTGAGGCATGGCACACTGCCTGAGGAATAAGGAGAATGCAAGAGGTGAGGAAACAGAGCAAAAAGAAACAAAAAAAGTACTGAGGGTCAGCAGAATGGAGGCATGGATCATATGGAATGATAGGAGATTAAGCCAAAGAAATGGAAATAGAAGATACAAAGGAAGAAGTGGCATAAGAGAATGAAAGGAAAGAAGAGCAGGTGAGGAGGATAGTGAAGACAGTGCAGACATCATACTCTGTGATGACTGGTTTCTAGCCCTATCCTTCATGAAGGCACCAGGCTAATTCCAATCTAGAGTTGACTCATGATGGGGAGTTCTACCTGATTCTGCATCAGCCCCAGATGATCCCTGAGAAGATCATGATCAGCCACTGCAAGAGTCCTTGATCTTGCAGCCAGGTCTGCTCAGTGGCTAGATCACAACCAACACTGAGTGACTCACCAGTCACTGGATAATTTGGAAAACACAGAGATACCAAAGTCTTATTTGGGATCACTTGCAGCATCCAAGGTCCATTGTGATCCCACCCCAGCTGACAGAGGCGGGAGTTGTGGATAAATGGACAGTAATAAAGCTGGGGCATAAAAGGTGGAAAAATAGGGCATTCCCAATGGCAATCTCAATTTCTTTATTCCCTCTGGTGCAAAGACAGCACACTTTTACCTAGAAAGGGGGCTGATGTGGAGTAAGGAAACATAGCTGTCAGTCAAACAGGCTTATACATCATTCTCTCCCTCAAAGACTCCACAGGCCCACACATAGCATAATCCAATATGAGCTTCCTGCTGTGGATTTGGGGTGTTACTTAATTTGTCTGAGGTTCACTTCCTAGCCTCACCTGGTGAATAGGAGAATTGGAATTTATTAAGGTGTCTATCACAAAATAGAAATTCAGAAATGGTTGTTATTATTAAGGTGCTGTTTCAAATGCTAAAAAGTATAAAAACGGGTAAGATATTTCTTTCATTTAAAATCTATATTCCAAAAAGAAAGAATACAGTGAATGTACAATAACTATCCTACAAGATAGGATTATAAGAAAATGTATAAATTTCTGTGCAAACTCAGAAGGAAAAAGACCACCAATCCCTGGCAATTGGGGTAGGGAGAGCCAGCAGAAAAGGCTTTCTGAAAGAGAGAATTCAGTATGGACAGGTTTATGACTTGGGTGGCCAAGTGTTCAGGCAGAAGGAGCAGCAGCAGCAAAGATCCCAAGACAGGAAGACAAGGGCCTATTGAGAAACATCAAGTCATAAAGTTCGAGTATGGGAAGAGTAGAGAGGAGATTGGAAGAGTGTTCTGGGGCTAGGCTGTGGAAAAGCCCCAATGCTAGGCTAAGGAGTTCGTGCTTGATTCAGTGGTCAGCAGGGAGTCATTGAAGGCTGTTGAGTAGGAGAGTTGCTTTCTTTACAGCTGTGCCAGGCTAAATTAAGCATAAACAGTACTTTATAATTGGAAAGGGAAGGCTCAGAAATAGCTCTTGACTCAGAAACAGGCATAGGGAAAGGTAATGAGAAAGCAGGGAGGTTAATTAAATTTCTAATTATTGTGAAAGGCCATTAAAAACCCCCTAGTTCACTAGGGATAACTGCTGTGAGAGGCTTGAAGGAATGACATTCCTCTTAACCTTTGGATAGGTGAAAGAAATGTGGGTGTTTGCTTTTCTGTGGAGGAGAAATGTTTGAGGTACTTAGTAAATGGTAGGTAGACACACATGTGTGTGTGTGTTCTCTGTAAATCCCCTCCAATATCCATATATCCATGTGCACTGCTCTACAATATCAGGTCAGTAATTCACATAAAGGAATTTACACAGTAAGTGATGGGTCTCTAATTCGAACCCTTACCCATAGGGCTGAGGGAGAGATAATTCGGTGTGTTCCATATTACTAAGGTTTCCCATGAATTGTTAAAAATGTATTCCTACTATGAAGTGTTCCATAGTTATCTGAATAATTAGTAATCTACTAATAGGTCATTTTTACCATTGACCACTGGAGATTAGAAGACAGCTGTTCATGGACATCATTGGTGGAAATGGCTGTGAATCTCATCATCATCTTGAGTCACCGCTGTGTGAATAACATGGTAATAAATGTTCAAGTGGACTTAGCATTGCACATTACATTGCCTTTTACAGATATTTTCACATCTCCCATTTCATGGGATATACAGTTTTTATTCTCTTTAAGTAGTTGAGAATATAGAGGCTGAAAGAGATTAAGAAGTAGCCCAAACACATATTGTTAATCAAGAAAGGAGAGAACCTAGATCTTCTAAGTTCTGTCTTGGTGTTCCTTCAACTGTGCCAAACTGGTCTAATTTATGGTACCTGTCCCCAGGCTGCCTGCCTGGTAAGAGAAAACAAGTAAGAAAATAAAGTGAAAACAAATGCACCAGACTTTGTGGTCATGGCGAGAATTTAAAGAAGGGAAGAGCCAGGAAGTCTTCTTGAAAGAGGTGTATAGTTCTGCTGCTAGAACAGCAACCCAGATTCAAAAAGCTTACACAAGTCAGAAGTTATTCATCTCTCATGTATCCAGGTGTAAACATCTAGGGCTAATATGACATGGAGCTCATTTGACAGCTCCATGCTGTTGGGGACTGAGACTCCTTGTGATTCTGCCATTTTAGTGTACATCCATCCAGTCGAAAGAGCTCACACTCTGTCCACATCCCAGCCACAGACAGGGCCAAGGACAGAGGATGCCCTTTCTTTAAGAATATGATCCACAAACTACACAAACTTGTTCATGAATTAATTTGCTTATTTGGCCAAGCTCTACTACAAGGGAGACTGGGACATGTAGTCTTTGTTCTGGGCAGCCATATTCCCAGCTAAACATCTATTGCTGTGGAAGAGGAAAGAATGAGTCTTGGAGAATAACTGGCAGTCTCAGCCATAAGAAGGAGGCTCACTTGGGGCTTGAGGGATGAGCAGGAGGGAGAATGGTGGCACAAGGCCAGGAAATCAGGTGGATAAAGGGGGAAAAAGAGGGCATTCTGAGCATGCCAGAGGTGCATTCTGGACACAAGGAAATGAGCTTCCAGGAATGGCAGCTGGAGTGAGGGAAGAAAATTAGATGTTCACTGGAGCCAGATATAGGACAGACTTGGAAAGACAAACTGAGTGGTTTGGATTTGAGCTACTGTAGGTTCTCAGGAAAATTGTGTTTAAGGACAGTTTGCTTGTCAGGACTGCACAGGATGAACAAAGTGGGTTAGAGCTGGTTGCCAAGAAGAGCCATTAGGAGACTCTTTCAACACTCTGCTTGTGAGTCAAACTTCCAACCTGAGGTGGAAGTTCTTGCTGTACAGAAGGGGAGTATGATAGGTGCTTCACAGAGGACTAACAGGGCTTGATTTCTGTTGGGCTATCCACTGAAAGGGTCACAGATGCCTCCAAAGCTGATCTCTCGTGGGAGGCTGCTTCCCTCACATGAGTTCTTTAGTGTTCCCCAGGTACCCATTCATCATTTCCTGGCTGTGCTTGCAGCACATGGAACAGCATTCAACAACAAATATTGTCAAACATAAGCTTCATGTGGGCGCAGAGCCTGGCACATGGTAGATACTCAATAAATATTGGTTGAATGAATAAATGAATAAGTAAGTAAAATGTAGGCACAGACCACATTGGGTACTGCACCTAAAGAGGCCATTAAAATCTGGGAAATGTCAGCTATCACATGTACAGTATTTTACACAGAAAAGATATTTAGATGGAGTGTTTTCTGCAAACTGTCATAGCAACAGTTGAAATTTGTGACATTGTAGAGTGAAGTGGGACATTAAAATATTCTCTTAGCCAAACTGTTTCTTCAGATCAAACCTACAGAAGAAAATGCAGACACTGGCTCCCCCTGATTATATGTATCCTCATCATTTTTATCCTTTCTTTTAATTGTATAGATTTTCTGAACTGGCTAGATATGGGTAGCTCCAATTCAACCATTATTTCTGGCTCTTTCTCACATACTCCATCTTCCATTCCATGAATGAATCAAAAGGAGGTTGCCTTGACAACATTCGTCTCCCTCTAATTAAGCACCCTGAACAGCCTCCTGTGTTTCATTGAGATAAAAGTCCACAGAGCACCCAGACTCAGGACCTCAGACAATGCACAGCTGCTGAGAGGCTAGCTGGAATGTGCCACTCTAGATAAAAGCCTGTGAAACGCTTCCTTCCCATCACCTTTCCTCCCAGCTCCTGCAGCCACTCACACTGGCAGGTGAGCACCAGATGCAGTCCCTCAAACAAAAACCACAGTAAGAGGCTCTTCTCCAGGAGACCCAAGCAATGCCCCCTCCCCCAGGTAATGAAGACATTTTATGATTAGGTGACAGATTCATCAAAGTCTTCTTGTGCCACTCCACCTGGGCAGCAGGTTTGAGGAGCCAGAGAGCTGTTATTATACAAGTCTTGAATGTTCTATTCCAGCTCAAGACAGAAGCCTAGGAGGGCCACACACATACCCCGGGCTTTGAATCCAAGATTATAACTAAAACATTAGGATAAGAAGATCAAAACAAACTCCAATCTTACATTTTTCAAAAATCATGAGAGAAACCTAAATAATACCTATATATCTACTAAAATAATCAAGCCAGACTAGAGGAAAACATTTTCTAAATCAAATTAATATTTTATCCTGTTCAAATATTCCAAAGATCTGAAAGCAAATGTACAAATAATGTCAAAATTTTTTAGAGTGGCAGTACTTCTTTTAAGCAGCATTGAATTTGGGGATTGAAAATTTTAAGACATTATCATCATTATTATGAAGACAATTATTCTGCAATTGGTATATCGCAAGCCCTACACTAAGCACGTCTCAAGTATAATTTTTTTTAACCCCTTAAACCATTAGGTAGTCTTATTATTGCCATATTATAGATGAAAAAATGGTTAGAGAGCCTATGTCCGCTTTTCAAGATCCTCCTGCCAGCCAGGCAAGAATGTAAAGCCAGGACTATCATTTTACCTTCATACCACCCCCTCTTAAGTGAAAGGAAGAGGGCAAGAGGCAGACAAGGAAGAAGAGGAGGAGGAGGAGAGAAAGGAGAAGAAGAAGGAAAGAGGATAAAAAAGAAGGGGGAAGGGATAGAAAGATGGAAAAGTAGGGTTAGGATGGAAGTGGAGTCTTGAAATCTAAATAGCATATTTTAGTGAGACAATGATTTGGCCAGTTTAGAAGCAAATAGGATGCATCTGGCTCTGTTTGGGTGTGGGTGGTTTGAGAATGAAGAGAAAGACCTGGACATCAAAGACAGGTCTTACTGATGCGGGTCTCCTGCATTCATTGATTTTTTCTTTCTGTTCTAATCTCGAGGATCCCATTGGGTTAAGGCTCACCAGGAATGCCCCTTTCGCACCTGAAATTCTAAACCATTTAGTCTTTACTCTGCAGAGGATTGTTGG
>CM053508.1:53986435-54231279 GCA_028627145.1 Eidolon dupreanum | reverse complement strand
ATGAGAAAAAGGTCCAAGAAAATCATAGCCAGAAGAAACATTCAAACAAGGGAACTCTGGACACAAAAGTTTGCCTGACAATCAAAAGCACCACACAAACAAATTAGCCTGCTCGGCGCTGAGCCGATGTAATTTATCTCTCTACCAATTTACTCACTTCCAGCAGCATGGCCCCATGACATCACTTAGCAAGAGATTCATTCATCAAAACCATCTCATTGGTAAAATATCCCAGATGGCATCAGGTGTGAGCTCCAGACCGCACACATTAGAGTCGCTGGCCAGCTCCCCTGTTGCCCTGCAAGTCACAAAACCAGCTTTCTGAGTAAAAGTCACCTGAGCTTTGGGCAAACCAAGTTCTTCAGAAAATCCTGCTTATTCCCCCATCAGTATATTCGTTACGGAGTAGTGGTTATCTAAATCCTACACAAATAAAGGTATAAGCAGGGAAGGAAGAGCTGTAGAAGTGACTAGAATTTGTGGCTTAATGGCCCCAAGGTGAATCATGGTAAATCCATGGTAATTTTGATAGTAGAAGTCACCAATATTTTCCCAATTGGTTATAGAAGGTTTGCTCAACTAAAATGTACTAAAAAACTCCTTTTTCTATTTTTTCCCCCAAACAAAATCTCGTTCTAAATGTCAGAGAGCTTTTTTGATCTATATGCTTGCTAGCTCACTTGTCTGTTTTTAACCAGAGACCAAAACTGATGGTAATATCTCTTTGATTCAGTCCAGATGATATTTTAATGTTCAAATTAAACACTTTTTAAAAATATAAAGAACCAGTTCTGGTTCTAACTAGTTCAAAAAGTGGCTTGTTTTATTTTTAAAAATACACATTTGGTTCTTGGTTTCTAAGTTCAGTTTTTTGGGTTTTTTGTTTTTTTGTTGTTTTTTTTTTTTAGTGTAATTTGGGAGCTAAGCACTTGGTTCAGTTTATTCTGGGTTTTGGCACCAAATCTGGTTTGAGTCCTGACTTTCAACTCCTGTTCACTGGTGCTGACAAGGGAGCTCGCTTAGCTTGCTTCTGCAAGTTCTTGGCAATGGAATGTGGGACAGGTGCTGTGCTCTTCAGCTGGCCCTGGTTGGCCAAGGAGAAGCCCAATCAGAATGCACAGAATGACAGGATTGGAAGACCCCTCTGTGGCCAGGTAGTCAGGTGTTCACATTTAGAGAGGAGGAGACAAGGAGGTTGTCGTGTCACCAAAGTGGCACTGTTAAACAGTGCAGAGTAGACACTGTAAGTCTGATTTCCTGATTCCCTTACATATCCCTGAGATGGCTAGAAGGCCCTTCAGATGGTGATGCTTTAGAGTAATGAAGGGGATTCTAACAGTAATATTTCAAAGTATTACTTTTCCATCTAGGCCCTTGGATTGACATGCTAGGGACCAAAGCAAAATATTGAAAATCTGCTCTCCAGCCCTAAACCTCACTCTGAGTTCCCTGTGCCTCTGCCAGGGCACAGACTGTGGGGAGCATCTCCCAGAGCCATGCGGTGATTTAGGGAAGCAGTGGGTGGATAGAGAAGCTGGCAGGTTTTTAAAAAGACTTCAGGTACTCACATGGGAGAGGGCCTATAAATTCTAACCCCTTCACTGTTGCCAAGGCAACACAGGGGGACCTGGAGCTGGCTCTCGGGCAAGAAAATCCTACCTCCTCTCTCTACACTCATTTCCTGGCAACACGTGGCTTTTATGACAGCTCTATTCCAGCTACTCCTTTTCCTGAATAAGGCGGCTATTTCATCCAGAATCCAGGAAGGTGCAAATATTCTGAGAAATGTGGAAGAACCCACAGTGAGACTTGCCCTGAGCCCTGACTTCCCCTTACAGATGAGCCTTCCTCTAGCCCATGTCCTCAGAAACTCAGAGATGCCAAACACGTCCTGATTCAAACCAATTTGTGTGTGGCAACAGCCTTCCTCTGCAGCCTCTCCTCTGCTTCTATGCTCTCATTCGTTGCTCTTCTACAAAATACAGGCTTGACAATCTGCTCTCCAATCTGTTTCACCCACCAAAGTCGATGAGAAAAGCACAGGGCCTAGAGTCCACGACTTTTTTGAAAGAGCAGAGTGGCCACAGTCATAAAGAAAAAAGAGAGAGTGACGTCAGAAATGTGGTGGAGTGAGAGACTTCCCCAGATCTCTTCCCTTGAAACAAGAATAAGCTGAACACCTAAAATGCAACAAAAAATATCCAAACTGCACACCATCATGTCTGAGCATGAGATCTGCGCATAAGAGCTACCACATTTTTATTATCCTGGTAATAAAAATAATAAAATGTCAAAAAAATTTTTTTAAAGAAAAAAAGGAAAAACAGAGCCAGCTATGTCTCAACAGCAAGGACTCCACTTCTCTCAGCAGGGCCAAGTGTGAGAAAGAAGAGATTCTAGTTGCTTTTTTCCCCCAAAGGGTTCCATGATGCATTTCAGATTCCCCTCCCCCATACCGCCACACAAACACCTTTTTATTCCTAACACAGCTGCTGTTATTAACGATGACAGCTTTGCCATATGGCACCACTGACTCGGCTCCATCAAGCCACATCAAGCTCATATTAATAGTATTTACCCCACACTTCTCTGACAGTCAAACTCAGCTGCACCAAGAGCTATGCTTGTGGTGACCTGTGCCTCCAAGAGAACTTCGTTGAGTATATATATGGATGGAGGGTGAATCTCAATGTGTTACAGCTTAAAGTCTGGGGTTGAGCCCTCCAAGATTAGCCCAGACAGATAATTAAGGACTGAAACAGTGCAGGAGAAAGATCTCTTCTAAACATTAATCCAATGTTATCTTTAACCAGATTGTTGATGCCTAATTAATTGCTGACTGTATCAGATGATGGTGGCTAAGAGTTAATGATACAGCTTGACCTAGATCTAATCTCCGTATGTGCTGTACGTGAGTAAGGGTGAGCCAGAGTGAATGGGTTCATGCCCCAGAGACAGTGAGAGGCCAGTGGAGCCTAAGCATCTGAGAGAATAACCAAAGTCTGGGGAGGGAACCTAAAGATGAGCACAAGCAACATGTAATCCTTCCCCACTCTAACATCACAGCTCTGTTCCTGAGAGCACCAGGGACACTCGCTCCCACCTCTCTTCCTCTGTGATGAACACCGCCATCAGGTAAATCCAGGGAGTATTTTGTCCTTAAGCTTATTCCTCTGAGGAAGTAGATATAGATTTGTGAGGCCTGGAATCAGTGACGTGTCCCTATTTCCATCCACCTATAGAAGCTCCCTGTCCCATTAAGAAATGGAATGAGCTAAAAGTTCCAGAGAGATCTCAGAAGCTAAGGACTATGAATAAATTTTCAAATTTGAGTACTTAGATTTTTTTTTTTTTCAGTATTTGTAGGATGCAGTTTATAAACTGTCCCAATAAAATATCATGTACCAATGAACTAAATCAGTGAATTAAATGCTTTCTTTTATAGGTGACACGGGGTTGTGCATCACATGTGGGGTTTGCATTCAAGCAGACCCAGCTCCGTCTCTAATGAGGACCACTGCCGTATCTGACTAAACTGTAGTGTCTTCAGCTCTGTAGTGGAGGTGATATCACCACATTTTAAGTGTGGTTAGATTAAATAAGACGACGTGTGTGACTCATAGCACATCATAGGTGCTCAAAAAACATTAGTTCTCTCCTCCTTACCTCCTTTATTCTCTGAATGCATTATACTGATATTCATACTCTTGCAGCCCTAGGAACAGTGAAAAGACACAAGGAATAGCAGGAGCCTATTAAGTGCTATTCATCTTGACTGGTGCGCCTGGGGGCCGACAAGGGAGACTAACATGTTACTATCTTCAAGAAATAAGATGAGCACACACTAAATGACACCTATTTGGGCCCAGAGTAGCCCAACAGATTTCTCAACAAAGGACTAATAGTATGAGATGCATGGTTTCCCCTTCTACTTGTACCTTTCTTAAAAAAAAAAAAAAAAAAGTATAACAATTCTGGATGAAGGCTATCAGAATTTGCCTTTATAACCTTACTTAATGATTAATGCATATACCTCAATGTCCAGTGGACACTACTTTATACAGATGTAAATGTCCTATTCCAACTGTCAAAATAAGATGCTGCCACTTGGGAGTCAAAACGCACAGGCTTTTTGCATAAGGATGTTTTTGAAATTTTTAAGATGATTCTGTCAGGCAGAGCCAACCACTGAGCTTTGTCTATGCCTGTGTGGTCTGTGAGCAGGGTGGCCCAGAGGAGTCCCCACCCAGAATCCCTCTAGAGCGAAAAACAGAACACATCAGGAGACTGCGAGTCATGGGGATTTTCCAGTCTGCCCTTGTGCACCACCTGACAGCTCAGCTCTACACATCAGGCAAACAAATCCCATTCATGAGACTGTGTTTCCTCAATTCATTGAGAGATACGGAACTGTTTGTGCTGCAGTTCAACTGCGGGTTAATCCCAGCTAACCTAAATCGTTGTTCCCTGAGCACCAAGGAACTTGGAATTCTGTGCTGGGGTTGTATGTCAGAACACTTCTTGCTAGGCAGAAATATATCCAGCCTCAAGTAAGAAAAAAAAAATATATGAATGCGTGGGGAGGTATGTCTCTCCCCAACTTTCTCTCTTCCTTGCCTGCCATCTCTAATCAACCTATTCATCATCATAGGAAGCTTCCACAACAGCCCCTGCAGGACATCCAGAGGCAAGGTTTGGACCACAAAATCTGTTCTGTAAACAACCTAGTCTCACAAGGGTCAGTCTCATGCTTTTTACACGCTGCTCCTCAGAAGCCGACAACTGTACAATGTTTACTGACACTTTTAGTATACAATCATCAGCACCAGGGCAGTTGCCATATTTGAGCCATCAATTTAGAAAGCATATGAGGTTAAAATGCTCCTGAACAAGCACAACTCTGCAGAGACCAGTTCCATATCATAGTGAGATTAATATGTATATTAGAATGTGTGAATAATTTTTGCACACTTTAATAACAATCCATAAGGATCTCAGCATAGTGAAAAATATATTTTAATACTAGATCAATGAAAAAAATCAGGAGTAAAGATTTAGCTCACAAATGAAGAAAATATTTAATTCATTCAGAAATAGGCAAAACATCAAGGCTGTGAATGATCCTTTGGAAAATCATCTACAATATATGAGTGTTGAATATAAGACCTCATTATAACTCTGCAACAAAAACAGTGACTCTTCCTGTTAAAGAAAAGGAGAAGGGGTAAGAATTGCATCAGCAATGTGTTTTGCCTTCAGATTACAAAATTCTAGGTTTACAGGGAAAAATTCATCCCACAGTAATGGTCAGTAAAAATGACCCATTTTATACCACAGACTCTTGAAAAGAGAAAAGAGAAAAAGCATCAGGAAAAAAAAAGCCTCACAAGTAAACTTGTCCAGAAGCAGAAATCCAGAGTTTTCTGCTCTTTAGTAGCATAAATTCAAGCTGAGATAAAGCAAATCTATGTGTGAAGCAAAGTACGTTATGTGACCAAACTACAACTTTTATTGTAGTCATTCAGGAAAGAGCAAAGCCCACTACAAACAATCATCTATGAAGGACAGAGATTGGACAGTGCCTGGTAAAGTAACTGAGTCTGTCACCCAAGACTCACCAGCAACAGGTAGACTCAGCAGCATAGCTAAGACTATAACCTGGGGCTTAAGCTTCAAATGGATGAAAAGAAATGGATTAAGAAAATAAAGTTTTATAAGTACAAACCTAAGAATATATATTTTTAATGGCCACTAGGAAATATGCTGGAATAGGACCAGAATAATAAAACAAATTCTGGCTAACACATCAGACACGTGGTTAGCTAGCTGAGAAAAGTCATAGAGGTAGGGAGCTCACCAGCACAGCCATCATAGAACGATTCACTCTCACAATCATGAATGCAGTGTCATTGTGAACTCAGCACAGTGCCAAATACTTGAGATACAAAAGTGAGAAGTTTCTTAAATTGCTAACAGTTAACTACAAAAAAAAAAAATTCCCTCCCAAAATTAATGCACAATGTATAGTGGGAGGCTACAAAGAAAAGTGGGATTGGATATGGCTTCTACAGAGATCAGAAAACCCTTTTGCAGCTAGGGTAGTCATGTAATCAAACTATGTTTCTTAAGACAGAAACAGAACTCTAGTTTTATTTTCTTTTGGGGAAGGGACTGGGCTTGGGGGTTTATTGGAAAGATTTTGTGATAAAAAAGGGAAAAACAACTCCTGCAACCATGAGGAAAAAGCCAAGAAAATCATAGAAATAACCCTGACATCACCTAACTACAAAACCATCACCAGTGCCTGCCACCTCCTAATGGCCTCTTAAACAGAAAAATCTACCCCAGTGTGTTTAGACCACTGTGGATGGTGCAGCCAAATGCATTCCGAACTAACACATCTTCTAAGGAGTCTATACCGTGCTACATTCCACTAATCAAATGTTTACATTGGTCCCTTATTGCCGATGAAGTCCAAACTCCTTTGCCTTTGTTTTGCATCCTTGTTAGTCAGACTTCTCCCTTCCTTTCAGCCTCCTGCTCCCAACATGAGAACTTCCGCTCTGGTCAGGATAGCCTATTCACTCTTGCTCCAGCTCGTAAGCCATCTTCTCCCCTGTGAACTCCTGTCTCCTTGTTGTGCCACACATGATGACTTCTCTTTCCATCTGCCCCACCCCCAACTCAGAGAGCTTTCTCAGGGCCAAGACTAGAGCCATTGCTTACTTTTTCAGGTCTCTCGTGATAACCAGCATACTGCTGGGCATGTCATGATGGGAGGAAATAACAAAATATCTGACAGAAACAGAAATTAGGTAGGTCTACTCCAACCCCCTTTTTTGATTGGACAGCTGAGACACAAAAGGTAAAGGGACTTGCTCAGAGTTACACATTGAAGTATTAATAGACCGAGAACTAGAACACTAAGCCTCTGGCTCCTCAATGAGCATATTTTCCAATATACCTCATTGTCTAAAAGAAAAGTGCCAATTAGAGGCACAAAAAGTAACAAAGCTGGTGATGACTATAATGGTTGATTACGTCTTTTCAGAGGGCATGAAAAAGAGAGCTGAGCAGAGGCTGATGTGAAGAAGCTTCTTTAGTCTGTAATTAACTGCTGGCTTCATTGTATTGTTTTAATAATGAACTCAGGGATGATCTGCAGAACAACCTTGCCTGAAGGGTCAAGAAAAGTGGTGCCAGTCTCCTCAGAAGACTGCTCATGAGTAGGGGGTCGAGGGCAGGCTCTGAGTCACTGGGTTCCTTTCTCACTCCAAGGCATTTCCACTGATGTCACCTAACAGATGATTTCTTGCTGCAGGCAGTTATCAATGCAGGCAAAGACGTTGCGCTGACAGCCCTTGGGTTTTCCCCATGCCCGGACCTTGCAGCTGAGGATGGGCACACAGAGCCTGAAGTCAGCCCCAGTGCCAATCCTCTTACGAACCAGCTGAGAAATGTGCTCGAAGCTGCTTTGAGGAATGAAGCTCGAGAGACTGAAGAAGTCTGTGATCTTCAGAACAACTCAACTGGAGGCCATCTAGGAGATGGAAGTTGTAGATTCACAGTCACAAAATCTTAAATTTTTGAGCCAGAGGAGCCCTGAAGATGGCCTAGACCAATCTTTTTATTTTAAAGATGAGGCGATTGGGGCGCAGAGGGTAAAGTGACTGGCCTGTGGTCACACAGCCAGGGGTGGCAGACCAGTCAGATGCTCTGATCCTCAGCTGCTTCCTGGAGACACAAGATCTCAGCCACACCTCTCAGTCCTGGGTTCTGTGTTCCCAGAGTCGTGAATGCCTTTCACAGCCTCTTGAAGTATCTGCTGCTTACTGGAAAGATGCGTTAACTCCTAACAAGAGGTTGGCGGAGGATATTTTTTTCTCCCCTATTAATAACTGGGCACAGGGGCCTCAGCTTTCCTGAAACAGCATCTAAAAAGCAGTTTCAGAGATGGTAAGTGATTTGGCAACACAGGCAGCTCATCTGTTTAAACACAGAAGGGGACAGACAGACCGACAGACTGGGAGAAATAACCAAAATGATGCTATTTGTCCCACTTTCCAATATTAGGTTCTAAAGTCCTCTAATTAGTAAAGGCATACAGAATGAGGGAGCTAAAAGGGAAGAGGAAACTAAGGACCAGAGAGATTAATATCTGTCCAAAGTCAGAAAACTAGACATTGACAGATCCATATTAGTAAAGAAAATCTGGACAAAGATGACACACTAAATTATTAAAAGACCATGGAACACTTATAAAAGGCGCATATAAATAGAAATGTTTATTAAGAGTTCAAATTCCTACAACCTCTCTGGTGATTCAGCCCTATCGTTTTCTACTACCTGAGGCCCCAACTCAGATCAGGGCTGGCTTCAGGGGCGTATGGTCAGGGAAGTGTTCAGGGCCCCAAACTGGGGACTTATTGCTCTGTGGTCACTGTCTTGAAATCCTTATCTTTAATCTCTGCTTCACAATTGAAGCCCTTTGGGGAACTGGAGCATGAATGGGGACCTTGGAGCCTCAGCTCACAGAGAGATCCCACCTCCCACCACCTCCCTGCCTCCCTGGGATGGGTTCTTAGCTACCTCCAGACCTGGTGCCCTAACCTCACACCAGCCTTCCCCACCCTGCTGCCCTCTCGCTCAGGTGGCAACCAGGTCACATAGGCCGAAGATAGGGTGGAAGACCTTCATTCTATTATCACTCTCTGTTCCCAGTGAGGGCCTGGGCATGAACAGGGATGCTAGAACGAGGCTGTGTCTCAGGGCAGGGCATGGTGGCAGCTGTCCCCATCCTGACAGCAGACAACCTGGCAGGTGTGAACCTCTCAGCTATCTCCAATCCAGGTACCAAACACTTCCCAGCATGGAAGTTGCAATTTCTTTGGGAACACCAGTCACCAGTGAGTTGGGACTTTGGAACTGGGAGAAAAGGAGATTGGTTTTCATGACCCCATGGTGCCTGGCAGGAGGGGATCCTGGAAGCTGGTGGGCCCCGCTGCCAAGTAACAGGGTCCCCAGGCACTTGGGGGAGTTTATGCTGACCAAGGGAGTGTGATATTAAATAGCAAATAAAAAGTCTACATAATAGACTGGAAAGAAGGAAAGAGTTTTATATTTTGGTACCTTTAATGGCACTCTTTTCCAGTTCCTCCAACAAGGACCTCGCATTTTCATTTCGTAAAGTGAAATTATATAGCCAGTCCTGCCTCAGATTTAGTCCAAGCCCTGGGGCCTGTCACGTCCACAAAAAAAATTTTAAGGACCAAAATGGCGACGAGTAAGAGATCAGCCCTTGCTAGAATGTGCACTCTGGCGCTTGCTCTTTCTGACGTACATTGTGCTCAGTGTTATTGCCAAGTTCCTGTCCTGACCACCTCACCTCACTCCCATCTGAAGTCTTCCTCCAGAACCCCAACCCCTACGATCTGCTACCAGGTCTTCCTAAGGCCACCTGCTTGTCAGAACTTCTATCACCTCTTCTTATAGGAACTTCTCAGGTGTCTTGCCCCAGGCCAGTGGGCCTGCCAAAGGCCTCCTTCATGCCAGCTCTTCACTGCAATTGATTTCCATTTGTGCAATCATCCTGCACTCAGCATTCAATAATTTTGTTTAGTATGAGTTGCAAACATCCTGCTGTAGGGCAAAGATCATGTATTTTGGAATCTAGCAGTTTTGAGAATTTCAGATCTGCCACTCACTGAGTTACTTTTGGGGAGAGAATACCGAGCCTAGGTTTTGCCATACAAACATGGGATAATGGGGATAATACTATCTAAAACACAGAGCTGTTTGAGTATTGAGCGTCTGTATGAAGCATATGGAATGCAGTCGGCTGTCAACAAATGTTAGTTTTCTTCCTTCCATCTGATAATATATACATGCACACACAGCTTTAATCAGTAATAGAAACTAAAATGTTGACTAATCCTAATTCTTTTTTGTTTGTTTGTTTCATTGCTAGATGTGTGAAAGCCAGTAGTGACTTTAAGAAAACAAAATATCGAATGTAAAAGGCAAAGATTCACTTTAACAGCGGAAATGCAAACATCACCCTAAATGATCTTGGTCACTGTGGTTTCTCTGCCTTCACACAGTGGCTGCACGAGAGCTTCAGTCTGGACCATAGGCTCCAAATTCTGCTGTCTCGCAAATGGCAAGCGCCAACAGGCTCCACCACAATCTCCAATGCAAACATAGCCTCCAGGTTCCAGCTACCAGATCCTTCCCTTTGGTGCGTTTGCTTCTCTCTCTTTTCTCTCAGGAGATGAAATGTTGACTCACTATATATTTTTTAATAATGGCAAATTTCAGCTTTAATTTGTATTTTAAAATACATTCTCCTAGGACATGGACCCACTAGGGAATTAGTTAGAATAGCTTTTAGTGGTACACATTTAATGAACATTTAACTAAAGAAAGAAAATTGCTGGTATGCATGATTTCCTTTGTTTTTTAACTGCCAAGTACTATAAATCCAATCTGTCATTTCTTTTTAACTACATTTGCCATAAAAGCACTGATTTTATGGCTGCTGTGACATAAGCACCGCTGTTTCACCTTATGATTAATAAAGTAATTAGCACCGGTTCTAATAGTCTCAGCAAAAAGACCAGGCCTTAGCTATTTCTATTGCACTGATAGGTTTTCTAAAGCAACGTGGCACACATGGAAGGCTGCATGCTGGGGACCACGGAATGCATTTTCTAATGTACATCGTGGAGATCAATTGATAAATTACGTCAGTCTGGGTTAGTCATCATACAGAAAATATCATTAGAGATGAAAAAAAGTGGAAGGATGTAGGCAGGGGTGATTTGTTTTTCATTGTTGATTTATGTTACAGAACTATTCTTGTAAGTCAATTACCAAACCACAAAATGCTGGAGAAAACATAAAAATTCTAGAAAAAAATAACCTATTACAAAGAGCTATGTGGTAAACAGACAAGAATGACAACCTTTTTTGAAACCAGTGTCCCATGGAGTCAACTGGAAATCATATTCCTGACTATGTAGAGTGTCCTCGGGGACACGCCAAACGCAGAATTGGGCCCTGGGCTCCAGAATGTGCTTCCTTCCAAAATGTGTTTCCTAAAAGTATTCGAGGACACCTCAGGGGTACAGGTCACAGTGAGGGTGGGCTGGAAAGAGGACCATAGTGGTCCAAGGAGTCTGAGTAGGTTCCTCTCAAAAACTTCAGGATGCTGAACTCATTCACAAGGGAAACTTTAGGCTGCAAAAACTCAAAATAAAAAATTGCACTGGTGCATGGACATTGCTGAAAAACAGACCTTCTCTCTTTTTAGGGTTTGCCTTGGAAAACTATTAGCAAAATTTGATTCTCAGGACAGGATATACATTTTCTTACCAGCCTTACAATCATTGACTTCACTGTCCTTCCGTCATTCATTTATTCATACATTCAGTGAGCACTTAGGCTGTATCAGGCTTGCACTTGGCCCTGAGGAGACAGAGATTCTTGTTAGGGAACACATAGCGTGTCACACACAAGTGTGGGCTCTGAGGTCAGACGAGCTTGGACCCACTACTACTTATTAGCTAAGTGACTTCAAGATAAGTTACTTGCCTGAGCCAGGTCTAAAATGAGGATAATAAGTGTACTTATCTTATAGGGTCATAGCGAGGATTAAATGAGGTAATGCCTGTTTAAAATCTGAAGACAGGGTCTGGCTCATTAAGACTGTTCAATAAGTAGAAGCTATCACTCCTGTCGGGATAGTGCACTGACTCAGGACTGCTCAGGGACATACTCTGAGATGCTTCTTTGGCGTTGGGAATGAATTTGAATGGAGCCATGTGAGCTCTCTCTTTGGGGTCAACCTGGGACCCATAGCACATATCTGCAAATAGTGTTCCCAGATCAGAGAAAATTAGCAATTGATAAAGATTTAATGAGATACCTCATACTGATAAAGGGACACATTTATCAAACTGCCCAACACAGACAAGCCCTGTTAGGGACAATGGATGCTTTTTCCTAACTCTCTCTTTCCTCCACCCCCTCCTATTCTTCTGCTCATCTCTCTTCTCTTTTTCCTCTCCTCACCTCTCTTCTTTCCTTTCCCTCTTCTCCTCTCCCCTCCCCCCTATTCTCTTCCCTCTCTCATTTGGCATACCTTAGACCCCTTTCCATTTTCCATAAAAGAAAAATGTACCTTTTATGGTTCTGAACAACCCTGTCATTCCTCAGGAGCCAAATCAGAGTGAACCAAGAGTCAGTCACTCAAAAGAAAAGTGATGTAATTCATAGACCCATTGCCTCAGAGATGCTCTCCAGCCCTTTGTCTTCCTGTCAGGAAAGTGTCATTTCCATCTTCAAATGGAATAACTGACCCCGACCACATAGGCGTTAGGAGTGGAGGTAGGGTGATAGCCCTTCCTCACTTCCCTGGGGCACAGTGATGAGAATGAAAAATCACTTCTGTGTCTCGGCTGCATCAGCCACCCCTCAACTGCTGCTCTTCCTGGAGCTCAGGATGATCTGTCAGACTGTTTCAAACTGATTCATTGAACCAACAGAGATGTGTCTATCTAGCACCATGAAATGCTTTTGGATGTAGTTAGACTTGTCTTTGCCTTTTTTTTCCCCTAAAGGGACTGCAGCCAACCAAAACTCACCTCAACCATGCTCTCAGCCATTTCCCTCTCTCTAGTTTCTAATATCGTGTCTGTTCATTAGAAGCACCTGGTCAAAAGGAGAGTTGGTGACAGTGCAGGAGTGAGACTCACAGAGAAAGCCCTGAAGACCTGCCAGGAGCCAGGGGCCTGGGGTGAGCTGGACACCTGGACTCTAAATGCCTGTGCTAGCCTCCTGTCTGTCCCAACCTGGAATCATGAAGGCCAGCCCCAGCCCAGGTGCTCACACAGCCCTTCACATCCACACCCCACCCCGGTGCCCACACGGTCCTTGAACAGTCACTTGAACTGCTCCGATTGGTTCTTGGCTGTTGTGTACATGTGTCTGACTATCTCAGCTTAGCCCATACACTCCCAGCCAGATGCTTTTGTTTATCACTCAGTTTTGGCAAGAGAGGCCAAAAGGAATTCCCACAGTCACTGAAGAGTGGAGGCAGGTTTCCTGAATGCGGGACATGATGAAATGCTTTGGAAATTTCTCCTGCCAATTCCCCTGTTTCCACCTTCATCCCTGTTTCAAGGCACAGAGGACATATCCCTGTCACCCAAAGTAGAACAGAATTTTGAAACTAGGATATATTTCTGATCCTAAACTTACTCTCACCCAGCCACAAGCATTCATAATCCAGCCAAACCCTCCATACCACCTGCCCACAGCACCTGTCTGGAGTATGATCCCCAAGAAATTTATCCCCACAGATATTCACTGCCCCATAACACACAGACACACACACACACAGACACACAGACACACACACACACACACACACACACACACACACACTCCACCCATACACATAAACCACACCACATACATACACATACTTAGAAAGCCTTCTCGTTCTACTTTAAGATACAAGTCAAACAATTGCTGCCCCTCAGAAGACTCCCTTTATCCCTCACTTCCTCATCTTTTCTCCCACAACACTTCCTTTCTGCCTACACTTGCTGCCTCTCACTAGAGTTATTTGGCCTGGTTTGTAAGCTCCCTAAGGCCTGAGACGTTTCATGTTTGTAGTCCTTATAGGCCTTGAACAGAGGCCTACATGGTTCTATGTAAACATATGTCAAATTAGAAACTAAAGACAACGTCTCCCCAAGGAATCTTGAGCACAAACCCTACCCTAGTAAATAATGCCCATTTCAGATATGAGAGAACATTACTTTGCTAAGGTTGCCATAACAAAGTACCTAGACTTGAAGGCTTAAACAAAAGATATTTATTTTCATGCAATGCTGGAGGCTGGAAGTGTGAGATCAAGGTGTTGGCAGGGCTGGTTTCTTCTGAGGCCGTTCTCCTTGGCTTCAGATGACCATCTTCTCCTTGTGTCTTTACATGGTCTTCCTTTTGTACTTGCTTGTGTCATGATTTCCTCTTTGTGTAAGGACACCAGTCATCTTCGATTAGGGCCCACCCTAATGACATCATCTTAATTTAATTACCTTTTTAAAGAACTTCTCACCAAATACAATCACATTCTGAGACACCAGGGGGTTAGGACTTCAACCTAATTTGGGGGGAAATACAATTCTATTCATAACAGAGGTATATCAGCAGTGTTTACAACTCTCATAATGTACTTCTAAGCACGCCAAAAGCTACTACCTAAAAACCACCCTATGGCTATGGCTCCTACTTGATCGCCTCAGGAGAAGTTTTCTTGTCCCTTGAGATAATTTCTTGCCTGATCTTAACAACCTATGAACATTTTTCAATCTCCAGAGCAATTTTTATCTTGTGGAAGTATGAATTCTACCGATGAGGTTCACACATTATAAGTGTGAGATGGTTGGGGGATTCATGCATAGCCGTATTTTCTATTTTCACTCATTCTTCCTGGTTTTGTTTTGTTTTGTTTTGTTTTGTTTGCCTTGATTTGCTCAAATTTAAATTTATCTCAATCGGTCAAATTTTATACAACTTTATAAACCACCTGTAATCCTGTCTGCAACACATTGTGCTGGATTCTCTGTTACCAGCTGGCACCACGATCTCTCCCTTCTTAGAATGGCAACTACACTCCCCAAGATCCCCTTCTCTGGATGATTTTGGGTTAGTTTTCCAATGAAAGAAACTCACATGAGATTTAGGAGGCAGAAAGGAAATGGAAGCCATCAGTCTTCAGAAACAGTTATGGCCAGATGTATGAACAGATGAGAGGTTCCCCATGGGTTTCTAGTAAGATCTTCATCACTGCAGACTGAGACATTTTGTAGGAGCTTCTAAGAGAGTCTCAAAAATTCCAGGCAAGGTTTTGAGAGCCACCTTGGACTTTAGGCTGAGATCCTCGATGTCAACAAATTTGACTTTTCAAAACTTCTTCCCAAAACTTTGGCAGCAGCTTCTCTGACCTCCACTCCCCTAAATCTTCTAACTTATGACTAAGATCTCAATTCTATTTTAAACTCTTTATATCCAGAATGTATAGAGTGACTTTGTTTTTCTAACTACCTCTTGTCTAATACATACATAAAAAGTAGAAATAAGCTATTGTACCCTTGTGCATTGCTGGTGGAAATGTAAAATGGTGTAGCTACTGTGGAAAACAGTTGGAAAATTCCTCAAAAAGTTAAACATAAAATTACCATATGATCTAGGAATTTCAATTCTAAATATATACCCAAAAGAATTGTAAACAGAGACTCAAACAGATACTTGGACATCAATGTTCACTGCAGCATTATTCACAATAGTCAAAGGGTGGAAGCAACTCAAATGACCATCAATAGATGAATGAATAAACAAAATGTTGTATGTATCCACAACAGAATATTATTCAGCCATAAAAAAGAATGTATTTCTATTTGAGATGATAAAAAAGTTTTGGAAAGAGATAGTGGTGATGGTTGTACAACATTGTAAATATACTTAATGCCATGGAATCATACACTTAAAAATGGTTAAAATGACAAGTTTTATGTTATGTATATTGTACCACAATAATGTATATGCATATTTCTAAAAACCCTTTGTGACAGCAGCAGACTTCCAGACATGGCCTATGTGTAAACAACCCATTTTATCACAGGTGATCAACATACAGAGACTCAGGACACACACATATAGATTACTAAATACATGTCTCTAAAGAGGAAGGAAAAAAAAATCCCATTTTATCCAGCTTTGGGGGAAAAGCCAATTGAGATTACATAGTTTGGATTCTTCCATCCTGGGCATGAAGTCCAAGCCTTACTTGCCTGACTGATTAAAAAATTCTTCCCCAAGTACCCGAGGCCCATGTTTTCCTCAGCATGCCCTCTCCCAGTCCTCCCTCCACACCACCCACCTATTTCTAACCAGCTTCAATCCCTAGTCCAGTATGAGTGGCTTCCTGAGATAGCAAAGAACTAGAACATTTCTGATCTCTGGGTTTATAAGTTTAACACTTTTCATTGCTAGTAATCAGCTTCCCATATAGACATTTACCTTCCTCTTTAATTACTTTATTCTCATTTCTATAGCAATTGGCCTATACATAGAAAGATCTTTATAGTTTACTAATGAACCATTAGTGTATGTGCATATGTGTGTACTCACCTCAGCCTGCACAATTCATCATTCTAATTAAAGCAAAGCTACTATCCTTCAAGATATACTCAAAAGAGTCCATTCACTACATCTCATTGTTCAGGACCTTGGCCCAGTACAACTCGGTTTCAACTCCGTAGGGTTTATATACAGTATGTCAGTGTATGAACTCATAACCCTTTAAGGGGTGTATTCTCCAGCTGTGTAAATGAATGATACCCTTCTGTTTCAGTTTCAAAACATACTACCCTTTATGTTTGCATTTTTTAACATTTAAGGCAGCTCTATTTTTAATGGGCCAAAATATAGAAACTATCTAGTGTCCATCTTTTAAGAATAAATAAACTCTGAGATGTGTTTTAGTGGTTACGAAGGTGACAGCCAAGTCCTTATTTGCATTTAGAGCCATGTGATAACTACCCTGGGAATTAGGGGGCCTTGACTTTCTTGACTCTTTAATGGCCTGCTTTGTGCACTTGAAAATGTTACTTCTCTAAGCCTGAGTTTTTCCATGTTAAAAAATGAGGGGAGAATTTGAATTCGTGTATTTATTAGGTTCTTTCCAGTTCTAGGAGCTTTTCATTTAGTCAAAGAAAATCCTGGAGTGTCCCTGTTGCATAAGCCCCTCTGTTTCAGCTGCTCCACAGGCTCAAGAAGCATTTTCAAGGCAACAACCACAGAGAAAGCCCCACCACGCAGACCTTGTGGCACAGAGCCCCAGACACAGGGAAGTCAGATGTCAGATGACCTCACCTGAGTCCCCAAGTTGAGGATCAAGATGCCACAGCTCCTCTATAGGTTGGTCCACCTCAACTATTTTTAATTTAAAAAGCATGTAGCCTGCTATTGTTACATAATTTGATGATGGGATATCTCTCTATTTTGTATACAGAATCCGTGATTTATAAAAGAGCCTAATACAGGATCCTTTACATAGAGATATACGCTGGTGAAACACCACCTTATGGCATAATTGTATAACAGGTAGACACACAACAGGCTGGGAAAGAGTCCTTGCTGCACAGACCTCAGCAGGAGCAGATTCCTTCTCCTCTCTCTTGTTCTTCCTCTGACAATGAGAACTCTGGTCAGGCAGACTCTCTGCTCGGTTACCTTGTAAACTTTGGTGTTATTCAAAATCCTATTTTTCTCCTAGGGGAAGGTATATGATCTACTTTTGCTTTTCTCTAAGGCCCATCCCTGACCTACATATAGGTTAAGTCATCCATGTTCCTACACTCTCATTTGTATGGCTCCTATTCCTGACCCTATTAAAATATATGGCATTTGAGGCTGAGCATTCCATGGCTGTGCTAGATCCTGGATTTCCATCCCAGTTTGTTCACACATTGCAAAGGGAAGAGGATATTGTGCAATGAAGTCGTTCCCACTTAAGTGTCTTTGGGATTATAATTTGAAAGATCTTAAAGACCCTTCCTCTCTGCCTTCACTAGAGAAGCAATTACAAGGTTCACACTTGAGCATGTGCTTCTCAGTCAGGATTGGACACTGAGCTGGACTTTTATACTTGGGAACCCTCACCACTGGACTGTGGAAACAGGCTGGCCACTCCGGATCTTAGTATTCTCATGTGTAAGACAAGAGATACGACAGAACCATCTCCATGGCTCCTGCATTAGGTATGATTAGGTTTGGCTGCTGAAACAGATCCAAGACAACAGTGCTTAAACACTGTCTTCCACACAAAAGCTGAGGCTGCTCCGTGATGACTTGGGGGCTCAGGTATGGAATAGGGTAAAGGGAAGTGGAGGCCACACTATTTCTCTTTAAGAAAATTACACTTGTGACTCAGAACATGGACACAGGACATAACTGTCTTCCAGGGTAACTAGAAGAGCAGGTGATCTGCTAAAAAATTCTATGACCTAGGAAGAAAGGGAGAATGAATACTGGGGCCACCTAGAAGTATTGGCCACAGGCCCTCCAAGTTATACTATTCTGAGTCTAAGAGATTGTACCTGAGGGTGAGGCAGGGGATATCAGAACCCTAGCAGAGGCATACACTGCAGGGGTCTCTAGGAACAGTGACTCTGACTGCCATGTTTGTGTGTGCAAAATAACCAGAAATTCAAAAGACAATGTGTATTATTCTATTTAATACAGTATACAGTTATATAGCTTCTGCTACATTCTGTTAGTACAAGATTACAATGAAGCTTACTAGTTTATTTCAACAAAAATGCATTAGTATCTACTATGTACCAAGCACTAGCAATATAAAACTGAGTATGACCCATCTACCCCTGCTCTCAAGCACTTACAGGCTAGTGGAGAAATAGCATCTAAATAGAAAAGGTTAGTATAACAGAATAAGTGCTTTGATGGAGGTGAAATCTGGAACTGCATTCTCTAATTGGGAGAGAAAACCAAATATCTAAGACAACTCTTAAATAACACAGGAAGGAAACAACCAGGTGCTAAAATATGTGTTAAGGACAACCATGTTCTGTGAGTGCTGATCAGGAAGACGAAAGAGTATGTAGGTTGAATATGAAAAAAAAGACTTTATTTGCGGGGGTAGATCTTAAAAGGTGAGTAAAAGTTGAGTGGGAAAAGGAGAAGGTGGTAAATCATCATAAAGACTTTGTTTCAAATTTTGAAGTGGAGGCACCAAAGAGATTCTTGCGTCAAAAAGAGTTGAAGGAAAGAGAGACCTTCTCGAGTTTTAACTCTTAACTGTAGAAAGTCTTTAAATACCTTTGATAGTCCATTTATAAAAGTTCTCAGAGTTTCTTGTAACATGGTTTTTATAGCTTTGTAGTAGCTCTGTAAGGAGGGAAGGAAGAAGAGAGGGAGACAAGACAGAAACAGAGAGAAACTGGAGCTTAGAGACGTTAGGCTATTAAGCAAGTAGCTCCTGAGCACACATTCCAAAAGAGACAGGAGCGGAACCCCAACTCCGGCTTTCTGGCCCAAATCTGGTGCTTCTTACCATGAGCTAGAGTATAGTTGCAAAGGGAAATTTCAAGATTCAAATGATCTGAGCAGAAGGAATAGGATTCAGACTGATCCACAAGAGATTAGAAGCAGATAGAAGCTCAGGAGGATTGGGAACAGGGTCACCCAACACGGTGACCTACCTCGAACAGCCCATCCCCCCAGGGCAGAAGACTCATTCTGAGCCAGACCCCAGGACACCAAGAGATATACACCTCTTAAAACCGTCACCAAGACATGGAATAGCCAAAGGAAACCCACAAAGAAATTCTAAACTTGAAGGTTATAGGATCCCTGGAAAGTATTTCTTTGGGAAGTTGTTCAATTCCAATGGAAACTTTACAACCTCACATCTTTGGGGGACAATGAAGTCTTCTGACAGAAGATGGAACAGGATACCCTCTTACAGTCTCTTTCATTTTGAGATAATACGAGCCCATGGCCACATTGTTGCTAGGAGGAGTGACCCAATCAACTTCTCCTAGGCCAGAGAATAGCACTTTCTGCCCACAAAGAATAGTTCACAGGCCATTTTCTCCTTAATCCATGAGAAAAAGCAGGATGATGGGTCTGTGGGCAGAAATCCAAATTTATAAGGATTTCAACAGATGTAAATTGTTTCCTGGATAAGGGCTAATGACAGCTAATAGGCCAGTGCTGGGTACCAAGCAGATGACCCAGCAGCAGTTTCCTATTTCTGTTGGCTGAAATCACAACTTTCATCTGCTATTTTCATCCTCCTCCCATATTACTGGCAGCGCAGCCACATTTTCACACTCCTACTTCTCCCAAAGGACGCCAGCATGCCTAGTTTACATAGGTACACAAAAGCATAAGCATTCTCTCACCAGACTGATGGGAAACAAACCTGTGCAAGGATAAGCTTAATATCCCACTCAATGGTTCTAATATATATGCACCATCCAGTTTTGTTTGTTCAAAAGCAAAGGAAATTGAGTTGCTTTAAATTTATGAACTGACAAATTTCTGAGTAATAGTGAATCATTGCTTGATATTTCACTTGAAACTCAGACGGTGAGCTGGCTCTTGCTACAGCTCTTTGGGGTCATAAGAATTCATCAAAAGATTGCACATGGCCTTGAGCCCCAAGTGTAAGATGGAAAGCTGGACAAGGTCAAGGTCAGCCTATATACAGAGAAAAGTTGCCATAGATCAGAAAGACCCTTCAGAGTGCAAAGACATCAACTCAAGTGTTGATAAAGCAATGGTAGGTGAGGGAATGGGGTCTGATAATATGGAAAAGAGAACAAAAATGCTTTTGACCGGGCAAGTCTTGAACACTATAGAAGAGTCCCACAGCATGGCCCAGGAGCAGAAGTTGTTTTGGGATTAGCCATCATCATGTTATCCTCCCTCCTTGGGACACTCTCCCCTCTTCCAGCTCTGTATGTGCCTAGGAAACTCCAACTCATCTTCAAGAATCTGCAGAACATGACTTTCCTTGAAATTCCTGCCTCAATTTCTGACGATGCATTATAAAAGATTGTTTTTGTTTCTACTTTCCCCTCTAGGCAGTAATCATCTCAAGGGCAAGGACTAGTTCTCATTCATCTTTATGCCCTCAATGATAGTGCTTACATCCACATGGGAAGGTGGTATAGTAGGGCTTATTGGAGCCCAAGTAAAGAGAAGAGGCATCCTAATTGGAGAGTAACCCAACCCAAGGTGTTGGAGCTTAATCTGAGTGAAGAGGGTATCCCCACAAGGGCAGGTGGCAATGGCAGTAGAGAAGATTTGTTACAATGGGGACTTAATAAAATAGGAAAATGTAATAAGGAAGATGAGAGTCATGTTTCTCGTGGTCAAAAAAAGAACTTACATATGACATGGAAAGATAGAAAACTAGAATGAATCTTGTGGCACTGGGTCAAATTATAGATAACAGTATGAATTCATTATTTTTTAATATACATATAGATACATATAGACACAGAATTAAATATAATGTAAATATATATGCATTTTATATTCATACTTTTATTTCCTGGCTCTGTCACTGAGAGACCCTGGAAGTGGCGATTTACCAAGAGCATTTAGCACATTCAGCACCAAGATTTTGATGTCTAAATGCTATTTTTCACTAAAAAAGAAGCAAGGACTCTTTGAGAAAATGGCTGATTCCAAGGCTATTAACGTTAATAGCAGGTAAAATAATACAGGAGCATCTCATTCTGCAGGAAAGAAAGGAAGGGCTCAAAGAATGATGGGACACCTCAAAAGAAAATCCAAAAACCAGCTCAGAGGAGCTCTTGCTGTCCAAATATTAGGTGTTCAAGCATAAAATAAGTGAGGATAGTAATGTATTACACCCCTTTGAATAAAATAGATATCCATGAGTCCATACTTAGGAAGGAAGGAAGGAAGGAAGGAAGGAAGGAAGGAAGGAAGGAAGGAAAGAAGGAAGGAAGGGAAGGAAAGAAGAAAGAAATGAATTGAAAGTTTGATAAAGAATAGATATTTAAATAGCCTCAAAGTATTTCCCCATCCCCTAAAAAAGATGTATTAATTACAAAGGGGAAAAGAGTACATCTAAATTTGAGAAGCCTGGCAAACACCAGCCTAACCAAATGATCAAAGTGAATGTCATAAGTAATGGAATAAACTAAAATGATGCCCACCTGACAGCACACAATGAGGAGAGCCACACAACTTCTGAGATATTTCTGCCCAAGATGCATATCCTACACTTCTCCAGTTAGGAACATCAGACAAGCCCACTGAGGGACACTCCACAAAATAACTTACCTATAAACTTCAGAAGTGTTAAAGTCATGAAAGTCAAGAAAAGAGTGAGGAATTGTCAAAAATTGAAGGAACTGAAGAAACATGACAACTAAATGCAACAGCAATTCTGGACTAGATCCTTTTGCTATAAAGCACATAATTGGGACAATCAGAAAAACTTGAACGGGATCTAAGTATTAGATGATAGTAATAGGTCATTATTAATTTTCTGATGTTAGTAATTATATTGTGGGTCTGTAGAGACTATTCTTGCTTATAGGAAATGCACAATAAAATATTCAGGGGTGATGGAGCATCATGGTGACATCTTACCCTCAAATGGCTCAGAAGAAAGATCTTTATACTGTACTTCCCCAAGCACATATGTTCATACCTACATACATAGTATTGTGATTACATAGGAGAATATGACCCTGTTATTGGGAGAAACATGCTGAAGTATTTAAAAGTAAAATGTCATAATGTCTGAAACTTCAAATGATTTAGCAGAGAAAGAGAAAATGTTACAAAATGTTAACATTTGGTGAATCTTGGTAAAGAGTACTCTGGGTTCATTCTTTCAATGATTCTGAGGGCTTAAAAAGTTTCAAAATAAAAAGTAGAGGATGGGAAAAGTGACAAGTGGTATAAACAATGAAATTTCTAGGAATTATAAATGGGAGAAAAAAATGAGTGGAAAAAAATTATCCAGAACCAAGGATCAGACTTTTAATGTTTTTGACATGCTTTATGACATGGAAAAACATGTTGGGCTTTTGTTCTCTTTCAAAACAAAAGATAACAACAGAGAAAAAGTTTTGCCTGATGTTGTAAATAGCTAAGCCGAATTCTAGCTTCCATTAAACTATATTCTACTCCTGCCAGATTTACCAGGCCACAGCCAGGGCCACACTTTTCCCAGCACACAGGAAACCAACTCTTATTATTCCTGCCCCCTCCCAGTGAGTATACGGCAAGGCATCCCTGCACCTGCTACCTGTTCTCCCTGCAGTGTTCCAAATCCTCCTTATGCATGGAGTGGGTCACAGAAGGTATGTGTAAAGGAAGCACATACCAGAAGGGCCTTCCTTATAAGAAAGAGCCTACGAAGAAGACAAAGCCATTTTATCCTGCAGGTACTACTAACATGGTGTTTATAGCTCACAGCCTAGACACTTTTCAGAAGCTCACAAAATGCTTGAGATCTGAAAAAATGTTTAGCTTGGAAAAGAGAAAAGCAGCCCAAGACATTCAGCAGCTGGCCTGGTGCTATCAGCTAGGCCTGGCATTCTCCTTTTGAACATAAACAGTTTCACAGAACACCATCAGAGAAGGCCACTGTGTAAGAAGGATGGATCAAGACGAAAAAAGACCACACTGCGATCATGTCAAAACAGACAATACATGAACATTGTCCAAGCCAAAATATACTAGACATGGGTAGGCCCCAGTGAGCGACCTTTAATTGGCTACTCTACCAATTACCATGTTAGCCTCCATTAGCATGCCCTTCTTCCAGAAAAGATTTATGAAGATACCACATCAGGATTACCCTACTTCCTGACAACATCCAACCCTGAGCAAAGCCTCACTTCCTTGAACTCTCTCCCAAGTCACATAACACCAGCCCAGTCCTATAAGAGGCCCTTTCTATCACCCTCTGTTGAGATGTTCCATGGTTTCCCAGAGTGCATATTCTCCCTCAGTGCAAGCAGAAATAAACCGAACTTGTTCAAATATCACTGTGTTCCTGGTGAGCTTTGGCTAAGGAGCACTGACAAGCTCCATGTGCTAAAGAAAATTTGGTCCTAGAACATTTCTTAAAAATCAAATTAGTAAATACTCAGTGAAACGACACTATGTCACTCTCTTTCATTGTTAAATTTATAATCCATAAAATTTTATGATCTCTGAAAACAATGTGCATGTTACATTAGCTATTCCACGTCTGCCAGCTGATTATTGAGACAGCATGGCCAAATGTAAATTAAAAAGGTAGCCAATTTCATAAGTAAATTACGAATTATTATAATATGCTTGAAAAAACCCAAAAGTTAGAGTGCTCGGGGCTGCCAAAGATTTTAAATATCTTGATACAGAAGGGAATGGTGTTAAGATTTGTTTAGAAATAGAGGTGCCTGAGAGACAGAGTGGCAAATACCACTAGCTCATGGATCGATGAACTATGCAGCTTGGGAACAATCCCAAGATATCAAAGAGAAGGTTCTGCCCTTGGGAATAAATTAGCTGAGCCAGGAGGATGGATCCACTCCCCATGCCACCCCACAGTCATCTGTTTTCAGTAATAATCTCCTGTCAACCCACAGAGTAGAACTGCTGGTTGGCTATTGATTGGGTCACACATAAATGGGGTGACAAAGGCAAACCAGTGCACTGCTTCCTTTTTCAACATCATTCCTTGATCTCCCTCATGGGATCTCCTGGTTCCTGTCACCACTCATCTTTTTGGAGGGTGCTTTCCCATTACTTGATTTCACTGATGCCTGTGCTCTGGCTCCAGTCCTCAGCCACAGAGAAGTGTGGGCTCTTCTTTGACTCTACCTTCTTGTACCCCACCTGCCGCCAAGGGGATCCTCTGCTAAGCTCTAACCCTCCTTATATGGCACTCTTCTTTCTAGATCTTCATCTCCATCACTCCTGACAGAACACACAGAGGAAGTAGGTCAGCCAGAATCTGACAGAAGCCATCTACAGTAGAGGAATTCTCATCTAACGAAAAGCCTCCGGTATTACGTTAAGTGACGTAAGTCAGAGAAAGACAAATACTGCATGATTTCACTTATATGTGGAATCTAAAAAACAAACAAAACAAACAAATGCAACAAAACCAGACTCATAGATAAAAGAGTCGTGGTTACCAGAGGGTAATAGGTGAAAGGGATCAAGAGGTACAAACTTCCAGATATAAGATAAATGTCATAGGGATGTAATATACAGCTATATATAGCCAACAATAGTGCATTAACTCGTATGGTGACAGATGATAACTAAACTTGTTGCAATGATCATTTCACAATGTACCCAAATGTCAAATCATTAAATCGTACAATCAAAAAACTAATATAATATTGTATGTCAATTATACCTCAGTTTTTTTAAAGCCTCCAGAGAATTTTTTTTTTTCCATTTAGCAGTCACATTTCCAGGAAAAAATAAAATCCAGAACCAGAGATTCTGAGACTGGGAGGTAGAAATTTCACTTTGGAAATGATTGAGTTTAATCCTGCCATTTTTCATATGAGAAAACTATGGCCTATGTAATTCAAGTTTTTTTCTACAAGGCTGAGAAGACTGATTTTGCCTTTCCGCCTTAAGTCTATTGGTTTTATAATTTATGAGAAAGAGAAATCTATTTTCCCTTTCACTGGTCAAACTTAAAGAAAATAACTGTGAAATGGTACTAGCTTTGTTTTTTTTTTTAAGCCCCCACAAAAGGCAGCACAGTATGAATTATATTTTTGTCAGTGCAAGTTATGAAATTACCCCAGAGAGCCATTTCTACAGAGACTGGCAATGCAATGACTACTATAACTCAATGGAAGGCAATTCCACTCAGAGCTCACAGAATGTAACTGATGGAAGGAAGCAAAGTAAATTACTTTAGCATTCTTCATGGATAATGTCTCTGTTTCCCACGCAATCTCATTTTGCACACAAAACAAATAAAACCAAATTCAATCTCCCAAATTGTGTCTCCACTTGTTTACTTTCTTGTAAAACTCATTCTGCCTACGTCACACACAGCCATGGCTCTCCTGTCAGGCAAATTAAGTTCAGTATTGGCAACATGTTTGACCTCCACCCCGCCACCCCACCCCATTTCCCTCCCTCAACCTGAACTTCCAACTCTTCTTTGTTTCAGATGGATTGTTCATTTGGAACCATGACAAAAGCATAAGAATTAAACTTTACCAATGAAAGACGAGACAGCTTGGCTTTGATTAATTATCTGGGCAATTTTATAGCAGAACAGCAGATCCCTCTTTACTAGCAAAATGGTTAAATAAACAAACAAAAATTAAGTTCTCCACAGTGATTAAAAAAATAATAATTGCGGGGAAGGGTAGAGACCACTGAAATAGGTACATAATCAAAATACCTCATTTAATCATTAGTTTCTCCCAATTCAAACAGAGAGCTGTTATCATGACACGTGCAGACATGATTACAAGGGATGACAGAGACTGCAGAGGCAAAAATTGCATGTCTTTGCATAAGAGCCTGATTCAGCTTTGTGGCCGATGCCTGAAAAGTGACCTCCAACCCAATTACAATATTCAAGGCAATGTGAAAATGTGGATATCACGCAAGCAAGTATCAATTCTCCTCTTGGTTAGAGACCCTGGGTAGTGCCACTTCTAGCAACCAAGTGGGCAGCAAGTTCTGGGAGCCAAGGGAGCCCATCTTCTTCAAAACAGGACTCAAGGCAGTGGAGAGAGGGAGAGAGTCAGGGCTAGACATCCGGGATCAGCAAATGGCAAGGTCTTGGCAAGTACATTAGGATTTGCTCCACAATCATGGCAAATTGAGTGGATGAATGGATAAAGAAGTTGTGGTATCTTATCTATTTATAATGAAATATTATTCAGCCACAGAAAAAAAGAAGGAATCTTGCCATTTGCAACAACATGAATAGAACTTGAGGGCATTATGCTAAGTGAGAGAGCCAGACAAGAAGAAAACAAATACTTCATGATATCATTTATATGTGGAATCTAAAAAAAATAAAAATTAAAAAAAAAAACTAAACTCATAGAAACAGAGTAGAATGGTGGTTACCAGGTGCTGGCGGTGGGAGAATTGGAGAGCTATTATTAAAGGGTACAAACTTGCAATTAGAACATGAATAAGTCCTGGAGTCATAAAGATTATACTTAATGATATTGTGTTGTAAACATCAAAGTTGCTAAGAGACTAGATATTAACTGTTCTAAACACATACACAAAAAAATGATAATTGTGTTACATGATAGAGGTGTTAGCTGATGCTATAGTGGTAATCATATTGCAATATATAAATGCATCAAATCAACATGTTGTATACCTTAAACTTACAAAATGCTTTATGTCAGTTATATCTAACAGGTTTAGGGGCTGCATACTACTTCTAGTTCTGCCCACCTGAAAAGATTAGATCTGATAATATATCACTCAGATTGCAATACATCATGCAATTTCAGAAAATTCAGCGCCTGACAACAAGAAGCAGAAAACCATATAGGTGTATCTGTGTCTCCTGCCTCACCTCTGTGAACCTAAAAAAGCAAAGTGTGAAGCACGGATTATTTCTAAACTCTTTATTTCTGACAGCTTCGATTTGAATCATGAGATTTGGGGGTTTTGCAATATCTGCCAATTTTAAATTCTCTCTCATTTAAAATTCCCAAGTATTAAGCTTTGCCTATCTTGGGTTTTGTTTTTGCTTTCAAGTAAAGTTTTGGGGGCTCAAAGCCCCTTCTATAGAAGTGTTTCAGACCAATTTCAGGTGGTTTGTTACCTGAAGTCTATAAAATGTATCTGTAATCAAAAGATACAGTGAGGCTGACAAAGGATAAATAAAGTGACAACTCAAGCTTGGGAAGGTTGATTCAAGTGCCTCTCACGAGAATGCTAGAAACAATTTGCATCTGCACTATTTTCTTGTAGAGGTCCCAAAGCATAGGTATAAATCCATCTTTTATGTTAATTAGTTGGTTGACACAGCCTGGATGCTTTCTCTTCCTATTTGGCAATTCAGTTGAAATAAATTCAGTGTTTCTGTCTCTTAGGAAGGTCACATCCACTTTAAATGGACAGAGCCTAAGGCTACTTCTGGAAATGACTCTAGCAGAACATATCTGCTAAATGCTTTTGGTGTCTTTAGACTGATAGAGTGTAGCAGCTACAGGGTAAGAGAACTATATCCCTTTAAAAAGCCAATTAGTGTTGTATAATTTTGACAGAGACAGAGGTAGAAAGTTCATTCATTATTTTCCATTATTTGTTCAACAAATGTTTACTGAGGGGCTCATGTTCCAGGTAAAGTGGTAAGTGCTGGAGACACAAAGGTAAAATTCAGTCCTGTCCTTGAGAAGCCCAGAGTCTAAGAGGCATGAAGAAGTGGGGGGACCAACAGCTAAACAATTAGCACACCCCTAAAGTCCTCATATCGTGGGTGCTACCTCTGCCCTGTAAGGTAAAAATAACCAAACTAGACATCCTTGAAACCACAGATTTTTTTTAAATGACTTCCCATCTGGCCTAATGGACCCTGGCATCTGAAGATACCAAATTTTCAACTCTCCGGTTATCATGGCTTTTGAGAGACCACTGAGTTACTGTGGCTATTAAAGGACTTAGCAGTATCTGTGATGGCAGGTAAAATTTAGTCAGCCTGTGACTACCGAACACTGCAGTTACAGTTACAAGTATCATTCAGTACAAGTATGCTTTCCAGGAATCAAACTGCGAGGGGCATGTGTGCGTATAATCAATACGACGTAATTTTCATTCAAATCTTTTTTCATACTTTATTTTCCAGTCCCTGAAACCCTAAAAAATCTAGTGTTACATAAACTAACAGGATGCCAAGATGCTAATGCAGTCATTTCTTACACTCATACAGTAACACTACTCTGTGAGTTCCTTCCCTAGGGCTCCTGCAATGAGTAGTCAGGTGCTAAACATTAATATTTTTTTAAGAAACAACCTGTTCGAGAGTCATTTTCATCTTTCCATGTGATAGATTTATAGTATTTATCTTCCACTCCCTTTGGGTGAAATAAAAAAAAAATCATATGAGATGATTTCAGCCTCAGGTCCCAGAACTTCCCACTATATCAGGAGCCTTGGACTTTAGGTGGAGATGATGTGGTTGGCCTGAAATGTCCCTTGCTCTACCTTACTCTAAAGAACTGGACAATACTCCTGAACTTCTGAATCACTCCTCCTCACCAGCTCCCTTGTGGGTACGCCTCGTCTTCGAGATGGAATTCAAGGAGGTAACTTTTAGTGGGGAATGAGGCAGAGACCATAGTAGAATGGAAAAGGAGCTACTGGGGTCCAAGATGAGGAGGTGGGGGCTCTGGACTGTTGGAATAGAAGGTGAGAGACTAATTGATGGGAAGAAACCAGCCAAAATAGTGAATTTTGTAAACTTGTGTCATGCTTCTGACTTTGTCACATCCTATGTCCCCAAAGTGTGGATCAGACTATAATTTTATCTTAATGTGACACAAATACAGTGACTGACTCAGCCCTGTATTTTAGCAAGTTCTGTTTCTCTTCCTTTGTAGCATTGCTAATGGTACTGCTGCCATCACCTGCCTCTCCAGCTTCTCAGGTTCATGTATGATTTCTAACATCCTCTGCTGACTTTCCAGACACAGAGACAATGCTTGTATTCTCCCCTTGTAATTCGGCAGTAGCATAACACATGGTCCTCCCAGAATCCCCAAGTTCATTCAGCATTCAGCAGTCCCAGGCCTGAGTCCTAGCTCTGCCAATTATCACCTGTATTATTGGGCAAATTACACAATCTCAAACAAATAGGGGTTCGGTAAAGATAAACTGAGGTCATGCTTTTGAAATCACTTATTACAATGCCCAGCATAAAGAACGATTCAATACATGTGAGCTATCTTTAATATTATTATTTTACATTAGGTGTTACAGCATCTGTAATAATCATCCTTGCCTGCTCCGAGGTGGTGATTCTGGCAGAGGCAGTGGCTGGAAATGAGTCTCCACATTACAAACTTCGCTCTCCAGAAAGACTCAAGAATCAAATAACTGACTGGACAAGCCTTTCCAAAATGGAAAAATTGGGAATTAGAAATTTAAGGGAACAAAAGAAGCTAAACCATACCCTATAGAGAATAATAACAATATAATAATAGCCGTGGCATGTAATAGACAAGCCCAGCATGAACAGTCAACAGTTATGTCATTATGCTAGGCCTGTGTAGAGATGCTTAGGGGTAGGAAACATAGAACACAGCATTTATCATCAAGTTAATTAATTGCTATGCTGTGCAGTGGTCAGACTATTCCATCAGTCACCTATTTAAATAAGATCTAGGAGAAATGCTTCAGGACACCAAAAGAAATCAGACCAAATCCTGAGGCTATTAAACTCAGAGCAAGTTCAAAAACTGGGGAAAGAATGGAGTTGCCCCAATAGTCTTAGATAAGCAAGCCTGGCCTTCAGAAACCTTGGGACAGTCATGGTTAGTTGAGAAGTCCTAGACTCAATCAGGCTGTGAAGTCACATAGCTGTGGATACCACACACTTCGCAGGCTCTGAATGTCTACCCCATCTCACTGCACAAAGTCCACCCGATCTCCCTTCCCAAGTATTTCTGAGACAACCTCCATCACTACCAGGAATTCTCATGTCTTCTGCAAATTTGTCTTGGTGCGGCTTGACCCCAAAACCAGCTGCTCAGCCCCATACAGTGACCTCCTCTCTGGCTCTGAAACACCATCCTTCAGCTGCCAGTCACCTCAGCTGCTCCCTCCTTAACTCATTGTCCTATGAATAGGCAAAGAGCCTTTCCTTGACTCCCCATGGTGATCGCTGAAGCCAGATTGAAATTTCCAATGACTGAAGATTTTGAGACTAACAGTAAAGAAACATAACACAGATACTTGGAATACAACTGCAATCAGAAGGTGTCAGAACAGCCTTATTTGGGGGCCCATCCTGCTGAGTTTTTAGTCTGCTATGGCCCCTCAAAGAGAGAAGTGTGTCTCACATTTGTACTCTCTTTGTCCTCGCAAAAAATCCACACACTCACAGAAGCCTGGATCTACCTCGATCATATCCCAAGGGAAACATAACCAAGCAGATTATTGTGTTTCTATGCAAGACATCTACATTTAGACTGCCTCCCAGTTCTCCCTCCAAACAGTGGCTATCTTCTTTGACACCTGTTTAACTCAAGGGCCCCTTCGGAAGCTTTCAGAAAACAACGATGTCTCTGTCAAAAGTAAAATGATGCTTTGACAAAAATGGCTAGCAGCTTTTAATCTGTTTTCTTGATGGATTCTACTCATCAAGATTTCAAACCCTTAGAGCCTGGTTTCACCCAGGACACTGTTAAAATAGGAACTGATCTACAACTGAAATCACTTTTTAAGAAGAAACGTCAAAGGACCGGGCCTCCATCAGCCGAACTTTCTTTCGCGATGGCGGTCTTACGCAGACCTCCGGCCGGGTAGACACCAGCCCTCTGCTCTGAGGCGCCCTGTGCTTTGTTTCCACCCTTCGCTCCCTCCACAGCGGTTCTCACAGGCTCTTTGTGCCCTGCGTAACTACTGCTGCTGAGAGCCGATGATTCACCCATCACCGCTTCTTTTTTTGTTGTTGTTCTTTCTGCGTCAGCTGAAGTTAGTCGATATAATGTGCCGCTATAATGTTCAGGATACTGTAAAGAAAAGCTTTTATTACTTTTGTAAAACTAAGCCTTCACTGGGCTTTTGAAAAAATCATTGGAATTATCAGTATTTGCCACAAGTTCAGACACTCTCCAGGTATTACCATTTATGTTTCAGTTCTTTGGCAATCAGCACAGTTTCTCATAGAATATGTGAAAAACATGCTCAGCACCATTCACAGGCAGCTCTACAGTAGAATTCATTCTGAGTTCCAGTTGGAGACACCTTGGCATATCTCCTAGGTCCTCCCATCCCCCAGATCCTGATGCCCTTTGTCAGTGGAAGCTGGAGTCTCTTGGGTGAGCTCAGAGTACTGAGAACTAGAGTGGGGTTCAGGGTCAAGAAGGAGAAGAGAGTCTCAGAAGCAGTAAAGAAAGAACTTGAATATATACAGGAGAGAGAAAATATCAGAAAGTATGTACACTTTGGAAAAAATTGGTCTAAATCATTTCATTAGAAAAATAATGTTGACATCTTGAGTCAGAAAACAATATTCCAGTTGTCTCTCCTTCCTCACCCAGCCAAGCTTGAGTGATTGCTTCCTGTGTGCCAGGGGATGTGGAGATGATGAGACCGGCCTCTGCTCCTCACAGCACACCCTGCTTAGTACAGGGCAATATTCACTTGGTGCAATGGGGATTCTGCGATCTAAGCAGGCAGAACTTGCTAAGAAAATAGGCAGAATACGCTGGAACCAGCCTAGTCTGGGAGATCAAGAAAGCTATCCTCAGTGCCTGAGCATTAAGTACCAGGCAATGTCTGCCACCAGAAAAGTAAAATAAAATTGAAAAGTATGTTTCTACCAAGACACCAGCTTCCCCGAGCCCTGCTTCCATATAACAAGCTCTTTCCGCAACAATAAAATTTTGTGAATTAGTTTTGTAAAAAAAAAAAAAAAAAGACTAAGCCTGCTCTGATCCCCAGGGCCACACCAGCTGACGACAGCCCCAGTCAGGAGAGGGAAGACAGGAACAACCCACAGAAAACTGCATGAGAGCAGCATTCGCACTGTGTTGGTGGCGCCCAGCTGGCTCTGCAGCCCACCTCTCTACCCCTGACCTGCCCATCTGTCCTGGGAATTACACACACCCCAGATCTGCACACACCCCAGATCTGTAGGGGCAGGCACTTAATGCATTTTGTTTCACAGGAGGTGAGCAGCCCAATCCAATCACTGACTTATAGATCAGAGTGGGAAGCAGGTTTCCAGGGAAAGCATGCCCTCCTCTCTCCCCAGATGCCTGCAATCAGCTAGGAGCCCTGGGCGTGAGATAGCAAGACGAATAAAAGTCTGATTAGCTGGCTCGTGGGCGAGGGGAGCTCAGCCCATAATTGGAAAAATCAAGCAGTAGATCAGTGTTTGCCAAAGAGAAGAAGTCTCCTTTGTTCTAAAATAGCACTTGGGTGTTTAGTGAAAAGACAGGCCCTGCTGACCCCTAATGACTCTTTGCTGGTCGCTTTATGCTTCTAATAAGAGCTGTAGCTCTTTGGTTCATTTTAAATTACTACCAAGTGTTGTGTAGGTTGGGGCTTCTTCAAGGGAAAAAAAAAATCAATCTGAGAGGAAAAGCTATCCCTTAGCAACAAAGGAAAAAGAAAGAAGGCAGTTCCTTTAATGTAATCTGAGATGGAATCTAGCTTAGCAGAGCCAGAGCAAAAATAGCTTTTATCTGATCAAGGTGCCCGAGTTACACTTACAGGAAGTTAAGGAGGCCAGATTCGGAATACCGAAGACCACAGACAGCATCGCCAGTGAGGAACACCCCTCCCAGCAGGGGAGATAAACCTGGGCATGCAGCATCCAGTAGCCAGAACATCAGGAGGCAGTATAGTAGTCATTTAGTCTGTGTGTATATTTAATTATGCTCCCTTTCCAATCACAAGAAAGCTGAAAGGAAAGTGATTTCAGCACTCTGGGTAACAATATTGACAGGGTAATTGCCTGTCCACTATGACATTGGTTATTGCATCTGTAGAATATAGTTGAAACTGGTTACTATGCACTTAGTTACACAAGCTCCATGCAAAAAGATTAGGAATAGGTTATAAAATGCATAGTGAATGTCTAGATAAGAAATAACTGAAGAAACAGTGAGAAGGGTAAAAACTATGAGAACAAAGCCAGGAAGAAAAGTGGCTGTAGGGACCTATGCAATTGTGTGCATGCATTAAATGGATAATGTTAGTACACCAAGCACACACACACACAGACACACACACACAGCACTCTGTGAGAGTCTATGCAGCTCTGTGTGTGAGTTTGTGTGTGCATTAAACAAGGTCCTCTGGTTTGAGTAGCAATTGTGATCCATAGTAATCTACCTGTAACCCCCATATTGGCTTTCTTTGTGCCTTATGCAGGGCTCAGTCAAGCTTTCTATTCTCCAGAGAAAATTCACTCACATCTCCACAACAGGGTGATTTAGTTTGCTGGAAATTACATAGGAAATTTAGAAGATGGTTCTATATCACATACACCACACCCAACTCTTTGACTCTCCATTTATTATTTGATTACTCCCAGCTTTTAGTCAATGGATGTCTTTTCTTGTAGTTCTCAGCCCAACTATTCTGGTCTCTCAGCAATAAAACCTTCCTCTAGGTAGATCTCTCTCTCTCTCACCCCTTTCTTTCAGTTGCTGCCTACAAACTCATAATTCATTACTCAGGAATGAAGGTCTTCTTGTTTCAGGAAGAAAGGGCTATATCAATAACAACAACAAAATTTTGTTCTATCAAATTTATCGAGAAGGATTTGGCTTAGGGTCTGGAAGTAACACTAATTTCAAAGGGATAGGGCAAGATCTGGATGATATTTCTTCTAGAGTCTTCATTATAATACTGCATGGGGTCCATGACCACATCCATGTCTGCCTCTGTGTTCTTGTCACCACGACACAAACATTCAAAACTCTTTCATCTATCCCAGTCCTAAATCCTGGGATTCTTCAATAAAAACATGCTCATTTTTAGTACACTTGAGCTCATATCCAACTGTAAAAAGTTATAGCTTTTTGCCCCCAAAACTCTCAATAATCGCTGCAAGTGTAAATTAATTCATTCTTAAAATATGGAACAGCCCCACTGCCCACCACTCCCCGTTTTTCATGAATCAGTTGGACTGGACTGGGTCCTTTCCAATCTATCCACACTTTCTCCTGTTCTATTTGTAACACCTTCTCTGCACTTTTGAAAGTGAAGGTTGCAGTTAGTCAGTGGCTGTTAATAGCACCCACTCAAGACAGAACACTTCAGCCCTGGATTCTTCAGAAGCGTACTCCTCCCAGGACTTCTACCAGCCCCAAGCCTCCCCTGTGCTCACCCAGCAAGGCAGGAACTTTGGAACGCTTCCACAGTGACCGTGGCAGAGTCCCAGCACGAAGCAAAGTGCTCGTGATTGATATAAGGTCCCAAAGTTAATTCAAATATGAATTGGTCTTAGAATTATGGCAATTTAAAGCAACCAGGGAGCTTATCGATGATCTATTTTGACCCACAATGTTACTAAAGAGGCTCAGGGAAAATCAGTGGATTAGTTATGAGCATATGAGTTCTACGAGCCAGAGCAAAGATATGGGCTCAAGTGAGCAGCTCAGCCCCCACTGGGCAAGTGCTGGGGTTAGGAAGGCCAGGGAAGCCTGAGGACCTTGGAGAGACCAGCTCAGAATCAAATCATAGTTAGTAGTCAAAAGAAATGTCCTTCCTCTCTAAGACGACTAAATAACAAACCAAATCACCCACCCCAAATTTTTCTTTTCTGGTCAGATCCACAAAATGAAGAATTGCCCTAGGCAGGCAAAACCCACACAGCTGTGGGTAGAGAGACAGGACCTCAGGAGACAGCCCCTGCGCGCTCCCACCCTGGGGAATTAATTAAAGCTCCACCAGCCTCAGGAACAGGAAGTTCTTCTGTGCAGTGCTATTTCTGCTGAATTTGGTGCTTTCTACTGCACATTCCATTCTTGAGACCTAGACACAAAAGAGAAGGAGAGGAGTCCAGTGCAAAGAGAAAAGCTTTGTATGTGAACATTCCTACAGGATCTATGATTTGGTTAACCCCTCTGACTCTTAATGTCCTCATTCGTTCATATAAGAATAATAAGCACCAATGCTTAAATGAGATTTAATATGTGCCAAACACCAACACATGCATCAAGTCAATTAACCCTTGAAACACGAGCTACCAGCAGTCTGTCTCCAGTTCTCCACTCTAAACCCCTTCAGATCTCATGTTACCTGGCTTTTGTGTTGGAATAAAGGGCTGAGGTGATTCGGATAAAGGTGCTACTCCACAGCCTGGCACATAAACAAACAGGGAATATGGTTGCCACTGTTGCCAGTGTTATTGTAGTTTTTCTGGTCCAGTTCAATTTATGTTAATGGCAGGTCCAAAATGATCCTAAAGAAATCCATCCTCATAGGCTTACTTTGTTCTCAATTTAAACCTTTTGGAGGCTGGAACTATGATCACGTCCACATAGCCAGGCCCATTAATTCAAATTTCAGATCCATTACTTCCCTTAAGAGTAAGACCCCTCCCTTTTGTTTGATACAAGCTTAAAGAGTAAGGGGGCTGCAAGTGGGTGTTCACCCACGCTGAGGCTCTGAAAATAACAGAAATATTTCCTTCTAAACCTTTGAAATTCCTATGAGAAGATTAAAATGTGACATCACTTAAAGACCAGCACTTTCACAGACTGTATGTATGACTCAGCTGACTGATTTTCCTGAGTCTGAAGGAAGAATACTTTTTTTTGTTGTCCTCCACTGAGGTAGGTAGTTCACTTCTTTGAAACACATCATTGGTGCAGAAAAGTTGTTTTTGAATGGAATTATTCTTGACATCTCTATTTGGCAGCTGTGTTTCTATCATGCTACTGATCATCCTTCACTCAGAATTTTAGGCCATGTTCCTGGCCCTGACCTTGATGATGAGATTTTGAAGGACTAGGCCAGAGTTACCTATGACATCCACAACAATGTGATGGGTTGAACCTGCAAGACACACTCTTCCATTAAGCTGGATATCCCCAAAGGCACTGTGTCTGGGGAGACACCCAGAGTTATTTTGTAATAACTCTGAATATGAATATGTGCATACTCAGCCCACCAATTGCCTTTTGCCATGAAATAAAGGATTGTAGTTAAATAACAGAATTTTATTAAATACTGATGACTGAAAATTACAATTTAAATATGAGCAAAAACAAAAGGTAAAGAAATTCTGTAAGTAAGTACCAGCTGGTGATTACATCCTTCTAATCCTCAAGGGTTTTAAACCCTAGATTTCTCTCCCTAATCACTCACACTCTTGATGTCCCCCCAAAACTCAGATTCCACTTTCTTCCCCATCTCAGTTGATGATATGGTCTCAATCCACCAGCTGCCCAACACTAAAAAGTCATCCTCCCCTCCTCCCTGCCCCTCACAGCCCATTTACAGTCCTGTCAGCTCTATGGTCGCAGTGCAACCTGGAGACACTCACCACCTGCACCTCCATAACCTCTCCCAGCCAAGCAACTTCCCTCTTGCTTGACAGCATTAGCCAGTCTCCTGATCATGCTCCTATTTTCCGCTCATGCTCCCATACAGCTCATTCTCTACACAGTACCAGAGCGACCTTTCAAAAGCGTCTGTCAAATCATATCTTCCTGCTTAAAATCCTCCCTTGGCTTCCATGGCTCTTAGAATAAAACCCAAGCTCTATACTGTGGCCTAGAAGACCTTACCAAAATCAGCGCAACCCTCCTCTTCTACCTCATTGGTCTTTTTCTCATTTTCAAAATGTTAAGCTTCTTCCTACCCCTGGGCCTATATATACTGTTCTGTCAGCCTAGAGTGTTTCCTTCTATTACCACATGAAATGCTTCTTCATAATATTCAGATCTCACCTAAAATGCACCTTTTCAGAGAAGCCTACCATGACCAGAATAGCAGCCGTTCTGCCCTGTCACTCTCTTCCTCTTTATCCTGCTTTATTTTCTTTGTATCAATATCCCTCTTTAATATCTGATTTTTTTCATTTGTTCGTTATTTTTGTCTTACTCTCCCCCCAGTAAAATGTAAGTTCTGGACTTAACCAGTGTGTCCGACAGTGGCTGACAGAGGAGCCACTCAAGAAACATTCGTTGAATCAGTGTCAAATGAATATGCAGAAATATGCAAGTGAATATGCTAGATATCTTCCAGATCGGCACTGTCCAGTCCAGTAGCCACTGGCCACATGAGGCTATTGGGCACTTAAAATGGTGCTAGTCCTGAATGAACTGTGCTATAAATGTAAAATACACACCAGATTTATAAGACTTGGCTGAAAGAAAGGAATATAAAGTTATTTCAGATATAATTTTTGTACTGATTAAATGCTCAAATGATAATATTTTAGGTGTATTGATTAAATAAAATATGTCACTAAAATTAATTGTACTGGTTACTTTTTCCTTTATGTAATGTAGCTACTAGAGAATTTTAAAATATGTCCTTGCCTTGCATTGGTAGCTCACATATTTCTACTGGACACCACTGCTCCAGATCAGAGGCTGCTGGACCTATGGGATGAGGATGTTTCAAGTACTGGCCACTTATAGACCTAGATCCCTAAAATGTTCCCTTCTCTGCCTTCTCTCCCAGGCCCAGTAGAACTTAGGGTGACCAAAGTGATTCTTCATTATCTTCTTCACTAAAGTAATAAAACCTACAGTTTAATCTATGGCAAGAAATCTGTGTTAGTTAAGGTTCCCCAGAGAAACAGAACCAATAGGATATATATAGATATATAAGAAAATATATAGATATATTTATATAAACTACTGCACAGCAAAAAAAACCACCAACCAAGTGAAAAAATAACACTGAATGGGAGAAAATATTTGCAAATCATGTATCTCTTAAGGGGTTAATAACCAAAATGCATAAAATACTACTCAATAGCACCCCCCCCCCAAAAAAAAACAACTCTATTTTAAAATGGGCAGATTTGAACAGTCATTTTTCCAAAGAAAACATATACATGTACCAACAGGTATATGAAAAGATGCTCGACATCATTAATTATCAAGGAATGCAACTCAAAACTACAGTGAGATATCACATCACACCTTTAAAATGACTATTAGCAAAAAGACAAGAAGTAACAAGTGTTGGTGAGAATGTGGAGAAAAGGGAACCTTTGCACTGTTGGTGGGAATGTAAACTGGTGCAACCATTTTGGAAAACAGTATTAAGTTTCCTCAAAAAATTAAAAATAGAACTACCATATGATCCAGCAATTCTATTTCTAGGTAGTTATCTGAAGAAAATTAAAACACTAACTCGAAAAGGTACATGCACCCCCATGTTCATTGTAGCATTATTTACAATAGCAAAGATATAAAAATCACCTGTGTCCATCAACAGATAAATGGATAAAGAAAATGTAATATATAAAATGTATATAGAGAGATATACATAAATATATCGATATATAAACACGCAATGAAATATTATTCAGCCCTATAAAGAATGAAATCTTGCCATTTGTGACAACATGGATGGACCTTGAGGGCATTATGCTAAATGAAATAAGTAACACAGAGAAAAACAAATACTTTATGATCTCACTTATATGTGAAATCTAAAACAAAAAAAAATTAAGCTTATAGAACAAATTGGTGGTTGTCACTGACAGGAGGTGGGTGGTGGGCAAAATGGGTGAAGGGGATCAAAAAGGAACAAACTCCCAGTTATAAGATAAACAAGTCCTGGGGATATAATATACAGCTTGGTGACTATAGTTAATAATACTGTATTGCATATTTGAAAGTTGCTAAGAGAGTAGACCTTAAAAGTTCTCATAACAAAACAAAAATTGTGTATATGATGACAAATGTTAAATAGACTTATTGTGGTGATCATTTCATAACATACTGTACGAATATCAAATCATTAACGTGTGTACCTGAAACTAATATAATGTTAAATGTCAATTATACCTCAATAAAAATAAAAGGAGATTTATTATAGGAATTGACTCACATGGTTATAGAGGCCAAGAAGTCCTGCACTCTGCTGTCTGCAAGCGGGAGAATCAGCAAAGCCAGTGGGATAACTCAGTCTAGGTCCAAAGGCCTGGCAACCAAAAGAGGAGCCAAGGAGCCAACACTGTCACAGACACACTCGGAAATAATGTTTTACCAGTTCTCTGACATCCCTTAGCCCAGTCAAGATGACATATGAAATTAATTATCACGGCTTCCTCCATAATAATCAAAAGGCACGTAAATATAATGACCACTTTATAGTAAGTGTGCAATAAATGGTACTTAGCAATATTGTTTTCATTTTTGCTATTATTATTTGTCTTTGGCCTAAGCATTCAGTATAATATAAATTATTCAAGAGAGGGTACCATGTCTTCATCTTCATTTTAATTTACCAAGTCTAGAGGACCACACACATTCTTTGTTACCTCTAAAGAAAGGTACATTACTGATCTATCGGCAATCTCATGCTCAATCATAGTAACTTCAGGGCAAAGCCAAAGAGAATTGTCAAATTAATGTGTCAAATTAATAATGATGCTGAAATGATTTATATCCACCTTAGAATGCAGTTAATTCTGTCCACTTCAACTGGCTTGCTTTGCTATCCTCAGAGTTTGAGGTTACATTTATTAATCTGGGAGAGGATTAGGGTATAGAAAGTGCTCGCTAACTTGTTGGGGTGGGAGGGAGTTTGAGACTTTGAATGAGTCCCCAGCTTCTCCCTGACATTGGATCCTGGCCAAGGTACTTCCACAAAAAGTTTTTTGTGGAACCACAGCATCATTTGCGGATGAGGACAGGGTCGGGGAGGTGGCAGGGGCAGAGAGACTGACATAAAGAGCAGTCAAATGTACAAAAGCTGTCTATATTGATCACAACTCCTTACATAGAGATTTACATCCAAATGGAAAGTTCAGCTAAAAAGGAAATTGAATCCTGGAGACCTGTATCCACATTCCAGAATCACTCCATATTTTGTTCTTTAGCTTCCCCTACCCATGAAATCTTTAATCTCTAACTTCTTCCTATTTATGCACTTCCCAGAACTGTCCATCCTTCTGCCCTTGAGGGAGTGATGAGTCCTTCCTAGTTCACAGTCACTCAAACAAGGCCATAACCTTCAGTTCATTTTCCAGAAGAAGCACCTTTTAAATTCATCTTAGAGGATGAGACTGTCATTTCTCACTGTCATTTATCAATGTTAATATCTGAGACTGACTGAACCAAGTGAAATGGTTTTCTGTTTCTTGCACCAAACAGAAAATGAATCTGAGGGCTAACAGTTGTCTTTAAACTGCCAGGTCTCTTTCCCCAAAACAAGTAGGTTTCTTGTGTAATATTACAAAGTTAAATGCCCTGGCTCTCAAAAGTCCTCGAATTCTTTCAAAGATTTCAATGCTTTGTTCGCTCGAGTTTAAAAGGGCTACTAATGGATCTGAGGTAAACACACACACACACACACACACACACACACACACACACAGCCATTTGAAAGTTAATATTCTTGATTCTTCTTTAGCAACAGGTCTGAAGTGTTCATCTTATTACCAGAAGGATACAGAGAAGTTAAAGAAACTTCCTAGGCTAATCATTTCACTCAGGAGAATCATCACTTTAGCCAATATTCTGTGTTTCATCTCTCTACTCTTCACAGGGGATGAGTTTCAACAAGCAAACTGCATGGGGCCCAACAGAGGTTAATTCATTACAAGTCAGGCTAGGTTGTCCCAGAAGTTTTGGATCAAGGCTGTACTTTTAGGCATCTAAGTGAGAAGCCTTCAGACAAAACTAACTAATTAGATATGATTGGTCTGAATCTATAGTTAGAACATCAATTCCAATCAAATAATTTGTTATTAAGAAACAATCAAAATTTCATTTCAACAAATGACGTAGGGAAAAAAAAAGAAAGAAAAACCACAAGTAAAAAAGTGTTCATCCTCAATAGTAGTCAAAAAATGTATATAAGATACCATGTTTCTTCAAATTAGCAAATATAAAAAATAATAATACTCATATTAGCCAGAGTATGGGAAAGTAGGCATTTTCATATACTATTTTGGTAATGTAAGATGGTACAAGTTTTTAGAGGGTGACTTGCAACAGATCAAAAGTCTTAAAATATGCCTACACTTTGGCCCAGCAATTTCACTTCAAGGAATTTACCCTAGGACATGATTTAAAAAAAAAAAAAGTATATATAAAGATATTACACTGTATTTGTGAGAGTAAAAACTGGAGCCAACTAGAATGTACAATAACAGGACACTGCTTAAATAGCTAATGGAACATTAAGATGATAAAATTATATCACTAAAAATAATACCAGAGACTACTGATTTCTAGTAAAGATGTAGTAGCTTATATCAACTAATCATTCTATTAAAAACGAGAAACTCTACACATGCCAAAAAAAAATTTTTAAGCCAGTTTGGAACTACTGGTTTCTGGTCTGGCATGTAAGGAGCTTGAAAGTTGCCACTCTTGCCCTCACAAGAAAAAAAGCTGAACAAACTGAAAATCAACGATTCCTCTGGCACCCACTAGAGAATCGAGGTTACAGGGAAAATAGGTCCTCTCAAAATCAGAGAAACAGACAGGGAGATACAGAGAATCAGAACTTACTAAAGCAGAACCCAGGAACAGGAACCTCTATGGGAACCAGTACTAGGAAAGGAAATCCTAAAAAAAAAATGTAATTGACAAATTGCTGGAGGATCAGTGTAGACAAGTCTGAGAGATGAAAACTCTAGGGAAGGAAGATCAGTCTCAGGGGGTTAACACACTTTTGTAAGTTTTACCTCCTGGAGACCTTACATGTTCTCACAAAGAAAATCAGAGAAAAGTCCCCCCAAACTTCTAGCAGGGTGAGGAAAAAAGTAGTCATTCTGAAATATACCCAGAGCATTCTGTTCTTGATAAGGCTCGCTTTCAACAGAAACTATTTTACCAGAACCTAACCAACTGAGATTCTTCCAGAGCGTAACCAGGAAAAGGAAATACCACATTTCAGTAAGCTCTAGTCTTCCACATGGGGGAAGGTAAATACCCAACTCTAACCCTTTCTAGCCATCCTGACTCACCTAAGTGTATGTGTTTGGTGGGGGTGGGAGAATGCAGAACAAAACAAACAAACAAAAAACACTTGTGAAGATCACATTCCAAGGGCACAGGCTCACGACAAAACCCAGTCCCAATTATAGGGCTACAGAATGCTTCGCCTCCCCCCACACTTTACCACCACATCAATAGGACTTCTGTATAACAATAGGGGGCTACAGCTGAAAGAACTGCATGTCTCAGACATTATTTAATAAGAGATATCTAGAGAAAGACAACAGGGGAGATAAAAACAAGAACACCAAAGAACTCCAATACCTACAGCTACAGCAAACAGTAAACACACCCTGACACCTACCTAGATAATTATAAATCCTTACCCTCAGTTCTTTTAACCTAGCATGCCATGTTTGACTATCAAGAGAAATTAAAAGATATACTAAAAGGCAAACAACAACAACAACAACAACAACAACAACAACAACAAAACACAGTTGGAAGAGACAGAGCAAGCAACGAATCCAGATTCAGATATGGCAGGGGTGTGGAAATTATCAGACTGTGAATTTAAAATAACTATAATTAATATGATAAGGGATCTAGTGGGAAAAGTGGACAATAAGCAAGAACAGATGGGTAATGTAAGCACAGAAATATAAAATCTGAGAAAGAATAAAAAAGAAAGGCTAGAAATCAAAAACACTATAATAGAAATGAAGAATGCCTTTGATGGACTCATCAATAAACTGGATATAGCTGACGAAAGAATTAGTGAGCTTGAAGAAATGTCAAAAAAAAATTTCCAAAACTGAGATACAAAGAGAAAAGGGAATGAAAAAGGCAGAACAAATAATCCAAAAACTGTGGGATAATTACAAATTCTATAACATATGCATAATGGAAATATAAGAAGAAAAAAAAGGAAAATAAGAGATATTTAAAACAATGACTAAGAATTTACCAGATTAATGATAGATATCAAACTATAAATCCAAGAAGCTCAGAGAATACTATACAGTATAAATACTACAAAATCTATACCTAAGCATATCATATTCAAACTGGAATATCAAACACAAAGAGAAAATCTTGAAAGAAGCCAGAAGAGGGAACACAAATAGAAGAGGAAGGAGAAGAATTATATAGAACTTCTCTTAAGAAGCCATGCAAGCAAGAAGAGAGTGGAATGAAATATTTAAAATATTATAAGAAAAAAATTATCAACCTAGAGTTCTGAATTCAGAAAAATGATCAAAATGAAAGAGAAATAAAGATTTTCTCAAATAAATAAAAATTGAAAAAAAAACTGTCATCAGTAAAACTGCTTGCAAGAAATGTGTTTAAAAATTCTTCAGAAAGAAGGAAAACTATATAGGTCAGAAACTTGGATCTAGATAAAGAAAGGAGGAACATTAAAGAAGGAATTAATTAAGGTAAAATAAAATGTTTTATTTTCTTATTCTTAATTGATGTAACATAATACTTTGTTGAAAATAATTCAGTGATCATAGCTTATGGACAAAAGACACAAATGGTAGCAGTGTTATATGGACTGGGAAGGAGGATTTAAAAATACTCCATTATAAAGTATTTGCACTACCTTGAAGTAGTAGTTTTATTTGAAAGAGAACTTGAATTAGTTGTAAATATATATTGAAAGCTCAGAAACAACCACTAAAAGAAGTATAATTGATATGCCAAGAGAAGAGAAAAAATTGAAATCATATGAAATACTTAAAATAATGAGAGAAGGCAGAAAAGGAGTGAAAGATTAGAAAAAATAAACAGAGTAACAAGTAGAAAATAATTACAAATATGGTAGATATTAATCAAACTATAATGGTATTTACTTTAAATGTCAATGGTCTAAATATACCAATTAAAAGACAGACTCTCACAGTGAAATGAAAAACAAGACCCAAATATATGTTGTCTACCAGAAACCCACTTGAAATATAAAGACACAAATAAATTAAAAGGATGGACAAAAGTATGCCATGTTAACACTAATAAAAAAGAAAGCTGGAACAGCTATATTAATTTCAAACAAAGCCGATTTCAGAGCAAAGAAAATTATTAGAGATAAAGAAGGACATTGTATAATGACAAAGGGATCAATTCTCCAAGAAGACCAAATAATCCTTAACGTATGCCACTAACAACAGAGCATCAAAATATGTGAGGCAAAACTTATACAACTGAAGGAGAAATAAAATAAGCAAACCCACTATTATTGTTAGAGCTTTCAGCACCCCCACAATCAGTAATTGATAGATACAACAGGCAGAAAAACAGTAAGGACATAATTGAACTGAGCAGCACCAGCAATCAACTGGATGCAACTGACATCTATAGAAGAGGTACTCATTCATTGCTGGTGAGAATATAGCCACTTTGGAAAACAGTTTGGGAGTTTCTTACAAAACTAAAAATACTTGTACCAAACGATCAGCAGTTGTGCTCCTTGGCATTACATCCACATAAAAGTCAACACAAAAATATTCATAGTTGCTTTATTCATAATTGTCACTAGTTGGGAGCAACTGAGATGTCCTTCAGTAGGTAAATGTATAAACACACTCTGGAACATCCATATAATAATGATGGAATATTACTCAGTGATAAAAAGAAATGAGCTATCAAACCACAAAAAGACACAGAAAAAGTTTAAACTTGTACTGATAAGAATAGGTTACAGGGAAGCCAATATGAAAAGGTTACATACTGAATAATTTCAACTATATAGCATACTGGAAAAGGCAAAACTACAGAAACAGTAAAAATATCAATGGTTGTGAAGGGTTTGGGGAAAGCTGAGAAAGATGAACAGGTGGAGCACAACAACTTTTTAGGGAGTTAAACTATCAAAACTATTTTGTATGATATAATAATGATGAATGCACTTTATTACACATTTGTTAAAACTCAGAATGTACAGCACAAGAATGAACTCTAATGTAAACTATGGACTTCAGTTAATAATGTATCAATATTGGCTCATTAATTGTAACAAATCATCATACTAATGCAAGATGTTAAAAGGCAAACTGGGAATGTGGGTGAGAGGGCATAAGGGCACTCTCAGAATGGCTAATGCAAAATGCAACTGCATAATATTTACAAGAGACATACTTTAAACATAAAAGTATGGGGAGGAAGAAAATAAAAGGTTGAAAGAGTGAAAAACATATGCTATGCAAACAGATGTGACTGTATGAATATCAGACAAAGTAGACTTCAAGACAAAGAATATTATCAGAAATAAAGATGGTTATTTCTGAATAATAAAGTTATTTCATGAAGAAGACTTAGCAACCCAAAATTATATGCTCCAGATGACAGAGCTTCAAAATACATGGAGCAAAATTGGAAAAACTAAAGGAAAAAATAACAAATCCACAATCTCGTTGAAGATTTTAACACCCCTGTGTCAGTAAATTGATAATAAAGCCCAACAAGAATTTAGAAGATCAGAACAACTATATCAAACCAATTTAGTCTTATTAACATTTATAAAACACTGCACTCAACAAACTGCAGGATACACACTCTTCTCAAGTACAAATAGAACATTCATCAAACTATACCATATCTTTGACCATAAAACAAATTTTTTCAAAAATTTAAAATATACAGAATATATGTTTTAATCCCACATTGATCACTTTAGAGAATAATGACAAAAACATACATGGAAAATTTCCTAATTTAATTTTTAAATTAAGCAGCACACTCCTAAATAGTGGATGGGTCAAAAAAGAAATCACAAATGATATCAGGAAATATTTCTAACTGAATGATAATAATTTCAAAAAATCAGAATTTGTAGGATGGAGCTAAGGCAAGGCTTAGAGGGAAATTATATTTTTAAATGTTTATAATAGAAAATAAAAAGTTTTAAAAATAAAAATAAAATTGAACTAAAAAAATAGAAAAAGAAATAACAAAAAGAGCAAAAATAAAATAAAATAAAATAAAATAAAATAAAATAAAATAAAATAAAATAAAATAAAATAAAATAAAATAAAATAAAATAAAATAAAATAAATAATAGAAAAAGGAACATCTGAGAAACTGTCACAATCTGGAAAGAGCCTAACAAGACATCATAACTAAACACTATGTGGTATTCTAGATGGAATCCTGAAACAGAAAATGAGCATTAGGTAAAAACTAAGGAAATCTGAATAAAAAATGGACGTTAATTAATAATCATATATTGGTTCATTAGTTATGACAAATGAACCATTGTAATGTAAGTTGTTAACAATAGGGGAAATTGGGTACAGTATATAAGGGTATTCTCTGTTATATCCTTATAACTTTTTTAAAATTTATTTATTTAAATTAGTTTCAAGTATACAGTACATTGGTTAGACATCTATATAGTTCATACAATGATCCTTTCAATTACTCCTTGCCTCCCCTGGCCCTCCACCTAGCCGTCGTATTAATGCTAACTGCATCCCTCTGCCATGCTCCCCAGCCCCGTGACCAATTATCAACTACTCATTTGTACTTCTATATCCTTACAACTTTTTTATAAATCTAAATCTATCCTTCCATATTTATTTTATGAATTCAGCAGAAGTCTAACCCCAAAACCTAAAAAGAACATTACAAGAAAAGAAGATTACAGACCAGTACCATTCATGATATATATATAATAAGGATAATAGAAATTAACAATTTATCCCAGAAAGCAAGACTGTTTCAACAATTGAAAATCACTCTATTTAATTCACCACATTAACAGAATAAAGGAGAAAATCATATGATCATCTCAACTGATGGATCAGAAAAAGCATTTGACAAAATCCAACATTCATTTCTAATAAAAACTCTCAGCAAACTAGAAATAGAAGGAACTTACTCATTCTGATAAATGACATCTATGAAAAACCCACAGCTAACATCATTATTACTGGAGAAATATTGAATATTCCTCTTAAGATTAGGAATAAATACAGGATAAGTAAAATTTCCATTAGCTATTTGTATTTTGTTTATCCTAAAAAGAGTTTCAATTTAATTTAACATTTATTGAGTACTTACTAGGTGCAAAACAGCTGCCAGGTGTTGGGGATTTTTTTTTTTCTTTTTTTAGTGGTAAAAAGCAGTCCATCTGTCAAGGAATTTTTAAATAAATTAAAAAGACAGATATTCATTAAAGGTAACATAAGTCAATTTAATATATGCTAGAAGGCCAAATGAGGCAATAGATTATAAAGAGCTCAGGCTTTCAGAATCTGGGTTTTTGTAGCGCATGAACTGACATATTAAGTAGTCTAGATTTTATTCTATAGACTATGGAGCTTTCTTTGCTTCTGTTTTACATCTTTGATCAGAGGAATGGTATAATAAAGATCTTACAATCACATCATCAAAAGCACATTTTGTAAATCTGTTAATATACTCAGGGCTCTGTGTTTTTACTATCATTTTATTACAAAGCAACTTATGATCAGAGAGGTTAAATGATTTTCTCAAAGCTACAAAGCAAACAAATAGGAACTGAGCATGGAGAATTAGTGTGTAGATGTAACAGAATGCAGATTTCCTTCAGCTTTAGGATTTCTATTGTCCCAGCTGTGGGTTAGGCTTCTTAAAGAGTAGAAGAATGAGACAGGAGTCACTTCAGGAAGTCAGAAATAACTAATACTGAAAGTCTGTCTTCAGACAATGGTAACTAGGGAAGTATAGAAAGGCTGGAGGAAGGGGGAAAGAGTTAAAATTGGCTACAAGGAACAGATGGTCTTCTCTTCTGCATTCCCACCTTCCGTTCTCTTTCCTGCACCCACTCACCCACCCATCCAAGTGTGCGCATGTACACACACACACACGCACGCGCGCGCACACACACACACACACCCCTTCATGAGTTCTCTGTTGTCTGCCAGTGCTGACAACTAATCCACTGCTAAAGAAATCTGTCTCCTTCCCATTTTCAGTGGTTAACAAGAAGGTCATCCCCTGGCAGGAGTATAAGCAGATGCAGAAATTAATAATCATATGAGTAACAACAGATGAGATACCAACAGCAAGTTGATGATAATGGGAGGGACTTCAAGGCTCTCAAAAGACAGCCTCCAGAACCACGACATTCATCCTAAAAGGTGAATTCTATGGTTGTCATGAGGTCAGATCCGTCTAAACAAAGAGCCTGATTCTAACAAGCACCTGATACTTGAATGATTGTCTCTATTGCATCTAATGCAGCAGAGAGAAGACATTCCAGCATTAAGAAGTTTTGGAGTCACACTACACAGAAGGCAGAATCTTAGTTCCAAAAGAAAACAATGGAAGGGTCTTGTAGGGTGACTCGCTGACCCAGTTTGCCTCAGATTGTACCAATTTTAGCGATGAAAGTACACATCCTGGGGAACCCCTCACTCTCAGACAAACCAGGACAATTGGTTGTCCTAGCTTAGGAAGGCTCTTTATCACTAAGAACTGGAAGGTCAAGATATTGGGCAACAAGCCCCACTCCAACATTTATATGTTCTAGAGTCCCAGAGCCCCAGAAATTGTCCATCTACATGAGTAAGAAAAGAGGCTTCACATCCTTCCTCTAGAATCCGTTGCAATGGAAGAGAGATCTAAAAGAATATTGTTACTTATGTATTTAGTGATAGGTTTTTTTCCTTCCAGTGTCCCAATAGTTCCCAATCTTATGGGTTTTTTCTCTTCCACCCTCCACCCCTGCTCCTCTGTTTCATTTCTTGAGGGAGAGAATATGACAGAGTAGAACACATAGAAGGAAAGTTATCTTCCTGATTTGGAAGCTGATACTCTGCAGGGAAAAGAGAATAAGGCTCCATATACTGCCTCTTGGTGAGTCTCAGGGAGGCTGCAAGATACCAGAGAGAAAGTGACTATGTCAGTTACCTAGACCAAGAAGAGCAGAGACATCCTACCAGAGCCTCCCATGCCCTCACCTGGTACACAAGTAGAGCCACCAAAGCTAAAATGGCCATGGCGACAGAAAGAGTCTTCATGAACAGATGACCAACAACCAGACAGGAAAATGTATATACCACATGACACCTACACAGACAAAAGATAGCAAGGACCACAGTCCTGCTCTGTCCATTTATATGGTGCCCCAGCACTGGGACTAGATACAACCGCAAGGGTAAAAGCAACTCTTAAATGGACTAAAATTGAATTTCTGCCACTCTGTTGCAACAGGGATCTGAAATAATTGTTATAGAAAAAGACAGCTGCATTCCTTATACATCTGAATCGATAACCTGAGATCCACCTACTACCAGCAACCCACAGTGGAAAGAACACAGAATTTAGAGCCTGAGACTACCACTTCAGAGTCCTATTAATTACTAGGAAATTCTTCCTCACATCTCCCAGAACTTCTCTGCTTCCTTTCCTCTCATTCTACCCTCCATAAAGAGGAAGGACAGCTGATAACATAGCCCCTGCCCTCCGCCAGCTGTTAAGTCCTCCCTCGACATCCCGCAGACCACACAATGCTGCTCTTTAAAAACCATCCTGTGCCTTCCCAGCTTACATCTGTCCTCTGTATAAAAGGGAGGCAGGTTGAACGGGTGCTGGCTCCCTGATCTAAAACTTGACTAAGAGTCCTTTTCACAGCAGGGAAAGCAATTCTCATTCTAGAGAGCCACCACAGTATGCATAGCCAATTTTGCACGTGACCTTGAACTGCAAGCATCTTTGAGTTCCCCACCACCACCACCCTAGCTGCCCCAGTGCTGAGTTCTGCCTAGTGACAAAATGAGGGGGTCGCTTTCCTTTTTAAGTCCTCCCTCTAGGCAATTATGTATCCACAGGTGATGGTCTAGCCTCAACTTTGATTTCCTCTGTAAGGTTCTCAAGCACCAATTCTGCTGGGATAATACATGTTGTGTAAAAATTAGCTGGAGCCTTCTATGGTCAAAGAGTTATCCTTTACTTATCCAGGATAAGTAAAGTCAAAGGGGTTTCTTTATCGCAGGACTCCCCAGAGCCTTGAAAATGTTATGTGCACTATGATTCTTCAAAGAGGGACTGTGGAATGCAGTGTTTCCCAAGCTTCTATGACCCAGACTGACATGGAGCCCATTCTTCTCCAGCCTTTTATCGAAGTACTGTGTTCCCCTCACCAAAGTAACATCTACTGCTTCCTCTTGATTTACTAAGGTAGCCCATCCTCAGAGAATGGGGTTGCACATGACTCTTTCTTCTGAAACAGGGCCAACTACTACCCACAATGCTTTTCTGAGGGTCAGCAGACTCTGGAATATTGCTAAGACTATCTGATTCAGGGTGATGACAAATAGCCAGCTAAATGAGCACTTGCTATGTTCTGCAGGTTGAGCCTGTGATGGACATTGGCTATGCATTACAATAACCTGTACTAGTTTCCTAGGGTTGCTGTAAAAATGAACACAAAATGAGCAGCTAACAACAGAAATTTATTCTTTCAAAGTTTGGGGCCAGACGTCCAAAGTCAAAGTATTCTTCTGGAGGGCTCTGTGAGAGTCTAGTCCATGCCTTTCTCATAGCTTCTGATGGTTGTTGGTAATCCTTGGCATTTCTTGGCTTGTGGATGCATCTCTCCAACTCTGCTTCATTTGTTACATGGCATTACCCCTGTGTCTCTGCACACTGTTTTGTCTCCGTGCATGTCTGTCTTTGTGTTTCTTCTCTTCTTATAAAGACACCAGCCATATTAGATTAAGTGCCCATGCCAATATAACCTCATTTTAATGAATTACATCTACAATGACCCCATTTACAAATAAGGTCACATCTGGAAGTTCCAGAAAGGACATAAATTTAGGAGGAAACACGATCCAACCCAAGGACTTTTTTACAATCCATACTCAAGGCCCATTGTAACAATTCTCATCTCTGAGAATGGGACCCAGGCTTCAGTATTCTTTAAATACCTCCAGGTAACTCTGATAGTCAACCAAGTTTGAGAACCATGTTCTAAGGACACCGTAGGCATTAGTCCTCATGATAAACCTGAGGTACTATTAGTATCCCCATTTTATAAATGAGATTTCCGAGACCTATAGGGATTACAATGACCTTGGCCGAGGTTACACAGTAGTCAGGGGTTGAGCTGGAATCTGAAAGGAGGCATTTAGCTCCAGGCCTAAGCCTATAAGCCCTGCAGACTGACAACTGAGCTTTACAAGGGCAGCTGAGCTCTCTGGTAGAAGATACCCGCGGCCACCTCAGCAAAGGAAGAGTTAAACGGGCCTGTATAGAGCTTTCTTCAGGCGGCGCCCTTCTTTCTGGCTTTGATCCTAGCCCCACTCTTCCCTCTCCACTCCCAGCACAACTCCTCCATCTGGCCCCACTTAGGGAGTGGGAAGACAAAAGTTTCTCTAAATCGCCACTTCCAGCCCAGCACACCATGTGATTGCAGCTTTTAATAGTAACTACTATGCTCAAAACAAAAAAAGTCTCTTTTCATAATGGAAAATGTAGCCCAAATCTCAGACACAGCCATAGCCCTGATCAATGGATGTGGAAAACCCCTGGGAGGGAACAGGGCTATCTCAAAGACCTCCCCCAAGCAGGTTGGTTTCAGGCTTTGGGGCATTTCAGCCAGTTCCTGGTACCACACCACCAGAGCCCCAGTTAGGCCTGCTCCGAGCCCTGCAGCCCCTGTGGCTTTGAAACAGGTCAGGCAAATCAAATTTGCTATTTACAGAGGCCAGAGCAGCACCACCTAGAGGGAGACATCAAAATGCAACTTTATTTTTATCTCCCACTGTCTTTTTAAAATTTATTCACAGAGTGGTGAAAATATAAAATGCTCAGCTACTCTGGAACAAGTTTGGCAGTTTCTTAAAAAGCTGAACAACCAACTACAATATGATCCAGCAATTCCACTCCTGGTCATTTACCTCAGAGAAATGTAGACAGGCTCACACAAAAACATGGATACAAAAAACATGGACACAAATGTTTATTGCTGCTTTATTCATAATAGCTCCCAAACTGAAAACATCTCAGATGTCCTATAACAGGCAAATGGTTAAACAAACCGTGGGACATCCACACTATTGAATACTTAGCAGTATAAAGGAAAGAATTACGGATACGCGTAACACCTTGCATAAATCTCCAGAGAATCAGACTGAGGTCAAAAAAATCAGTCCTGAAAGGTTACATATATAATTCCATTTACATGACATTTTTGAAGTGACAAAATTATTATACAGATGGAGAAGAGAATGGTGGTTGCCAGGGGTTAAAGATGTGGTATGGACAAGAAAGAGGTGGGGACTGTGATCAAGAAGGGGCACCAGGAGGGATCCTTGGGGTCCTGGAAATGGTCTGTACCAAGGTCAATATCTTGCTTGGGAGGTTGTACTATAGTTTTGCAAGATGTTATCTTTTGGGAAAACTGGGCAAAAGGTACTAAGGGTCTCTCCGTATGATTTCTTACATGTAAATCTACAATTCTCTCAAAATACAAGGTTTAATTTTTTTAATTTTTTAATTTTTCAATTACAGTTAACATACAATATTATATTAGTTTCATGTGTACAACATAGGGATTAGACATTTGTATAATTTACAAAGTGATCACCCCAATGAGTCTAGTAGCAATCTGACAAAAGTTTAATTTTTAAAAAAAGTTTTAAAAATGTATTCAGTGAGGAAATTTTCCCTTTATCTCTAGATGAAAATTCTGGCAGGCCCCAACATTTTCTTGCTTACCTCAAGTCCTAGAGTCATTACGTCAAGAAATATAGTCTCCATATCATAATTAGAATGCCCATCCCCTTACGATAGTTAAATCTCCAAAAAACTAATTTAGAGGTGAATATTCTCTCTTCCCTCGGGTAGGGCCAGTTGAAGTGGCCAGACAGCAACTCCCATGACATAGGCACTGTGTTAATTTCTCTGTGACACCTCTTCGTCAGCCCCTGGTTTGCCACAGTGCCATCCACAGACTCTCATCTTCTGTCCTGTTAGACTCAGAGGGCTGGCACATCTCAATGAGAAGCAAGTCTCCAGGCTCTCCCAGCAAAGCAGTGAGCCCATTTCTCAGCTTCTAAATATTCCAGGGAATCACACATGGCTCTCACTGCAGAGGACCCACATTAACCCTCCTCATAATCCTGAGGGATGTCCCCTCACAGGCCTGAGGTGAGGAGTGGAGACCCCAGCAGGGATGCAGCTCAGCTTTTCCTGAAGAAAATGTCTTTAACGAAATGCTCTCACAGTCACACACACAACTTCCTGTTCTCTTTATGAGCTTCAGAATCAGCTCACTTCCTTTAAGAATCTATCACATTGTAGTGACTTGATCCAGACTTCCACAATGACCTTCTGTCACCTAAACCAGCAGTCCCCAACCTTTTTGGCCTCAGGAACAGGTGTTTCTATGAGAATCTAATGCCCGATGATCTGCGGTGGAGCTGAGGTGGTGATGCTGGCACTGGGAAGCAGCTGCAAATACAGATGAAGCTTTGCTCGCTCACCTCCAGCTGTGCAGCCCGGTTCCTAACAGGAGACCAATAGTACTGGTCCACAGCCTGGGGCTTGGGGAACCCTTACCTAAACTATACTGGAAGCCTAGAATGATGAGACATAGAACAGAAGTTAAAATAAAATGAGATTACTGTCACAAGAGAAAATTAGTAGATATGGTCTAAAATTAGTAAATCAAGACATAGTAATAGATGAGGGTAAATGCTCCCCACACAATAAAAAACCTGACTACAGAGCGGAAAGTAACTATGACATGGAACTGGAGGTTGGAAGGGTGGGGTAATAGACTGAGGTTTCTCATAAGCCTTTTAGTTCTGTGACTGTTTTCCTCTATGTGAGTATCTAGGACAGGTAAATAAAAATTTATTTACTTTTAAAAGTGGGAACAAGAATATGTAACACACAGGGTATTGAGATAATAAGTGTAAGAAGCATACTACAAGCGTTATCAAAAATATGCACTCTCATGAATACCTCAGTCTCATAGCTCACACCTTTGGAGTCATTTCTGATTACTCTAGTTCCCCCTCACAGTCCCTTCATGACAAGGTATCTGAGAAAAAGGCCAATATCTCATAAACCTTCACTTACTTTTCCCGTTTCCCCTCTAATTTATGTATTACTAGTTTTTGTAGCTGCTGTACCAAATAACCACAAAGTAGGTGGCTTAAAAGAAGAGAAATGTATCCCCTCATGGTTCTAGAAGCCAGAAATCCAAAGTCAAAATGTCAGCAGGGCCACACACCCTCCAGAGTTTCTCCAGAGAATCCTTCCTTGCCTATTCCAACTCCCGGTGGCTCCATGCATGCCTTAGCTTGTGGCCACATCACGCCAATCTCTCCATGGTCACATTGTCTCTTCTGTTGCAAAACCTCCTCTGCCTCTCTCTTTTGGGGATATTTGTGATTGCCTTTAGGGTCCACCAGATAATCTAGGATAATTTCCCCATCTCAAGATGACATATGTAAAGTCCTTTTTTTTTTCTTTTTTTGTCATTCAGAAGATAACATTCACAGGTTCCAAGGATTAGGGACTGGACAGATCTTTTAGGGGGCTACTATTCAGCCAACTATGCTATATCTACAACATTTCATGCTTGGATCACTGCTCTCCTGGGCTCTAATTTATTTCACCTACAGTGGGTGGAAGAATCCCATATCGACATCATTTTTATCACATCCCACCACGGCCTGAAACCTACGTTAGGTTTTCTCTTCCACTGAATCAGAGCCAGCTATACCTCTGCTGCCTCTTTCCACTGATGAGGGATCTGAGGCTTCATGGGTCAAGGAGCTTAACCAAGGTCACACAGCTCATCAGTAACAGTTTGAGGGGATCTTGTCATTTTTAAACTGAAGCTATTCTCACAATACCATTCTCATCACTCAGATTGGTCCCCCTCTTTCTCACCAATCCCATTTTCTTCACTGCAGACCTCAGCTTCCATCGCCTAATCCTAAAACTTCTATCCCTTTTTATTTGTTTCTCTATAAATAATCTTGACTTCAAGTCTAACCCCAAATTGTGTCTTTTAGAAAGTCTTTTTCAGGTTATGTCTAACTCTAATCACTTCTTTGTTCTGTGTTCCCTCAAAACTCCTAGATAAAGTTAGGGTTATATTAATCCCACTAACCTATTTGTGGCCTTTTAAATAGTTTACTTTTTGTGTTCTATCTGCAAGTTTAACACCATATCTTCCATACCTCTGACATTCTTTCCCATACTACTCAGTCTGTAACTGCTTATTCTCTTTCTCTCTTTCTTTCTCTCTCTCTCTCTCTCTCTCTCTCTCTCACACACACACACACACACACACACACACACACACACGTGCAAGTTGCTGTTGATGCTTCTTAAATGCTGTTGACTAAGTAAGGGTACACATTCAATGAACTATGGTCAGATGTAATTGGACTGAGACACATGTGTGACGAAACTTCGCGCATCACCATTGTAATGAAGGTAAAATTTTGTTGAAAATCATTAATATATTTTTTCTTCTGGATTTCTGAATATGTTTGCTATCCCCCTAGAATTGCTAACAGCACCCAGAGACTCCCATCTGTCCAAAAAAGCATAATTTTTACAGAAAGAATGCAAAATCAATGGCAAGCATAATTTTTAATTTGTGATATTCAGAAATAAGGTTAAACAGCAAAACATTAGCCTCAAACCCAAGCTCTTGTCTTAAAAGCAGATGTTCCCAATTCTGCCCCATTCCCTTAACCCCTTCTCACTCCTCCCCCCACTTTAAATTATCAAGATCCAAGCTTGGACAACACTAATGCATAAAAGCTCTAATATTATTTTAGATTCTCTGCCCTTCCACTGAGGCAGGAAGGCCAGAATGCTTGCTACCCAAAGGAAGGAGGGCATCATACAGGAGAATAAAGGAAAGATCCATCCCTTTTTCAGCCTGGGGGTTGGTGAAAGAGGAAGGAAGGAGATGCATATCCCCATTTCCCCTCTTTGAGTTTTGGCATTGAATAAGTGAACTTAACAGAGAAGGAGGCACAGCCTCCTCTACAGATTTCTGGAAAAGGAATAACTCAGCTGCCTCCACCAATCTAGGGCCAAGCCACAGCAATGTAGCCACTGAACAAAAACAGAACAAGAATCGTGCTCAGGTTTCACCATTCCAAGCCACCTTCACTTCTGGACTGTTAGGGGCCTATGTCTGATAATCAAAGCCCCTGGGGGTCAGAGGTCAGCCAGGGACAAGCCCCTGACCAGGCCCAGGTTACACTTGCCACATTTGAGGCACAGTGCCTGAAGCAGAGAGGAACAGGTACAAAGAGACAGTGACCTGAAGCCACAGCCCCCATATCCAAGGACCCTGGCTCCTCCCCTCCCCCATTAGGTCATGAGAACCACAGCCCCTCCCCCATACACGGAATGCTTCCCATAAACCAGATGCCATTTTAGGAAAAGCAGCAGTAGGAGGATGGAAGCAATCTGAGATTCAAAGCATTTTTTCCTAGAAAGACTAAGCATTCCTTGAAGGCTCTGTTTAAATGCTCAAATCAAACATTCGCTCAAACCAAATTAGACATTTAGTTATTTTTTATCACTGTGGGGTAGGGAGGGGGGAATCATGAATTAAACTAAAGCAGCTATAAACAAAATACAGAAATTACATTTCCTCTTCATATCCAAGCTGCAGTGAGAGTTAAAATTTTCAAAGCCATCATACCAGCATGCCCCTTCTTGGGAAGCCAACAGCACTGGATTAATTTCTGAATCTGTAAACTACCCAGATATCAGTGAGGACAGAATCCTTCCCCTAACTACAAAGAAGTGATTTATCTTGCAACGGGTCACTGATTTATCGTACCAGCTGTATGTAAATTAAATTTTAAAACTCAAATTGATTTCATTTCCAGTCACTAAATATCCAGGTGGCTTGCTGCATTAATTACAATTGACGTGGAGGTTAATAATTTCGCCCTCTTACCTCCAACCCTTCAAAATCGGATGCCTTGCTACTTCTGCTGATAACATAGTGGGGTAGAGGTGGAGGGAGAGCAGGAGTGGATCAGGAAGCAGGGACCAGATGAATCATCCAGGAGATGAATTGTTCACAACATCCTCCCCTTGCACCTGAGCAGGGTATGTTATCATGCTGGCGGCCAGCAGCAGGTGCATTGTAGTGATACAGCTGGGCACAGTGGGAATCGATGAAGTTCCATCACCTGCACAGGGGCTCTCTCTTTCCTTGTACCAGTGACATCCCTATTCAGGCTTTACCTTGGGAAAGAGCCAACAGCTGCCCATCCCCCAGAAGCCCAGGCAGAACAAAGCTCCAGCCGCAGACTAACAGCTATCCCAGGATGTGGTTAGGAGCATTGCTGTGGGGCAGAGGGCAAAAGAAGGTTGGGCACCAATGATCTAAGGCCCTGCTGACTTCAGATGCTTGGTAGACAGATGGATCCCTGGCTTATTAAATTCCTAAGAAAAGGAAATCATCAGATCCCCTCATCAAAAAATGCTTGTTATATCAGACGCTGGCTCTAAGCTGTCTCGCAGATGCTCTTCTAAACAGAACATATGGGGTTAATTGCATTTTTTTGTAGTTCCTCTACAGGCTGAGCTGTGTCTGGCAAGGGGTTTGAAGGTGCAGTTGCAGAAACCATTTGTGAAAATTAGGTGAGAAAACATCTCCTTCCTTCATCAGCTGCCAGGTGCTGTTGAATCCTCTTCCAAATGTTCTTTTTTGGATGAAGTACCAAATGTTTGACTGGAATCTCCTAACTCCAAAGGCCATAATTACTCTGCAGATACCTGCGTGGATCTGGATTCAAATGCTGCTGGCAATACGCATCGCAATATGGCAGCTCAGTGAGACAAACGTCTACTTCACAGTCCCTACTTCACCCAGTTCTAAATATTCATGTTAATGGTCTAAGTAACAACCCCAGGATATATTCTTCCCTTGAAATGATGCCATAAATGGGTGTCAGAATTCCAAGTTTATCTTAGTACTTATGGTATTGAAGAGGGATCTGTGACTTCGTGGGAATTTCATGTTAGTGTGTGAGCACCTGTTAGAGTTTCTGCTCAGCCTCTAACTACATTACCTTGGATAAGTCACTTTTCTGAGTCTTAAATTAAGAATCATATTAATATTTGATAAGCCTATTTCATTCACTGAACCGTGTGTTAAAAACTACAGGAAGAACTGAGGCTTTAAAATATGGAATCTATCTACCAATAAGCTTTGAAATCTCACTGGCCTGGCTCTTCTGAACCTCTAACTAGGTACCCTTGGGCAAGTTTCCCCACCTTAAAATTCGATAACACAGGCAGGCTCCAGAGTCAGATTAATCTGTATAAATGTCAACTGTGCCTTTACTAGCTATCAGCTTGGAGTAAGTTATTGGCCTTTCCTTATTGGTAAAAAAAAAAAAAAAAGGTAATCATAATAGCAGGTTCGTAAAGTTACTGTAAATATTAAATGATAACGTACATATATCCCTTGGCATACTGCCTGGAATGAAGGACTCAATTTAGGTAGTTATGTTGTTGTTGTTGTTTGTTGTTGTTGTTGTTGTTGTTATTGTTTTGATTAAAAAGTAGTTTATGGTGAGAATAGTTAACTGGCACCATGAATAGTACTTAGTAGATGGAAGTAATCATTTATTTTCTCTCATCAGCCAGAAACTTCAAGGAACAAGAAATACAACCCTTAAAGACAGAATTAAAATAAAATGTGTTAGGTACAAACATAGACCGAAAGCAGTGCTATGGGACACAGAGAGAGGGTAATTCTACTTGGAAGAGACTAGGAGGCTTCAAGCAGGAGATGACATTGGACTGAGTCTGACCAGGATCACAGAAAGCATGAGTGAGCAAGGAAAAACTTTTCCCCCCACCCTCTTATATTCAGTAGATGGAACATGTGAATTAAACTAATAAAATAGAGATTAACAAGAGAAAAGGTTTATTTCATATGCACACAGCAGAGGAGGGAGCCAAAAAGAAGAAAGGAACTCCCAAGAAGTGATTAGGCCTGTGAGCTTACATACCATTTTAACAAAAGGCAATAAATTGTGGAGAAATGACAAGACAAAGAAAAAGGGGTTTGAACTTCTAGGGGCAGTAAATCGTGTGAAGGTAAATATATGGGGGAAGCTAACAGATTATTTAGGAAGGTTTGTGAGATTCAAGTCTGCATAACAAATCTTGTTAAATTTTACTAAAATCTTAAATTAAATCCTAAAATTAAATTGAAAGGAAATATTGCTAAATCTTATCTCTAGTGATAAGAAGAGCCTAGTCTTTTCTGGTGATTGAGTCATTCTCTTCTTCCTGGTACAGGAGAGGGGAGGGGAGATACTGTCACAAAGGGAAATTTATGCCTTCTTTTAGGCAGAAAGGAGGAGGCAGACAGTTCCTCCTGTGTCTGCTGTTCCTTAATTGCCTTCAGCGCAAAATAATCTTCATGTCAAAGTGGCTCATTTGGGGGTGGTATATTCTGATCCCCTTCAAGAGTGAGGTCATTTTAGACAAAGGAAGTGTTTCAACCAAGGCTTGGAGCTTGAGTTGTATGTAGCATATATGGGGAATAATGAAAATCTAATGTGGTTAGAACCCCAGACACTGGGGTGGAAGATCTGAGGGAGAATTCTTACTAGATGAGAAGTTTAAAGGGCAGAAATAGATTGGCATCAACTTATTATGGGTTTTGTCTGCCGTGCTAAGAATGTGGACTTCACGTTTGGCCAGTATTTCTCAAAATGGGGCTCATGGGTTGTCTACGTTAGAATAACATGGAACATTTGTTAGAAAAGCAGGTCCCTGGACTCTACCGTGGACCTATTGAATCGTAATCTCTGGAAGAGATGCCCAAAGATCTGCATATATCACAAGTGATTCTGATTCACATTAAAATTTGAGGACCATTGCCATTGGACCTTTTGAAGGGTTAAAAACTGTTGAAGTGATATAGGATGGGGCAAATCCCCCCAAGTGAGGACTCAAGTCCTATGCAGAGAGAGGGAAGGTCCTTGGCTCCATGCAGGAAAGAATTCAAGAGTGAGCCAGAGTTAGAGACAGAAAAGTTTACTAGAGAAGGAATAACACTCCATAGACATAGTGTGGTTTTTTCTTAGAGTCAGAGAATGAGACTCCCTAGTGTTTGAGGAATTGGGTTTGTACCTGTTTCTATGAAAAATTACTGGTTACAGGGGGTAGAGAATGGAATGATTTGGTTTATCTTTGTACAAGGTACAGCTTTGTTTTCCTTTCCTGGTGTGGGCGAATAGCTGTTAGTAATCTCTGCAGGACTCCTCCTTTGTTCTGTAGGCTCCTCATGGTCTGGCCTTATGGCCGATCAGCCAGGTTCTGTGTCTAGCAGCACGTAGCAGGTTCTGAATTCCACTAGGTTTAACACTTAGCCAATCTGTGTGGTTCTCATGCCTCTTCCCTGTATTAGGTTATAGTAAAAACTGTGATTTAGGAATAGACAGCTCTGTGGAGAGTATCTTGGAGCGGGTAGGGCCTGCAGGGAGGAAAGCAAGCAAGGCAAGAGGACCTGAACTCAACTACAGCAGAAGTACTAAGGGCCTCAGGCCAAAGTATGAGGCATGCGTGGTAGGTTAAGGTTGAGGAGTCCTAGAGATTTTTTCTTTTTTTTTTAGGAATAACAAATGTTTATTCAGAAATGGATTAAGTAACAGAGTCTCCTCCACCTCTTAATGCCTCTTCCTCTCCCTTCAAACAAGACACATGTTTCTGAAGGAACAGAAAGAGAGAATGAGTATAGTTAGACACCAAATGAGAGATGTGTAATCAGTGGACAGACCTGCAAGGACAGTTAAGAAATTTTGTTAGAACTATTGCTTTCTGGGAAATTATATGTGAGCAGGTGACAGATCTTATCTTCTTCTGAGAGGTAGACACTGCCAAGCACTGTAAGTGACAAAGCTCCACTTTCTTTATTTGACCTATGAAGAATCCATTAGGAATCTCACCAGCAAACCTGCCAGACTAAACAACAGGAGAAAATCAATGTGTCCTTCACTTTAGGAACAAGGAAAAAAATGAGAGAAGAACATGGTCTTAAAGCAGGGAAAGTCCCTTTTTCCCAAAAATACTAACATTATTCCTAGCCCCAGGAACATTTATTCATTAAATATGGAAAAAATTAGGAAAATAATAAAGAAAAATAAAGATACCCTCTTAAGGCAAGGCAGTCTAAAACTGAAGCTAGAGAGGGCAGGACTTTGAGACAAAGCAGCCCTTTCCTAGTTCCTCCTCCATTCTTTTTGAATTCTCCTTACCACTTTTTCCAGCCACCCAGCTATGTGCTTGGATTTTGTTAGAATATGAATGAGAAGCCCTTGGGGAGAATTTTATGCTGTCATGGCAACAGTAGCCATGACAACCGTTAATTAATTAGATGCTGATGAAGTGGAGGAAGAAAAAAAGCTAACCAGAACGGATACAACTCTAAAGGAAGTCATGGTGTGTAGTAATTATATGAATTTCATTCAGCAAAGGCATGCAGCAGGTCAAAAATGCAAATATCTCCCCTGCAGCCAGCACCTACTCTACAAGAGAGGCCTGCTTTCAGATCAGACAAATGTGAATGAGTGGCTTAGGCCTTGATGATTCAAAGAAACACATATAGCTGCTCCAATATAAGCAGATTCTCCAAGAAGATCAACTCATGGGGAATTGACTGAGTCTATGAAGAGTGACCACAATCAGCAACCATATCCATAATAATTGTTGCCTTTATGCCCTCTTTATAGCAAATGATACCAACTAGGGAGGAAAATAACAAGATGTGATCCTGCAGAGCTGTTCAACTATAAAGTGTCTTCTGACTGAAGGGAGAGGAAGTTTGGTTTGTCACCACCACCTTGAGATGGCACCATGGCTCCTACACTCAGAGATGGCTCACAGTTCAAAAAGAACCCCAGTCTGAGGGTGGGAGAGGAGGATCAAAATAGGAGAGGTCCTGAAAGAAGGCCTCACAAGTCAGCTTTCTATTAAGAAAGCAAAGTACAAAGGAGAGAGGATTGCTTAGGTACTTTCTATGATATTGTCCTCCCACTGTCTCCCCACCTCGAGGCTTTTTCCTCAATTTTCCAAATTATATTCAGACTCCAGGGAATTTGGGATTTGATTTATTGTATGTTTTCTTGAAATTTCCATTTCACTTGCCTGTTAAGGTTAAATCAGTGGAAGTCGTTAGAAAATGTTGAGCATACTTAAGAAGCCCTCCCCCCACAGCCCTCCTTCCTGACTTTAGCCAAGGAACCTTGGCAAACAGTACCGTAAGGCAGCAGCTTTCATACCTACAGGCAAGCTCAGAGCCCCAACTCCTGGACTCCATTGGGCTTTCTACGACCCTTTCCTGATGACCAGTATTTTCAAGTTTTGTAAGTAAAAGTGTGTAGAGTGTTTGGAAATGAGATTCTGAAAGCAGCTTCTAAAGCTGCAAATTCAGCCACAAACTGGTGCAGTGGACATGGAACCCCACCTCGAGGAGCAACGTCATTTCCTTGTTGACAATAATCTGAAAACCCCATGCCCTTTTCACAATCACATTAGGCTCAAAAAGTGTGACTCATTATCATTTTTATTCATATAATTATTATTACCCAAAAGTACCCTATTCTAGCAGAGCAGTGGACAAAGTGCCACCCACACATGTACCTTTCTTCTGCCTTCAAAAATTTTACAAAGACAGAAATGACCTAATTAATAAACATTTCTTATTCATAAAGGTGTTCTCAAGGAAAAAAAAAAAAAAAACACCCTATCTAAGCTTCTGAGAGAGGCTTACACAGAAATTCAAAGCCAGAAAAATACATTCAAATCTTCTTATTATCAGCACCTTCATCATACTATGTACAAAGCTGATATTTCCAATCTGAGCCAAGAACAAAGCACCCATATGGTCATCTAAAGGAGGAGAAGCACCTTTTCATTTACTCAGGCAGCAATTCCAAGGGAGTCGATTTCCCTTTTTTTCCAGAGAGCCAACTATGTTTTTGCTGATGGAAGTGAAGACAGAGTGGAGGAAGGAAAAAAGAAGAAAGCAGGCATGAAGCAATGATCTGCTTCCAGTAATAATCCATGCCATCTGGTCTGACTTTCCAGCCTTACTGACAAACACTCAAAGCACCTAGGAGAAGGAACACAAAACCAGATTCTTATGTGATAATATACATAATATATGTAATTTGTTGCTTAAATGATTAACTGAAAAAGTCAATTCAGTCTGTGATAAAGGAGACCATAAATGCCCCTTTGACCACTGGAATATTTTAAATTGCTGTGAAGATTACCTCATTCTTGTTTCAGAAATCATTAAGGGTTCACCATGCAATTTGCAGAATGTCAGGGTTTCTAAGTGGCAATAAAGTCTCCAGTAAATTCGGGAAAGAGGTTGAAATGGAACACAAGTGAACACAGTTGCAGACATCCCTGCTCCATCAGCTGTGAACCGTTTCACAAAATATTCAGAACAACGACAATGCACTCTGGATTCTCAGAGTGAAAGATTTCATTTCCCTTAAAACTGAAGCCATTTATATAGGCCGTGTTCAAAAGAGGGCACCTTGCAGAACCTTTCCTTTTATTAATATCACCGTGATTAATTCAAATCGAACCACTTTTGCATGTTGGAAAGTGGCATAGTGGTCCTGCTAATTTGTAATGACCACAGTATGGCTTCAGTATTCATACCAGTTTATATCATCCTTAGGTCTGTAAATTTATGGTAGGTCAGGGAGAAACTGATTTCTTTCACTTCCTCCCAGTCAAGTGTAAATATCCACAGGGATACTAAGAAGAGGGAAAAAAATGTGGAGGGTTTTGTTTTTGTTGTGGTTTTTTATTTCTCATTTTAAAGGTACTTTAAATTATATTGCCATGTAGCCTGACTAAAAAAAAGAAAAAGAAAAAAAAAAAAAGAAAAATGAAGGTCCTAGTCCACATAAAATATAACCCACTAAAGCAATAAATTTCTTCTGAATTTATTATACATTCAACATTTTTAGTGCTTTTACCCTGGATGAGATGGAAGATCCAGATTCAAATCCTGACCCTACTACTTTCTCCAAACTTATACAATATGCTTAACCTATTTAGGCCTCAGTTTCTGTACCTCTAAAGGAAGTACAATACTTAGACAATCTATTTGTGGTATTTAGAAATTCTAATGAAATCATATATACACATGATTCATATATACACAGAAAGTCAAGTGAGATCATATATATGAGATCAAATATACATATGCATACATATATACCCACTCACATATGTGTATATACATATCCACATATGCACACTCACATGCACTGATACACCTATATGAAGATGTACCATGTCAGTGGTGGTGCTAAGCACAGCAGTAGAGCAAAGGTAGATAAAGCACAGTCTTCAAGGAGCTTAGAGTCTAGTGTGATCCTTCTTTTATATACTGTCTCTCTTGCCTACTGTCCTGTGAACCTATTCTTAGAAGTGAAATAAGCTTCCTCTTACTCCGAATGCTGGCATAATTATGGAATCACTTTGGAGAATTCGTGGGGATAAGGATCCTCTCAAGTTCAGCATCTTTTTTCTGAGACTTTTTATTCCACATGCTCAAACATTAGATCCTGCATTATTCTTTTTCCTTACCCTTTTCAAGACTTTCCTCTTTTGCCCACATGTAAAAATATTCCCTCCTCCGAAACTCATGCTTCCCAGTTCTATCACCTTTGACCCTTTCTTGCACCCTCTTCAGAGACCCCCTGTCATTGCCCCTAATTCAACTGAGAACTTAATATTGTTCTCCTTGTCTTTCTCTCCTGCCCCATTGTCATCATCCTGTAGGTCTCAGTGTCCAAGAGAAAGACCCTAGCTAACAGTCTGGCTTCAAGGTGCCTCGGCCTCTTGAACTCAGTGAGAGTCACATTCTCACCCATTACTACAGCCATACTCGAACTTTATCATCGTAAGAAAACAAAGGCTAAAATGCCCAGTTCTAACCAAAACCACCATTCCTTCTAGCCAGCCCATTCCCTCATGTCCAGTCTTCCTTCTCATTATTACATTCATTAAGAGCTTCAATTCTCAACAGCCCTCTTTTCCATCAGCCCATCATCTCTCTCATTACTTCTCATACTTTTTTATCCAATCTAGTTTCCATAAAGTATATTTAAAACTCCGTTTGCCAATATGCTCAACTCACTTGAACCCTTCCTGTCTTACACCCTGCTGCTGAGTACCCCAGAAGAAGTCATACAGGAGTATGAATTGACACTACTACAAGCGTATGTTCTCCCAAAGCAACTGAGTCCTGAATGACACTTATCAATATTAACGTCTTTGATCACCTCTCCCTCCTATTCCCCCATAGTAGCTAATCCAAATTTCATCATTTTTTATAATTCCCAACTTAACATTTTCTAACTCACTTTTCAAATTAACTAGCATCTTACTTCACCAAGAAAATAGAAACTAACCATAGAAAACTCTCTCAACACACACCTACCTACATATAACTTAACCTACATCTACATTAATTCTCATATTTCTTCCTAAATCTAGAGAAAGAAATGTTTTTTAACTTAAAATCTCTTCTAATCTGGGAACTTATTCCATAAGTTAATTCTAGTCTCTCTTACATTTTAAAACTCTATCTCTTGATCACATCCCTCTTACAAAAGCCCTCTCTCAACCTAGAATTCTCCTCTTCCTACCCCATCTCTCCCACCTTTTGTCTGAACTTTCTGTCTGCCTTTCCTTTACCCCTAGCTACTCTACATTCAACCATTACAATGGATCATCTGTCGGGTGTGTGTATCTACCTAGAATTCAAATTTCTGTATCAGAGTTCAGCATCTTTTCAGTTGATAGAACTGAACAGTTTTTTTAAGTGGTTTCTAAATTACCAATTTATCCTCCCATGAAGAGTATATAAAAGGGCTGGCTGTTCATCCTCACCAATTTTGATATTTTTTGTCTCATTTTAGCTGTTAAAGTGTATATGTGCTACTATTTCATTGTGGTTTTAATTGGCATTCCCCTGATGACTACTGATGTTGAGCAAAATTTTACATATTTTGGCTTTTTAGATATCTTCTTTTGTGAAGTTCCTATTCAAAGACTTTTGCCTATTTTTCTATTTTTTTTTTCTTATTGGTTTATAAGAGATATATTCTGTACATGAGTCCTTAGTGGAATAGATTTATGGTAAATATCTTTTTCACTTACCTTCCACTCTCTTCATGGTGTTTTTTTGGTGAAGAGAAATTCTTAATCTTAATATAGTCCTTCATTTATATTTTTATTCTTTATCCATTCTTTTTCCTTTTTGTGTCCTGTTTTAAAGTAATCTCTGCCTACTCCAAGGTCATGAAATAGTTACCTATATTCTAAAAGCTGTATAATCTTTCACAATTGGATCTGCAATCCATTTGAAATTCATTTGTGTGTACAGTGTAAGGTATTATTTAATTTTGAATCCCTAGCATCTAATACAGAATTCAGTTAATCCTTAATAGATATTGTCAGAATTAAATAATGAGATATCATTTGGGAGATATAGAAGGGAAAAGCAAAATTTGGACCACAGATGTGTGGCATCACAAATCTTGAATATGTCATGTGTTCTGGGTTTCCTCACCTCCAGTCACTGGCCACCTGATACAAGACCAAATTCTAACAGTTCTTTATGCAGTCCTTAATCTTTAATCAGAAGCCAAAACCTCAGAATTTTTGTTTTAACCATTATGATTAAAGAAGTGTCACCCTGGGAAGGTATAGCCACTTCACATTACAACATACATATATGAGAGCTCAAAAGTTTCCAGAAATCTAAAAGCATCTTCGGTCACAAAAAAACAGACTGCATGGTTAGTACAGTGCTATTTCAAATCTTTTTTTAAAAAGACATTTTTTTATCAAAACAAAGATGATAAAGTGCCATAATGGAAAGCTAACTGCTTTTCATTTTCTAGAAGTCCCTTGTAAGAAATGTAAACAAACAAACAAAAAAGATTCTATTTAGTGCTCATGGGCTAGAAAAGGTATTCATTCACCAGCCACTGTGGGTTGTGCCTGTTTTAATATTAACATGCCCACATTTACATCCTGTAAGTCCCAAGTGTTTCAAAGATTCATATTTCTCTCTGGGACTGAAAGATATTGAAATTTAATATAAAAGTTGATAAGGTAAAAAAAAGGGGGGTGGGGGTAACGAGATAAATCTTAGACTTGATCCAAAAGGGAGTAGAAAACTACATTCAGGCCTAATGAAAATAGATGTTATGGCTAGATCAATGGTAGAGAAAATTATTTTTTCAGTGGCGATAGAGGTCACTTAGAAAACAATTAGTTTCTGATCTAAGGCAGCCTAAGAATAGAAGACAGGGTATAAGTCCACAGTTTAAGAAGAATCTGCATTTAGCACTGTTTCTGTGTGCAAAATAAAGGACATAGGCAAACATTAATGAAGGCTGCCTGGCTTGAGACTATGGGAAAGTGATAGCTCTGGAGAGGCAAGTTGGGCCCAGGGAAGAGTGAGGAAGAAGATGAGCTCCTCTGTTTTTTACATTTCTTCTCTGAGCTGACAGCAGTTCAGACCCACTGAGTGCTCAGTGAGACAGATACGCATGGAACCAAGTCAAAAGAGTGAACTTAAATTGACAGCTTTATTTGAAAACCAAAGGAACCAAGACGCAGATCAGGGTCCTGCCACACCCAAAAAGAGTAAAGGGCACAGGATGGTAAATCAGTATTGCATGGTTATCAGCTGCAATCCTACTGGCAAACAAAGTGACAAAGGGGCTTAGATGGAAAGAAAAACTGACTCATAAGCCTGATATATATGCATTGAGGACTTTTTGCAAGCATGTCTGTCAATGGGCCAAACACCGTGATTAATCAAACTGCCTCAAACTTTCAACAATCAGATGTGGATTCAGATTCAAACTCTGTCCCTCATTAACTGGTAGGACCTTTGTCCACTTGTTTATCCCTTTAAGCCTCAGTTTCTCATCCGTAAAAATGAAAATATCTAGATTAAATATCTGAACTCTCCCCAGCTATGAAACTCTGTAGTGCATTCTCTCCCATTTACCTCCCAATGGGACTCAAGTTAATCAGCTCATACCATCAGCCATAGTTTCTTTGTCTGAGGGTTTAGTTCCCTAATCAGATTTGGGTAAATTTTCAGCCTGTCTGTGTCTCTTACTTCCAATCCAATAAAACTGGTATGGATTTGTTTTGTATTTCATCTAATGTCATTATTCATTCTAACAGTCACTGCCTAACCATTTCCTTCCCTCAGCATAATTAGCTATTAAAGAGCTATAATGTCACGGTTTTCAAATTTGCATCCTTTTTTCCTGAGGTATATTGATTCTAAACTCAGAATTTCAATACAATTTTTAAAATACAACAGATTTTCAAGACTCCCTTGCGATTATGCCATGCCAGGGAGGTTGCCAACTCTTGCTGTCTGCCAAAGAAGACAAATAAATAACCCTGACAGTGGTTTTGAAAGGAGAAGTGAATACCCAGTTATTAGTATGACAATGCCACCCTCATCCATTGACATCCAGGTATCCATGTGGCATATGGGCTGAAGACTCAGATTTCCCCAGAAGGACAGAACAGCATTCTGGACCAGATAAGAATCACTAGTCATTTTCCTTTGCTTCACATAAGCCTGTCCTCTTGGTAAATATTGTGTCCTCTCTCCCAAGATACTTCTAAAGTCCACCACCTCAATAAAACCTTTGAAGTATCTTTCTACCTGTCAGTCCAGATTCCACCCCTTAACCTCCTTGCCTAGAATCATGGACCCCGTGCTTTGACCCTGACATAGTGGACTTTTGTTCTAATCTTGCAGATGTCTCCAACTTGGAACAGGGCCATCATCCTAAAATCTGGTTATGAGATAATCCAAACCCACATGGTCAGCCTCACCACCCATCATGTCTGCTGACACCCAAATATCTATCTTACCAACATTTATTCCTAACTCTTGGATATGCCCTATAAATGACAATAAAATCAACCAAAGGATTTCTTCAACATAATACAAGCTTGAACCCATTATTGTGCTCTGATCCCCTTGGTTTCCTCAGAAATGAGCCTATCTGTGGAGTCGAACATCATCATAGAACCAGATGGAGATGGTCCCTGGCTGATGTCCCAAGCACCCAGACCCACTGACCACTGACTCAGCCAAGAGCGGAGTGCAGAACATCAAAGCTGTATGGAATTTGGGGTGTTTATTCTTTGTTTTCATGCCTTTGGGAGGTGTTTTTCTTGTTTTTTCCTCTGTTAAATTATAAGATCTCTGAAGCTAAAAACAGTGTGTATTTCCTTTCAATTCTACCATGAGGAATTGACTCCTCATTGTGATTTATTAAACACTGTTACTCTGCTATGAAAATGCCGACTCAGACAAAGGTTACCATATCCCTGTAAGGTTAACAGGTATCAAGGACCTGGGTATTATGACCCCAAGACCACAACTGAGATCAAATCCAGGATCTACAAGATAAAGGATCCTGCCTCCACTGACCAGCCTCTCCTGCAAAGCTACAGGAAAAAATCCCCCTTGGCTGACAGAACAACCCTCCTACCACAGCAAAGTTGCACAAGTCAAGCTAGCAACAGGTAAATTTCAAGGCAATACATGTAAATTTAGATATGTGAATCAACACTTCTGTTTGGAAGCAGGTCCTCCTTATCTAATTATATATTTTTTTTCTGGTCTGACATAAAATTAATTGCAATCTTTATGTCCTAAAAAACATAACATAGAAAGAAAGCTTTTTGATCACTTCTAGATTATAGCTCAAGACATTGAGATTTTGGCATTAGGCTTATGAATACTCACTTTAACGGTGATGAGATTCGAACTGTGGGTCTGGGGAATTTCCTGATAACAGCTCAGCCAAGAAAATCTAAGCTGAATTTTCTCTCCTTGGTGTATAAGTGTTCCCATTCCATAAGCAAGTTAGTATAAATTGCACAGGAAACTAATGTTCTCCAAGGACTTTGTGCCCCTGGGAAGCTCACAGTCCACAGTGGAGACTCTGATGGGCCTAAAACACTCAAGCAAGGCGGCACGCTCTACACTCTATGAAAAGCACCAAGCACTCCAAAGCCTCAGAGAAAAGTGGGTAAGCCTGGCCTTGAAGTACCAGTAAGATTTCTGAACAAAACAACAGGGAGGAAGTATTCCAAGAAGCAGAAAGAGCATGAGCAGAAGGAAGGCGAGGCAATGTGTTTTTGCGATAATGAGTAAATCTAATTCATTTGGAAGGTGCTACATGGGGGAAGAATGGAGAAAATATTGGGAAATGAGAATTTCTGGAAACTTTTTCTGTCACAAATAGGTATTCATTTAACATTTGTGGACAATAATTACACAATACTCTGGACTGTGAGGATGGAGAAACATGGTTGTTAAAAGGGTTTCTTATGTTCTTCAGAAGCTACTTTATCAATATAGACCTCATAATGGCACCTCGTCCCTGTTTCCATTATGAGCCATAGCATTACCCTCTTTTTCTTTTATGTGTCTCTCTTCTCTGCTAGATTGTGAGATCCATGAGGGCAGTGACTGTTCCTTATTCATCTTTTAATCTTTATTACTTGGCACAGTGCCTAAAACATAGTGGGTACTCAGTAAATGTTGAGTGAATTAATTTATAAATGAGTTAATGGATATGATCATGCATCCTTACTATTCATGGACACTTGTATTGTGCAAAAGGTACTGAACAACAACTGCAGTCTTATGGAAAGACATTATACTCATGGTAAATGTGGTAGTGATGGGGGCAGTGGTACAACCAACAGGGGAGGACTCTTTTCTGATACCATGAACTGCTGGACACCAAAACCATGAAAAATACAGAGCCCAAGCAGAAGGCTTCTTGCCAAAGAGTGCCTGAGCTCAGCCCATCATTCAAGACTCCCTCTCAATGGCTTTAAAGCAAAACACTGGGTTTTGTAAAATACCATCATAGCTAAGCAAATTGATTATCTGGAATTTGTAGCTGGTTGTTATACTGTATCCAGGGAAAGGGGTGGGGCTAGCAGGTTTGGCTTAACTGTCTATAATTTTAAGTGCCTAATGAGATGATAATTTGCTGTTCAGTATATTCATTTTGGAAAGCATCATTCATTCAGAGGGAAAAATGAATAAAACCAAGCATTTTTGCTTCAAATCTGTATGAAAACATCAATATCCTTCAACCAAGAAAACAGGTGGTTAAGAAGACATGGAAGGATGAAAGGGACTGCCAGTATCTCAGGAAAAACTGTACAGGTTCTGTGGTTGGTAGTATTAACTTATCATGGGAAGCTTCCTATAATAAGAGCTAAAATTCTAGTTTTTCTACAGTATACATCTCATTCCTTAAAAGTTCCCCAAGAAATTTCATGGAGCCACACACTGAACAAGAGACACAAATGAACAGAGGGTGTGTGTGTGTGTGTATGTGTTTCCACATCAATGTGTATCCTCTTCCCCTTTCCCACTGAATCAAGAACCATGACTCAGCAACCTGCCTATCAATGAGTAATTTTACCGCAGAGAATCCAGAGGCTTTCTCCTCACCCACCACACATTAGGTAGTAACTCTACCTGGGCTAAGCCCTACTTACTACAGTCTCTGGATATTTCAGCTTGAACTACAGAACCCTTCAGGGAGCCTGCTCTCTATCTGGGCCACATCTCTTACTGCCTTACTCTGTCCCTCAACCACTGGCTTCTAAGATCTGCAGGCTAAGACATGAAAAGATCCCCATATTATCAACAAATGAGGGACACCACTTACTAAAGGGCCATTCTGAACAGCACACACTATAGGGCAGTGTCTTCCAACCTTCCACTCTGGAGTCCACATGCAAATTAACCACAGCCTTTGCTGGAAATAACAGACTCTTGGCCTTAACCCAGCAGAGCAAAGGAGGTACAAATAGAAGCCCACCAAGTAGGGACAGAGTTCCTGTCCAACCTCACAGCTGCCATGTGGGAGGGAGGCAAGCCACAAACCAACTGGTCAGAATGGAAGCCCTAAACCAATGGTTGCTTCAAGACAAGTGACAGGCCTTAACCCAGACAGTAACCAGGGCAAAGAGCATCTAAGGCAATACAGCTGGAATTTACTCAAGCTAAAGAGAGGGCTCATCACCATGTAAATGGAGTATGTAAACCTTGCCTTCAAAGATATTCCCCGCCTCATGTGGAAAACATATGGAGCATATATGGAAGATCCTAAAACCACTCAAGTTACCTCAAGAATTCTGTAAAACAAAAAATGGGAATGAACCACGCTTTAATGGTTCAGAAACTGAACTGTTAATTATATATTCTAAAAATAAAATAAGCCAAAGCTTATTTTTGAATTTTTTTGTTTGTTGGTTGACAGTTTGGGGTAACCAGAACCATTCTGAATCAAATCTAAACATGAATATCAAAATGTTCCCAAAAGTTAGGCAGTATTTTACCAAGTTCAAGTCACAGATAAATACCTAAAAAACAGGTACAAGAAAACACAAGATTGATTAAAGGATTTTCTTAATAAGACAATAAAGAATTTGAAAGCCCATTTAGATTTTTCAAAATCCAAGTTTTATATAAAAAGAAATAATAAAGATAAAATTTAAAATAATACACTAGAGAAATTCTTTTATCAATTACGATTAATATGCAAAGACTCAGTCAAATTAATTTGTAAAAATCAATACTCCAATAGGCTCCGGCAGGCATATGCACACAAGAAGAAATGCAATTGGTAAGTAATATAGAAAAATAATGGTAACCTCTACTACTAAAAAAAAAAAAAAAAAAAAGCTACACTGTCATATCACTTTTTATCCATTATAATTAATACCCAATTTGGCAAAGTTCTGGCAGAAGTGACCTTTGCACATTGCTCTTTGGTAATTGATACCAATACAGACCTTTTAATAGACAATATAGCAATAGATATCTAGACATAAAAATAAATCCCTCAACTCACTCTCTGGAAATGCTAAAGAAAGTTATTCAAAAGAAGAAAAAAGCTGTATTCACTTTGGGGTTTTTTTATAACAAATAACTGGAAATGTTCAACAATGAGAAATGGTTAACCCTGGTACATCGGCTCTGAATTACTATAATACCACAGCTATAAAATAGTACTGATGAAGAGAAGCAATATAAGAGCATGTTGATCATAGAATGTTAAGTAAAACAAAACATACAATACAAAATTCTATTCATCTACTGATTATAATTACACTGAAGTATGTCTGCAGGTGGATAAAAAAATTTTTGAAAAAATGGAAAACAGTTGTGCTTAGGCTGTGGACTTGTAAGATTTTTATGAAATTTTTTCTCTATCATATCCTCAGAGAATTGGTACCACAGACGCAATTTGGACAGGAGGAGCCCACCATGGAAGCACAAGCAAAAACAGCCGCAGTTCCCATTCCTGGTACAAGCGTTCAACAGTAAGCTCTCACAAAGAATTAGTCTGTGGGCAGATTTCATTGCCACCTCAGGGACGTTGTCCTTGGCTCTCACACTGCAAAGATTTTCCAGTTTCCCCTCAGTCACCTCATTCAAGCTTAAGAAAGAAAGCACAGCTACCAGACAGGGCGACAACAGATGTCCAGGCTCTGAGCCATTCTGTAGCTGTTATTTTTCATTCACAGAGTGTGTGCCGGATCTAGCAGATGAGAACCAGACCTACCCTCCTCTCCATGGTTTTTTTTTCTTCCTAAGGCTGCTGCTGTAACAGCTAAGTGCCAATTATCTCTCAAGCATGAAAGCAAATATTGTGATAGCCCAACAAGCTCTGCAAATGTTAGAGGACACTGGTGGGAATGACGGTCTTTCCTGGCCTGGCGTTTCTTCATTAATTGCAACAGCTCTTATTAGAGGATCTAGTGCAAATAGGTGCAAAAATAGGTGCAAAGCTCTGTGCTCGCACCTTTAGTATTTTGCATTCTTTATTTTTTCTTTAATCTCTTGGCATTTTATCTCTACCTATCCTGAATCCAGAGATAAGTGTGCTTTTATTTACCCAGAAAGAGCTCCATTGAACTATCCAGAACCAAACTTAAGTTTGGTTTCTCAGAACCAAACTTAACACGGCGTGACATAAAGGCTCTCTTCTAATATTTGAAGGCCGGACATATTGCTCTAAGGGTGTGTAGAAAGGGTTCTCTGGAGAAACAGAATACATATATAATGTATGATATTATATATAGCAAGCTGCTATATGTATATATACATACACACACACACAATCTTGAGCCATTTAACAACTGAGATACATTCTAAGAAATATATCGTTAGGTGATTTCATTATTGTGTGGAAATCACAGAGCGCACTTGCATAAACCTAGAGATGCTATTGCCTACACACACTTAGGCTATATGGTATAGCCCGTTGCTTCTAGGCTACAAGAATGTACAGCAGATTACTGTACAAGACACAATATAAATCAAGCATGAGAGAATGATGTAATCAAGAGATGCGGTAAACAGATGTATGAGGCTGCTGCCAATGTAACACAGCATACTGTTTTAGAAAAAACTTTTTTTTAAGTAGAAAGAGTACCTTCTAAAATAACAATAAAAAGTATAGTAAATACATAAACCAATAACGTAATATTTTGTTATCATTATCAAGTATTATGTACTAGACATAATTGCATGTGCTATTCTTTTATACTGAGTAGGTTTGTTTACACCAGCATCACCACAAACACATGAGAATGCACTGCACTATGACTTTATGATGGTTATGGCATCACTAGGTGATAGGAATATTTCAGTTCCATTATATTCTTATGGGATCACTGCCATATATGGAGTTTGTCATTGACCAAAGTGTTGTTATATGGCACAAGACTGTGTATCTATATAGATTAGATAGATGATAGATGATAGATAGATAGATGATAGATAGATAGATAGATAGATAGATAGATAGCAAGCAAGCAAGCAAGCAAGCAAGCAAGAAAGAAAGAAAGAAAGAAAGAAAGAAAGAAAGAAAGAAAGATGGATTGATATTGAGAGAGAGACAGACAGACAGACAGACTTTAAGGAATTGACTTCTGTTATTGTGGAGATCGGCAAATCCAAAATCTGCTGAGTAGGCCAACAGAAGGGAAAAGCTAATGTTGCATCTCAAGTCTGAAGACAGTCTCATGGCAGAAGTCCTTTTCATTGAGGAATTTCAGTCTGTATTTCCTTTAGGCCTTCAACTAATTGGATGAAGCCCACCTACATTATGGAGGATAATCTGCTTTACTCAAAGTCTACTGATTTAAATATTAATCTCATCTCAAAAAAAAAAATCTTCACAGCAACATCTGGACTAATGTTTGACCAAACATCTGGGTATCGTGGCCCAGTCAAGTTAATACATAAAATTAACCATCACAACAGGATACTCAAAACAGCAAGAATTAGACTAAAGAGAAGATATTACAAAGATGCACATTTTGCCATCTGGTGGAGTTGTTAAAAAAATTTGACATTTGTGAGGCAATGTGCTCCTAGTCTCAGGAACACTCAAAGTGATACTGAATGATCACCTATTAGGGATGTTGCACAGATGATAACTCTACACAGGAAATTGGACCATAGGATAATAATCTCTAAATATTCTTCTGATTTTAATATTCGTATTGTATAATGAATACAGCTAATTTATACAAACTACTTTTAACTATAAGAAATTTTAAATACAAAATAATTTATTCTTCTACCACCCCAAATTATGAACCAAGAAACTGAGTTTTGAGGAGGTTAAATGGCTTATCCTAGGACTATTACCAGGTCTTCCATTCTGGGCTCTTTCCCCTATATTGTGATCTGAGATGCTAAGGAGATGTTTCAAAACAATCATTAGCTATACACTATCACTTCTTGAGATTATTCCAAGCCTGCCCCACCCTGTTCATCAATCTACCTTCAAGAAGAAGTGACTCCTGTATGCATAAATAATAAAACAGATTCCAAGAACAAAATGGAACCACTATAGACAGGGATGAAGTTTATACTAGACTAGCACAAAAGCTGTCTTGAATCAATTCTCCTTTTCTTGACAAGGAATCATGCCAACCTTAAAGGACCATAACGGGGTTCAGAGGAAAGAAGACCTGAAGAGAAGGAACTAAAATCACCAGAGAAAAAATGATAGTGGAATTTGGAAATGAATCACCAGCCACTTTGTAGCGTGGTCTTGGCCCAAAGTAACTTCTGGGTTATACAGGTATTTATATTAACAAAGTCTCTCTCTTTGTTCTGTCTGGGAGGAGGGAAGTAGGAAAGGAATGAAGGCAGTGAAGGGGTAAGATAGCCCTTCCTGACATGTATTTATCACAATTACTTGGGTACCCAATATAGTCATGTTGGTACTTAAAAAACTGGGCGTTTAGAACATGGACCACACCCTTTCGTAACAAATATGACTAACAATGATGACATCACCAAAGATCTGAATTAAGTCTCAGCCTGTCTCCAACAGAGAAAATATAAGTGAAGACTCTTTTTATAAGTGAGGACAATTAAAAGGCACAAACACCATTACACCACCCACTGCCCTCTTCCACATTCTCTCCTTCCCGACCTCCTTTTCCTGCCACACATACCTCCAACAACCATGCCAAGGGTGGTAGGCTTTGGCACCTCAAGGTTATTGGCAAAGATGTTCTTTAATAACTAATGTATTCACTGCTTTTTTCTTTGGAGGGGAATTTTTTTTCTTTGTGTTTCATGGTGTCTTTAGCCCATTGAAAGCAATTCTCATACATTTCTCTTTGTAGTTTTAAAAAAGAAGTAATTATATAATGGCTGACTTCTTTTGGTTATGTGGGAAATCAACATCTCAGTAGCTTTTTCAGACGCACTTAATAAGAAAGCCATTAGAAAGGCAAAAGAGAACCCTATCATTATTTCCTGGTTTCCTCCTTAATTATAGACAATCATTCTAAAGGAGGGGGGGACAGCTTCTGTGACAAAAGTTGTCTAGCATTTAACAGAACAATTTAGAACCAGATTGAACAGATCAACGTTATGTCAACTTGCAGATGCTCGACAAAAATTGCTTAAAAGATGCTTGGATAGAATGAGAAGCTAATTCAGCCTTTTCTCATTTCCCTTCACTCTGAATATAGAACCCTTTCTCTTTCTCTCTCTCTCTCTCTCTCTCTCTCTCTCTCTCTCTCTCTCTCTCTCTCTCTGCCCTCCCCTCAGGAAAATTCAGGTAGGTCTGTCTCAAAGACTCTTGTTAAAGCATGCTACATCCCCAAATTCTTACTCTTTTTTTCCTTAGGTAACACAAATATAAAAGCCACTGATATTTTTCCCACTTTTAAACACTCTCCTTTGGCCAAATTCTATCTCTAGAAAATTAATTCTAAAGTTCTCTTATGCAACGTGCCTTAGTTCAGACTACTATAATAAAAATACCATGGACCGAGTGGCTTATAAACAACACAAATTTATTTCTCACAGTTCTGATGGTTGGGAAATCCAAGATCAAGATCCCAGCAGATTTGGAGTCTGGTGAGAGCCTGGGTCGTGGTTCATAGATGACCACATCTTTATTATAACTTCACATGATGGAAGGGCGAGGGGTCTCTTTTATAAGAGTAGTAACCTCATTCATGAGGACTCCACCCTCCTAAAGACCCACCTTCTAATACTATCACATTGGGGGTTAGGTTTCAACATATGCATTTGGAGGAGACACAAGCATTCAGTCAATAGCACTGACCTTATTCCCAAATACTCTATAGCCACAAGCCAAAGAAACACGCTTCTAAGTCCAGTGTGGATGTGACTTTTGGGACATAACAGTTTTTACTCAATACAAAAACAGTCAAGTCAAATGCTTCAGAACCCAGAATGAAACAACCGCTCTCCAGGAAAGTCACAGAATGACAAACTGAAACAAGATGCAAGATACCTACCTGTTTCTATTCAAGGTGCTCACTTGTCTGACTTCCCACAATGCACAAAGCTGAAGAGAAATTGTTAATGGTTCCTATAGTATACCTCCCATCAATACCCTATGAAGGGTAACTACATGAAATTTCTCATTCTGTTTATTTGATGATGCCCAATATTACTTCACAGGCTTTGAGATGTACTAGAAAGGGTCTGAAATAGGAGTCAGGAGTCCATGATTGTGTTTCTATTATTAACTACGTAACTCGGACAAGTCACCTTTCTGTATTCTAGTTTTATCTATAAAATAAGAACAAATATCTTTCGTACCTACTTCACTGCCCTGTTTAGGAATCAAATACAATAACGCTAGTGAAAACACTTTGAAGATTATAAACATACAACGAATTTTTAACAGGTTTCCACTAATAACCCAAATAGTACAAATTGAACTTTGCTAATTGTTTTACAGGTAGCCTCTATAAATCTTCTCCCTAAGAGATGAAGTAATTTGTTCAGGTGACTGAGATAATAAATAGTAGAGCTGAGATTCTACCAACGTCTCAAAAATGTCAAGAGCCTGCTTTCTTAAACACCAGTCTATCCTTCCCATAAAATGCAAGAGGTGAGGTAGGTCTAGGGGCATTACCTGCAGCCCTCAACCTTACCTTAATATGTCCCTCTCCAACCTCTCAACATCACACAAATGGGAATACTTAATATATGAAGCAGGCATTCACTTTTTCTTGATAAGTAATCCCTTTTTATAAAAGTTTTTTAATGTTTTTCTAAATAATTTATAAATTTATAAATTTCGTTTAAAAATTTTAAAACAGTAGAGAAAGCTATAATGCAAGAATGAGTGAGGAGATTGTGTAATTCTCCAATTACCCCCCAACCCTCCTCACACTCTTCATCCATCTAAACCAACCATTCTATACCACCAGGGTAAGCACTGGTAACAACTGCATGTGTCATGAATATTCTGAATTTTTTTTTTTAACACAAATAGGGTCATTCTATACCAACTATTCTGACAGTTGTTTTTTAATTTATATGTTAGCTTTTCATATTAATACAAATATATCTACCTCATTTTTATAGCTGTAAACAATTGCAATAATGTACCACAATAAATGTACACTGCCACCTCTTGCTGGGCAATTAGACTATTTCCTGGTATCTATGTGTTTGTTTTTGTTATTAATAGAAAGCATCAAGGAACATCCTGTATACATAACTTTGTGAATTTATGTGAGTCTATCTATGAAATAAATTCATAAAAATAGAGATGCTGAGTCAAAGGAATTGAGCATTTAGATTTTTATGTTTATTGTCAAATGTACTTTGAAACACTTGTATTAATTTGTTCTCCCATGAACAACAGTTTACAAGGATATCTGTGTGCATATACCTTAGTCACCTGAGGGTATTTTCAAGCTTGTTAATCTTTGCCAATTCAATGGAGGTAAAATGCTCATCTGTCCAATTATTTTGTATTTTTTCATTACCAGTGAGCATGAGTTTCTTCTCATTCTTTTTATGTGACCCCCATCTTTATGTCTTATGCCATTTTTCTCTGAATTTTTGATCTTTGTCTTTTTTATATTTAAGACTTCTTTGGATATTATGTAAAATGAGTCCTTTTGTTATAAATATTGCTGTTATTTTTTTCCAGGTTGTCTTTTGACTTTTCTTATGGCATTTCTTTCACATAGAGTATTTTATATAGGCAAATCTGTTCATCCTTTTTTTTATAGTTCTAAGTTTTACATCATGCTTAGCAGAGCAATACCCATTCCAAGATTATTTTTTTTAATTTATAAAGTTTTATTCTAGTGTTTTTATAGGCCCACATTTTTACATTTAAACACTTGATCCTTCTGGCATTTATTTTGGCATAAAAAAGGAAGTAGGTATCAAGCTTTGCCAGGTGGAACACTTACTTTTACCAGGAAACCATACTAAGTTCAAATAACAAAATTTATGTTGCATATGTATCACATATCGAGTGTGCTGGGGCCACTTCAACCTTTACTAGCTTCTTACTTTTCCTACACAATGACCTTGAAGTATGCACAGCTTGCTGATCCAGGCCTCAGTGTATCTGCTGGCATGGGACCTTATAAATGCACTGACATCAGTCACCTGGTACCTCTTTATTAAGTTATTTTTCTAATTTAGGAATTCCTAATTTTTTCCACCACTTTGGCAGAATAGTGTTCTTAAGATATGTGGATTACAAAAAAGAAAGAAAGAAAGAAAGAAAGAAAGAAAGAAAGAAAGAAAGAAAGAAAGAAAGAAAGAAAGAAAGAAAGAAAGAAAGAAAGAAAAATACTGTCCTAGCCAAAGATCCTTTGGTCTTTGGACCCCGGTTTCTTGGGACTTCCTTCCTTCCCCTGACATTCCAAATAAACTTGTTAGAGGCAAACACAAAACTCATTCCAATGGTCAAACTCTCTCCCTATGGCTGCCAGTCAGTCTCTCTGATTCTAGTGCTTTCTTCTGCCTCAATGCCTCCTTCAGCAGTCATTGATTCTTACTTAGCTAGTTCACAATTCACTGCTCCTTATCAGATAAACCACACGTCCCCAACCCCCAGGCCTTGGACCAGTATCAGTTTGTGTCCTGTCTGGTACCAGGCTGCACAGCAGGAGGTAAGTGGCAGGCAAGCAAACAAAGCTTCATCTATATTTGCAGCAGCTCCCCAGCATTAGCATCACTGCCTCAGCTCCACCTCAGATCATCAGGCAGTAGATTCTCATAGGAGCACTGGTCCCTGATGCCAAAAAGGTTGGGGACCACTGAGATAAACCATCGATAAGTTCCCAAGAGGCAGGTTTGGTTAAGAAAAGTGAACTTACTAAAACAATACCACCTTTTCTTGTTCTCTCTTATTTCTATTCTTATCTCATTCTTTCCTGCTACCTTGTACCAGTAGCTTTTGCCCTATTGCTTTTAGAGATACAAAGGTATCTCTAACTATGCAGTCATCCAATTTACATCTATGTATTACAGGCCTGTTATACATATGCAAAAAAAAAGAACATAGTCATATATTCTTGTGTGTATGGGTCTACCATGAATTCAGTTGTTCTGTTTGTCCCTAAATAAGTGTATCCTTTCCCATGTCACCATATTTTAAGTCTTCCTAATACTTATCTTGAGAAATGTGTTGACATCAGAAGGTCATCTATAATGAACAATTAACAGAGAATATTTTGAAAAGAAAATGATAACAATGAATTTGTGTGATGAGAAGACTTTGTGAATAAGCTATGAATTGAGTTGGGCCTCATGCAAAGGGAAAAACCTTGCCTTGCAGACACCAGAGAATTTGAAAATTGATTCCATCCATTTTGTCTGTGCTGTGTAATATTACTGAATAATTATCCTTTGCTTTTGCTCAAAGCCAACTCTAGCATCTGGATCAATATCACAACCTCAAAGACATCACCATACCAAAATTCCATAGCCCATGTGAAAGAACATAGCATTTAAAGCACATTTCAACTTTGAATTTGAAGGTCAAAGAAAGTCAATAAGCAGCTCTTTGGCTCCCTAATGATTAGAGAATACAGAAGGCTTAAAAAAAAAAAAAAAAAAAAAAAAAAAGACCTCTCTCTCTCTTGCTGAAAGAATAACTAAAAAGACTGTAAAAATAAATAATAAACAAGTGGTAAAGTGGTGAGTTCCTTGACAAAAGCAAATGTCATTAGTAAGAAATTCAACTTTTCTCTTAGATAAACCATTTGGACTATAAACACACACACACACACACACACACACACACACACACACACACACACACACACAGAATTTTAACCCCTAAGTAATACACAGTGTTCTCTTGAGTCTTGGCTTCTTTTAAAAAAAAAAAAACGAACAACAGTCATATTGGATTAGGATCCACATTAGTGACCTCACCTGACTCGGTTACATCTACAAAAATTTATCTTCACAAAGAAGATCACATTCTCATAGGAACCAATAATTAGGACTTCAGCATATTTTTTGAGGGACATGATTCAACCCATAACAAAGTGGTAATAGTCCTCGGCTATTACTAGTCTCAGGATGCTGCATTATCCCTTGTGTTTTCACATATTCTGTATGCATTCCTGTAAATAGTTCCTTTACTAAACTCTCTTGAGTTCCACTTCCACTTAGGATATAGAAAACCACAAGAGAATATTAATCACACCCTAACAAAGATAAAAAGTCAAATTATCTGTACAATTTAACTTTTCTTGAGCCCATCAGAGAGCTGAGTCCAAACAACCAAGTGAACTAAACTGCAATGAGTAATAAACTACTCCAAGGAGAGATTTAACACAAAAACTACTTCCCTTTCGACAGAGCACAAAAGAAAGAGGCAGCTGCCATAAAAGTGTGGCAGTAGAAAACAGCCCAAATTTCAACAAATTCTTAAAGGTGAATGTGGGTTAATGAAAAAGTATGTAATCCCTGGAATCCCATATACAAACAGTATCTGTACCCACTCACCAGTTCTTCTTCATGAACCCTTAGCAGGTATGGTAATAAAGACTGGAGGCAGGACAGAAAATTTGAATGAGTCCCCTTCACAGGTACCAATATTCTGGTTGTGAGCATCTGCTACTGCCATGGTACGAGCACAAAGTATTGCCCATTATTAGACTCTTCTTAGATGTGAAGCAAAACCCTATAACTGCTGGGTGAAAGGCAGGAAACTGTCCCACTCTCAGAACCCTGGTTTTTCCAAGGGAAAGGAAGCAAAAGCTTTCTGCTACTATGGAAGGGGTAAGAAACACTCTTTGGCTCAGGATACTGCATTGATACAAAGTAGTGTTCTGTTACCTCTGAAGGCAGGGCAGAAAAATATGTCTCACACAGAAGCCCCCACATATGCAAGGCAGAGTTTGGCTACAATGGGAAGATGGACAGGCATACTGAGAAAGTACCATTACTGAGGCCCAAGGACACAGGACCTATTTAAGACTAAAGCTGGACCAGGAGAGCAAAGAAACTCCCTGCCACCACCACCACAAGCCTCATACCAAACAGCAAGCAACAGCCATCTGTCTCTGAGGGGAATAAGATCAATAGTGTGTAAAGAGATCCTATCTGTGGTACATCTGTTCAAAGCCTGCCAAAAGCTTATAGTAAAGCATAAACCCTGAGAAAAACTCTCAGAACCCCAGGCCTCATATTAAGCCCAAGGTAGCAGTAGTCCACTACTAAAGGAATTTAAAGTCTGTGGTGTACTGAGGGTAACTACCACAACAAAACCTAAACTTAGCTTACCTGCTGACAATATTTACTCAAGTCCCCAAACTAACATCATGAAACAAGAAGAGCCATGTTCATTTTGAAACATATATACTATTTACCTCAGATTCACAATGCTTTATACATAATGTCCGGCAGTCAGTCAAAAAATACTGACACATGCAAAAGAACAAGACAAAACAAATCACTGCCAAGAGATAAAGCAATCAACAGAACAAGACCTGGAGATAATCTAGATGCTAGTGCTATTAGACAGGGTCTTAAAAATAACCAGAATTAACATGTTAAATAATCTAATAGAATATATAGATCACATTCATGAAGAGATGGAAATTTCAGCAGAACAATGAAAACAATTATTTTTTAAAAGCATCAATGGAAAAACTAGAAATAAAGAGCATGACAGGAAGAGTTGAGTTTAAATTTTGTTGTTGCTGTAATTAACTTCAATAAATCTGAAATATTAAATATCTGAAATAAAAATTTATCTGAACTAATATGTATTTCAAGTATCTGAAACTAAAAAATTATTGCAATGGGACATAGCTTAGGAAATAATAAGTAAACTTGAAAATGTCAAAAGAAGTTATCAAAATTAAAACAGGATAGGGAAAAAAACAGAATAGAGAATTAAAGAATTATGGTAGAACATCAAACAGTCTAACATACGTATAACTGAAATCCCAGAAGAAAAAGAGAGAATACTGCAGAAGAAATATTTAAAGAAATTATGGCAGATAATTTTCCTAAGCTAATGAAAAACAACACACCAGATCTAAGAAGCTCAGAGAAACACAAGTAGGATGAGCACACACACACACACACACACACACACACACACACACGCCTAGACATATCATATTCAAACTGCTGAAATTAAAGTTAGAGAGAAAATCTTAGATGCAGCTAGAGCAAAAGAAACATTACATACAGAGGTACAAGGTAAGAATTACAGAGGTCATCTGATTAGAAATTATGCAAGATAGAAGACAGAAAAGTATATCTTTAAAATGTTGAAGGAAAAATTCCAAATTAGAAATCTATACCTAGTGAAAATATCTTTTATAAATAAAGGCAAAATAAAAATATTTTCTGAAAAATAAAAGCTGAGAGAATCCATTGCCAAAAGACAGCATTAAAAGAACTGTTAAAAGAAGTTCTGCAGGAAAAGGGAGGATAATGAAAGATGGAAATTTGGATCCATAAAAGAAATGAAAAAAAAATGAAATTGGTAAAATCAGAGTATATATAAATGAATTTTATTTTTAATCTCTTTAAAAGAAAAATGACTATAGTAATATGATGTAGAGCTTATAGTATATGTAGAAGTAAAACATATGACAAAAATAACACAAAAGATGGGAGAGAGAAATAAAAGTATATTGTTATAAAGTTTATACTGCTCAGGAATGGTATAATTTTAAGGTAGACTGTAATATGATAAGATGTGTTTTCAAAACTCTACATCACCACTTTAAACAAAATTGGATTATTTTAACTAATAATCCAATAATGGAATCATAAAAAAATACTCAAATAATGCCAAAGAAGGCAGAAAAGAGAAAACAGCAAACAAAAACAGATGGCAAATAGAAAATAAGTAGTGATATAGTAGATAATATATATCACTAACTATATTAAATAACAATGGGTCTAACTAACCCATTAGAAGGCAGAGACTGTCAAACTGCAAGAAAAATTTAAAAATCAACTACATACAAAAATCCCACTTAATATATAAACTTTATACATATAAATAAATAGGTTATAAGTAAATGATAAACCAAATCAAAAGAAAGCTGTGTAAGACAATGTAAACTTCAAAACAAGGAATATTATAAGATAGGAAGAACTACACTACATAACAATAAAAGGATACACAGTCCACCATGAAAACTTAATAATCCTTAAAGCTTTGAGCACCTAACACAAGAGTTTCAAAATACGTGAAGCAAAACTAATAGGCCCAAATGAAAAATAGGCAAATCAATAAGTTGATGCTGAAGTTGGGAAAATCAACATTTTTCTATTAGTAATTGATACACTAAGTACACAGAAAATTAGTATGAATGTAGAAAATCTGAATATTATAAACCAGCTTGACCTAACTGATGTTATAAAACACTCTACCCAACAAGAGCAGAATACATATTCTTTTCAATTATATGTAAAATATTCACCAAGAAAGAACATATTCTCAGCTATTAAAAAATCTCAACAAATTCAAAAGGATTGAAATAAATACAAAGTGTGCTCTATACCACAGTGAAATTAAACTAGAAATCAGTAACAGAAAAATACCTGGAATATCCTCCAAATGTTTGAAAATTAAAATAATATTCTTTTAAATAAAAAAATACAAAGACAACTAGAAAATATTTTATAATAAATAATAATACCATATGTCAAAATTAATCGAATGCAAATAGAGCCATGTTTAAAAGGAGATCTACAGCATTAAATGTTTATATTAGAAAAGAGGAAAGGTCTCAAATCAATTACCTTAGTGTCCATGACAACAAAATAGAAAAAGAAGAGCAAATTACACCCACAACAAGCAGAAAAAGTAAGTAGTAAAGATAAGAATAGAAATCAATAAAATAGAAGAGATAAAATCATACCATCTTTCTAGGGCATGGTTGAAAGATAATATTTGTTTAGTTGCTAAGTTATTGAATGTGTGAAGCTGAAATAATAGCAACCATCATGTGTACAGCTCCAGCCAATTTACAGAGTGTTTCCAAATAGATTTGCCCATTTGATCCCACAGTGATCCTATTAAGATAGTAGGGGAATCTTCACTATTATTTACAAGTAGATAATATTTACAGGCGAGGTAGCCACATTAAGTGACTTGCCAAAGACTGAGACAAGACATAATTTCAAAACTCCCAATTCCAGATTCAGTTATCTTTCCATTACCCTTTTCTGATTCCTTACACTGGACACTGGAAATTTTGTAGAAAATCAAGCATCTTATTCCTGCCGTTTGCGTGAACCCAGAAGCAAAGTAAATTAGAAGCAAAATCAAAATGTTTAGCCATGACTAAGTTATTGAAACATCAGAAACTTTTTATAACACCTTTTAATGATATTTTTTACTTAATAGAAAGAACTTTTCAACAGGTAAGTAGACTTACCTCCTTTGGATCTAATAAATACCAAATTATCCATCTAAGAAACATCATAGTTGGAAAGTAATTTGGATGAATTCTCTCTTCCATTTTGGACAGTGGGAACTTAGCTCCTCCTTGAGTACAGCCAGGACTCTGAATTTATTTCAGTACATTGTACTTTCAGAAAGCAGTAGCAATTAGAAAAGCTCTGTTATATTTTATTTAGTCCTTATTAAACTCCCTCCATCATACTTATGATAATAAAAGAGCATTATAATGAAAAATAATCATTTATATTTATTTCATCAGAAAACTCATAGGGCATTGTAATCAGGATGTCCTTTTCAGTGGGCAGGTAACTCATTTCTGCTAATATCTACTTGACTGAGCAAAGGAAGCCTAGCCAAAGGAACAGTTGATTTCACCCATACAATTACTTACATAGACAACTGCTAGATATGAAGGATTCGAGACTAGTTTTTATGCCTCAATGCTTGCCCTTTTGGGTGTGTAGACAGGAAGGAAACAAATATTTCTTGAGCTTATAGTAGGAATAAGTCACCAGACTAGACAATTTATTTCATTCTTACAGTAACCTTTATCCAGGTATTATTATTCCTGTTTTACGGATGAAGAAAAAAATGTTCAAAAAGGTTAAAAAACTTGTCTGAGACCATGAAGTTTATAAATAAAAACTCGGGGCTTTGAACACATCTTCTAAGTTTCAAAGCAGATCTTAATCTGTGCATTATATTGCCTTTATTAACCAAAAGCAGAACCTGAGTTAGGAAATAATAAGAAATGGGCAAATTTATTACCAGTCTCTTCATTCTTCTTCGCCATTCACTTCACGCCCCTACTGCACCCTTCTGTGGTCCACAGCTACCCAAGAGTCCCAAATACCACTTGGTCTGGTTCTACCTTTCCCAAGCTTTGCTCTCTGCTCCAGACTGAGCCCTCATCTTTGCCTCTTTCCCCTTGACCTCAATTCTTCACAACCTGATTTGCTAACCTCTGAAAACTTAATTCATACTTGCTCCAAATATGCTTCTGGGAGGGATAGTATTTTAAGAAAAGTTCTAGAAAGGTCACTGTCATCAAGGGAAGGAAAATGTGATATTGAAGACAATAGGACATTTCAATCCTAAAGTTTAAAACACAATAATCTTTACCATATGGTCTCACTTATATGTGGAATCTAAAAAACAAAATAAATGAACAAACAAAACAGAAACAGACGCATAGGTATAGAGAACTGATGGCTGCCAGATGCGAGGGGAGTTGGAGGGCTAGGTGAAAAAGTTGAAAGGATTAAGAAAGACAAATTGGCAGTTACGAAATAGTCACAGGGATGTAATATACAGCATAAGGAATATAGTCAATAATATTGTAATAACTATGTATGGTGTGAAGTGGGTTCTAAACTTATCAGAGGGATCACTTTGTAAGTTATATAAACGTCAAATCACTATGTTGTACACCCAAAATTAATACAATATTGACTGTCAACTGTAATTGAAAAATTAAAATTAAAAAACATGATTTTGAAAATAAAATAAATAAAATCTGAGCACAAATTTAACAAATGAAATATTATGAAGTCTTTGCTGATATTAGTTATCTATATTTATTTAAGTGACAATAATTCTCAGGTTAACCCTTAAGAAAATAAAAAGTAAATATATTCAACTTAAAAAGAATCAGTGACCACAATGATAATCCAAACCAAGATCCTTTTCCATAAAAACATTTCATTACTTCACACGTGCTTCCCAAGGGGTGCTCTTCCTTGTATAAGGTTAATGGAAGTTGCATGGGACACTGCCAGCACCTTGAGTACATATCTTATTCATCGTTATATTCCTGATGATAATACAATTTCTGGCACATGGTGGAGGTTCAATAGCTCTTTGTTGAGTAAATGAAAGAAGGAATGAACAGAAGAGCATTGGGGTTAAGCAGATACATCACTGCTCCCAACTCAGTCAACTCAGTTAATTTATCTCTCTGGCCACTGTTCTTAGGAAGCAATGATATTTATTAGCCATAACAAAAATATGCATTGCTATGTCATCTTTACAGAAAAACAGTTGGAAAAAACAGGACAGAAGCTCTGATAATGAAACTTCATTTCAATGAGGAAGGCAATCCAACTCTAAGTGCTCAGGGATTCTGAACATTCAGAACTTTAAGAAGTCTATCTAGGGTCATTAAGTCCTCAAAGCCATGTCTTTTTTTCACTATTTTGTCTCAGATTTGGGGGATTTGGGACCCAATACTATACAACCTATATGAATACTCTACAAACATAGGATACAAAAGAAATTATATCTGTCATTTTTCTAATTTTATCTCAAGCCGTTATCTCAACCTTGAGGTTCCTTCCATCCCAAATTCTATGGATTTATCCAATGATGTGCTGGAGCTAGCTCTCACAAGCTCATGAAGGCTGTTTTCAGGTATTTGTAAAGCAGTTGGTAAATACAGCTATTATTCAAATTATACTATATAAACTAAAAAATAAATTACATTAAAAACAAAAGTAATAACTTTTCAAAACCTATCACTTCCTAATTATTGTATTTTCATTTCATTATTATAAATGCATTTGAGCTTATTTATATCCACTGTATCTATATAGTGACAATACTACATAATGGCATACTGCTGCACATCCCCTCCCAATACCATATTTGGTGACACCACACTGGTACCTCGAAACCAGCCATGATGAGAGTGTTTATACCACAGAAACTGGCAACACTATAAATAAAGGTTTGGGGTTTGTTTGTTTGTTTTCAGAGAGCCAGTTGTTAAACATTTGTCAGCACATCACTGGATTTATGCCATCTCAAAACTTTTGGGGTTGGAGGAGACAATCTAAGCACATAGTTAAGCAGGAAAAGAATAGGAACACTCCAATACACTGACACCATTGTTTCTTGGGGCCACACAATGTCACTATTAAAGCCTAGTTCTTCATGGTAACTGAGAATGTTAATCTACTTGGCAATGATGCCCCGCTGATCCAGATTCCAGCACAGGGCACATGGCACAGCTCTTCGACAGACGATAAGCTCTGGACTGGCCAGGGGTGGACCACAGAGGTGTGGCTCTGCATGCTTGGCTCTAATGATCCATATGTGCCAGGTGATTCCGGGACCCCTATTTTCCACCTAAATCCTCAGAGATTTACTACTGGTATTGGACAAGTTTTCTTTTTAATTCTTTAAAACACAAAGAGCTCTATTACATTCCATTTCCCTGGATAAGGGTACTATTTGTCTTACTCCTACCTTTGAGACCTCCTGGAAGGTCTCACCCACTCCTCTAAAAGAGACCACATTCTATGACCCAAAACTGAATTACTCTTCCAAGGGAGACACTAGTGTTTTCAAAATGCTTACATCATTGTCCTCGGTCAGGGGAATGGTTACTGTCAATTATTCTAGGGTGATTTCTTAGCACTTCACTTAGGGAAGAAAAGGGGAAGAGAAAATAGAATTTTAATTTTTGTAGGCACCTTGTTACCATCAGATACTCTAAGGAAATAATTATCTTCAAACAAGACTCAATGACTTGTTCATTTTTCTAAAGCAAGTCATTTTACAGACATTTATTCTAGATAGAAAACCGGAAGTTAAGAAAAATAAATCATGCGTCATTTATAATCGCCAAAGTACCTCAATTTATATTTTAAACATTATTTTTCACAAATATTCTATGACATATGTTCCATTATTTGTGTTTTACTGAGGCCCAGAAATAGTTAAGTGGCTTTCCAAGGTTACATAGTCTATAAATCCAAAACCTCTCTGCTTGTCTTCTAAGTCAGAATTTCTTTTATAATATTCTTTCTGAAGAGATGGGGTTACAAACCAATAAAAGTCCTCTCCTCAGCATTTCTTATCCCTACTTCTGCCCTACTTATTTCTGTATCATGCTTTTGCCCATGATAATATCCTCACCTGAAATGTCTTCTTTCCTTCTATCTTTTCAAATCTAATCCATTCTTCAATACTCAGGACTCAATCCAAACATGTATAAAGGAGATGACTACAAAGATCATTCATATATGTATCACTTATACTGATTAAAATGTAGTCTTACATTCCATAAAGTGATAAGCAAAGTGTTTCTAGAATTAACATGAAGTTAAATCTCTTCCAACTTGTATGATTATTTAAGACTACATAAAACAGCTGATATTTGAGTTGAGTCTTAAGGTGAGAGGTGCAGAAAGAATATGCACAGGAGAAAATTATATTAAGAATGGCATTTTTTGAATAAGCAGATATTAAAAAACTTAAACACATGTTCAATTATAGACTTATATGGAAGACTAGTATGCAACAGAGTTAAAAATAATGAGAACTTAAGTGCCCTATGTAACTTTTAAATTATCAAGTAAAACCTTTCATTTAAAAATATTTTTAATTTTTTATTTTCAATTACTTTTAGACTCACAAAATTGCAAAAGTTGTACAGAAAATGTTCATGCATCCTTCACCTAGCTTTCCGTGATATTAATATCTTATACAACCCATAGTATAATTTGATATTGGAACAGTACATGAAACAACAGTTTTCAAGACACTAGGTGTCGGACAATGAATGACAGTGATATACGAGACAGGAAACAAACGAGGTGAGCCCTACAATTGTCCAGCCTTCCATGAGAGAATTTCCAGGCCATAGATCTCCAACCTGTTGGCCTACCCAGCTCTGAGTTGAAGAGGCAGACTGAGAGTCTAGGGAGGGTCTCAAGGCAACTTGATTTCATCAGATGGAATTTTGGAGCAAAAAGAGCTGCATAGAGAGAGAACCCCAGAAATTTTAGGTAGAGTGCTCAGGAAAGTCTTGCCTCACTGGTGGGGAATAATTAGCCCAGACTGAGAACCACTCAAGACCCACCTAACAAATTATAACAGCATCCCAGAAGCAGATACTCCAAGGATACAACTGCATCCCAGAACAAAGCTCAAGGAGATGTATGGGAATTCAAATATACTCATTGTTGCTTTGCTTTATATATTAGTTTTGAAAGTCTGATGCTAATCTAATTCTTTTGTTTTTGTGAGTAATTTTATCTTTTTGGCTAGAGAAAGATCTTGAGGATTTTATCTTTATTTTTGAGAACTAATAGTTGTACCAGGATATGTCTGAGAATTGCTAATTCTGGGTTAATTTTGCCAGATGAGCCCTTTCAATATGTTAATTTAGGCCTTTTTCTACTTCTAGAAGTTTTCATAGATTATGGTTTTAAATATTAGCTCTGTTTCGTTGCTTTACTTTTCTTCTTCAGGACTCAGATAATATGAATATTCTTTCTTTGCCCGTCTTCCATTTCTACTACTTTCTGAGCCTTTATACCTTTTTCTTGAACTCATTTCCATCCTCTTGGTTGTTTTCTGCCCTTCATTAAATTTTCTTTTGGTCCCTTCCCCCTTGTTCATCTTATAATTTGTTCTTCATTTCTGAGATAATTTTGTCTTTTTCTTCAATTTTTTTCCTGAGTTTTCAGGTTTCAGAGTTAAAGTGATTTTTCATATCCTCGGATGCTTGTTTCAGTACATTTCATTCTTTTTTGGAGTATAGACTTACAATTTTCTTCTGCTCCATAGTTGTTTTTCAGGCAGGAAATTTTCCTCAGTTGATGGGCCTGCAAATTCACTCCCTGCTTTTCTGAAGTATTTCTCTATGAACTTTACTTTCCTTTTGTTCATTTTTATGATATTGCAGTGTTTTATAGCATTCTTGGCTTAATTCCTTTTCGGCCTAGAAATGTCCAGGTACTTTCGTGGGGTTTTGTTTCAGTGGTTGGAGTTGATTAAAAGGCTTCCAGATTTTTGTTTCCTTTTTGTCCTATTGGACATGAAACTTCTCCCTTTTTAATTCTTTTCTCCTTTACTACCTGATTTCTAAATGGTTCTTCTTCCTTTCCTTTTGTCTTTTTCTCCCTTAGAAGCTTTTTTCCCTGGAAGACTATCCTTTTAGATCAAGTTTTCTCATTAAAATAGAGTCTGTTCCTTTAAATCACATGCCTGATCCTCTAAGACTGAATACTTTGAAATCTCTTTTCTGCGTCCTGCTCTGATCTGCCTGGTTAACTTTTTAGGCTTTCCAGATTTATGATGGATGTAATCTTTCTGGTAGTCGCTCCAACTCACCCTTGGGCCCCTTCACTAGTGTACCTCCTTTGTGTTCCCGCGGTTTTTCTCAGTCTGCCTTTTCTTTCACAAAACCCCATGGTGCAAGAAGGAAACTTGTAGACCACAGCACTGGCATTTATTGACTTTTCTCTTTTTGCTTACAGTTATTTTACAATTTCAGTATTCTTAGACTTTACTGTTTTCATAGAATTTTTGTAGATATAAAGTTATTTCATATCATTTGGGTAGAAGATTTAGGGAGGTTGCTTACTACACTGCTTCCCCTGTCTATAGCTACCCTAGTCCCAATTTTTAAATCTTTTATTAAAGCATAATCTGCATACTAGAAGTGCACATATCACAGGTGTACACTCAATAGATTTTCACGAACTGAACATACATATCCTTATATCCAGCCACAGACCCAGGAAAATAACTTACCAACACCACAGAACCCCCTTATGCTCCTTTCAGTCAGTACCTCAGGGGTAACCACGGCATAGATGAGTTTTCCCTGCTTTTGCACATTCTAGAAATGAAATCATATGATACTTGCTCTTTTGTGACTGACTTCTGTAATTATGTTTGTGAGATTCATTCATGTTGCACAGTTTGTTCGTTCTTGTTGCTGAATACTATTCCATTTGTGAATGTGCCACAACTTATTTAGCCATTCTATGGTTTGGAGGTAGTTTCAAATTCAGGGCTTATTTGAATAGTACTATTGTGAGCATTTTTGTATGTGCCTTTTGGTGAATATATGTAAACATTTTGTTGAGTGTATATATATACCTAGGGTAAAATTGCTTGTTCATGGACCTGCAGTATATAAAAATTCCTGATGCTTCACATTCTTGTCAAAATATGGTATTGCCTATCTTTATTTGATCTCTTCTGGTAGTATGTAGTGATATCTCATTGTAGTTGAGCATCTGTTCATCTTTTATTGGGCATTTGTCTCTCCTCTTTTCGAAAAATCTCTTTTAGTTACTTTTAATGTTTTTTGCTAGTAAGTCATTTTAGAGGAAAGAGACCATTTGTCTGAATACTAGTGATTTTACCATGTTCACAAAACTATTAGTCATAGAACAACAGTCAAACCCAGAACAAGTGTGCTGAGTTCTCTAGGAATTTTTTTAAACCATGAGAATAAGAAGTTTGGGATTAATCCTGTTAGTATTTGGTAGTCATTTAAGGTTTTTGAACTGAGTAATAACACGGCATTGGTGAATTAAATAGGCTAATCTGAAGATGGTGGATGGAAAGGAATATAAAAAAGTGAACCTATGTTGGATAAACCACTTAGAAGACAAACAGTACAAAGGTGGTTCAAACAGGGAAAGATACAATAAGACTGAAAAATAAAAGATAAATCAGATAGAAACTGGAAAGAAAAAAATTGACAGAAATGAAAGATTTCTCTAATCACTTCTAAGCCTAGAAGATGAGAATAATGATAACAGACAGAATTAGGTAAATCACAAGAATGGGCTATTGGTGTGGGGGGAAGCATGAGTTTGATATTAAATTCAATGGTTTAATATGACGTATCGGGAGGATACCCAGGAAAAGGCATTTGAGAGGCAACTGAAAAAGAAGAATTTTAGTTTAAGAAATGTAAGGCTAAATAGAGATTTGTGAATCAAAAAAGTGACATAGGAGTGAAGATAATGTAGAAGAATGTACAATCAAGAAGAGAAATGCCACCCCTATTTAAAAGATCAGAAGAAAAAAGAATTCAAGGAAAAAGTCAGAAAAGAGGGGCTGGATAGTTAGGAGAAGAACAGAGAAGAATTGGAACAGTATTATGGCATGAGGCTCAAAGAAATAAAGTTTAAAACAGAAGAATGTCAACACGAAAACCTCAGAGAAGCAAAAGAGTGTTAGACCTGGGGGAGGAGAAAAGCCTCTTGGACACAGCATATGTGTTATCATTTATGACAATGAAGAGAGTAGTCTCAGTGGAGAGTTAGAGATGAAAGTCGCATTATTCAGAAGTTAGTTAATAATCAGACAGTACAGCTAGCAATACATTAACAGAACAGTCCATCAATGGCTCCAACTGTGAAAAGCAGAACAGAATTAGGTCAAATATAAGAAAAGGCAGAGTCAAAAGAAAACTTTTCAAAATGAAGGAGATCTGCGCAGACAGAAAGATGCCCCCAGAAAGAGATTTGCTGATAATGTTAGAAAGCAAAGGGATAATGCAGTCATGAAGGTTGAAAGAAGGTTTGGAATTTCCCTTACGAGGAGAATAGTAGTAAGGAATTAAGGATCTGCTTCTGAGAAAAAAAAAAGTGCTGAAAAATCTTTCTTCTACAGTACAATCTAAAGATGTTGGATAAAATATAACAAGCATTGTTTAACAGTGTAGGTGACTTTGCAAGAAAACAAAATTCTCAAATGCCAGAAACGAACACCACTGAAAATGAGGGAGGCAAGCCTTCCAGTTGATAACACTCTTTAGGAAAGTGGGGTGGGAGACACTGTTGGTTTTGGTACCCTAGGAGTTTGTTGTTGTTGTTGTTGTTGTTGTTGTTGTTGTTGTTGTTGTTGTTGTTATCTATATGAGAATTAGAATTCAGACCTCTACGTCAAACTAGGACCCTTTAAAGATCTAACCTCATGAAACATAGATTAGGGAAAAAAACAAACCAACAAGAAACACAGAGACACATTAAAAAAAAATTGTCTGTTTAGGCCTGACCTTGGGTGGAATACATATATCTAGATCTCCCCGAGGAATGCATATACCTAGATCTGGGCCACACACAGATTTTTTTTTATTTGCATTCATAATAGCCACATGATGTGCCAATCCTCAATCTAAGAAATCACCATAAAAATTTGTCTCAGGTTGTTAATACCCTAGAATGCTCATGTAAAACAACTTTGAAAGGCTATATTGCCAATTCCAGCTACATAGGAGTCCCAAAGATAAAGTACCAATGAAAATGAACTTGGAGCTCAATAATTATAAATACATAAGCAATATTTATAAAAATACTAGGAATCTGTCTACCATGGGCACAATAACTTCAGGATGAGATCTTCAATAAATTCATATAATTAAACAATATGAATAAAACTAGAAAATAATTATGTTTAAAATGATTAAGAACAGAAAATATGAAAAAATATTTAAGAGAAGTGTACTACTTAAAAATTAAAATCAAGAAAGAAAAAGCTCAGAAATAAGACACACTGAAACTACTAAGTAAGCAAAATATCTAGGAATAAAAAATATATATTACCGTTGAAATTATAAAATTCATCAAGTGCATAATTCTCAGAGACAAAAGAGATAAAAAATATCAGGCAGAGGTTAAAAGAAGATAAAATAAGGACTAATATACACTTAAAAGGAGATCCTGATTCAACCAAAGGAAAGTGGGATTGATTTTATTTTTTGAAGACCCAAATAAATCCAGAAAGCTCAAATATTAAGTTGTTCAAGTTGGCACAACTGGTACCCTAACTCTTCTCTTCTGATTATTCACATTCTTCTCTCCCTTCTCTGTAGTTCTTTGGTAATTACAATCCAAACATCACAATGTACCAGCTGATTATATACTCCCTTGCCGACAGCCATTACGTTTCACACATGCATACTAGTCTTATCTCTCTAACTATAGGATGCCAAAAGAAGAGGTCATGTCTAATATTTCTCTTGTATTTCCTGCAGTGCCTGGTATAACTTATTCTAAATTTGGATTTAATGAGAGAAGTAATAGAATTAAAGGTAAAAAGCTGTATCGAATCTTTCAATATATAATACTTTATTTTAATAAAGGCATATTCAATGATCATTTTTATGGACAAAACATTTCCAATTCAAAAACATAAACATCTCAACCAAGCCTGGCTGAGCAAAAGTTCAGCTTCAACTTTATCTTTAGCTAAAAATTCCTTTGAGTATTCCTTCTTTTAGTATGCACCCAGCAATATGCATGCTGAGCATATTTTGTAAATCAGACTATAAATAGCTATAATAAATGTCATATGTAAATTGATCTATTTTCAAAGTTTCTGAGTACAACAGAAGATCTGAATAATTTTTTGAATGAATGACAAATACTTTTTCCGCTTTTGCATTTGGATATCTCCCAAACAAGTAAAATTTCTTAAAATTTGATCTACACTTCTCTGTAAGATAAAAATGGACATGAGAAAATACACTTCTTAAAAAGGTAATTAATGAAAAAAATGAATGGCAATGAAAATTAATGGCTTGAGCTAAATATGTGTTCCCTACATTTATATAGCTTTATTCCAATGGCATAATAAAGAATGCATATAGTAACATAAAAGAATAACCAATGGAAAATGCACATAAGCCCACAGTTAATAGCATTTCACTGCTGTCTATTTCAGCATAAAAATTTATTGTTAGGACACAAGTTGAGGGTATCCCAAAGCAATAATCTAAACTTTCTTCATAACCTCTAAACTGACTTAATGAAAGCAAGTCAAATCTTAAAGAGATTTCTGCACCATTTAAATAATCGGGTTCCTTCATAACACTGCCTTATTTCCCATATTGTGTAAAGATTAATTATTGAACAGGGATAACATACTGACCAAGAGAGAAATTGGCCTCAAGAAATAAATAGCTCAGAAGGCACAAGCCAGCAAACTCAAAGAGAGAAAAACACAGAGAAATCTCCTCTCAGTCTCTGTCTCCCACCAAAATGCCACACACGCGCGCACGCGCGCGCACACACACACACACACACACACACACACAAATCAAACCAAAAGAAAGGGAACTTCAGAGTCCAAGACAGAAAATTACAAAGCAGCAGCTGTCTCAGCTGACCGAGACACAGGTTTATGTTACTTGTTCCACACACACAAAAAAAAAACACAGCTAGAGGCTTAATAAGGTCAAGTATCATGTGTTCTTTGCTAATCTTAGTAATTGGTTCTCTTTTTTTAAAGGCATCCATTTTTGTGGTGGAGCACTTGAACTGGGTAAAAGTTTTGACCTACCATGTTATATTAAACTTACAAGTTATCTTGGTCAGATTCTAAAATACAATCCTAAATGCTGAACAAAGCTATACATGATACTACACTAATATGAAGTTGACTACTGCAAGACCCTCAGTTATCCATGCACTTAGCCCTTGGGCCAGTCCAAACTCACTCTTGGGGAAGAGGTAAACATGCAAATCAAGCAGTTCATGTGAAATCAATTTGTTCCTTGCTCTATGTTTGTCTATAACAGATTGCTAGACTTACAGCCTCCCATTGAATAAGAACTTTTAGACGTGAAATTTTTCAACTGTGGTCAGCCTAACTCCTGAGTAAACAACCAAGGACTCCTTCACCAAACCCCTCCTTGGGGATGTCTGGGACCTAATTCCATCAAAGAGTTTAGTCTTCTCCATCTGCTCACCATTTTATTTGTTAAATGCCCAGATTTAAAAATCAAGAGAAGAAGTCTAATTAGTAGAGAAAGCAGAGGGACCTTGAACAAGTCACTCTGGGGGCTTAGGACCTTGAGTGCACAATGGGGAGAAAAGCTTCAGTCCAACTGTTGACCTTCACAGGAAACTGACAATTAAGTGTTCTGGGTTCTTGGGGAAAACAGGCCTATGCATTAATTCTTTTTTGAAAGCATTCTTCTTTGAAAATCAAGTCCCAGAAATGTCACCCCAGAAGCCAGCAGAAATCATAAGATGTCTCCTAGTTCTTTCAAGTCTTGAAGACACTGAGGGAACTTGTTTAGAGCTACCCTAGATGCATTTAGAGGGACAAGAACAGAGTTTCTTATCCTAAAAAACTTAAATATGCCCCACATATGTGAACTCTCCATTAAGCTTAACACTTCTCTGTGAAGCCAAGACCTTCAAAGGTACTTAAGGAAAAAATCATCTTTTACAATATATCATCCCTGGATCAACTGTGGTTTTTCTAATCTTATAATTTTTAAACATAATAACATACTGCATTCATGGTATCAAGATCCAGATCAGACCCCAAAGAGAAGATTTCTTTTCTTCTGATTTTTTTACTATTAGTATAACATTCCACCTTCATCACTTTGAGGTGGAGCAGGTGGGGAGAAAAGTCTCCAAATCTAAGATCATAGTTTTTCTTAAGTACTTCATCCATCGAAGCCCTCCCCAAATGAATTATTCTCCAATTCGATTAAAGTGTACATGCTAAATAATTAAAAATAAAAATAAACAAAACCTGAGACTTAGAAAGAACCTTAAAAGTCACTAGTCCAACCCTCTTACTGAGGCCAGAGAGAAGCCCATCATCTCATGGTTAGCACCAGGGCTACCAGCCCTGGAACTCAGATTCAGGGCACTAGCGGACCAGAATCCTTTTTATACACCAAACTCCTTACCCTTGTGGTACTAAAGTATTTCAGGACACATGCAATGTACAAACTGGGAGATTCAAAGTTACATACTATTCCATTTTGGCCAGTACTATTTACATGTAATTTATGTTCTGTGGTCTCTTTTAGTTCTCCTCCATACTTCATCATTATGCCCAACCCCAGTGCAAAGCCATTGCCCTAGGTCATGGGGAAAGTAATGTTTCTTGTGTCCCTCTCTCCATTCCAGGTCTAAGTTTCTCTTTAAAACCACCTGGCTCAGTGACTTCCAAAGTACCAAGCCAAAATTTTTTCTTCTAATCTAAACTTGCCATATTTCGATGAGAAAACATGGTTTGGGTCAACTCTATTGAGCTGCCTGGATTCTAAAGGCTTCCTCCTACTTCCTCCCACTGTTTCTCTATAACTACACTGTCCAAAACAGTAGCACTAGCCACATGTGCTATGTAAAGTTAAATTTTAATTACTTAAAATTAAATAAAATTTAAAATTCAGTTTCTCAGTCACATCAGCTACATGTCAACTGTTCACTGCCCACATGTGGATGGTGACTATATTATTGGACAGTACAGACATAGAGCATCTCCAGCATCACAGCAAGGCCTATTGGACAATGTTGTTCTAAAAGCATTTCTTCCCAACTGACTGTGAATTCCTAAGTCTTCTTCACTGCAACTCTGAAACCCAATTGATTATTGATTATTTAACCCCAACCAAAATGAGATTCCACTAAATCTGCATTTTAGTTGTAGTGGAGGAATTTACAACTAGCCCAGACATTTTTTTTTTTTTTACTTTTTATTTTGGAATCATCTTACATTCAAATGTTATTCTAAGAAATGATACAGAGAGATCCCATATCCCCTTCACCCAGTTTCCTCAAATGGTTGTATCTTATATAACTATAGCACAATATTACAACTAGGAAATTGACATTGATGTAATCCACTAACTTCATTCAGATTTCACCAGTTTTACATGTACTCATATGTGTTTACTTCTGTGTGCATGTATTTAGTTAAATGCAATTTTATTACACAGGTAGATTCATGGACTACCATCACAGTTAAGATTCAGAATAGTCCATCACGAGAATTTTTTATGCTACCACTTTATAGTCACAACTACCTCACTCCCTGCTCTCTCCCTAACCCCTGGCAACCAGCAATTTGTTTCCCATCTCTATAATTTATCATTTCGAGAATGTTATACAAATGGAATCATATACTATTCAACATTTTGAGGTTGGAATTTTTCACTCAGCATAATTCCCATGAGATTCATCCAAGTTGCTGAGTGTATCAGTAGTTTGTTCCCTTTTATTGCTGAGTATTATTCCATGGTACTAACATACCACAGTTTATTTAACCATCACTCATTTAAGGACATTTGGGATATTTCCAGTCTGGGGCCATTACAAATAAAGCTGCAATGAACATTTGTGTATAGCTTTGGTATGAACATAAGTTTTCTTTTCCTTGGGATAAATGCCCAAAAGTGCAATTGCTGGGTCATGCTTAATTTTATAAGAAACTGCCATATGCTTTTCCAGAGTGACTGTTTGTTTTACATCCCCACCTGCAATGCATGAGTGATGCATTTTCTCTGCATCCTCAGCCACATCTGGTGTTGTCACTTTTTATTGTGCCATTTTAATAGTATGTTATAATAATATGTAGAATGTCTTCTTTATGATTTTAATTTGCATTTTGAATGGCTAATGATTCTAATCATATTTTTCGTGTGCTTATTTGCCATGTGTATAGCCTCTACAGTGAAACGTCTGTTCATGTTTTTTGCCCATTTTCTAATTGGACTGTGTGTCTTTTTACTGTTGGCTTTTTAGTCTCTATGTATTCTAGATACTAGTCTTTTGTGAGATAATGTGGTTCGCAGATATTTCATCCCAGTTTGTAGCTTTTCATCCTTTTCACAGGGTCTTTCACAGAGCAAAGTTTTTAATTCTTATGAGATCAACATGTCAATATTTCCTTTTATAAATCATGCTTTTGGTGCCAAGTCTCTGAACGTCTCATCTAACCTTAGGTCCCAAAGAGTTTTTCCTATGTTTCTTTCCTAAATGTTTTATAGTTTTACATTTTACATTTAAGCCCATGATCCCTTTTAAATTAATGTTTGTATAAGACATGAGGTTTAGATCAAGTTCTTTTGTTTTGTTTTGTTTTGTCTGTGGGTGTCTAATTGCTGCAGTATCATTCATTGAAAAAGCTAACTTTCTTCCACTGAATTGCTTTTGCAAAAATTAGTTGGGCAGAAGAAGTTCTAGAGATATATTGCACATGTTCTATTCTATTCCATTGACCTACATGTCTATCCCTTTGCCAATATAACACTGCCTTGATCATAGTACATATTTAATTTGTGTTAAAATCAGGTAGCTTGCTTCCTCTCACTTTATTCTTTTTCAAATTTGCTTTAGCTATTCTAGGTTCTCGGCAGGCATTTATTTTTATTATTTTATCCTTCATTTATACACACACACACACACACACACACACACACATATATGAATATATTCACATACAGAAAAACTGAGACACTGATCTTTTTTTTAGTCATCAAAATTTTACTCATCTAATAAATTATTATTTGTTGAGCATCTTCTCTATGTTGGCACATTACACACAAAATCTATTTTGATTTTCACAAAAACCTATGCAATATGTGCTATATTCATTTCTTTATACAAGGTATCCAATGATCAGAAAGGTTAAGTAATTTTCCCAAAGACACACAGATAGTAAATGGGAGAGCCAAGATATAAACATGGATCTGTTTAATTCAACACCCATGACTTTCCACTATACCATTCGAAAATGTTTACCGTCTGCTTGATAATCTCTGCTTAGTCTCAGGGATATAGAGATGAGCAAAACATTGCCCTGATTTTGAGAATCATTTAGATTATTTCCAGGAGTCTCAGCAACTCCAGGTAATAGGCTAAGACTGTTTAATCAAGCTACGAGGCCTTTTTTCATTTCCCTTTATTGAAATTGTTTCTCTCACTTCAGTCTTTCATATTCTAACAGTGAGTAGCCACTTAATCCACTTAAATTTCTCAGTATATAAGATCACAACAATTCTGTCTTACTAATCCTACCACTACTTAGGTAGTAATAGTCCTATATTACTCTAATCAATTGGTAGAACAGAAGAAAGAAGTACACAACTACTTTAGAGCAAAGACTATGAGTAAACGGTTTTAAGCTTCACTAGAAGTCAGCTTTACTGTTTGACACAGGCCAGCTGATAGCTGAAATACTGCTTGTAGCAAGAACAATTTAATGTTTGCACGGGGGAGATTTTGCAGTTACTGTGACTCTTTATGAGTTCACACTGTGAAATGATTCAGCATCGTAACACAACACTATTCAGAAACACAATATTTGCATCTTATTAATATCTGCTTTTAAGGTATCAATCAGGAAAGGGAAGAACAATATGGAATTATCTACCTTTCCCATTATAAAAATATGACTTCATTAGTATTCCTGTAGGGTTTTCATATGAGCAAGGATATTTCTTGGTTTCCTGGAAGGTTAAAGAAGGTCAAATCTGGTTTTCATTGTTCATCAAAAAATAACTGATGCTTTCTATAATGGTATCTCATATATATGGTAATTCCTTATTTAAAAAAAAAAAGATCCAGAATAAATTGATCACTAGGGGAAGGTCACATTAAAGAACTCTATAGGGCTTATGTTCAAATATCATGCAAAGCAACAGGCTTACAGAGATGAAAAGGATTGGTCCCTGACCTTAAGGAACTCATAATAGCAAATAACTATAATGCATTCTAAACTAAAGGTTTGCATAAAGCTCCGCTGGAGTCTGGAGGAAGAAAAACTTTGCTTAATCAGAAAAGGTCAGGAAAAGCTTTATAGAAAATTTGAGATTCGTAGTTTTGAAAGGTTTAAAACCATGGATAAAAGTCAAGAAAAGGGTTGTCTTGGAAAAAAGAAGTTTTCCACCATGAGAAGTTTGACTTTAGAACTCTTCTTCAATATGAATATCTGTCAGCTACTTACCTATAAAACAGGGCTGACAATGCCTTTCCTCACATAGATATTGTGAGAAATAATTGTGACACTCCTGACAAAATGGAAATCACTACCAACCCAGGAGTGCCACATATGCCTCCATGCTCCCTGCATTGCACGCATGCCTGGAGGCTGTATTCCTCAGCAGCATTTCTACCAGAAAACTAACCCTCCTCCGATGACTGCCATGTCATCAGGGAAGATCCACCAACCAAACAGCCTGAGCTATTGAAAAGAGTTAGGAAATATTTTAAATAGTGAGTCTGTTCAACAGTTAACTCCCACAGATGTGTCACAAAGACAGAGACGTAAAATATCCAACTAAATACAACAGGAAGCTAATTATCATGTTCACAGAGGTGCAGACTGTCTGACTGTGAGAGATGCCAAAAGGAGCAAAGAATTCTCTGTTACCCAACGTGGTCCTGTTTTATTGTTGATTGAATCACTAATTTCTCACCCAAAAACCTGAAATAGCACAAGAGAGTTTAAGCCCTTATCACATTAGTAGATGTATCTTTAAATAATATTGTATCCAGTAAGACCTAAAGTGTACCAGGGCAAACTCTAGGCTACCCAATTCTCATCAAAAGTTCAGTTGGGAGAAATTATATTTGTGGAAGATGGCCTCAAAGATGAGTTGTCTTCCACTAGCTCAGTCAGTGACACCTCACAGAGCTGACTAGACAATATTGAAGGATGCTAAAACAGTACTATGAAGTCGTTCTTGCCTGTATAGTAGGCATGTCATGGAATGTGTTAACTGGCTAATTATATACTACTCACCTTTTTTGTGGAACCTCCAGAGACATTTTTCTCACATCTTAGTATAAGACAGGTTCTAAATCTCCTGGGAAGAAGGTAAATTTTTATTTTCTGGACATTTTTGTGACCATCATTACTCATCCTATTTATACTTTCACTTTGGCTACCAGGAATCACACATACAATTGCAATGCACACATACACATGTTGCTGTCATTCACTGAATCTGAGTTTTACCAAATCTCTTAAAGAAATTTCCTCAGAATGGTGTTAAAGAGTGGGCATGGAAGAAAGAATCAGTGGATAGTTTTGATGCAGATCTACTTCTTTAAAAGAAAAATTGTCAAATTTATAAATAAATCCAATTCAATGTTTATAGCTCTCTAAACTTAGTTCAGAAATAAGGTTAGAGTCATAAAATGATTCTTTTTGTTAACCCATATTTTTTTGAAATACAGTAAACATAACTAAAACTTAATCACTATCATAACATGGGTTGTCCTCAAAGCAGAACTTGAGAGCAAGACTCATGCGTAAGCACTTTATTGAGATATGTGATTCCAAGGAAAAGGTATGAGTGACACTGTCAGCAAAGCAGGCCATGAGGAAGAGCCATTACAAATATATGTCATCAGGTTGGCCTCCACTACTGACAATTAGCTTCTCAGTCCTAAAAGGCTATCTGGGAAGCCATGTGGAAAATGTTTTAGAACTGTCAGTAGAGAGAAGAAATATTTATCTACCAGTTCCCAATGCCCATTGATCAAAGTTCATCCCACCAATGTTAATGCCTCAATGTTTCCAAATTGCACGTGTGGGTGGCCAGTGGATTTCCATGGCAACCCATGATACAACTTCAACAGAAAATGCCCAGGATGGGACATTAGAGATACTAGTAATGGGCCAGAAGCATCTGTAGGAAACAGGTCAGATCTCTTGCAGAACCGATTATTGCCCACAGCGTCATATTCCTGGGAACTTATTAAAAACAAACAACAAAATCCTATGCTTCCTTTTTTCCTGATATTTTTATAATCCTTTTAAAGCATCTGGCCTTGGCACATTCCATACCTCTTGCTAAGGAGCCTGGAGACTGGCACTAGTGATAGCCAGCCTCAGTTTGCATCTTAGCCACTCCCAGGCACTTCCAAGCTCAACATGGGTGGAAAACAACTGTTGATCACTTCGTGGTTCATGCCACGTGGCCCCGAGCAGAGCACAGAAAATAACTGAACTTGGTCTGCGGCAACAAGGCTCCTCTCAGGAGGCCAAGGGCCAGAATACCTGGTGGCCTCTTTGGATGAGCCAGAGTACCACCAGGCTACCTCCACAAATGACACACCCAAAGAGCAAACTGGGCAGGCACCAGAGCCTTGCTAAAGCAAATCCTGCTCCATAGGGTCAACCCCTGCACAACAGCTCCTCCAATGTAGTCACAGTCAGACTTCACAATGATCAACCAGAGTGTCAATCCCTCCCACTGACATGCAAAGAACAACCAAGGCTCAAATACAGCAGGAGGGCACACACAACTCAAACAAGGAACATACACATGGAGCACCCAGATCATGTGACTAGGGAGCCTGAGCCACTTGGCCCCATAAGACACCTAGTATATAATGTCACTCTACTAAGACCAGGAGACATAGCAAAGCTACCTAATACACAGAAGTAAATACAGGGAGGCAGCAAAAATAGGGAGACAAAGAAACATGTCTCAAATGAAAGAACAGAACAAAACTCCCAAAAAACAACAACAACAACAAAAACAACAACAACAAAATGGATATAAACAATCTACCAGATGCAGAGTTCAAAACATTGGTTATAAGAATGCTCAGTGATCTCACTGAGAACTTCAACAAAGAGACAGGAAACATAAAAATGGAGATGATGACATAAAAAAGATTCAGTCAGAAATAAAAAATGCAATAACTGAAATAAAGAATACACTAGAGAAAGTCAACAGTAGATGAGATAAAGCAGAAAATCAAATTAGCAATTTGGAATGCAAGATAGCAATAAACACCCAAGCATAACAGCAACAAGAAAAAAAAATCCAAAAACATGAGGACAGTTTAAGGGGTCTCTCAGACAACATCAGGTATATGAACGCTTGCATCCTAGGGGTACCAGAAGGAGAAGAGAGAGAGCAAGCAATTGAAAACCTATTTGAAGAAATACTGAGAGAAAATTTCCCCAACCTGGCAAAGGAAATGACACACAAGCCCAGGAAGTTCAGAGAGTCCCAAAGAAAATGAACCCAAAGAGGCTCACACCAAAACAAATCATCATTGAAATGTCAAAGCTTAAAGACAATGAGAGAATCTTAAAAGCCAACAAGAGAAAAGCAGTTAGTTACCTGCAAGGGAGCTCACACAAGACAGGCGGCTGATTTCTCAAAAGAAACTTTGCAAACCAGAGGGACTGGAATAAAATATTCAAAATGTTGAAAAGCAAGAACGTACAACCAAGATTACTCTACCCAGCAAAGCTATTATTTAGCATCAGAGGACAGATAAAGAGCTTTCCAGACAAGAAAAAGCTAAAGGAGTTCATTACCAGCAAACCAGCATTACAAGAAATGTTAAAGGGACTTCTCTAAGGAAAAGAAGAAAAAACAATCAAAATATAAATAATAAAATGGTAATAACTACATACCTAGCAACAATTAGTTTAAATATAAATGAATTAAATGCTCCAATCAGAAGATATAGGGTGGCTGAATGGATAAGAAAACAAAACCTTTACATATGCTGCCTACAAGAGATCCACTTCAGATCAAAAGACACACAAACTAAAAGTCAAAGAATGGAAAAAGATATTTCATGAAAATAAAAAGAAAAAAAATCTGGGGTAGCAATACTCATACCAGACAAAATAAACTTTAAAACAAAGGCTGTAACAAGAGATAAAGAAGGACCCAGCAATCCCACTCCTGGGTATTTATCCAAAAAAATCCAAAATACTACTCCATGTGTATCCATATGTTCATTGCAGCATTATTTACAATATGCAGGTTATGGAGGCAACCTGGGTATCTATCAATGGATGAATGGATAAAGAAGAGATGGTATGTATATACAATCAAATATTACTCAGCCATAAAAAAGAATGAAATCTTGTCATCTGCAACAGCATGGATGGACCTAAAAAGGGTATCGTCCTGAGTGAAGTCAGACAGAGTAAGACAAATGTCATACTTTCACTTACATGTGAAATCCAGAGAAAAGGATAAACAATACATGATATGTGCTCAAAATATTAGTTATTGGGACAATGGCCAACTTAACTTGTGCAGCAGAATGTTATCATGCCACCTCCATCCATCTCCCTAGAGTTTTCTCTGTTATTCATCTTCCTACGGTTCTGGCATAGAAGGAAAATCAAGATACAGAGTTTATTCTGGGCTCAATAACAAAAAAAATGAGACCCTGTCCTAATACGTGAAAAACTAAGATTGTGTCTCTCCTTGGTTGAGACAGAGGTTTAAAAAAATATAATTTAGTATTCTTTTTTTAAAATAGCAAGTTACCTGTCTAGATATCAGGTAAGTAGAAATTAGGGACAATATTACCAGTACTGTCTTGACCATAAGACTAACATGCCTAGGCTAGACTGCTGGACTCAGCAAGAGGATGAGAGATATGTGGAGTAGAGCTACCCCAGCTGCCTAAGCCTGAAGCAGAGTGACGAGCTAACCCACCTACATCAGCTGAACTCCAGCTGACCCACAGGCACATGAGGGCTAACAAATCACTATTGTTTTAAGCCACTGAGTTTGGGGATGGTTATTATGCAGCAATGGAAAACCAATATATCTGGTAAAAGAAATCATTGACACATAAGCCTATCTAAATTTGGGAGGTAGAGGTAGTATTAAGAACTAAATTTATATTTTGAAGCCCTAACCTCCAATGTTACTGTAATTGGGGATAAGGCTTTTAAGGATGTAATTAAGATTAAATGAGGTCATAAGGTGGAAGTCTCACCTGACAAAACTGGTGTCCCTATAAAAAGAGGAAGAGACACCAGAGACTTCTCTCTCCACATAAGTGCTCAGAAAAAAGACCATGCAAGAACACAGTGAGAAAGCATCCATCTGTAAGCCAGGAAGATAGACTTTACCAGAAACCAATGTTACCAGCACCATGATCTTGAACTTCTAGCCTTCAGAACTATGAGAAAATAAATGTCCATTGTTGGAGCCACCCAGTCTCTGATATTTTGTATGGCAGCCAGAGCAGACTAACACAGGTAGGTTGAAAACAATAAAGGTATGTTAATTGCTATCAGTATCCTCTGTCTGAGTAGAGAACATTTTGCTCCCAAATGCTTCCAGTTCTGCTAAACATCTAACCTGTAGGAAAAGAGAGCAACTCAGGTCATGTTAAGAGACTCTGTGTGAAAACTGAAAGAACTGACAAACAAAAGCAGTTCAGACTGTCTTCCATCAGCAACTGGTAGAAAGGGAAAGTTAATTTATTGACTACCCCCAAAGGTGGAGAAGGTTTTCTGTGTGTAAATCTTGAGACAGAATCTCTTTGTCAGCAAGTGTAGATGTGAGTCCAAATTTGAGGTTGAACTATTTGCTTGCACTTCTTTTAGTCTATTATACTTTGGGGTCCCTAAGTGAATTAAAGTTCAGCTACTTTAGGTAATTACAGTAACTGTTTTTCTTCTAGCCAGAAGGTCAAGGAGAAGGAGAGAAGATATGCCATGTCCCACTATGATCTCCTTTTATATAAAACTATCATTCTTCCCTTCGATCTCATTTATTTGAAAAGCAACCGCATTAAATTTAATTTTGAGCTGCTCTGCCATAGTTTCTCTTGTGAAAAAAGATCCTCTGGGAGTTTTCACTCATTAAGAGAGTAGCCAACAAGATGAAAAGAGGTGAGTTTTTCCCAATGGTTAGACTTATGTGAACCTGGAGACAAAAACAGCAATCAAACAGCAACATTTGCTGAGTGCATATCAAGGGTCAGGCACTACACTAAGAATTTTACGCACATCAATCTCTATTATTTTAGAGAAAGTCCCCAACCTCCTTGATATCAAAATCTATCTTCTTGTCTTTTGGGAAAGAATGTGTCTCCTCCATTTCCAGGTAGATGTTTTCCTAGAAGGGCCTGATATAAGCAAGAGATAGGTGTGAAGTGCAGATTGGAAAACAAGCTGTGTGCTTTGTCCCTTCCTGGCCTAATGGTGTCATACTAATATTACAAGCAGCTTGAAAGAGAGGAGGATAGGAGATGAAAGGCTGAAAAAAAGGGAGTATTAGTATTTTGTGGACATGCTATGGCAGAGTGGGTAAGACAAATGATAATGTAGGTCTAACATAGTATCTCTCACATAGTGTATATCCAATAAAGATTTTTATCCAATGTTTGTTACATGCACACATTAATATTTTTAAATTTAAAAGCATAAACATAAAATAGTTTCTCTCCTCTTGCTACAGAGTCAGAGCCATTAGAATCCAAAATTTCAGTACTATACCCCAGAAATCATTTCTACTGTAGGAATTTTTAATTTTTTAAATTCTGTTAAGCCTGTTTCAAAGTTATATATTCCTGCCATTGAATCTGACTTTATCAGTTGGAATTTGAAAAAGTTTATCAGTTACCTGCGTCTCCTATAAAGAGCATCTACTCCATACTGAGGTTAAATTTGGACAGTTATTTTTTTCTCCAGAGAACCTCCTGGAATGACTCAAAGATCCTGAGCACTGCAAGTACAGGATAGTTCTCTTGACTCTTGACTAAAAGTGGGACTGTGTTAGAGGAGACCATCAGAAAGTGTCCACCATGTTTCACTGATGGTTCAACAAAACTGTGTATCCAATGGGATGCCTTGAGGGACTGCCACTTACATGAGCCTTTCCCAAGGCGCAGTTCCTGGGTCAGCATTCAGACAGATGTGTGAGCTTCCTGAGGGGCCCAGCTAACCACTGGCCAACTTCATCCTAAGCATCCTAAATGTTTCTCTATTTAATGCATAGAAATATCCACACTCGAAACTGCTAAGCAAAACATTACTATTTGTAGTAAACTATTTACACAAGTGGCTTAATTCCTTCCAGGGGGAGCCCAGAGGGTGTCATGTTCCCAGCGGTACACCATTCCCCTCTTCTGTGCTGGGAAAGCCCTGAGGAACCAGTTGACTCAAACAATGCAGGAAGAGAAAAGGAGCAGGACTCAGTGCGGGGTTAAATCCCCTTGGGAAAATGGCCTGGGTGGTGATGCCCCATTGGAGCAGTCATTATAATAACAAACCAAAAAAGAAACAAGAAAATGCCATTTGAACAAATTATGATGCAGCCATACAAAATAATTGTAAGCAAATGTTCAAAAGAATAAGTTTGGTCTATATCAGTGATACGGAAATATCTCCAAAAGTACAAATAAAAAAACAACAGAAAAAAAAAAAAACAGCTTAGGTGCAGGAAAGTGAATATGGATCCCATGAGTATTTTTGCCAAGGATAGACATTTACTATGGTGTACTATTTAAATAGTGATGTGATCTTTGTTCCTGATATTTCCTGTTACTCTGCTTGTACTGCCTCTGAGAAACACCAAAACACAGAGAACAAAGATGTCAAATACTGGTTTTTGCATTTTTAAATAGGCTTTTGATACTCCTGGCAGAAATAATAGCTTTGAGGGGTGCAAAAGCCAAGGCTTTTGAGTTTTAAGAAGTTGGGCTTTTGAGATGCACATCATTTTATGCCACAAGCCATAGTTTTGAAGAATGTATGCATGCTCAGTCGTATCCATTTTTGCTCACTCTCAGACTAAATGAAGATTCCTTGGACTAGTTGAGGACAGTGAGTTAAATACTGTCAGGGCCCTAAGAAAGGGATCTGTTCCCTGCCAGTCGCCCTTCCCCACCACGTGGGAGCCAGGGGAGGGCAAGACAGAAATCCCAGAGGAGTTAGATCTGACAGCAGAGAAGACCTGGGCTTCAGTTCAGGGAAGGGGGCACTCGGGGAAGGAGCAAGCATGCCGGAGTTCCTCCTATGATATGGAGGCAGAAGAGCAAAGATAGCAGAGTGAGGTGTCTCTGAGATAAGGCCCTGAGACATTTCCCCTGTGTAACACCCACGAAAGAATAGGAAGAACCAGAGGTTTCCTGAAGCATCCTCAAAAGGCTCAGAAGTAACTGAGAGGCCAGACCTCAGAGGCTTTGAAGCCAGAATGAGAAAGGCTGCCACAACTATCTGCATGGACCAGTGACTGCACACTGAACAGGATCCAGAACTCCAAGAAGCCAGAGTGGCAGCTTACACCGATGCTACATGTTTCATCCACCCTACATATTGGCTTTCCACCCCCTCCATCCACCAAACCTTCTAAGCTTAGTTACAACTCCAGGAAAGGGAAGAGATAAATCCTGAAATGTCTATGTTTAAAGTCATACCTCACAATAGCAATTTAATAATAGAATTAATTCGTTAAAGAAAAATATATATTAATTATATTTCTTGCCACCTGTTATGGCCTGAAGCGTGCCACCACTTAAACTCACCTATACACAGACATGTGTATTAAAAATTTCTGAAATGATTATCAGTAGTTACCCCTACAGAATGAAACTGAAAAAGAGAGGATGGGGATCTGTCTCTTTCGTTTTTCACCCTCTACACAGTTAGTTTTTCTACCATGTGCAATAACATGAATACCTCTTTCACTTGATAGAAGTAGTAGGGAGGGGAATACATTCCTGGAATTTGAAACATTGATTCCTTTGAAGCTCACAAGGTTGTTGTGGCATCACCTAAGCGAAGATGTGTCCTCAGAATCATTCACCAGCAATCACAGTTGTTCCTTCAAATCTTCTCAAGTCAAAACAGGCCTTTCTCTGACCCAGCCAGTTTCTCCTGACCTCCATTCATTTAATGGTACACCAATAATTCTAAAGTTGCAATTATTTTTATGACATTATTCATAATGTCAAAGGAAGTCCAGTTCCTAACTGCTCACTGAACTTTACTGTAGGCACCCTGGAACTCAAACCTTTAACATCCCCCATGATGTTCTCATCTGGTTCACAGTGGGCCAGCACCATCACTCACACAAACTTTGACAACTATTATGGATCAAGACAATTTATCAGAATACAAAATAACTGGCACAAAGAGAGACCACAGTAAACAACACACATTGCAAAATGCACTCAACGCAGGATAGAGTAATAGAGCCGTCACTAACTGAAAATATTTGTAGCATGTTACATTAGTGACCATTGGCATAAAATATGAAGGTAGAGGTATGTAGAGAAGAAAGTCGAGTTTAAAGAGTTAGCTCTCATTGACTGAGAGCATACTATAGAAGGATGATACTCTGTACTATGTTAGGATCAAAATCCGTAAGAGGCACTCATTATTTCAAACAGGCCTACAGGGAGAAAACTAGATTAGAATTGGTTGCTTTCTGACTAACAAGAGAATGCACACAGTGTATCTAGTGGAAAGTCAATTAACATAAAGCTGGCGGATTCATTTATGAGAGTGGGGAATTAATTAACATAGCACTGGGAGTTCATGTACAACTTAAATAAGTCAATTCAATTTTTTATATAAACAATTTATAGATTAAGTAAACAACTACAGTTTTCTACAACAAACACATTTTTCAACATTCTTGATTATCACCAGCTTTCCAGTAAAACATTGCTTTTCCAGGAAGTAAAATTAGAAATATATAGTTAAAAAACAGAATAACTTAGAAAGCATTTTGCTACTTCTTATTTGTCAGCAAACATAAAGAAAGGAACTGAAAGGAATCACAATGATAAGAAACAAAGCATATATAGATTTAAATTTTAAAAGGAACTTTGCCCCCCTCCAGTATCTCCCTCCTAGCCACAGTTTCACTTTCCAAGGTTTCAGTTACCTGTGGTCAACTGTGATATGAAAATAGTAAATGAAAATTTTCAGAAATAAACAGTTTATAAGTTTTAAATTGCACACCGTTCTGAGTAGTGTAATAAAACCTCACACCAACCCGCTCCATCCCACTCCATCCCGACCAGGATGCGACTCAGCCCCTTTGTCCAGCGTCTCCACTCTGCAGACGCTCCCATCCCCTTAGTCACTTAGTAGCTGTCTTGGATATCAGATCAACTGATATAGTATTGCAATACTTGTGTTCATGTCCTCCTTATTTTATTTAATAATGGCCCCGAACTGTAAGAGTAGTGATGCTGACAATTCAGATATGCCAGAGAAAAGTGGTAAAGTGCTTCCTTGAAGTGAAAAGGTAGGTACAGTCCAATAAGACATTTTAAGAAAGAGAGATGGCATTCACAAAACTTTTATTACTGTATGTTATTATAATTGTTCTATTAGTTATTATTGTTCATCTCTTACTGTGCTTAATTTATAAACCAACTTTATCATAGGTATGTATATACAGGAAAAAAAAAACAGTATATAAAGGGTTTTGCACTATGCATGGTTTCAGGCATCCACTGGGGGTCATCTTGGAATATACCCCCCCAGATAAGGGGGGCCTACTGTATGTTATAGGCTTCTGTTCACCGTACTCTGTAGTTTAAAATTGTAAGATACTCTAACCTTCCCTAGTTTACCTCGCTGAGACATGCAAAAGAGCAACTTACACTTAAATTTTCAAAGTACTTCCCTCAATAAAATATATCCTATCAAGGCTTCCCATAAATTAGAACTAATACCCCTAATTTTTCTAATTTTATAGAAGGTTGATTCAACGTTATAGTTTTTCAGCTTCTTTCGAAGCTTATAATGTTGTTTCCATGGTTTAATAATGCTCAGAGAATGGAATTTTTATATAAAAATATATATTATATTATGTTCTCTATAATTGATTATTTTACATACACACATTTATTTTAGAAAAATGTTCCCTAGACAAATAGCACTGTAATGAATTAGCCCTGCAGGGAGCAGCATTAAACTGTCATTCATATATTACTTTTCTAATTAAAAAAAAAAAATAGCACACCCAGTAAATACAGAAATAATTTTTTTTGAAAAGCTAAGGCCATTTTTAACATTGTCATAGGCTCACTGAAAATGTTTCCAATAACGGCCATACTTAACATTTCTCCAACTGCCGTTCATGGTTTGTTACCCATCTCAGCTCATACCTATTGTTCTCCTGTTGCTGGTTGATGCCCTATAGCAAGGGAAAAACCAATTTTCAAATGTTACATAGCAGGTCTTCTCTTATCTACTCACTCCTAAGGACACCAGGTTAAGAGACAGAGGGAACATAGGGTAGAATGGCTCCCCACAGGCCCTACATCCAGGGATTCCAACTACCCAAGACATTCTGGAGAAATGGTCCCAGGTACCTGAGAATGCTGGACTCAGAACAAGATCAGTTTGGACTGCAAAACCAAGGAATGGAAACAACTTATACACATTGGCATTGCCCACAGTGCCCAGAACAGGATGCTGCCCACAATGCCACTGAACTTGTTTTCAGTAATTGATGTGAAAGTCTAAAATTGGACCAGCAGGAAAACAAAACTGGTTCCCACACACTGCCTACTACTGCCTTCTGCTTACTCCCTTCTCCAAGTCACGTATAGAGGAGACTTGAGACCACTGGGGAATGGAAGGGTGAATAGGTCATTGAAAACACTTTCTATTATATAATGATAATGAACTCTGTGATAGAGAAATCTTCTAAATTATGTTTCAAAAGAAAGAATAACTACCACAAACTTACAGATAAGTGACTTTTAAAAATTTAGTGTTTAGAGCAATTCCTCCAAGTAGGAAAACCTACCTACCCTACATTATAACAGAGGTGCCAAGAGAGACCGCCATCAGCAATTTACAAGTTTACATGTTTATAGTCAGAGAAGAACTAAATAAAAAGTACACAGAGCATATGTTCAGAGAGAGAGAAAGGGCACAACAGCGCCCAAGGCAGTGTCTGAGGTTAGGAGGAACTGTGATGAGGCCAGAAGACTCTTCAAATTCAGTTCCTAAGCTGAAGAGATTTATGGTCTTAAATGTACCAACTACAAAAGTTGAAGCCGCACTGAAATTAGCTAAGAAGACAGTGACAAAACAACCTGAGTAGCAGAGAGCTGCTTGTCCGCCCCCCAGCAGTAGGAGGGGTAAAGGAGGCCAGTCAATGTCAGGCTGAGTCAGGGGAGGTGGGAGAGTGCCACAGCGCAGTGAACTCTTCAGCAGCAAGGTGGCCAGAGGGCAACATGGTGTCAGAAGGAGCAATGTCCTCAGCCTGACTTAAGGAAAGAATTTCTAGAAGAGCGCTCCACCCCTCCTATTCACATCAGTATCTCCCTATTAATGATATCAGAATTCTCTTTTTCAGACAATCTCGCCTCTCCTCTGCATAGAGCATCCAGTCACAACTTCGAGCCTTTACTCCTGCTGCTCCCATCAATTTCAGCCCTTTCTTGCTCCAGGACCACCCGAGGCTGCCTTCTCCCTGGAGGTTTCCATGAGATATGCACCCACACCCATCTATCTCCACCTGCTCTAAATTGCTTGAGCACTGCATGCTGCACCCCTTATTCTCTCCTTATCTACTGCAGAGTTAAGACCAAGTCTTACATATTGTTTGTATTTCTTTTTGTTTGTTTATATTTCTGCTCGACTTCTAATAAGGAGCTTTCATGTAACATATTTCAATAAATACTTGTTAAATCAAAGGCACTCTCCTGAAAGTCATATTGAATCCAGAATTGCCGATGATTCAGGAGCCAAAGAAAAGTGTAGAAAGTTGGCCTGAGGGGTCTTCTGGCCAGCTCATCTTTCAAGATTCAGATCATTGCCACTTCCTTCTATCTTGACTCAATACCCCCATTACATAGAATGAAACACACCCTTCTTTGTACCCCAATGATTCCTGTGCATGTTTCTATCATAGGCTTATCACACCATTTTTTAAATTTGCTTACATGAATTCCACCTCCTACCTATTCTGTTCTGAGATCCTTGAGGGCAGGCACCTCTTGCTTCATGTTTGCATCTCTACCATTTAGAACAATCGATAGGGGCTCAGACTTTGGGATCAGATAAGACGATGTTCTAGCTCTTCCACTTATAAGCTGTGTGACCTTGGAAAGCTTTCATTACTTAACCTCTCCAAACTAACTTGGTTGATGGGAGGATTATTGAGAATTATTATTCTCAATAATTATTGAGATCATCATAATTACTATTATTAATGCAAGTAGAGCATTTAATTCAGCACCTGGCACGATCAATCAGTTAAATAAATGGTTGAAAGTTCATAAAGATTCATTCTTCACCCTCTTCTTGCATGCGTTACTGCCTTTTTCCAGGAAACTGTTCCAAGAAATAATATGTATGGCTGTTAATTCTAAAACTCTCTTTATCTGAGTCCAAATTCCCAACACACATATTCCAAGTTATGGTGCTCCAAATAAATGAATCCTTGATTACAGAATTTCTCTGGCTACTCCTTTTCACTGCAACACTCTCTGAGACAACAGCGGTTTGTTACGTCTTCTGGCAAAGATTGGATCCCTGACATAGCCATTGGCACTAGCATGATGTCACTTATTATTTTACCCCTAACATTTATGTCATGTATGTCCATGTCTCATTCCCTTATGTAATCAAAAACAAGGGAACAATCATAGTCCATCCTGGAGAATATTGAAAGTGTAGAAATCAAACTAAGAAATTTAAAAGAGAAATATCAGTTCTCTGGAGAGATAACAACAGCAGCATGGACTTTTGAAGTTTCACTCAGATACATACATCATGAAGACCAAGTGAAGACATAGGGGGAAGATGGCCATCTACAAGCCAAGGAGAGAGGACTCAGAAGAAACTAGTTCTTCCAAAACCTTGATCTCAGACTTCTAACCTCCAGAATTATCTCACTTAGACAAGATATAAAACTTCCAGCTCTGGGTAAATTTAATTGAGTTTGAAGTCTCCCTGATCAAACCTGATTTTCAATGATAGCTAGTGCCAAATTTTGAAAAGCTTTTTTTGGTCTACAGCCATGCTACCCTGAACAAGCACGATCCCATCTGATCTCGGAAGCTAAGCAGGGTCAGGCCTGGTTAGTACTTGGATGGGAGACCACCTAGGAAGACCAAATGCTATAGGCCTAAAAAATAAGGGATTGTAAACTGACAAGATCCTTGCAATCTGTGAGGTCAACCAAGGGTTGCCGCACATAAATAAATAAATAAATAAATAAATAAATAAATAAATAAATAAAATGCAAAGCACTTTTTGAAATAGTAAGGACACTAGATGCCAATTTCCTAAGGAAAATATTGAAGTCTAGATACTTTTTGGTGGAACACCAATAAAGATACAGTTTTTTATCCTTCTGCATAGGATTTCTCCTTTTCACACCATGAATAATCCATATTCTAACAGAGTTGGGACATGCAAATAGCATGTCAATGTGATTATGCTAAAAACAGTGTTACTCACAGAGTTTAAAAACTGAATACTGATGGAGGAGAGCTCAAGATGGCACAGAAGGTAAAGGCTGAACATGTCTCTTCTAGCGACCGCATCAAAATTAAAACCAAACTACAGAGCTACCAGCACACAGAGCTACCAGAGGTCTAGCTGAACAGAAGCCCTACAACTAGGTCACCTCAAATAACAGGTCACCTCAAAACAGTAGATGGGGTGGAGACGTGAAACAGCCCAGCCTCACAAACCCGAGCGCCCATTGAGAATCAGAGCTATCCTGGCTGCAGAGCCCCCTCCCCCGCCTGAGGAGTGAGGGGTCCCATCAGCACACTGGCCTCCCCAGCTCAGGGTTCCAGTGCTGGAAGAGAAGTCCCAAAAACCTCGGACCGTGAAAAACAGCAGAGGTGCGGCTGAGACAGGGTGGAGGGGGCGGCCTGCTGGAAATGGAGACCTTCCTCTTAAAGGGCCCAGGCTCTGAGTTCCAGTGCTGGGGCAGTTGCTCTGAGTTCCAGTGCTGGGGCAGCTGCTTGAGGGGCACCAGGGACATACGGGGAGGCGCTGTGCTGTCAGGCTTCAGAGTGAGGGCTGAAGGAGCAGTTTGCTCCCAGACAGAGGTCCAGGCAGGAGCCATTGTTCCTTTGTTGAGCCCTCCCCTATCCCAGAATGCAGATGCAGCTGCTATCAACCTGGATAACACAGGTTGCTCTGCCCAGGGGACTCCCTGAGACTCCACCTCTCCCAACTTGTTGGCCCACCCAAACTGCTTCCACTAGTTTATTCCATGCAAATAGGCTGTCTTGGCTCCTGCTGCAAACTTTCAAAAAATCTCTCAAGGGCTCACAAAACCCAAATAAGCAGCATCTGGCCTTGGCGTGCCCTGTACCTCTTGCTGAGCAGCCCCAAACCCTGTGCTAGTGGCAGCCAGCCTTAGTTTCAGATTTGACCCCTTGAGGTACCTATAAGCCCAGCACTGGTGGCAGCCATATGTGGATTGCTTGGTGACTATCGTACCAGGTGGCCCAGCAGGTACATAGGCTGTGGCTGAATCTACCTTGCAGCTGGACTCCTCTCAGGTCTGTGCCGAGGGGCCTCACAGCACATCTACTACTTAAAGTTACTCTATTAGGACTGGGAGACTTAGGATCCCTACCTACATAGAAACAGACACAAGGAGGCAGCTAAAATAGGGAGACAGAGAAACATGTCCTACTTGAAAGAACAGAATGAAGCTTCAAAAAAAGAACCTATCCAAATAGAGACAAGCAATATACCAGATGCAGAGTTCAAAACACTGGTTATAAGGATACTCAAGAAATTTAGGGGAAGAGTAGATGAACTCAGTGAGAACTTTAACAAAGAGATTTTAAAAAAAAACTGAAATGAAATTATAAAAGAGAACCAGTCAGAAATGAAGAATACGATATCTGAGATGAAGAGTATATTAGAGGGAATAAAGAGTAGAGGAAGCAGAGCATCAAATCACTGATATAGAGGATGGGGTAGCAGAGGACACCCAATGAGAACAGCAACAAGAAAAAAAATCCAAAATAATGAAGATAATATAAGGAACCTATGGGATAATATCAAAAGTAACAATATTCTTACCATAGAGATGCCAGAAGGACAAGAAGAGCAAGAAGTTTAAAATAATAATGATGGGAAACTTCCCTAATCAGGTGAAGGAAATAGACATACAACCCTAGGAAGCTCAGAGAGTCTCAAACAAGATGAACCCAAATGCCCACAGCAAGACACATCATAATTAAAATGCCAAAGGTTAAATACAAAAAGAGAATCTTAAAAGCAACAAGAGAAAAGCAGTTAGTTACCTACAAGTGAGCTCCTACAAGACAGGCAACTGATTTCTCTAAAGAAACTTTGCAGGACAGAGGGACTTGGCATGAAATATTTAAAATAATGAAAACCCAAGATTTGCAACCAAGATGACTTTATCAAGTAAAGCTATCATTTAGAGTTGAAGGACAGATAAAGAGCTTCCCAGACATGAAAAAACTAAAGGTGTTCATCATCACCAAGCCAGTATTACAGAAAATACTGGAGGGACTTCTTTTAAAAGAAAAAATAGGTAGCAAAACTATGAACAAAGAATAGCAATAACTACGTATCTATTAACAAGTACTGCAAATGAAAAACAATTAAGTGCTCCAATGAATAGAGAGGGTTGACCGAATGGATAAGAAAACAAGGACCTTACATATGCTGCCTACAAGAGATTTACTTCAGATTAAAATACACTCACAAACTAAAGTAAGGGATGTGAAAGATATTGTATGATGGACCTAGAAGGTAGTATGCTGAGTGTAGTAAGTCAAAAAGAGGAGGATAAATGCCACATGATTGCATGGATATGTGGAATCTAAAGAACAAAATAAACAAACAAACAGAAACAAACTCAGAAGTACGGAAAACATTTTGAGGGTTACCAGATGGGAGGGGGAAGAGGGGATCTGTGAAAAAGAGGGAGGGAATTAAAAAGTACAAATTGATATTACTAATGAAAATAGAAAGTATAGCATAAGAAATATAGCCAATAGTATTGTAATAACGAGGTATGATGTTAGAAGGGCACTAGATTTATTGGGGTGATCACTTTATAAGTTTTTTAGATGTCTAATCACTATGTTGTACACCTTAAAGTAATATAGTGTTGTATGCCAACTATAACTAAAAAGTAAAATTATTACTATAAAAAAAACTGAAGGATCACTCAAATCTCTATAGAAAAAAAGAATAGCCCACCCCAAAATTGGAAGATACATGGAAACTTATAAGATTGTGTTCTACCAATGTGTATAGTCCAGAGTTAAACATACACACAGAGAATAAGTTCAATTTTCCAGGGGAAAAAAAAAAAAGAAAAACAAAATTTCCTATCAAGACATATAGTCAAGCCAATAAATGAGAAAAGTAGTGGATTTTGAGAAGATTTCAAAACAAATTCTTTAACCAGAATGATTCCTAAAAAGAAGAAAAGTCAAACCACAACAGTGGAAAATAAAAATGTATAAATTAGCATTTAATAATTCAGCCAAGGAACTAAGATAATAATGTCAATTTTATCACAGTAGACAGGGCAGCCAATAATTCAAACCAAAAAAAATCTGTTTTGCATCCCTAATGACATAGCAGAGTGTTGACCCTGTGTCAACACTCCTATCCTCAACATGATCCCAGTGACAACACATCACTGGTATGTGTTTGCAAACTCCAAGGACCCAGAGAACTGAGCCCACTGAATCTCAGATTTGACAACATCAACTCAGAGCCCCCCACCCTGTTCATCACCTTCAGTGTTACCTAGGCCTCTACTGTGGGTGAATGCAGCTAATGATTATGGTTAATGGGGATGTTTATTACTGCAAATGCTGAAAGTCAAGTTTGAAAGGGTCAAGTTTTGACCGCTTAGAATGTAGGGTCTGAATTCTGCCTTAAAAGGCCATATGTCCGTGGTAATAACAAATGTCAACATGCTGCAGATGGCAAAAGCACAGTGTCAGGCTCTGACTCATTTAACATTTTTATTAGTGATCCAGGAGAGTGTAAATAGCATGTTAATAGTATCTGTAAATGGCACCATATGGGACAATGACCACATAAGAAGGTAATGTGGCAGTCTCAGGAGGAGCTCGAACAAAGGAAGAAAACCGAAAGTCAACTCGACAAAGAGAGATGAGCTAACAGGCTTAGGAGGAATGAGACAAACCACAGAAAATGGATGAGCTGACTGGCTGGTGCAGATGATGGAAACTCTTAGAGCAAGTCACAGTCCATCATGTTTGTCACCACTCAAGAGACAAAGCCATCACTGCCAGTCCACTGTGCCTATCTGCGGCTCAAACCACCATCTGGAAGGTATGTGTGCTCTCATTGTAAAACCAACTAAAATGATGAGTCTGAGGCGGGTGAGAGTGAAGACAGGAAACTCTGGAATTAAGGGAAGAAAAAGTCAAGGCCTTCTGCAAAGGTCATGGGTACAGGGCATACACTTCCTCTGCTTCCTTCTGTTGTTTAGACAACCTTACTCTGCCTTCTTCTGAGTCACAAGGTGAATGGAATCTCAAACTCTCAAGCTGATACAAGCAAAGCATGGTTTGAGGTCCACAAATATTAAACCAATAGCATTAGCCCAGGTCCTCCTCTACCTGGCTCTCAATTACCCAGAGGTCTCTTGCCTTTTATAATCAACTAGAGAACACAGAGCTCTCTTCTCTGGAGGTCTGTGAGGAAAATGCCAACAGCTATTGTAAAAACTCTATATTAGAATGGGTTGGGGAGGGTAGGGAACAAGGTGAGAACCAGGGGTAGAGGGACATGGTAAGAGCCAGAGGCAAAGCAGTTCCACTCTAATCTGTTTAATCTGAGGGTCTACAGATTTCATTGATAATTTGCTACTAACAGTTTTTGAAACTCCCTGTTGTCATTGGCTTCCTACCTTTATTCTTCCTTGTCAGCAAGCCCATCCTTAAGCAATTAACTTCATTAACTCCTTCACAGAAATAAAAGGGATAAAATTATAAAGAGATGGGGGCAAAATGTTATGACCCCAGACAGAGAGAAATGGTTTAGTTGATGTTTTAGGCATCATCTAAAGTAAGTATCTTACATTTCTAACTAAAGAATTCTCCTTAGAATCAAGGTAAGAAATAATGTCTCCTACTTTTAGCTTTTTTTTATTTTTTTCTTAAATATTTGTGTTATTATATGACCCTCGATACTCAGAATCTTAAGATATTATGTATTTTAATAATAATACATCCTCTAATTTATAGAAAGAAATATGAAGGGGAGAAATCTTTTCTTATTGAGACACTGTCACTGTTTAAAGTAGTTTTCCTGGAAACCTGCAATGTTCAGATTCTTGTGAGCAATGAAAATGGGTGGAGAGACAAGGGGACACTTTTCTGAGTCACTACAGGGAACCTGGGGAAGTGGTTACTTCTGGAAAGATACCCTGGCCCACAGTATCTTAGTCATCTCTACTTTGCAAATGAGATAGCAATAGCAGTAACCTTCTAAGAAAAACAAGAACTTAGCAGGCAGGCAAAGACTCTGGTTTCGAATTACGAAAAAGCCCAGAAGTCTTCCATCAGCTGAAAGATTGGCCTAGCCTATGCCTGGAATACTTGTGATAGAGACTAGATCTTAAAAATCGCAGCTGAAGAAAATCAGGTTTTTCCAAAAGGAAACCACCTTTAGAAAGTAGTAAATAAGGATATTTATGGAAAATGAAAGGGACAGAAAAAATATGCAGGGCCAAGGACAAATTTCAGGGCTTGAGTTATGGAGACATGTAAGTTTAGCTTTAAAGTACCCCTCTTCACGATAACAATCCTCCTCAACATAGCCATAGTGATTTCAGGTTTTCATACCAACCCTTGACTCATTCAGACATTGAAAGTCATCTCTAACTTAATATATCCAAAATCGAATTCACATTCACCACCCCAAGCCTCCTCGTCTCAATAGTTGGCAACCTGGTCATTCCGGTTGCTCGACTGAAAAATCATGGAGTCTCAAAAAAAAAAAAAATTGTGGCGTCTCTCCCTCAATTTGACTCTGACTCTCTCTCCCTCTCCCTCTCTCTCTCTCTCCCTCTCTCTCTCTCTCTCTCTCTCTCTCTCTCTCTCTCTCTCTCTCTCTCTCTCTCTCTCGCTCTCTCTCTCTCTCTCTCTCTCTCTCTCTCTCTCTCTCTCTCATGTGCATACACACACACACACACACACACACACACACTACATCCAACCTACCAGCACATCCTGCTGGCTGACCTTCCAAGTTCCCTAACACTCCCAATCTGAACACTTTAACCACCTGGTCACCCCCTCCCTGATTCAACTGATCTCCCTTCTTCCACTCTTGCCCCGATAGAGTCTATTCACTGCACAGCAGCCAGAATGATCCTTTAAAACCTTAAGTTGGATCATGTTATTTCTCTATTCACAGGCTCCAATGGCTTCTCATTTAAATCCATTGTCTCTACCATGGAACATAAGGGCCTAGCAATCTGGGCCTCTGCCACCTGTTCCATCTCATCTCCCACCGGGTAAATCCTCCCCTTCCCACGCCTGCTTGCTGTTCCTAGACCTCATGGGCATGCACCCTCCTCAAGGCCTTTGTTCTCCCCCCAGCACTCTTTCATGTCTTCCAGATTTCTGCTTACACAACAGCTTATTAAAGAAGCCTTCCTTTAATACCCTACATGAAATTGAAACCCCCCATCCACGCTCCCTGTCCCCTTTATCAGACTTTATTTTTCTCCAAAGCATATTCACCACCTAGTGTATCCGATTATGTATTTCTTTCTCATCTGTCTCCACCATGACAGAATGTGAGCTTCATCAGGACAAACATTTTGTTTCACTGCTATATCCCCAGGACCCAGAACAATGACTGACATATCGTAGAAACCCAACTAATCCTTGATGAGTGAGTAATATTCCCCATTTCTCTGCCTATACAGTTTCCTTGCTTTTCCTCAGGTTGTTTTTATCTATGAGAAAAGTCCTTTTGAAAAATTTCTCTTTTCCAGGCTGGTCAGATGGAACAGCTGATCTGCCTACAATGAGAGGCCAGGAATGGTGACAGCAGGGGCCATGCCAGGTTGAACTTCCAGAAAGAATGTCTGGAACTGGGGGCAGGTCAAGAGAGAAAAATGCAGAGGAAGAAGATGTGGGTCAGCTCAGAGCACTAATCTCTCCTCCCTACGGTTTTCCTCATAAAAAAAAGTTAAGCCCAGGGGAGAATAAATGACTTGCCAAGGTCACAGAGATACTTATTTGCAAAGCTGAAAATACAAATCAAATCTCTTCACTGTGTCCCCATGTTATTTCTCTCTAAAGTAAATTTATGAAGGGAAAAAAATGTTGATAAAAAAAGTTTAAGCTCACTTATTTCTGGGTGTGAATCCATTTCAATCCTAATCCTTTTATGTTCAACATGTTTTTCAACAACTCTCATGAAGAAAAAGAAGTCAAGTTTATCTAATTTGTATGTGACACAAATCTGGGGGAAAATAGCTAATATAGTCAATGATCAAAAAGATGTTGGTAAACAAGAACAATGAGCCAAAACTGACAACATAAAATTTAGCAGGAGGCTAAACATTTAACTGCAAAAACATAGTAAGGAAATATGATGTAGCAACAACTCTTATGAAAACTATGTAGGTGCTTCAGGCCACGGCAGAGGTTTGACCAGAGGAACTCGGTGGAATATACAAACCTAGGCCCTAACCCCTGACTAAGAGGATTCCAATTCAGTAAGCCCAGACATCTGTATGCTTTTTAAATGCCACAAGTAATTCAGAAGTACACCCCAATCTGAGGACCACCAGTCTATAGCAAGATAGCCACAAATGCAACGTGGCACTCACAAACACCATTGTGGTCTTGGACTGCATTAATAGACATACAGATTCTAAAATAAAGGTGATCATACTTTCTATTGTACGTAGATCAAACTTCTTATATATTCATTCATTCATCAAATTTTGATATACTTCCTAGAGAATCAGGCACTGAGTTTACTACAATTAAAAGACAGGCATCATTTTTACCTCACAGAGGTTACATTCTAATGGGGGAAGGCCATATTTGTACAACTGGTATACCAGGCTTCACCAGCCTGTGAGTGCAAATTAAGACCACTTTACAAATATTGCTCCATATCTTAATGTTCTTCATCTCCACATGTTTGCCTCACAGGAAGCCCAACCTATTCCTAGGATTCCTTACCCTAGATATTTCCAACAGTCTCCAGGAGGGTTTATAATTGTCCACAACTCACTCCAAATTTCTTCTCATTTCTTGGCATGAGAAAAGAAACTTATACTTAACTCAAGAAGCCAGACTCTATAACCAATGTCTTCAGTACTAATTGCAAAGGAAATTTCCATCACAGCTATTTCCACTCACCCTAGCCTGGCTACCAGGATGGGTTCCCTACTCAGTCTTATATACCTCTCCAGCCTCTGGCTCTGATACTAAGGGTCACTTGCAGCTCATCTCTTCTTGTCCTCACAGTGAGTTCCTCCCAGGGTCTCCATTCTCCTTGTCTGAGACATCTCAGTCTGTTAGACATGTTTTTATATCCTTGGACCACAGTGGAAGTCAGAGTCACATACCCTTTTCCAAGGGAACCTTTTCAGTACCATATGCAAAGAATTAGCTGTGAATAGTCAGCCTCACTTTCTAGCATCAACTGCTCATCAATAACCCCCTTCCCAGTCAAGGGCCTGTTCAACTCAGAACACTGAAATCAGTACTGGCTGCCAAATTTTAAAGGATTATAAGCAAGCAGGAGTTTTTTTCAAAAGAGATTAGACAAGAAATAATAATAGAAGAAAGTAAAGATGTTAAGGCTAGTCCCTTCTGAATCAGTGATTTTCTGAATGACAGGAGAAAGCAAGTTTTTGGTGCAGCAGGTTTGGGTAAAGGTATATAGCCTGGTTAGGCTGACTGAAGCACAGGGTTTGGATTGGGATAGCAGGAAATAAAATGAAAAGGATAGCTTCTTAGGCCTAAGAAAACCTAAGAAAATATGTTTGAGGTTTGAAAGACCATGAGGATCTCATGGAAACCTTTGTGCAGAGCAGAGACCTGCTCAGAGCCAGGCTGTGGTCCTGTCAGTGGACTGACTGATTGGTGCACAGCAGAAACTACAGACAAAGCAAATTGTTAGTATACTATCAAAGTGACCTGGGTATCAGACAGGAAGCACCTGAACTAGACAAGGCACAATGAGAGGAAGGAAGGAAGGAAGGAAGGAAGGAAGGAAGGAAGGAAGGAAGGAAGGAAGGAAGGAAGGAAGGAAGGAAAGAGAAGAGAAGCAAAGCGAAGCGAAGAGAAGAAAAAGGTACTTGATAAAAGAAACATATATTACAAAGAAGAATTTTGAGAATTCAGCAATTGAATGGATGGAGGAAGCGAAGAGAACCAGGAAGAGGATGGAGTCAGACTGAACCTGCTATCTCAAGTCCAGGTCTATGGAAGCAAGGTAATGTCATCACCAGAAATTTTAAAATGAGAAAGAGATTTAGGTTGAGGGAGGATAGTGGGGAGGGACTGATACAGGTAAATAAATATTTTTTTCATTTTGGATATTTTTGAGATTAAGGTCCTGGTAGGCACCCAGCTGAAAAGGTCTAGATGATGAGGAAAGTAGAAGTGATCTTCATGATGTTGAAGTTAAGAAAAAGACCACTAAATTAAATAAGCAGGTAATCTCTGTGACCCTGGAAAGAACAATTTCAGGAGAGACCAGGGGCTAGAGGGGAAAATGCAAAGATTAGTTAAGGAAGTAGTCAGAGGAAGTACAAAAAAAAACAAGACAAATAAGTAATAAAATATACCTTTTTTCTAATTATAAAAGGTAATACCAATTCAGTGTAAAACATGCTTTTACGGACATATAAAGAAGAAAGTTGAAGTTTCCATACTCCCACCCCAGAGATAAATACTATTCACACCTTGGGATAGTTCCCTCTTGACAGTTTTCTATGCATACATTAGGGAGATTTCTACTTTTAAATTGGAATCATGCTTTTATATGCAGGTTTATTCCTGATTGTTTCATTTAAATTACATCTGGAGAATTTTCTTATGTAATTAAATAGTTTTCAAATGCTGTTTTTAATTACTGAGTAAAGTTCAACTTTGACCTAAACACCCAAGATAGGCAGGGTTATTCTCAATCTCTTACTGTTATAAATAAAGATCCATCATTCTTAATGTTGGAAAGAAAGATAAAGAGAGGAAGTTTGCTCCAGGGTATGGGAGGTAGAGGAAAGAAGAGTGATTTGAGGGGTTTTGTTTGTTTTTAATGTAGGGGAAACCTGAATTCAAATATAATTCCAAGAGAAATTGAGACAGAACTCTGAAGGAAGCAAGCTCTGGAGAAGGCATGGGTTCATGGGAAGGTGGTGTTATTAAGGTTTTATCCTTAATAGCCCACAGAAGACAGCCCCAGGAAGACACCCACACAATTGCAGTCAATGTACTCCATAAGACAGAAAGATGGCCCTGCTTCTTCCAGCCACACTGCCCTTGGCTGCCCTCACCTTGATTTTATGCTCAAAAAACCAGGTGGCACCAGGGAAGTTATTCTCACAGAGCTGCCCTCAGGGCTTATGACATCACGTCTTCAGAGCTCAGAGAAAGTGGCTACCTAGGACAAACTATTGTTTTAATTATTTTGATAGAAGCGAAATAATTAAGGGCCGCCTCTTGGACTCTTTCGGTTGCATGATTAACCTGGCTCTAGTGACTATTTCCTTTTCTTTAGCTTTCCATCACTCCCAGGAGCCCATGTGACTATTTCTTCCTTGCTTTCTTGCCTTTTTTTTAGTTCCTTCCTGGTCCAGTCCCCATTCCAATCCAAGGTAACAATTAAGAACTCCGAAAGACAAGGTCTGGTCAGCTCCCGTTCATCTGAGCAATCCTTGCTGTTTGGTTTTGTAGCACAAATCTCTCTGCAGAAGTTTCATTTGAGCTAACCCTACCTGGGGGTTTTGTTTGAGCATCAGCATATCCTCTGCTGAAAACTCTTTTGGTAACTTTGTTCTTGAAAACACCCAAGTACAGCATTACCAGAAGAAAAGGAAAAGGCACACTAGTCTCCCAGGAGTAAACATACTTTTGCATTTGGGATCATCTGAGTTTCTTATGCCAGGGAGCAAATGAAGCAGCATTTATTAGGCCACCTGCATTGGTTCCTCAACCAGTTTCCCTGAAACAATGTTAAGAAAAAAATGAGTGGGAGGACAGGGCAGAGCCATTCGGTAGACACGAGCACCCTCTAGTGTTCATTCGGAGGCCTTAACTCCTCCACAACCCTACAAGCTGAATAAAAACAACATGAAGATACTCATTTCTACACAGTGGACATTCATCTCACGGTATCTAATTTTTTTTTATTGCATTACTATTATCGATCTAAGTTTTACAAAAAAAAATTATCTGGTCTTTTAAAAATTATTCAAAGTGAATAAAAGGGTTTTTTCTTTTTTTAAGAGAAACATGACATTTAATTCACTAAGCAACAGTGGCAATTTCCATCCTTAAATATTGAGCAGAGTTACCATCTTCATGTAATATGCTAACCCCAGGAACTGTTTTGATGGTAGCATCCAGTACTGTCAAGTTGTATAAAAATTGATACACTCATACTTAGCTGGTATCATTGTATATTGAAAAACAACACAACAATATGTTTAAGTGTCATAAATATATTACCTTTGGATCTCGTCTCCAGAAAACAACGCAACTGAATTTTAAAATTATATAGACAGAAATGCAGACCACAACTTTATTTGCGATAGCTTTTCACTATTATATTACTCACCACTTAAAATAATAACTTTAAAATGCCATAAGCAGTTTGATGTGAAATGAAAAAGAAAACATATAAATTTCATGTACAGTATAACCACAAGTTATAAAATTTGTATATTGTATAGATATGTACTAATACTAGATTGGAATATAAAATAATAAAAACAGTTATGTTAAAGTAGGGAATGATTGACAGTTTTTTTGTTTGTTGTTCACTTTTAATTTTTTAACTACTTCTAAACTGCTTCTTAACAGGAACCTAGCTTAGAATAAAATGCGTAGGTCTGTTAGCCCCTTCCCCAGTCAAGACTAACCCGTTAACGAACCCTCATCTTATAGCTTGAGGTCAAATGATCATTTCAAAGCTTTTGTTTTAAGGCCCAAGAACCCTATTAATTGGAAATAAAACACAATAAACACACAACAAGAAAATAATTACTACAAACAACATGACCTATCAATAAAATCACATTATATGAATTCTATGAACATCAAGGATGAGTGTAATGTAATTATATGAATGTCAAGGTGAGTATACTGTTGATACAAATAAATTGGAATAGGAATCTTAAGAAAAATATTAGAATGAAAAATTGTACATTCACACCTCTTAACAACAGTTTAATCACTGGTATATATATATAAATCAGAGGTAAATTTGAAGAGCTTCATGTTGATGAAATTAGTCATTTTTCATTTTTATTTTGCTATAAAGTTCCTGTGATTAAGAATTTTTACAACAACCTAACCTTAGAGAGTAAGAACACAGGAGAGTCGAGCAGACTTGTGCTTAGTCCTGCTCATTGCTCAAGATTTCCTGTAGTCTCAGCCATTTCCCGCTCCCCCCAAAGTGTTTTCAAAAGCAGGGAAGCGGTAGCTGAAACAAGGTGATGGCCTTTTAGGGAGCAATAGTAACATCCAGTTTAAGATTTGTGACAAAGATAAAACTCCAGACAGGTTTCAGTCTCTCCCTTAGGGTTTGGTTTAAGCCCCAGGAATGGCCATAAGAAAGATTTGAAGCCTGTCCTATGCCTATACAATCCAAAATTAATGACACAACTATCTGTATGTCTCTAGATACATGACATGGGGGTAGAGATCCAGTCCAGGGAATGATTCAGAAACAGCCAAACCATTCCAAAGCAGAACAAAAAAAGGTAAGATATGCCCTTGAAGCAGGCCAGACTACATATAATTCAGGAACAAAGAAATTAATCTTGGAAAATAGTATTAATGTTCTCTTAAATGTTTTCCTGGCTGAAATTTGTAAGCAAATCAGGTTAAGAGTAGAAAGATAAGGGGGAAATGAAGATTATTCACAATCATAGTAAATGAAAAGCCTTCACAAAGATGAACATATATGTGGTAGTAAGAAATAAATTTCTGAGGAAATATGAACAGTTCAGCATGACAAATACAATATGCAGCCATCACCGCAGAGTGGACCGAGTGTCTGAGCCAGAGCTCCCTTCAACTTCGTGGTATAAAATTCCAGATGTTATACTCAGGGGAAAATAGAGCTTTCTTCTCTTTTGCTGGAATGAACACCACTGTTCCACTTCAGAACCAACGTTCAGAGTTCCACACTGCTTTTCATACCTTCCGATTCCAGCCTCTCCTTGACCTCTTTTCTTCTGACATCCACACCTTTAAAAGTAAGGAATCACAGATGGGGGTGTTTCTGGGCATATTCCAGTCTTACGCAAGGGTCTGGATCTGTTCCAAGATGTTTTCACTGCTCTAAAACACTACTGAAAGCTCACTGGGGTCCTAAAGATCACTTTAAATGGCTTACCTGGCAAGAGGATAGCAGTGGGTTCTGAGGGAATGGGGGAGCAGGAGACCTCAAGCTCGAACATGATTACAGAGGGGAACTTTAGATGGGAATTTTTTTTGTAGGAAGAGGAAAAGGCATCAAGGTAGCCAACAGAAATAAATTGGGTTAAATTCATAAATTTAGAAGAAACTGAACCTAATAACCAGACAGAGGGTGAGGAATAGAAAAGATAAAAAGCAGAACTGTGTAATGCTTTGCATCTGTGATTTCAAAAGTCAGAAGAATATCCAACTAAGACTGAGCAGCATATGCCAACTGCTAATTGACCTGGTGGTCTACCCCTCTTCTTTTGGCAGTGGCTTTATGGTAATAAAAAAAAAGGACATTCCAAAGAAGAAAACAGAAATATAAGTCTAGGCTATGAGCAGACTAATTGGCTCCATCTCGGAGGAGGAATGTCAAAAGAGGAGTTCGGGGGAATTTGTGCGTTGGGCAAAGAATAACCATGTAGAATCCAACGTATATGCTAAAAGGGCAAAGTTGGACTTCTGGGGCAGTTGACTTGTTGCTCTTCCCACTACTCAACCAGGGAAGAAATTGTGTAATTACATATCCACATCCTCTACCTTGCTCTATACATGATCATCAGCCTAGAAGGAACCACAGTCTGGGAAATGGTGAAAGAACATTCTCCCAGGATCCTGTGTAACCAGCCTGGGTTAGAAGCAACCTACACAGCTTCTGTCATATTGCATTCTACTTGTTAGAAGTTAGCTTGGCATGATCAACAAAGATAAATTTTTAAAAAGTTAATGATGGCTTCAACAAATCCAGGCAAGCAACCCAAATTTCATAGGTTGTTCCACATGACAGGAGCCCAGGCTTCATCTGTCTTGTTGCTCCACCAGGTGAAGCCTTGAGCTCATGCTCCAAGATGGCAGCATCTTCCTTCCACGCAGCAAGATGAAGAAAGGTTCTCAAATCTGCTGCACAGTATTTTCACTTACATCCTTTTGGCTAGAATTTAGTCACAAGACCATACCAGATGTGAAGAGAGATGGAAAATGCAGCATTTATCCAAAACAACTGTATACTGAGCTAAAAATCAAGAATTCTATGACCACCAAAAAGGGAAGAACAAATATTGGGAGAAAATGAGCAGTTAGTGCCTTCCTCTCCTTGACCTTGCCATTATCCAGATAAAATAGGGAAGGGAGAACAGGGTATAAATGTATAGCAGCATATGTACTGACTTTAGAAACATCAGTGCCCATGGTTAGAGGTTTGGTCCAATGTGCATCTGGAGTTTCATAGCTCAGGTAGACTGAGAAGTGACCTTTTAGAAGAAATATGTCTTTTCAGTGACCACAGTCATAACAGCAGGAAAGGGGGTGTGGGGAAGGTGTAAACAGCAACAGGACAGCAGAAGGGTTCAGGGATCCTGAGAAAAACAGGTATTAGGCTTCCAGGAGAGGGGTAGGAATGGAGATGGAGAAGGGAATACGAGCAGTCAAAAGCAATTATTATTGCTTCATTTGTACCACCATAAAACCTGAATGTCTTAGTTTGCTGATACCCACCTAGTTCATTTTAGCTCCACCTCAGTCATCCTTACCTCCCAGAAACTGTGCCCATTGGCCTCACATGCCAGACCCTGTCTTTGAGGCACACCAACAAAGGATGTCAATCTGAGAACTGAAGAGCAAACCCAGCTTAACCAAGGCTGCCATGGCAGAAGACTGAGGGAGTAGACCTCAGACAACAAGGGTCTCAGATGAAGTCTTCCTCCTGTTTCTGCCATTAACCTGTTGTAATCTTCAAAGAAGTCTCCTGGTTTCTCTACCCTACATTTTCCTATGTATATAAATAGAAATTGTATTTCCGCCCTCTGGCCATGGTACTAAAGAACTTAAAGCTCTTTGAAGAGAGAAAAAGAGAGTGAGAAATATATTTATAGATAGATCTATCTATATATATAAAATGTATAATACATAAGGTATAATATTTTATACTTACATAATATATAATTATATAATAATCTATAACATATACTTAAATTCTGTAATTATATAACATATATAATATATATACTTATAATGATATATAATTATTATAATTAATATAAAATTAGTAATTAATGATATGATATATAATATATTGATGATATAATTAATTTACAAAAGATGTACTTTATGCATTATATATTATTATTTCTACTTATATAAATAGGAAAATATGGGAAATCTATATATTATATATAATATACAGATTATTTACACATAATATAAAAGTCTCATAAAATTTTCATGGTTTAAACTAATCTATAACATGAACTAAAGGTTAAATAGAAAAATTGGTGATGGAAGAGAAAACTTGAAGGAGTTCTACACCTTCCCTCTCCTTGAACCTTCACCACACTGAGGCTGGTTTTACAGGGTTTCGTTAACAGTTCAAGCGCTCTGGTTGCAACGCAGGCTTTCCTTAGCTTATACTGAGCCACAAATGAATTCCCCTCCGTACACATTCTCTCTGAGAGAAGTCATAAGTCACTGAAAGAAGTTGTCCTGCAAAAATGTATGGCTCCTACAACACACATTGAAGATGATTTTTATGCTAGGAGTCCAAAGACATAGCACAGACATATAGCACAATAAGTATCATAGATTACTTAGGGTTTTCATTGCACCAACCCATTGCAATGAAAGCTAATTAAAACTGTTTTCTATACTAGCCAGTCCTGTTACTGTACCAGTCACCACTCTTAGCAAAACCAATTACTTAATTTCAAAAAGGAGAATCAAACACTAGAGAAGTGTTGTTCTGCCTGGAAAATCACAACACATTCTTTGATTTATGAAATAAATAAAAAGAAACAAACAAAAACCCATTGTGTACCTTTGTAAACATTAGACAAAAAATATATTTACCTTTTCTTTTGAGAAATTACTAAATTTTGTTGTTGTTGGTTAAACTGAGTATTTTAGGCAGCTACTTTAGTTGGTATAAAAATTTGAATATTTTGAACTTATTCAGACCGTAAAACTCAAAAGTCCTGGTACCACCCCTCCCCCACCATGTCTTCCTTATGACTTCAACCTTTCATCAGTGAGTTGTAGCTCAGCACTACGGAGGGGAAAACATTCAGTTAAAAGAAAACCATAATTTGTTTTCTGTCTATGTTTCCAACTCAAAATAGGGTCTCAGTAAGTGTTATTTACTATAATAATGAAAAAAAATTACTCTAAGTTCTCCAAATTATATTTCTGTAATAAAAGACATCTGAAAAGGGACTAAAACATGAGTTGTTTTAGCGAGATTAATATGAAATTTTCGATTGACACAAAAGGCAGAGGATACTCCTAGGTTCTTGTTATCTTGATGAATCCATTCAGCTTCCAGGACTATCAACCCTGGAACCAGAAATACTTACTCCCCAGGAAAAATCTGCTGTCCCCACACTCACCATGAAAAATTTGATGACCTCTTCTCAATCATGGACATGCTAGCTCTTGCCAATCCCACTTGCCAGGAAAAAGTCATGCAAATCAAAAATGGAAGAGGCTGTAGTCATCGTTTTACCTTTTACAAAACTTCATTTTACAAGTAAAGAAATAAAGACCCAGAGATCCAAGGTCACAGAGCCAATGCCGCCTTTCCTGGAAGCCAAATAAGAAGAGCCCTCAGGCCCCTACAGCCAAAACTTAGTCATTCCAATATTTCCCCTTTTGAAAAGATGGTTACAGAAATGAGAGTGGATCTCTCTGGTCACCTAGTCTATGTGCTTTGAAATCATCCATGAATCCATTCCATAGCCTTGTGATGACAATAATTTTAGCCTGCTGTAGGCCCAATAAAATTCGTTCGCTAGTGGAAATGGTGCTAAATGACTTCCAGTGAGTGAGGATGACTTGCCATGGAGACAGAGGATTGTCAGGCAGGAAACATGCGCTCATGGGGTCACAGTCTCCCTACACAGAACCCAGAGCTAACAGGCAAAGGGAAGGCACCAGCCCAAGCAGGGCAGCAGGTTAGGCTTTGGTATAAGGTTTCCTTCACACAGGTTGTAGGGAAGGAGGAGCTCACAAAAAAAAAGAGAGGTTTGGGGATCTACCCCTCAAAGATCTGGCAGTGCTGAATTTGAGCTCACAGATCTTTCCAGCAGCCCGACGAACCCAGAGAAGTTCTGGACAGTCGCATGCTGGCAGGGGCACGACTGGGAGGTTGGCCTGGCCTCCAGGTTCCAATGCCAGAGGTGTGGGCAGGGAGAAAGGAGGAGACTCCTTCAGGCTGACTCACCTCCTCCCCCTGCAGCCGCTCTCCCTCTCCCATCCTGCCCTGCTCCACTCCCACCCTTTTCCTGGTTTGGGTTCAAACCTTAGCAACTAACTCCAACAGTTAACAACACCTGCCCACTCAAAATCCCAGCATACCGTCAAGGGACTGTCATAGACTCGACTATTTTGATACAGTACCTTTCGCTGAAGCCAAGATGGTTGTGAGAAAGAGGGATAACACAACTCAGTGGACAGGCTCCTGGCGACATGGCCGCCTCCTAATCTCGCCTTTGCATTTGCTTCCTCAGGGCCCCACCCACCGCCCCAGTCAGTGGAGCGCGCAGAAGCAGGTGGCAAACATGGACTCTGGCAGATGCGTGGTGTGCTCACAGCAGATGCAACGTCCTTGCAGGTTTCCTGGCACTTTATAGCCTTTCCTGAGCCAGCGCCTCACAGGAGCTTGCTTCCTGCTGCGAGATCCAGCCCCTTTGGCATAACTGTACAAGATCTATCACTCCCCCCACGAGAACTAAGGGCCCGCATTTTCTAGGTCACAGAAGTCACTGCCTGTACACCTCACTGACAGCAACTCCGGTCAGGTCATAGATATGCAAGGTACAGAGAGAGGCCCAGAACAAGGAGGTCTGGAGGAGAAAAATCATCACCCAGACAATGGCAAGAGCCAAAAGAAGGATTCTGGGCTCCTCTGGAAAAACAGGTCTCCAGATCTAATCACTTACTTGTTTCACCCAGGACAAGCCAAATGATGCCCTATTTTCACACAGCTCTCTCTATGTTCAGTTTGGTCTTCTGGTGCTAAAAATAAAAAAGATATTTGTTGTTGTTGTTGTTGTTGTTGTTGTTGTTGTTGTTGTTGAAATGGCTACTGAATGTTGGATTTCAAATCACTAGAACTTTCTGTGATCAAGTTCCTGACCTCAAGGTATCTATGTTCTAATAGATAAAATAAGCAACTATAGGTAATATATGCATAGCTGGCTCATGCAGCTTCTTGACACCAGGGATATAAGAAATGCCTATTTCTTATTTTTTTAGTCAAATTAAATATAATGAAACCCAACTTTCCAGAGATGATGAAAAATCTAGTGTCTGTCATTTCAGAGGGTTCTTCCTCCTTCTCATGAGCATAAAAACCCATGCAACTTAAATGCTCCAAAATTAAGGATACTGATTATCGCCCCAAGATAATATACACTGCTTTGCACCTAGTCTAGGTTGTATGTTGTGTGTATTCAATGGCAGGCAGTTGTGTTCCCTCCACCATGCCAAGTTCAAACATGAGGGAGAGTCCCTTAATTACCACTGTTTATGAAACTCACAACCCTCTTTTTAGCCCTGAGGAACTTAGCCACTTCCTTCTCAAACTTCCAGCCCTCAGCTTAGCTCAAATCACACCTCTTGGCCCTCTATGTCCCACAGCCCTCTCATAGCCTCTTCACAGCTCTGATCACTATCCAAAACTAATGAATTTATTGACCATCTATTGGTTTTCTGTGTTCTTCGGAAGAACACAGATTCCATGAGAGTAGAATCCTTGCCAATCCTATTTGCTGGTATATACTCAATGCCTAGAAAAGTGCCTAGCACACGTCAGTGACAAACATCTATTGAATGAATAACTTAATATGCCAGGTCTCGAACCCCCTCCTTTTCTTATACCATCCAATGTTCTTCTGCTCTTCCAAAACAGCATAACTTAAGGATGGAAAATGGAAAAGTGTCCCATTCTTTCAAGCTGAGTCCATAGCAAAAGAAAACTCAAGTTAATTTTTTAATCACTTATTACATATATACAGATATATCTTATTACATGCAGATATATCTATAATGTCAGGATTATTTTAAGGAAATAGATTTGATTAAGGACTGAGCTAGACTGCATTATGAAACTGATCTGAATTCAACAATTTTCAGAATGATGATTTGGACTTGGTTTAAGGTTGCTTTCACTTCTTTTTGCTACTCGACCAGCCAACAAGCAGTGAAAAGAATATATACAAAAATAAAGATACAAATGAGTAGAATACTTCTTGTCACCATCCTAATTTCTCACAGTAAAGCCCTCAGAATTGAATGGTCAAGAGGAGTAAGGAATCTACCAAGACAGAAAGAGCCCAGAATCTCAGTTCATTGACTTTCATAAGAACTTCCCAAACCACAAGAGGAAACTCCTGCTACGCAGACGTACATATGTCTATACTCTATTTCTAACGGCACCAAAGTGCTAGCTTCAGTGTGGGGCCCTAGGCCTGGCCACAACCGACTATAAGGATTATGGTAGAGAACAGCTTGGTGTCATAAAAAATAATAAATAAAGTACTGATTATTCAAGTCTTGATGTATGATTGGATAGTAATGTGCTATGGAAGACAGGAAGAAGAAGACACTTTCAAACTTACGAAGTGGTTAGTTTAGAGACTCGGAAAAGAGTAGAAGTTGAGTGTGTAGAGGGGAATAACCCTACAAAAGCAAGCCTGAGGCAAAAGGAGACTACGGGGAGGGTTTTACATCAAGAGACTGGAGCCATCTGGTGGGGAATATTGAAAGCAACAAAGAATTATAGTAAAAATCAGTGAAAATCTGCTAGTGAAATCAAATCCCAGAAGTGGTCATTGGAAGAGACCCTTTATTTTTACATACAATGAAATTAAGACCCAGAAAATTTAAGTGACTTGCCTAAACTAAAAGAATTAGAAAATGGCATTATTAAATTGGTCACCCCTCGATATGATTTAAGTCCAATATGAACCAAAAAGTGGAGAAACTGGTTCTGAAGAGCCTCATTTATCAGGGGATTTGTTGTTCACCCTAAAACTTTTAACTCTTGCCTCTCCCTTAACCTGGTTAATCTCTGCGATTACACAGCCAGATTCCCAGCTATTCATCACAACTTCACTGTCTGGCCTGAAGGACTCCCAACAAGGAAGGAAGCAGAGGCACCCCTCCTAGAGTTAGGATTCTTGACCCCACCCCTTATCATTAGTGACAAAAATGAGTTCCAAATAAACTTCTCTTTAGTCAAAGCTTAGATGAGACTGTCCTACCTCTACTGCAGAAGAATTATTAATATTTACCTTGTTTGATTTAGTTTAGGAAGAGCTGTCTTTGGGCCTGAAATTTGCAGAACAGATCCTCTGTAGACATGCTTTTGTATACACATGGGATTATGTTTGTTTTAACACAAGTAGAGCATGCAGGCTGTTATGTACAGAGACATAAACACCATTACTTATTTCAGTAGAGATAATCTCTGAGGCTCAATCTCAAAGGTAAATACAAATAACCAAAAGAAAAAGACAAAAAAAAAAACTGAGTATTCTTAGCTACAACCCACGAAATACACTCAGGCTAGTCTAAGCAGAAAAGGAACTTGCTAAAGGATACTGAACAGCCAACAAATTTACTGGGAGAGCTAGAAGGCCAGGCACCGAGGCTACAGGAGCAGAAGCAGCACCCAGCTACATCGTGGAGGCTTCCAGTGAACTACCCATGATGCATTGCTCAGTCCCTATGCCTCTTGAGACTAAACATTAAAAAGTGTCACCATCACTTTCCCCAAAACACCAGTCATCTGTCACCATGCTAGCCAAAAAATCCATTCTACCATGAAGCAGAACTACTATGCATTCACCAAAATTCACAACTAGATTTGTTTTCTATTGCTGCTAGTTGTGGCATGTGCCTGGGTTTTGTCCAACAGAATATACAACAGAATATAAGCAGAAGAGAAGTGTACCACCACTTCCACAAAGAGACTATAAAACCTCCTACAAATGGTCCTTTCTTACCTCTTCTACTGCCTGAGTCCCTGAGAGACCATCTAGAAGGCTGCTTCTCCAAGAAGTCCCACAGTGGATTTTGAATGGCTGAGAAGTAAATGTATATTGTGTGTTTCAGTGTTGAGAATGAAATTTATTTGCTATAGCAGCTACTGTTACCCTAAGGACACCACTCACATTGCTCACTTCTAAATTAAGTCTTAGATGGGCCCCATCAGATTTAAATAATCTAGGTTATATGCTGCTTCCTAGCTGTAAGAGAGCCTGGCAATACAAGTTTTCTGACATCATTCTTGTGAAAGTAGGATTCTAAATGTGGGCAGATACCAAAGCTTTGAGCAGTAATAAATGAAGGATAATCCCTATATAAAGGAACAGTTCACAGAAAGTGAAGCCCAAATGGCCAAAAAAATCTTTGAAGGATTGTCATTTCACTAGTCATAGTGGAAATGCAAATTTATAACAAAAGATAGACCATTTTATAACTATTAAGTTGCAAAATTTTGTAAATTATTTACAAACTGGGTAATGATGTAGAGAAATGGGCCCTTTCTTATCACCTTGGTCAAAGTATAAATTATGACAACCATTATGAAGTTCAAAACTGGAAATTATAGGATAAAGTTAAAGATTTACATGACAGCACAACCCAACTAGTCTGCTTCTAGACATATATCTTAGCAATGGCGTGTCTTGCACCAACAGATCAATGCTTCAGCACAGAAGGGACACATATTGCTTTTGCTTGCATCCCATTGGCCAGACTAGTCATATGCAAGAGGCAAGGAAGAGTATTCCTCCTATGTGTCCGGAAGGAGGAAGAAAACTAGAGATCACTTAGTACTAGAAATCTCTCCCACACTTTTCAAAGAACATCAATGTTGAAGCCTTTCTTGCATGAATCGGCAAAGAAAGGCTGACTATTAAACTTCTCACAGTGCAGAGACTTATTGTTATTAAAAGATTACAAGAACTTCTTATTGAAACAAAACCCATAATCAATGAAAAGAAAATTTTTGTAGAGCTAAATTTAAGGTACAAAGTAAATTTAAGTGATAAAATCAGAGTGATTCATCTCTTGCCCAACTTATACACTCAGATAATCTGTGATGACATCCTGCCATCTGTTGTATCTGAGAGTCCCAGTATCTGCAGGTAAAACCACTTCCCAAGAACACTTGATCAACAGAAACAGTACCTTGTTTATTTACTATGGCCCATCCCAGGAAAGTATTTTGATATCCGTGTGTTGGAAAGCAGCCAACAGGTAACAACAATTAGATCTATAATGGGTACAGATACAATCATCCAGATAGTCCAAGTTCAGACAGGTCTGCACTGTTGAATCTATGCAATCCTCTAGACAATTCAAGCAAATAAACAACAAAATATCTGTCATTTACCTCTATTATAATTCAAATTAAGGTGATGTTTTCATACCAGTACCTAGCTTAATATCTGGCACATAGACACTTGATATATGTTTAAGCAAATGGTTAAATCTATTGATCAATCTGGATAATCATATGCATACCATTGGTATTTGGTTTGCAAAGTAAATTCCAAGATAAACATGCAGCCAATAAAATCACTACCAGAACTAAATGGTTGTATATACAGAAGGAATTTTTTGTCCAAATGCCAAGGGGAGATGGAGGAGGAAAATGGGAAGTTTCCCAGCTGGCACGACTATATATATCCCACTGCCAAAGGAAGAACAGAGGCGGAAACAAATCTCTGCCAATTCAGTGAATCCAGAGGCTGAGATTTCATTCCAACTCTGCTCGTGAATGACTAAGGGAAATCATTATTCTCTGTTCCTGTTTTGCCATCTTAAACAAGCAGGGTGAGACAGAAAGGGCTAAAGTTCTGATCAGCTTCTCAGATATGCAGAAAGGAAGAGCTTATCTTGCAGAATAATACTAGGATTTCAGCTATAAAGTCCCAATTCTTCTGCTTGACTTGGAAATTGAGGTAAAAATTCATGCAGAAGAGGAGTCACACACTTACCCATGTAAAGTATGTACACACCCCAAATATAAGTGGTTTAAGTCAAAATCCATCTTGATCTTTGAAGGAAGCAGTCTCTGAAAAAAATTTCAAGAGACTGTGGTAGGATTGCAGGCCAGTGGAACTATCTAGCTATTTATGAGTAACTGCCCTAGGAGGGTGTAGGCAAGAAAATAAATAGACCTGGTTACTATGACAACAGCAAAGGCAAGAGGGGTAGGGTGAGGGAGAAGGGAAGATGGAAGAGGAGTAAGTGGAGAAGGAAAAGTAGAAAGAGAAAGAGGAGGGGAAGAAAGAAAGAAATGGAATTGAATCTAAAGATCAGAAAGCAGGGGCAACCTTTCTAAAGAAGACAATATTTCACCCAAAGAAATTCCACCAACTATTTTATTCTTCTATTGAACTGTGGCAAACTAATTCCTTTAAACCACTCTTTAACTACCTACTCTATCTAAGTTTGGCCCTTATCTTCATCATCACCACCATAAACTAGAATCTCACTGAGATGCACATCCTAACTCTGTCAGTCCTGCACTGCCAAGAGGAGACAGGAGTCTACCCGTTTGAGCCCGTTCATCTCAAAAATAACACTGTTATTGATATATAGGAAATGTCTACTAAGACTCTGAATCGGTTGAGCACTTGCTGTCCACAGTGGACTCCTTCATCGGCAGGGGATACGTTCCAAAACCCCCAGTGCATGACTGAAACCATAGGAATTACATAATCCTATATATAGTGTTTTTTCCTATACCTACATGCCTGTGATAAAGTTTAATTTATAAATTAGACACAGTAAGAGATTAACAACAATAACTAATAATAGAACAATTATAGCAATATAGTGTAATAAAGTTATGTGAATGTGGTCTCTCTCCAAATTCTCTCAAAATATCTTATTGTACTGCACTCACCTTTTCACTTAAATGAAGCATTTTACAGCTTCCCTTTGGCATATCCAAACTGCCAATATTACTAATTTTGTACTTTGGGGCCATTATTAAGTAAAATAAATGTTTCTTGAATGCAAGTACTACAATACCGTGACAGCCAATCTGATATCCAAGGATACTAAGTGACTAATGAACGAGGAGCCTCTATAGTGTGGAAACGCCAGACCAAGGGGTAAGTCATGTCCTGAATGAGATGAAGCATGACTTTGCAAGATTTCATCACGCTACTCAGAACAGCATGCAATTTAAAACACAAACTGTTTATTTCCAGAATTTTCCATCTAGTATTTTCAGACTGCAGTTCGATCTCAGCTAACTGAAACTGCAGAAAGCAAAATCATGGATAAGAGATGACTTCTGATAAATAATTTACCATACATGAAGAACCTTGTTATTTAACTTCTTTCAGCAGCTGAAATTTATAAGTGACTTCTGGAGACTTGATTTGACTTGGGGACCTCAGCAAGCAGCAGTTTCTAGAGAGCAGAATTGTTAAGTCAGTGTGTCTCCACTGCTGGTGACTCATGGCACCAGGTAGTGACCTTGGTTTCCTGCTTCCAATTCCACAAGCTCTGGTCAACTGCTTTGTATGCAGTAGTGGTAGACTTTTGTATCAGGGCACCCTACCCTATCTGGCTTAGCTCCAAGGATTATTCATCTAAAGTGGAGTGGCTCAAAGACAGAAACAACTTTTGGAGTTTATTCATATTTGCTGGATTTTGAGCCTCCTCTTGAGTTTAACCATATCTTCTGCTTTAGTCTGCTCAGGGTGGCATAACAAAATACTACAGATGAGGTAGCTTAAAAGGCAGAAATTTATTTTTTCAAAGATCAGGAAGCCAAAAGTCCAAGATCAAGGTGCCAGCATGATTGGAGTCTGATGAGACTGTTTTTCCTGGCTTGCAGATGGTGGCCATCCCATCTCTGTCTTCTCAAGGCCTTCCTTCTGTGTGTGCGCAAAGGAAACTATACGAATCCGCCCTTATGATCTCATTTAACTTTAAATGCCTTATCTCCAAATACAGTCACACTGAGATTTAGGGCTTCAACATATGCATTTGGGAGCATACAATTCAGCCTATAATATACTGAATTGAAAAATCAATGTCCTCCTCATCTTAGCACCCTCTTCCATACAGCCCACAATCTAACCCTTACCCATACTTCCATTTCAAGATTCAACTCATAGGTTACTTTCTCTGTAGAAACTACTCTGACTTCAATGCCTTTCCTCTGTTCTCCCATTGCTCACTATGCTAAGCACTCAGAAGGAAGAGAAAAGGACACAAGGTCTGAGTGGCACAGGTATGCAAGGTCTGCCAAGGCTTGAAGATAGAGCAGGAGTACCTGGAAGAGCCCATCCCTGCTCTAGGACATGAATGCATACAAAGCAGTAGTCGGCTGCCATGGTAGGCAGCAAAACCCATCCACACAACAGACCCTTCTTGGTTTATTTTTCTGGATATTTGTTCTGTACTTCCATTTCATGAGATGAAAGGCTCTATTTTGTTCATGAGCTTTATAAATATCAATATGATCAACCTAGCTATTAGTGCTAGAGCCCTTCTCTGGCACACAATGTGTTTTTCAATTAATTTAACAGACATTTCCAACCTTCTTCTACTTCTACTCTATAGACTAGAAAGGCTAATTTTTTTTTCTTCTCAACCTCCCTTGCAAAGGTGTGGCCAATGAAATGTAAATAGGTGCATGTTTAGGACTCTAAGATTGATGCCAGCCCATGATGGATTGCTTATATCGACTCCACAGTGTACCCATTTCTAAGGTTTTCTAGCATCACAAGGAGCTACGTTTTTCAGAATTCCCTCTCCCTTGTGGTTCTGAGTTCAAGTTTGCCATGAGAGACATTCACCTGAAATTTAGAAGACAGAGGAGGAATGGGAAGCTATCATCTTTCAGACAGTAGCCAGCATGTCAATGGCAGGTATTGGTTTGAAGTAGCTTCCAGAGCCATTAAGAACAGCTCACTTTGCTGATTCAGATGAAGATAGTTGGTAGGAATTTTGTAGAGGTTCTTGAGATTAGTAATAGTTTGTAAACTCTGAGCATCGCGCACTTTGGTGCTGCATGCTGAGATCACCAGTAGCGGTTTTTCTCACCTTTGTCTCCCCAGTCCTTCCCATTGTTATATAAACATCTAATTTCATGTATTAAAATGTTTCATGTTTGTGATACATTTTGTTTTCCTGACCAAATCCTAAATGATATTTGAACACAGATTTGATGCCTGGAGCTACAACAGTTCTCTTGTGATCATGAGGAAATAACCAACAGAATCACTGAGCTACTAAATCAGTGCAAGAAGCCCCCTACCTCAAGACTTTCCCTTACTGAGAAATATTAAAGCCTGTTTGTTTAAACCACTCTTGGCTGGGTATTCTATTTGTAGCCTAGTGCAATCCTTCAAATCTTCCAATTTTTCAAAAGAAAAAGAGTTATAATTAAAGATATTCAATTACTTTCAAATCTAGATCTGGCATATGTTAGTGTTTATTAGCTTACTTTTCAGAATATGTTTTTTAATTTTTAAAAAATTTCACTTACTGGTAGCTTTCTAGGCAGGGTCTGAAAATATTTTTAGAAATCCATCTTCTATTGTTATAGCAAAGAAAAGAGTAGGTGAGACAGCTTTTTGGTTGAATACTTTCTTTTCTTGTGGTTAATTCCTTTCATCTGGGGAAAGATTATACTTAGCAGTACGTTCCATAGAATTTCACCCAAGAAACACGCAACTTTGGTTGAAAAGTGAGACTTGTCTCCCATGAGGGTGCACCTAGAGATGAATGGTTGGTTCACTGGTGGCTGTCTGGATCTTTCTCATGTCATGAAGGTCTCACCCTGAAAGTTAAACGTGTTATGGACATGTTGGAGGACAGTGAGTGAGCCCACTGTGAGTTCATTTTGTGAAGGCAGACATACTTAGCAAAGAATTCATCCTTAGGGATGAAAAAGTCACATGTATCTGCTTTCTTCAAAGACAGTGGACCAAAGTGGCAGAGAAGAAGAGACTCTGAATACAATCTGAAGAATGTTCTTTGACTACCTCCCCTATACACCTTTTACCAACCTCTTAGTCACATGATTAAATTCTGGGGAGATAGAACTGCAATAGAAAACCAGAAATAAACAAAAAGAGTGATTGTTTTCATCAGTGATCTTGGCAAGTTAAACAGTAACTTGGGGGCTCATTTTTCTCATGTGCAAAATGAAGGTGAAAAATTAAAACCCCCTGCAACTTCAACATTTTATGATTATATAATATGATTCATGAACATCCTCCTTGTATTGGTTTTCTTTGTTAAATTTAAAACAGGGGGTCACCTCCTTTCTCTGCTCCTGTACTCTCCACACACACCTTGCTAAGTGGATAGTTATATAGTGGGAGCAGAAAGCAGCAACAGTAGTCATCATTCCTCTTCTTACATTGGTCTTTATGTAAATTATTCTTTTCTACCTATCATCATTGTGTTAACTTGATGGACCCTCATGGGAGACAAGTCCCACCTTTAGCCAAAGTTATGTGTTCCTTAGGTGAAATTCTCTGGAATGTACTAATTAGTGTAAATGTTTTCCCAGATGAAAGGAATTAACCACAGAAAAAGAAAGTATTTAACCAAAAAGGTGTCTCACCTATTCTTTTTTTTCTATAACAATAGAAGATGGATTTTTTTGAAAACAAGAAAACATCATATCTTGAAAATTAAGCTAACAAACACTAACATAAAATGGGTAATATTAGTTAGCAGCTGAAATACCCCAATCTTATAGATTGCAAATATATTTCTTCCTTGGCCCTCAGAAGGGCACTTATAAAGATAACTGAAGTATTCATCATGTACTAATGATGTGCATTTATCGTTGGTTGAATTGTAGCCTCTAAAACATCCAAAAAAGGGTGAAATATTAAAATGTATCCATCTTATTTTCAAGAAATAGAGTTTCCTTTCTAGACTGTGGATCTATATAATAAAGGAATGACCAAACTCTCACAATTCAGTAACTGAATCCCCCAAATCATCCAATTCCTTATTCTGACTCTATGGATCAAGTAAGCATCTGGTATTGATTTAGTTTCATGAAAGAGGTAATGTGCCATAGGATTCAATTACTGAGTGATATGAGTAAAAACGGCAGAGTAGGGAAATCTAAATGTTCATCTCTCCATAAAAGCAATAAATAAACTGGCAAAATTTATCAGAATCAACTTTTTCAGAATGCTGGAATTTAATTAGCATAAAGCAAATAGGGGACACTTAATCAAGAAAAAACAGCAAGTCTCAGGAGGAGAGCTTCGTGGCTTTTTTAACTTACTCTCATCCCATCAGCTTGGCAGTGGCCTGCGAGAAAACAGCCCACTTTCCCAGGTCAGGTACCTAGTACTGGAGGCAAGAGAGCAGACCTTATCCTTAAAGACTGTAGTTGTTTGTTTGGACCTGTCCGGTGGTGCCCTGAAGAAGTAGCTCAAGGGGTTTGCCTTTATTTCACATAATACAGAACTTTCTCAGGGACGGGGCAGCTATCTAGAGGGGAAGGGCTGGGAGGAAGGTATGTCTGTTTAAAGCAAAATATATTAGTTGATGCCATCTAAGGCAAGGGATTAAAGTTGTAATAAATAGTAGACAAACTGAAACACTTGGAAAGAAAGGATAGGGCACAAAATGCTTTAGAGAATAAGAGCTTTGAAAAGCTCCCACATACTCCTAGGAATCTAGAAGGCCACACACATACCCAGGGCTGGACACATGCTCAAAAAAGACCTGAGAAAGTGCTAAGCTCTCACAGGCGGGAAATAAAGGCTAAAACCAAGTTGTGAATTACCTGGGTAAATGTTGAAAGCATATGCTACAACACACACAAAGAATGGGAGATTTTTTATTCAGTTCCAGGCATTTAAAGACATTCTGTTGAATCATTGGTTGATCACTAAACTAAGAGAGCAGAAATTTCAGTAGCCATGCATGACGAAGAGTACAAACTTTATAAAACTAGTTCAGAGAAGTCACTAAATAAACAACTACTACAATAATCAGCAACAAAATACCCTAGGGTAATGAGAAGAATCTGATTAGCAGAGTTGCCACATTCTAATACCCAAAATGTTCTGTTTCAAAAAAAAAAAATTACAAGGCATGATAAAAAATAAGAAAGCCAATAAACAGGAAATTTTTAAAAAGTAATAGAAATTATCCCTGATGAAGCCCAGACATTGGACTTACTGGACAAATACTTTATAAATACTTTAACTCTCTTAAATGTTTAAACAAGCAAAGGAAACATGTACAAAGAACTAAAGGAAATCATAAGAATGATATCGTATGATTGGCATCAAATAGAAGATATCTATGAACAGCTAAAAATTATAAAAAGAAACCAAATAAAAATTCTGGATTTTAAAAACAAAATACAATTATGAAATGAAAATGAAAATTTCAGTATCACTAGTATCATTAGGGAAATGCAAATCAAAACCACAATGAGATACCATTTCATACCCACTAGGATGGCTGTAAAAAAAAATAAAAAGGAAAATGACAAGTTTTGGCAGGAATACGGAGAAATTGGAACCTTCAGACATTGCTGATGGAAATGTAAAATGAAGCAACCACTGTGAAAAATAGTTTGGTTGTTCTTCAAAGAGTTAAACAGATAATTATCACACAACCCAGTAATTCCATTCTTAGGTATATACCTAAGAGGATTGAAGATGTATATTGAAACAAAAACTTTACAGAAGTGTTCATAGCAGCATTATTCATAAGTCAAAGGAGGACAATTCATATATCAGTAAGTAATGAATGGATAAATGAAATATGGCATATTCATATAATGGAATATTATTTAGCCATAAAAAGGTATGCCATACTGATACGTGCTACAACATAAAGAACCTTGGAAACAAATGGAAGAAGCCAGACAAAAGAGGCCACATATTGTATGATTGCAGTTACATGAAATGTCCAGAATAGGGGAATCTTCAGAGACGGAGAGCCAATTCGTGGTTGTTGGAGAAAATGGGGAGTGGCATCATAATTGGTAGAGTTTCTTTTTGGAGTGATGAAAATGTTCAGTCAGAACTAGAGAGTAGTGAGGGTTGCAAATCCCTGGAACTCTTTGATCTTCTCCTTCCAAAGCAAAACCCTGACTATGTATGGATCCAATATCACCTAACTCTTCTGTGCCTCAACCAAAAACAGTAGTTATTGATGAAAAAAAAACACTCAGTTAGGCATTAACAGGTCAAATTCATAGTGACCGATCTCAAATTTATACTCAACAATGCCAGAAATATTCCTAATTTTCTTCACTAAGCTCCTCTCCCACTTGCCATTATTATTCCATACCTCACCTCTCCACTAAAACTCTAAATTCCTTCTTCCCTTTTACCCTCTGCTGCTAATCATTCCCATAATTCATAAAGAATACAGAACCCACCATGCCAAGCCTCTTGTAGTGTAGCCGTCAATCCTCCACTTACAACTCCTTTCTTCTTTTTCCTTTTATTACACAGAGGAAGTGCCTTTCCCTTAATGAAAGTCATATTTCTATGTATCTCCCCTGAGCCGAACACTCAGGGTGTTACTTTACAATCAAGGTGTTAATTATGGCATTTGCTAAGTGATCATAAGTGATCTAATTTTGTTTTTTCTTTTGTTTTCTTTATCACAGAAGTTATCACAGATTACTTGAATAATTTTTTAAAGAATTTTTTTAAAAATTACCACCCATGGTCATCTAAAAATTCTGACCGGCTTGGAGATGTCATTCAAGTCAACATTCAGCCACCATTTGGTTTTGGGGTAGGAAGAAAAACTAAATCCTGCCAGCCAGGAAGCTAGATGAGCCAAAGTCTCCAGGAGATCGTATTAAGTGCTACAGAATGTAATAACTATGTCTTGACAGGCCATATATCTTAAGCCTCTCCCATAGCCAACTTAATTGTTACTAATTTTCTAATTTACCTGAATCATAAAAAAACTGAGTTGGAAAAATTACCTGATGATTGGGCTCTAAAAGAGGAACGAATTCAAAAGGAGTCAGACAGCATTTGAGAGACTCGGGTGTGGGAGGGTTCACAGAGCCACTTTTCTAGTCAGTAAATCACAAGTCAAATTATAGGAGAAAATGACAGGAATTTGGTTAAATTCCAAATCCCAGTGTCAGAGGTTATTCATCTACCCTAAAGCAGCAGCTCTCTGTTTGACAAGGGATGTTTCTTCTAATTATGTATTGCTCCCTGTGGGCCACCAGCAGGACCTTTATTTTTCTCCAGTTATTAATCAGCTATCCAGTGTTAACAAGATCAGATCTAGAAGTATGTAAATTCACTCTCAATTCTTTCTCTTAATCACTCCGCAGGACACCTTAGGAGCTCGCTAATGAGGTACCCCAGCCAACTAACAAGCTAGCTAGCTCCTATTCTTAATGATCACTTTCGAAATGGGATTTTATATTTCAAATACATGGGCCAGTTCAATACACCGAAATATATAACTTTTCTGCAACTTACCATTAAACTTTATCTAAATTAGGCAAAGTTAAAACTGAGAGACCAAATTACAATAAAACTAAATGCCCAACTAATGGGAAAATCAACTGGGCTCAAATTCAACATCTGGGGACCTTTCTATTCCCAGTAACTGAGGCCTCATCTGTGCTTCCGTTATCAAAATTTCATCCTTCTAATGTTTCTTCCTCTAACAACTTCAAAATAGGAATCTTACTCTAAAGCAAGTATTAGATTCAACCTTATGAAACTGCCAATATTTGATGATTTGTAACCTATAGTGATGGCAATGTCATACAGTTCAACCTAACACACAGGCCCTCAGAGGTTTTTTGAATGGGTTTGAGCTTTTTGAGCATAAAAATAAATAATTATAATAATTGCAATAGGTAATATATTATTGAGATCTTTCCATATCCCAAACATTATACAGTTAGATAGATAGATAGATAGATAGATAGATTCACTCATTTAACACTTCACATTTAACACTCATTTCACAAATGTGAAAACTGAAGCATAAAAAGGTCAAGGAAGTTGCTCAAGGTCACAGACTGGCAAAGACTAGATTCAAAGACAGGCTTGTCTGACTGCACAGGTATTAACCACTGCACTGTACTTCCTGCAAAGTTTCTGTAGATGTTAAGTGGGGAAATAAAGTAAAAAAGCTCCCTCTGGTTTCATATGCTTTAATAGCCATTCGAACTTTTACTTTTTCACTTAGACTCTATAGAAGATGAAGTTATGCATAGGTACTAATGATGAGTCTATTGTATGAAACAGGCCTCTTAAGTTCAGGATTTACAGTTTTGATAAGCTCAGCTATACTGTATTATTTTTAGTTAACAATCTACCCTAAGCTTTCCATAGGGTTAAGAGACTAGAAAATAGAAGACAGAGAGAGTACATATACATGTACATGTGTGCTTATACACTATACATCTGTGTGTGTGATATGTATGTATATTAGACTATGATGATGTGGTATAGACAAAGACCCTTGATAGATTAAATAGAACACTGAAAGTTTCTAGTTTTATTAATAGGATTCAATATTCTGAAAACATCTCCCACCATTAACACAGAGGAACACCAGATATAACATCTTTTTTAATGTATAACTAAGCTCACAAGAAAGTAATAGTAAGTAAATAGAAAGTAAATTTCCAAAGGCCAAAAATGAAGAGTTACTGAAAACCAGAGCATTATCTGAGCGGGCCAATGTGGCAGCTAACCTGTATCGATGAGGTATATTTATACCAATCTAGGGAATTGGGTCCTCCACCCTTTTTTTCAAATTTGTGATCATATATTTAATCACTGTATTCCTTTATTATTCTAATAGTCATAGTATCTGCAGTAATGTTCCCTCTATTCAACCACTTTTAAGCATCAGAATTCCCCTTTATTAAATACAGACTGATCTAAGAATTGGGTTTTAATGTGCACATGGTACTAAATCAAAAAGCCTTGAGACTGTGACAAGTAGGGTCCTACCTACCTTCCCCTCCGTTGCCCGCAGATATAGCACAGTGAAAGAGCAAACTAAAAAATATCTCTCTACCAGTATAAGGAGATGGTTGGAAGCTTGCCTCTTTTGGCCTAGATTCTGAGTAGGGGAGTAAAAAAAAGGAGTTTCCACACGGGAAACTCAATTATAGGTCGATGTCACAAGAGTCCAGGAACTTCCAAGCTAAAAAAAAAAAAAAAAAAGGTAAATGAAAAGCACAAGAGGAAAATAGGAAGAAATCCAAATACATTGGTAATCACAAAAATATAAATGGATGACATTCATTGATTAATAGAGCATCAGCTTTTTACAAATGCGGGAATAAAGCAACTTACCAGAGATATACAGGAAGGTTAAAGCTAAATATGTAAAAATATATAGAAGGTAAATATTATCAAAAATGTTGATATAGCTACATTAATATTTTAAATAAAATTTTAAGTCCAGAAGAATTCCTAGAGGAAAAAAGGGAGTCACCTCATAAAGATGAAACGTATACCACCAAGAACATATAACAGTTCTTAACTTGTACTCAACTAATAGCAGTCTCAGAATACAAAGTTAAAATAGGTAAAATTACAAGAAAAATATTTTTAATTTTTTCTGTCTGTCAAGAGAGATTTAATCAAAATATATCAGCAATTGATAAGTCAAATGGGCAAAATAAAATGATAAGGACATGGAAAATTTGAAAAATAAAAATTTAACTAACAAGCTTGATCTAATGTATGTGTGTGTCTAGATTATTATATATAATACAAATAATATATCCTTATATTATAATTATCTATTTTAGATGATTATTATATAAATAGATATCTGTTAGATATAGGTATTATACAGATATAGGTATTGTATACATGTCTATTATATAAATAGATAACATAAGTATATAGTAGATAACACCTATAATAGATACTATAATATGTAGTGAGAAAGATCTGAAATGGATACAATAAAACTTTAAAATTTTATAAACCTGGGTAGTAGATACAAGGATATCTAATATACTCTTCTCCATACTTTTCTCATATTTGATATATATTGTAATAAATTTTAAAATTAAGTATTTTCACAAGAAAATTTAAAATTTAGCACTGAGGCAGACTTTCCTGTTTTGGTCTCTACATATGTCTGATACAGAAAAGAGAACTAGTCCAGATGTTTACTGCTTGTTCCTTTCCACAAAATTTCCAACATAAGTGATGTTACTACCAAGGAAATATCCAACTGGGATGGGGAGGAAATCAGACTAAGAATGTACCCTAGTAAGGTGGATATAGTGTAAATTGGGGCAGTATTCTCAACGCTGTTTCCTCTACAACATATTTTAGAAAAGTCGCATTTGAGACACACTTCCAAAAGAGGTATTTTTTTATTAGTTAATATTAACTATGGGTTAAGCACAGCATCATGATCTGCTGATCTGTCAGTATAAGTCCATCTCTTTCTCTTCATCATAACAAGGAAAAACAAAACTCTTGACCTAAGGTTTGAAAATAACAAGCCATTGACTTTGGACATCTGACCTCCTGACCAGACTAGACCTGGAAACCAGTTCAATACCTGGCCTGGGGCACGATTTGTGAGTACCGGTGATGACTTCTGGGTAGATCCTGCTGTCTCCTTACTATTTCCTCATTCCCTCCTACAACTGTAGTTTTGAGAGCATATCATTACCCCAAAGGGAGACATGATAAAAGGGAAAATTAACGATTCAGAGAAAAGATTGAGAAAGAAAAAAGATGTGACCCCCTCACCCTACAAGCAGTACTTAACAGCAATGGTTAGAAATGGAAGGAAAGGTGCCGCCAGAAAAGTTTACTATTCCATCTTTCCTCTGCCTCTCACTACTACCTCCTGTGCTATACTACCAACCCCAATCATCTAAACTCCCTCAGGACCTACCCCATAATAGTATGAATGAAGGAAGAGAAAGAATGGCTCCAGACAAGAAGAAGAGAGAAGTGAGGGAAACAGGAATGATGGAAGGTGGTAGAGACAGGCAAGACGGTCCCATGAATGTGGACCATTCCCAAGAGGCCTATTTACATGTAGTAAGTAGTGGGCTGGGTCAGTGTAGGTAGGGGATTATCACATGGGCCAAAACTAGTGTAGGATAAGAAATTTACAGGATAATTATTTAAATACTGATGGAAGCTACTTTCACAAATGGAGATCGAAATTCATACTTTGAAATGCTCAGATTTTTTTTAAGTGAAGACAAAAGAGATATTCTATTTTCTAATGGCTTGTCCTATTAGAACTCAAAAATTTAATGAGTGTTTCTGATGCTCTTGAACAAGTACACATTAATTTGAGGAAATATGGCTACTTAAGATCCTAACACTTGTTCTAATAGAGCTTTGTCTTAATTTGAACATAAACACACACACCGACACACACAAACATGCACCCTATATTCTTTCCCCCTAAGAAAAAGAGGTTTCTTTAAATTCTTAGAAATCAAGGTATCCATCAAACCTCTCCATTCCTAGACTATTCTTCCCTTCCATGCCCAAGCTTACATACAGGATGAAGCAAGAAGGAAAAGGAAAGAGATAAAACAATTTTTTTCAAGCTTCACATTATTATTTCCGGAAGATAATATTGGAATGGAGGCTGGCAAGTCCCAATCAAGATCTACAAAGTGAGTCGACAAGCTGGAAACCCATGAGATCCAATGGTATAGTTCCAGTCCCAAGACTGGTAGGATTGAGACTCAGGAAGAGCTGATGTTTCAGTTCAAAGGCAGTCAAGGAGAACAACTTTAAAGCTTCACCTTTTCTTCTTTCCCGTGTGCCCCACATCTAGACAAGCCGATAAAAGTCTGAGTGCCCCACCCCCAGCACCAAGAAGAGCTCTCACCCCAGCTCTACTTCCTAATCACAATCAAAACCCATTTCACATCTGTTTGAGATGTCTGCCCTCCTCTCCCAAGAGACCTCGATTATGAAAGTATTAATTTTATACTCTCTTTTGCATGTAAGGCATCATCGGTCTCGACACCCACATCAAATTTTGGGTGATAGTCCATCTGCCTCTGTAGGGTCCATAACAGAATATATTTAAAATAAGTGATTGTTTACCACTATATTTGTGAATCCAACTGTAAAAATAATAAACAATATTATCAGTTTACTGACGCTTAAGGAGCTCCCAGGTTCAAAAGAAGAGTTCATTTTCCCAGTTAGACACCCTACTTTCAAAGACTTCCCTAACTATAGTTTTGAATAATCATAGAAAGTAACTTCTCTAATTCATGCCATTGTTCCTTCCCTGGTTGCCAAAGCATATATGGTGGGCTATTGTATAAGAACAAAACTGGCATATGATCAACTGCTTAATCATTCATTCATTCATTATGTACTCATTGAATGACTACAATGACAGTATTCTGAGCATTCTGGATATAGTATAGAACAATATAAATATCATTGCCCTTTTGGGCTTATATTCTAGTAAGAAGAGGTAGAAAAAATAATAAATTATATGTTGGAAGACAATAAGTACTATGAGAACACATGTAAGAGTAAGGAAGATGCAAAGTCCTAGGGCAGAAATAGGGAGTTATAAATATATTTTTGACTACTTTCATTCATTTATTCAACATTTACTTAGCATCCTCTCTGTGTCTGGAAATAAAATCAGGGATGAGTTCACAATCTGGTGAGAGGGAGAGGAAAATTAGCCATAGAAGTACAGGGTGTTCAGTGTTAGGATGGATATAGATCTGAGTACCATGAGAGCCCTTTTTTTTAATTAATTAATTTTTTATGGTGACATTGGTTAACAAAATCCAGTAAGTTTCAGCTGTACGTTTTAACAGTAAGTAGTTATATTTTAAATAGAAGTTTGGTTTCACCTAACATATTTGGTTTTCCATTTGCAGGCCCAAACTAAGAATGTACTTCCCTACCATATTAAAATTAGGAATAGCCATCTGACTTACTTTGGCCAATGAAGAGCAGAAATAACACGTGTCATTTCCAGACAGAAGCTTTGAGTAGTGCACGATTCCCCACATGCCCTTTCCTCTACTGCAGCAACTGCAGAACAACATGCCAAAAGGAGGCTTCAGATCAGCCAGAAACCCTGAGTAACTGTGATGAGCAGAAGTCCCAGCCAACGTGTGTAAGACATATTGTGTGAGCTACTTGTTGATTAAGTTAGTGAATTTCAGGAGTTTGTTATGCAGAATAACCCAGCCCATCCTAACTCATGTAGGTAGAGTAGATCTAAGGTGACAGATGATGGTATGGTGGCTTCAATCTGAGTGGCAATGGTAGAAAAGATCAGAACTCAACAGAATCTGGATGTTTTTTATGTATAGAAAAGAATTAAGTCCTATATGACTAAAAATGTGAGAATGGTGACAGCAGACTACATTGGTTCTAACAGTGTGTCAGAAACATCTTGTGTAAATAACTCTAATATAAGCAAGTCTTGGAGAAAATAATCTATCTAGTAGGTCTACAACAGCATATACAACCCACCAAGTAATAAAAGTAAAAAACGAGAGTTCCCTACCCATTTTGTATAGTGAAGCATTACTGCCCTCTAGTGATGAAAGAAAATATTAATTTAGAAAAAGTTGGAAGTGGCAACCAATGTTGCAAAGAAATACATACCTTAAAGTTTTGGGTTCTCTGTGCCATGACAGGCTACTTTATAGCAATTTTTGATTAGAGTATATCATGAGAAATTCTATATTAGGTAAAATAAAATCTGACATTGCTCTTCAAAGTTATCCATCATTTTCAAGAAAGCAAGAATCCTCAAACCCAATGGTTAAAGTACCATGACAATTGTAGGTATAAGAATTAATAGTATTTCTATGGATAGCAAAAACTCAAATCTTTTCTTGTCATCCATAAAAGATGATGAAGTTTAATGAGTATAGCTGGAAATTCCCCAATTTAGATTTTTGGTTGTTTTTTTTAGTCCACTGTACAAATGCAAGATGGTCTCAAACTTCCAGGCTACAAACAGAGTGGCATTTTTTTTTTGTCATCTTCCAAAGCTTAATATGAAATATTAGAGAGACGTAGCTGCCAAAAAAGACTGCAGCAATAATGCATCCACATCAAGGAAGTAATGTATCCACTGAACTTTGTACTGGTATAACTAGTATGATTTAATCAGCTTGAGGAACAAAGATGATTGCATCCCTTATTTTTTCTAATTAAACTGGGCCAGAACCCCAATATTTTAGATTAGTTGGAGGTATATTACCTCTCAAGGGACCTCACTTCTTACCCCCACTATTCAAGAACCCCAGGGACATTGTCCAGAGTAACTGAACATATTCATTAAATGCCTTCTGAAAGCAATTCGAAGATCTCATCCATCCCCCAGAGACCAAAGTTTCAGCTATCGCTGTTCTTGCCACATGCCATAAACTGGCCTTGTGTATTTTCACCATTCTTTTCAGTCCCTATTCTTTCCTGTGCAGGTCATAGTGGTACCTTCCTCTTAGACTTCCCAGACTATTGCTCTCTGGTTTGAGATCCACACCATCAGCCATTCTTTCCAAAGCACACTCATTTCTCTGTTGTAAGATCTGCGGCAATTCCAGTTCCAGACAGCCACAGCGTTATAATTCGGAACCAGATTTCCCCTAAGACCATCTAGAATCTGGTAATAATCCCCTGTCTAAACTCATCCTGTCCTCCCTCAATAAATGCTCTAATCCAAAAGGTACTATTCATGAGGTACTTCAAGAGAAAGATGTTGATACATTGTCTTCCAATATCCACTTTGGTCTCCAAGAAAATTACTTAGTTCATCTTAAACAACCTTTGATTTCTATATGTTAAAAGGTATTAAAAGAACCAGAACTGCTGTTCATCAAGCCAGTTTTACATGTCCTGTTATATACTTCCCAAGAGCAGTGGATGGCTACTTACCTTCTATTTAGTTAAGAAGAGCCACAAAGATCTGCCTCAATGGTTGTTTCTAGCCATGTCAAAAAATGGAAGGCCATGTTTAAATGGCCGCTCCTCTTATATCCACATCCTAATTTCATTCCGGGTGCCACATTTAAGCATGGATCTTATCACTCTTGAAATATATCCTACAAATCTAAATATATGGATTAAAGATCTAAACTACGATAGAGTGTGACTCTATTGCTTGGGTGGGGTTCCATCCTGTCTCTTTGTAGAATGACATGAACACATGTACTAAAGATGTTTATGGATGTTCATTACTGCATTGTTGAAAATAGGAAATTTTAAAACATGGCAAACATCAGGAAATAAATAGGAGGATTATGCTACATCCATGTGATGGAACATGATGCAGCTATTAAAAGAACGAATCTATTCTTTGTGAAAAAAATTTCTAGACATATTTCTAGTACAACCGCCAAAACAGAAGAGATTTCTTCTAGGTAGAAAGACCACATTGAGGGGAGCACAGGAATGGCCATAAGTAGTGCAGATAGACTTTTGTTTTTCTCTTTATATCTTTCTAATCTATTTAGATGCTTTAACAAAGAACCTGTATTACTTTTATTTTTAATTATGGAATATGTAACTTAAAATTATTAAAATATGCATAATTGTAAATCAGCTTAATCAGATAATTTAACTAAATGTAATTTAATCTAAATAATTAAATATTCATAATCTGAATGTTTTAATGTAAGGAGAAAAAAATGTCCTTTTCCCTCTAGTGTTAAAATAAAACTAAGAAGGATTGTGCCAAGGATAAAAAAATAATTACCAAACCCAGAATGATGACCAGATGATAGGAGATCTAAAAACTAAAGAACTGATTAAAGATGTTTTTGATGTCTACCTTGGGCAAAAGACAGATCTATCTTCAAATATGTAAAGTAGAGGAATTCCACTTTCAAGTAATTGAGGACTAGATGATTTGAACCAATTCTATCACACAGAGAAATTAACAATACTGAATAAAATGTGAAGACATCTTCCTGAAGGCATCAGAGCTAACCAAACCATGAAGATTTACTGCTCCTGGGTCCAGGGGAAAACGAGGTCCCCATAAAATGCATGGGGATAGTACATTGCTGTACTTCATTAACTAAGAACTGAGTTTCTTAGACACAATGTAATGCACAATACTGTAATGCTTAATAAGGCATTCTGTAAGCCCACATATTGTGTATTTTACAAGAAACATTTCAAGTGAGAAGGGCAAATCTAAACCTAGAGTAAATATCTATCTTCATGACAATAAACCATAATAGAAGTGGTTTAATGTAACCAGGAGGACCAATTCCCTGGTTCCCTCAGGGAATGGAAACATAACCAGAGCTCAGTGTTAATCTCTGCTGTTGAGGACTGGGCACTCTGCGGTGGCTGTACCCAGATCAATTTCCATGAGTGAAAACCTGTTGAGTCTATGAATAACCTTCATTCCCTTTACCACTGAATTAGAGTCAAAAGCGCCTTTCAATTTAATTAGACTGAAAAACATATTCTAGAAAACCAAGAACCAGTTCAAAAAACTCAACCTGAAGATTCTATTTCTTTAAAATCACTTCTGAAACCAAAAACTGTAACAGTGTTCAACCAAACAGAACCAGCAGCAGATACATATGGAGGGAATTATTGGAAGGAACTGGCTTACACAATTGTGGGGGCTGGCTAAGCAAGTCCAAATTCACAGGGTAGGCCATCAAGAAGGGCAGGTGCTAACTCTTCAGCTGAAGCTACCATGCATGGGCAGAATTTTTTTCTTCCAGGAAACCTTAGTTCTGTTCCCAAGGCCTTTCAACTGATTAGATCAGGCCTATCCCAAGTCATCAAGGATAATCTCCTTTAAAATAAACTGACTGTATCTGTTAATCATATCAACAAAATATTTTCACAGCAATACTTACAATAGTATTTGATTGAATAACTAGGGATTATAACCTAGCTAAGCTGACACGTAATACTGACCACTAAATCCTACTAAATCAGAAACTCTGGGGGTAGTGCCAAACAATGGGTATTCAAAGCCCTTCAAGTGATTCTGGTGCTCATTCAAGTGTGAGAACTTCAGGGCAGGAAGAAGTAATATTTGACCCTTTTCCCTAAGGAGCTCAGTGTAGTAAAAAAGATTTACACTTAAAAAGATAATTATAATGCAATGTACTAAGTACAATAAAGTGTGTACAACATTTTAGGAAAAGCAATAGATAAATTTAAACCAGTCTTAGAGGATAGGGGTCAGAATGGAAGAGATCAAGGAGCTTTAGAGAGGATATACGTGAAACTATAGAAACACACCTAACTGGTTAAAAATATCAGAAATCCCATCCCAGCGTCATGAAGTTCTATTGAACCCTCATGTAAGTAAAACTGTAAAGCTGGTGTTTAGCTCCCTTTCACCTCTACTTTCTCCTTTTTATGTTCCCTCTCAACAAGGCACACCAAACTCCCAGTTGAAGTATTCCACTTTCCTTAGGATCCAATCCCCATTGTGGGCCATCAACTTCCTAATGGGACCCAGTTCCACTGTCTTTTATTCTCTGAGTCTAATGTTTTGAAGGTGATACCTCAGAATCATTTCCATAAATAAGAAAATGTAAACATACAATAGATAAAGAAGGAACACTGTAGTGGGAGTGGGGTAAGTAGGTCTTAAGTCCTACACACTCAGCTTATTTTTCTCCCTTCCCTCCAAGTAGCCTCTGAAAGAGCCTCAAAGAACATGGTCAGGATTCCTGAGGGCAGTCTGAAAGCTGCCAATTTAATCAACTTTATATTCTCATTAATTTTGCATAATTCCAATGACCTGCAATAATGTGTTCAAAAATAGAAATCTGAACAGTGTTTTAAGAACATCAAATTTAATATGCAGATCAATATAATATAATCAGCCCAATCTATAGTTTTAAATTAACATTTTTTTTACTTTGCTTTCCATGTAAAACATACTCAATGCAAGATTATCAACTTCTATAATAAAAATAAATAAATAAAACCCAAAATAAGCAATTAGGGGAAAAGGCAATAAACTGATTTTCTTTTATTCCTTATCTTTTTACTAAGGAGAAACGGGGTAAGGATTTAGTGCAACAAACCTAAGGAAAAATGTGTTTCCTCCGTGACATAAATTAAAATGTCTACAAGTTTTACTGAAGAGGGATAGTTCTATTCACAGTACCCTTTCGACTACTCCCTAAATCACATTTTTAAATCTAAATAAGTTTGTTTTTCAATGATTCCCAAAAGGTAAAAATGAGGCCCTTGGATTACAGAGCTTAACTAAAACAGATTATACAACCTTTGAGGATTAGGAGGCTTGGAGATTTAATTATTCTTTTTAAAAAGAAATTTTTTTTAGCAGAAGCTTCCTTCCACATCATTTCTAAATTATTTTTTTGAAAACATTTACCAAGTGACTGGTAGCTGAGGCAAGATTACCACGGGAAATTATTGTTTAGGGAAACAGAACTTCTGCATGAATTCCTTTGCCTTTGGGGAAAAAAGGTTAAAAAGTAACATCAATTTGTGTCAAAGTGTGTAGAAAGAATAAGAATAAAATCTCTTGGTTTTTTTTAATCCACCATTTTAATACAAGACAAAAAGAATGTTACAATATTTGAGATTCCAGAGAACTGCATGCTTTTGCTTTAAAAGACCTTTGTTGAAGTATCTGAATTTACCTCTTAAGAAATGTAAATGGGGATTTCAAAAATTTTTGTCAGCACACAATCATTCACAACAACTTTCTAGATATTTATTTTTTCTACCTTTTCCGTAAAAAGGTAATTCCTCCTTCTAGAACCCCACCACCACTGAAGGATTCAAAGTTCCTGAGTTCAAAAGTGATCAAAGCCTACAGGTTAGTATAATTAGTAGTCCAAAGCTAATTAAATGTTTGAAGAACAGCAAACACCAAATACTAAACAGATTATTATTGTTTCTATGAGGTGTCTATTGGTCATTCTTAATGCTTTTCATGGCGTCACAGGTTTTAGAAATTAAACAACACATTTTCAGTATTCTATAGTAATTATCACTTTCAAAAACTATAATAAAGATCTGCATGTTACACTAAGACACAACTTTCCACATAAGCATTTTGTCATATTATCAACTCTTATTAGTCTCCAATAATAGAATACAAAAAGCTATACAGGACAAAACACCACAGAACTTTTGACTTTCCCCCAGTTGTTAGCAGGTAGCACTTTTTTTTTTTTTAGGAGAAAGTGATGAAAAATCAGAAAATTTGCGTTCAGTGTTTGACTTCGACTTTTTGCTTTCTTATCGTCTTCTGGTACCACCATATCCTAAATGAAAAGAGTAAAATTTATATTACTTTTAAAAAATGCACTAGAATTGCTTATAAAATTATAATAGTAATACATTTTATTGTTAGCAAATGAATGAGAGAGACATAAGGGAAGGATCTGAATATGAGCACCCTGGTGGAACTGCACTATGCAGGACACAGTGTATTGCTTCCCCACAATAGCCCTTACCCATCATCCAACCATCAAGTCTACTAAACTCACATATGTTTGAAGCAAATAACTGTTAGTGAGGAAACTAAAGATGTGTTCTATGGTGGGGCCAGTGTGGTACAGGCAGTGAGCAAAGTCTTAGCCAGAAAAAAGCAGGGAGGCCAATGGAGCCTAAGTCACGTCCTACCACCTCTCATAACTCTAGCAGTAAACAGAAGTAACCTGAGGAAGAGTTACCAACTTTGAAAGGCACACACAGGTGCACGTCCTAACATAAAGGCTACAAAATACCAGTGTTCCCATCTGGAAAGTTCTTTTTTTTTTTTTTTTTTTCAGATTTTTCTTTAGGTTATTTGGTAGTTTCATGATTTTCTTTATGTAAGTCCCATACATTTCTAGTTGATATTTATGGTTTTTTACAATTTTTGTTTCCACTGAGAATGAATTTTCACTTGTCATGTTGTGCCCTCTGTAAGTTATATTTTTATATATTCTCCCAATCACTACACCTCACCTTTTCTCCCCAAAAGTAACCACTATCTTAGCATATACCACCGCAGATTAGTTTTACTTATTTTTAAACATGTTGTAGTTATATATATAAATGTTGTAGTTATATTGTATATATTTTGTTTGGTGTCTATTTGGTGGACCTATCCACATTATTGCATATAACTGTTTACTCTTTCTCACTGTTGCATAGTATTCCACAGCATAAATATAACTCAATTTACTCACACATCTACTGCTGATGGATGGATATTCCTGTTGGAGGCTATTATGAACAGGGATGCTAAGAACACTCTTGTACTTACCTTTTGGTGTAGATGCATATGCATTTCCGTTGCTATACATCTGAGAATGAAACTGCTGGGTCTTGGGTATGTTTATGTTCAATTTTAGTAGGTAATACCAAACAGTTTTTCAAAGTAGTTGTATCAATTTATATTCACACCAGCACTACAAGAATTCTACTCTTACATTTCAAAACATGTTTAAGTATATTCTATCCATTTTAAGAATTAATCATTATTCTATAATTTCCCCCTGCTGAAGACAAACTCAGCCCACAATAATGTATTACTGTCTCATTACCCACTACCTTCCATTCCCTGTTAATTGGCTAGATGTTTAACACCAAATAGTTGTTTTTTAATATCATTTTTGTTTTTTGCAAAATGTCCTCTTAACAACAAATATTATAATCAAATTTTTGACAATTATTTAAAGTATGGCTCAATACACTTTTTATAGAATTTTACTGAATTTAAAAAGTTCAAACTTCTACCTAGAAAAATCTGTTTTAGAACTTAAAGGATCCATAGGTATTATAGAATTAAACGTACATAGAAACCAACGTCCAGGAAGGTTTCAGTTAAAACCTTGGTTAGTGGTAGAAGTGAGTCTAAAGCAAATCCTTGTTTGATTTTTTTAAAGAATATTCAGAAGTGAGTTAAAATAATAATTTCATATTATATTTTAATCTCATTTAATTGTTATTAATATTTCTTATGAGAATACCAAATAAAATCACAGTTGCTAAATATATAGTTAATCATCTTCTCAAGTTCCAAAACTATTTCTATATTTTACTGCTATGTAATAAAACTTCTGTATTTTTGCTCTTACCTGATGCTGTTCTCGTTCTTGTCTCTGAGCTTGAACATGCCGAATAGCTACCTGAGTCTCCACGAAGCGGTGAGTTCCACATGCTGGAGTGTGAGGGATAAGATGGGTAGTACCATGAGTTTGAAAAGGGTGTTCCTGCTCTATAAAGACATAAGCGTGTTAAGCATTTTTCTTGTGCCTTTAATTTTCAAATACCTTCCTATTCCAAAACTATCAAGAAGAAAAAGTATTTATCAAGTGTTTTTTCTTCGATAATCTAATATATTAGAGTTAACATGAAATAAGTACTATCTTATATTTCTGATATTGTTATGGTCATTGCCATTGGAAAAGATAGTGATAAGGACAAAAGTCTTTTTCTGTATTTGCACTCAGATAAAATCTAAATTAAACTACCAATAATATTGAAGATATTCCAAAATCTGGCTCTAAGTTTTTCCAGCCTTGCTTCTGTCATTCTCCTACCAAAGCAGACTGCTAACCATTCTCCAAAGGTTGTGTTCTTTCCTGCCTTCTCATTTTCTCAGATAAATAAAAAGTCTTTTTCCTATCTCACATTATCTATAGGGATGACACAGGAGGAAACGCAATAAAAGAAATTAACACACAATATTGATCATAGCACATAAAGGGTAACTTCTTCATTCCCAGAGAATCTAATTTAATAGGGTAATGTCACTGTAATTTATTTTCCTTCACAAATCCAGTCAAACTGTAAGCAAAACAAAGAACTCTGAAGAAAAGTTGAATTAAAGACCAAATGAGATAAATGCAAAGCCTACCTATTGCTGCCAAACAAATATCCTAATATTCCTCCAGTTCCCAAGCCAGTCCAGAATCCTGGTCCTGAACTTTCATATCCTTGTTGTCCTGTGAAAGCACTGCCAAAACCAGAAGTTGCACCATACGGTCCTAGAAATAAAAATGATTTATTATATATCCTCATTTAAACAAAATAGCCTACAAAACCAAAGATAATATGACATTTCAATCGTTTCATCTATACTATTTAAGAATACTCAGTTTTCAACTTATAAACAAGTTGTATTCAAAAAATCTAAGGAGCACTTTTCCCACAGACATAAAACAAGAGGGATATATTTTATGTTTGGGGGATCTTCCTAAAAGTGCACATTTGCTACTTAAGATCAGCTAGTAGGTGACATTCCCACTTGTCAGAGTTACTTACTTTCTGCATTGTGAACATCTCTAAAAGCTTCAGGTGATAGCTATACTTGAGTGTCTAATGGAGGAATCCAGTGGAGGCACCAGATATTTGTTTGTATCAGTTGGGAAGTCATGTCTTAAAGGGACCAAAAAAGTATCTTCTTCTCAGAGGAAGTTTTATAAAATTTATGTATAATATACAGAAAGGAAAGTGTGCTAACCTTACATGTACAGCAAAATAAATGTGTACATATGTACAAATGTATGTAACTACACACATCAATAAAACATTTCTAGCACCTAGAAGCTCCCCTCATGACAATTCCCAAATACCCACCCACATCAGAAATAAGCATTACTCTGATTTCTCTCACCATACTTTAGTTTTCTCCATCCTTGAACTCTACAGAATCACACAGTAGGTACTCTTTTATGTTTATGAGATTCAACACCACTATTGTACATTTTGGGTTTTGGGTGTTTTTTTTAAGTGATGTGTGGTATTCCATTGTATGAAATCACAATTTGTCTCATTCTAATGTTTAGGAACATTGTATTGCCAGTTTTGGGCTATTGTGAAGAAAACTGCTATGAACATTCTTGTGCATGCTTTTTTAATGTACATATGCATGCATTTCTCTTAAATGTGTATCAACAAATGGAACTGTTGGGGCATAGGGGCAGGCATTTGTTTAGTAGGTACTGACAGTTTCCAAAGCATTTTACCATTTTAACTCCTACCAACAAGTTCCAGTTGACTACACCTTGCTATTACTTAGTACTCTTTTTAATGTTAGCCATTACAGTGCTGTTTTAATCTTCATTTTCCTAAAGACTAATTTTGTTGAGCACCTTTTCATATTTTTATTGGATATCTGGATATCTTCTTTTATTATAAAATAGCTGTTCAAGATCTCTGTCCATTTTTAAAATTCAGTTGTCTGTCTATTCTCAGATTTGTGGGAGCTCTTTATATGACGTGAGAAAGAGAGCAAGCTAAATGCTTATTACCAAATCTAATCATGTTTTTATGATTTAGATTATTTACAATTTAATCATGCATCCTTAAAATAGATACACATCCTTTACTGGCTATATGTTGGATACTTTCTCCAAATCTGTAGCTTGCCTTTTCACTCTCTCAAGGTTGTCTTTTGAGGACTAGATGATCTTAATTTAAATAAAGACTAATTTATTCCTCTTTTATGTCTGGTACCTTTTGTGTTCTAAGAAATTTTTGCCTATCCCAATGCCATGACAAATATTTTCCTACATTTTTATCTAGAAACTTAATTGTTTTACCTTTTATGTTGAAATCTATAATACTTATTAAATAAATTTTTGTGTATGATGTGAGAAAGAGTGCACGGTAAATGCTTATTACCAAATCTAATCATGTTTTTCTGATTTAGATTATTTACAATTTAATCATGCATCCTTAAAATAGTAATCACAACTATCCTTACAGAGAAACAGAACAGAAAAGGTGAAAGAAGTTGAAAGTAAAAAATAAAATGAGAAGACAAATCTGTTTTGGTTTTCCAATGCAACCATTCTCTATTTCAGAAACTGCACAGTATTCATTCCTCATATCTACCCTACTTGTTGCCACTGCCTAGGCAAACGTACCTGTGAACTCCGGCTTAAAGCCTGGGGAAGGTCCTGCTGAATTGGTGAATCTCTGATAACGATGAGAATATGGAGGATACTCAGAATATGGTGGAGGAGAATCTTGACCATCACTAATGAACAACTTGTAAACTCCAAAGGCAATAGCAAGTAGCACCACAATGGTAATCAATCCACTGATGCCACCAGAATTTGAGGAGTAAAACTTATCATAATAATTAGAGAAAGAGTTAAAGCCATAGTTTTTTCCAGACTCTCTCATTTTCTTCAGGCCAAGGTCTGTGTAATCTAAGTCATATTCCAAGCCACAGGAACCTCTTAGTACATACGGGTCTTCAGAGGATTCATAGCCTTCACAGCTCACCACAGTTTTTCCAAATTTGTACGCAACATCTAAATCAGTCTTACATTCCCACTGTGAAGAAAAGTAGAAATAGGTTATTAGAACCAAAAGATTTTTTTTTTCACTTAATATGTATCATTTGGACTACCCAGCTGTCATAAACCAGCAAAACTGATAAACAAAATTCAGGACAATGAGTATTTCTGTGCTGGGAGGAAGGCAGGCTAGGGGCCTCGAAGATCTTGGTAACATTAATGTTCTACTTCTTAAGCTACATGGTGGCTACATAAGTGTTCATTTTATTACTAGTCCTTATTGTTTACATATAGATATAAGAAATTATTTTGTACATATTAAGTACTCCGTAATTTATAAATTTTAAGCAAATTTCCTAAATGTCAACTTTCTACCACTGTTTTCCAAGATGTTTTCTTTAAAAATAGAGGTTTCTAAATGTTAAGGCTCAAATCAGCATTATATATGAAGACCTGATTGCTATATATAGCATCAGAGACATCATATAATCTTCTGAGAAAAACTTTCCACATGAATTTTTAAAAACCATTGATTAACTTTTCCAGGGTCCCATCCTATTAGTAATTCTCTTAAGTTTTTTAATAAGATATTTCAAAAACTGCAAAAAGAATAGATGCTGGCCTCAAAGTTTCCACCTTAAAAAAAAAAAAAAAGCCTAGGCTTAGTTTAAATTCTCTAACTATAGTCTGAGCTGAATAGGTAATATGCTTCTTTAACAGTATTTAAAGAGACACAAGCTAAAGTAGATTTGATTGGTCCTATTGCCTTTTTGTAAGTTTTTCTGTATAAGGAAGCCAAATTTCTTCTCCTCTCCAACTTCAAATACACTATTTTTTATAACAGCTTTATTGAGATATAATTCATATACCATAAATTCACCCATTTCAATGGTTTTTAATATATTCGCAGAGTTGTGCAACCATTACCACAATTTTTGGATAGTTTCATTGCGCCTAAAAGAAATCTCGTATCCATTAGCGGTCACTCTCTTTATGCCCCCAAATCTCCTAGCTCTAGGCAACCACCAATCTGTGTCTATGAATTTCCCTATTCTGGATATTTCATGTAAATGGAATCATATAATATGTCCTCCTAAGTGACTGGCTTCTTTTCTGTTGGTATTAAAGCTTTGAGGAATGACAGAAAAATGACAACTAGAAATCCTCTAATCCCCCTTCCCCCAAGCATATGAAAAGTTACGAAAATTTACTAATGTCTTAGAAGAAAGTTGTGGTATAAAAATTACAATGAATATTTTCAGGTCTTAAAATCAGATTGTTTCTTTTGGAGGATGTTTCTTCCAAAGAATGAATGAGTGATATATATTTCTATGTTTTAGGTTAACCTAAGATTTTCTATATGTGATTCCCCAAAACACTGAAAAATGCCCCAATAAACACTTTATTGAATAAAAACCCCATTTAGACTGTCACCAACATAATGAATATTACCTGTACATCATAACCATCCCAGCCTTTGTTCTGACACTGTATGACTTTTGGGGTATAAGAATCACATCCTGCTGTGCCTCCAACACATTTCAACTGTGGGACAGGATCCAGCCTACGGGAGGTGGTATAGCGGTCATAGTGGAGAGTAAGAGCTTTTATATCCCGCAACAATATTCTGTCTGAAATAGCAAAAACACAGATGAAGATAGTAAATATCTTGTCAAACACAGAAAGTCATCCACTATTGTCATATGAAATACTTTTCAAAAGTATTTTTCTCATCTTCTGAGAATGACTAATAAAGATGAAACAATCTCCCAAAGCCATCCTAACACATTCAGGCTTTTTGCCCCAAATTCAGGTGGTCACACCGTTAAGGCCTCCCGTCATTTCAGGCTGGATAGCCCCCAAAACTGCTTCTATATGACAAGTTTTATGTAATTTTTGCAAAATCAGAAAAGTCCATTAACCTGAAAGGTACTATTATACATTAATTGTTAACTAAAAATGGCAAAAAATATACAGCAGTGTTCCTGAAATACATTTAATGACTTCAATCTCTGTCAACAATAAGCAAATGGATTAATAAAATTCTGGCTCAATCATACAGTGGAATATTCTACAGCAGGTAAAATTAGTGAACTAGAACTCATGTATCAGACTAGAAATAGCAAAAACATTTTAAGTAAAAGGCAAGATACAGAATATTTAGTGTGATAGCTTTACATAAACCTTGAAAACCAGAAAAACAGTGCTACATATGAATGCCTGTATGTATATGTAATGACAGTATGAAAACATACACAGGAATGATTCCGCACCAAATTCAGATGAGTATCTCTGAGGACAGATGGAGAGATGATACTATTTAGCTCTCTATCTCTATTGTTTTATTACTTTTTTTTTTTTGCGGGGAGTGGGGGTAGATTTCCTGCAAGTACTATTAAATGTGAAGATTCAATAAAACTGTGAGGTGAATATATGGGTGTTCACTGTATACATGTTTAGACATTTCACAATTTTAAAAATCAAAAATATTTAAACTATTTTATAATTTTAAAATCATATTGACAAAAAAGTTTTAAGTATAATAAGTCAAAACAAAGAAATTATGTCTGGCATTCACATATATAAATGAATTTTAAAGTGTTATTGGAAAATTAAGTCTTCCTACTTATCGCCCTTGGATTGAAAGATGACTGTGGACTGGTACACTCAACATCCATTTCACCCTCAAATTGGTATACCTTCTAGCAAAGCAGAAAGATACCTGAAACCTCTTGCAGTTTCAATTCCCGAAAGAGGAACTCAAGTCAGGTCTGGAGACCAGAGCTTAATCTCAGACTGCTCTGTGTTGTTTGGCTAGCAAGCAGTCATAGGGCTCTGGGTTTTCCTGACGGTGTTCTACTACCCCGTAAATAGTTTCACTGATGTCAAGAGGCTGGATGTGAGCTATCTATTTTTCACTGTTGCATGTAGCAGGCATCACTTTCTACCATTTTGTTAAGATCTAATTCCTTATATTCAACCTGTCAAATTAGCAGAATTTGTTGCCTCCCAAATTCCACTAAAGCTATAATAAATAAACTATTTTGAGGATATGAATGAACAATGTCAAGTAAAAGAGAAAAAGAGATGGTAACAGAATTTTGGAAGGTGAAAGCAGATGGACTAGTAGTAGGTGACTAGACTTAAGTAAAAGCCAAATGCCAGGCCAGCAGGAGAGAAACTAAGAACCAACCTGACACATAATAGAATCCCTAAAAGGAACAAGCAATGACAGCTCTTGAATTGGAGATGCCTAAAATAACCACTAAGAGATCAAAGCTACTTGAGTAGAAGCTACATCCCCAGATCCTCTCCCCAACTCTATACTGTGGCAACTGTCCCTTCACCCAGGAAAATGTCTGGAGACTTATTCTCTGAAGAGGATAATATTGAAGGGTTCTGCACTGGGGGGTATCTTGCACAGTGGAGGGCATAAGTACAAAAACATACAGGGAATCCAAGTAACTGTGTGTACTCTGAATGCTAAAAGCAGACCTCTTTCCCCACATGGCTCACAAAATGTTAGTGACCATTTCCTTGCCCTCTGAGTGAGAGAGACTGGAAGTCTATTTCCTTAGTAATCTAACCAATAAGAAACACTTAAATATATTATCAGGAATTTCCCCCAAAAAATCCCACCTAAGTACCCCTATAGTCACCAGGTCACCTCACAGTAAAGTTCAAAGTCCAAAAGCACCAACCACACATTGATAGCATCCATTAGCTCTTTGGTTCCCAACCTTAACCATGAGCAGAGAGCCAAGGATTACTCAAAATATGAGGGAAGCCCTTAACATGGAATACAGCAACCAGGATTAAAAAATCACAAAAACAACTTGGAGGAAAGAAAGACTGTAGAGGGAAAGAAAACTTATTTTAAAATTCTAAAAGCAGATATTCTCAGAGATATAAAAGAAAATTATCTATAAAATGATTGTTTTTAAAAGGAACACTCAGAGAACAAAACAAAAACTCTTGGAAATTAAAGACAGGGCAACTGAAATAAAAGACTTGATAGAACTGTAAAAGGTAAAAACATCTAGGAAGTAGAGCAAAATGATAGAAAGTATGAGGGGGAACAAAAAATTATAGAACTAATTCAAGAAGTCCAAAAATCCAACAGGAATCCAGAAAGGAAGAGTGGAGAAATCAGATGGGACAAATTCAGTGATATAAGAAAAGTTCCCACAACTGAAGAATGTAAGCTGCCATATTAAAAGAGCCCAATAAATATTAAGCCTTCAAAACATCCACACAAAGGTACATCCTTGTGAAATCTTAGAACACTGTAGACAATAACTGCCAACAAATTGTCAGATTTGAAAAAGAGAAAAAAAGGTCATATATGAAAGATAAAAACTTAGAAAAGCTTCTAATATCTCAAAAGGATAAAACGGGGGTCTTCAACTGCCACCTCCCCCACTTCCGCCCCAGGCCGTACAGCAGGATTTGAGCAGTGGGTGAGCAAGCGAAGCTTTATCGGTAATTGCAGCCGCTCTCCAGTGCTACTAGCATCACCGCCTCAGCTCCACCTCAGATCATCAGGCATTAGATTCTCATAGGAGCACCGGTCGGTCTCTGGTGGCAAAAAGGTTGGGGACTGCTGGCAATAGAAGAAAAATATGGAGAAATGTCTTCCAAAACTCTAAAGTTTGGCTGGGTATAGAATTTTAGATTGTCACTCAAATTTTCAGGCACATTGCTATGGTACCAAGTAACATTACACAGAGTGCTTTGTAGTCACAAATGTGACAAATTTAACTTCACGAGAAAGATAAAATCACTTTAATTCACCAATTTTGGTATCATTAATGGTAGAACCAATTGATATTATATTACCATCTTTTATGTAATCCCCAAAGGTATTTAATATGAATCTAATCAATTCTTTGATCTAATCTAGTTAACTTAAAATACATGGAAGGAAGGTCTTTTGAGCCACGCCTCTCTTGCTCAGGCCCGCTTTAACGTCTGGAAGTGTACTTCCCCTTCTAATAAACCTTTTCTACTGTAAATAATAATAATAATAATAATAATAATAATAATAATAATAATAAATAAAATACATGGACAGAAAAAAAAACAAGCTAAAACATCTCCACAAGAAAACGGAATCGAGAAGGTAGGATATTCTAAAGGAAAACTGGCTCAAACTCTTCAGCAAAAGAGTAGCATGAAAAAAGAAACTGTTCTACATTTAAAAGACTTAAGGGATAATTCAATTAAATGCAATGCATGGTCCTGGATTGGGTCCTGGTTTGAGCAAACTAGCTTGGACATGTTAGGGACAAGTGTGATATCTGAATATAGAATGAGTAATTAGTTGATATTGAGAAATTAGGATTAATTTTAAGTGTAATGTTATTTTTACTACATGACAAAAAGTTCCTTTAAAAAGAAAAAGATAGATACTGAAAGATTTAGGGGTGGCTTGTTATGATGCCTATGCTTTACAATATAATATTTCAACATTAAAAAAAAAAGATTTGAAAGAAAACCAAGAATATAGAAAGACTGATAACTTTCCAATAAAATTTAAAACACCTTTCTCAAATTCCTCTAGTAGACTAAATGAGTATTTGGCTTTTCCAGTATTTACATGGAGGCAGACAAGAATAAGGTAGAGAATGGCTTCTGAGTAATCATCAGTCTGTCACACTTGGTACAAACAACAGGAAAAAAAGCATTTTATTTAGAGTTTTTGGATCTACAAAATCCAAGAGAATTTCTAAAAGACAACCTTGTTATAGCAAGAGAATTAGATAAAACAACTGGATGTTTTATCAGTTACCAAGTCCACAGCTTTTTCTATACCTGTAATATATCATCATAAATGAAAAATGTAAAGCCTATTTCAAATTAATGACAAATTAAGTACATACATAAAATACCTAGAAATAAGGTCAAGATGTGATCTTTATATATAAGAAAATATGTAAGACCTAATAAATTTAATGCACTTCCAACCAAGACCCCAGTTGGGTTTTGTTTTGTTTTGTTTTGTTTGTAACTGGAAAGAAATTATGTTAAATGCCCTATAGAAAAATTAATGTTTATAAATAGCCAAAATTTTTTTGAAAAAGAACACATTGCTTTACCAGAAAATAAAGCTTACTATAAAATTACTATAATCAAAATAGTATGGAATTGGAACAGAAATAGACAAGAGAACTGTGAAATAAAAGTCTAGTAATAAATATTGAATTCCCAGATATATGTGGGAGCTATTTAATTTAGTAGAAAAAGAATGCCTTCTTTAATAAATGACACTGGCATAACTGACTATACAGTTACAAGAAAATCCACCTAAAGCTATATAAAAACTTAATTCCACATGCGCTAAAAATCTAAAATTTCAAATATATTAAAATAAAATATGCTATATAAAACCCAAACTACCCCCTCATAAATAAAACTATAACAAGGAAATGTTCAGTAATTTAAAAAGTCAGAAAGTATTATTAAACTAATTAATAGGAATAATTATAACTTAAATTTATTGTAGCAGGGTTGAGATAATGCAAAGAACACTGCAGTCAACTCTCATCACAACTTTGCTTATATGACTTTGGCCAAGTCACTTAATTGATCTGTATAAAAGTTTACTCACCTGTAAAATTAAGACAATAAATCAACCTTAAAATTGGTTGGGAAGCTTAGATATGATTACTAAAATTATCTAGCAGACTATATGAAACCTAATAGGTAATAAAGTATAATATTACTTTATTAAATATTACTAAGAACATTTATGCAACTATATACACATGGGATATTATTACTATAACCCTACAGCATCCTTCCTCCCTAGAGGTCCTAAAAGTGACTATGTTTTGTGTCTCTCAAAATTCACATGTTGAAGCCCTGATCCCCAATGTGATAGTGTTTGAAGGCAGGGCCTTTGGGACATGATTCGTTTTAGATGAGATCAAGAAGATAGAGTCCCCATGATGGGATTACTGCCCTTATAAGAAGAGGAGACCAGAGCGCTCTTCCCTCTCCCTTTTCCTCCCTCTCCCTCTTTTTCTGCTATGTGAAGACAATAACAAGATGGCCATCTCCAAACTAGGAGCAAGCCCTCGCCAAACACTCAATGTACTGGCACCTTGATATTAGACTTCCTAGCCTCCAGGATGTGAGAAATAAATGCCTGTTGTTGTTTAAGCCTCCCTAAGACCATGTTTCTAAGAACTAAATGCTTATACCCATATCCCACTAGTTACATCATTCAAGGGTCACATGAAGTTCCCTGAAGTCTCAACTCATAAATCGAAATCCACTTAAAGTACCAAACTGATAAATAAAACCAAACTCCCCCAAACCTGATTATCTCAGGAAATGGTAACTCCACACTTCTGATCACTCAGGCCAAAAACCTTGGCATCATCTTTGTCTTCTCTCCCCCTCTAATCCTATATCGAATCGAATCCATCAGAATATCATGTCAGCTCCACCTTCAAAACAAGTTAGAAGCCAACCACTCTCACCAACTCCACTGCTCTCCCCTGACCCAATCCATCACCACTCTTAGAACTTACTGTACCAGCAGCCTCTTCACTGACCTCCAGGCATTTCCCCAACCCCCTACAATATGTTTTCCACAGAGCAGACAAAATGAGTCTTTAAAATACAAGTCATAGCAGGTCATTTATGCCACCTCTCCCTTTAGGTTTCTGATCAAATGTCACCTTAACAATGACATCTTCCCTGACCAACATATATTTTGAAAGCTCCCACTTCTGCCTGCACTCCTGTCCTCCTTATCCAGTTTTATTGTCCATACCACCATTCACAACATTTACATAAATAGGTAAACATACTATTTACCTATTTGTCTATTGTCTGTTTCTCAACAGATGTAAACACCTTGGGGGACAAAACACTTGATTTTGTTTGCTGCTATATTCCCAACATGCAGAAGAGTAACTTAAATACAAACTAATTCAATAAAAAATTTTGAAAGTTTTACGTAATCTCTTTCAAACTGGAACAATTTTTTTCCCCACACAAATTACTGTTCTATGTTAGCTAAAGATAAAGTACATCCAAAATCAAACAAAAGACAAATTAGGAAGTGATTATTGCTTCACTAAAGGACTGATGAAAGTTAACCCAGTAAAATACATTCATAAAACAGTTAAAGTAAATGTAAAGTAAGGAAGAATTTATAAAAATCAGTTGCATCTATTTTGGTGCTTTTTGTTCCAGAACAATAGTTTCATAGAGTACGCAAAGAGCTACCAGGAAGCTGTTCACCATTAATTTAAGTTTGGTTCTCTTTTTTTTTATTCCCTGACTCTTCATCTGTAAACTTCTTTTTTTTTTTTATTGAAGAACTCATTGAGGATTCAGCTAATTTATGTTTCATTCCAGTTTTTAAATTATAATTCTTATCCAAGTCTATTTATATACAACTTTCTAAGGAATACGTAAGAAAATGTACATTTAAATCCAACTGTTTTTTTAGTAATAGTAAAACATCCACATCAAATGGATTACTCAAAGTCAAAAACTTGCAAATAGCACCTTCTCTCTCATTTCAGCATTTAGGAATAAAATAGTAAATTACAAAAATAAATCTGTCACTTAAGTTCAAAAACATAGGCATTTCCTATCACCAAATCACAAATACAATATTGGTACACTTTACATCTTTACTCTTAACATCTTTACTCTTCAGAACAAAAATGAAATTTTAATTGTTTAAAAGTCATTTTTTAATTCCAATTTAATAGCACGTGTTATTCATTAAATGGAAATCTGTATGTATGTGATATATACATATATGCATATTATAAGGAATATTATTGATCTCATAAAAAAATCTTGAGATAATTCTAATAACAGTATTATAAAAGAATCTTTTCCCTAAAAATCACTTACCATGTCCCATCACAAAAAACACCAGTATTTTTTTAAATTCTAGACCACGGTAAAAAAAATAATAAACTGAGAACAGCTGGCATAGCACAATGTACTTCACTGTAATGATGAGAATAAACAGCATGAGTTCTGCTTGCATAAATATATGATTCTGCTAACCTACCTACAAGATTTAATGCCCTGTCCACTAGGTGTGACTCAGAGACTGCTGGTGTCAGGGCAACTGCCAGCCATAGCAACAGTCAGCGACGGTCATGACAACAAAGAGATGCGCTAGTGAGTGCCGAGTGTCGAACTTTCCAGCCAGACTCTGGGTTGAGGGCTGTAGCCCAAGAAAGGTGAAGGTGGACAAATTCTGGGAGTCCAGGGAAGAGAGAAAGGAGATGTTAAGAATACTGAGTCATCCTGCCCCGCCCACTCCCCAACGGTTCCCACTCTCCCGTAGGACGTGTGGGAAGAGAAAAGGCATCAAGCAGGACACAGATGACTAATTACGGGAATGAAAAGGAATCAGGGCTGAAAGGCTCAAGGGGCAGCGAACGGAAATGGTCGCCTGCGAAGCCTCTCAAGAGCAGGCTGAAGGCGGCAGAAAGAGGCGAATAAGGACAGCACTCACCGGCGTTGTTCCAGCCCAGGGTAGGGCCCGCGATCAGCAGAAGCAAAAGGAGGCCGAGGAGAAGACTGCGTCCGTCCGTTCCAGGCCCACAGGCCGCAGCCATGGCGCTCGGCTAAGATGGCGCGTCGCGGCCAGATATTCGCAGGCCGGAGCCGAGGCTGCGGAAATCCGCGCGCTGCCGCTTTGCGACACAGCGAGCTCCGGCACCTGAGCAGGAGACGTCTGTAATCACAGCTGCAGCCGCTTCAAAAGTCACTGCGCTGGTCTCGCGTCACCGCTCTGCGGCGCGTGGGGAAACGGGAGTGGACACTGCCGGCCCCGCCCCTGGAGCTCCGCGCCACTGTGCGCGGAGCGCCACTCGGGGCGGAGCCAATGGCGGGACACATAGGCTGTGGGCGGGGCTGAGGACCGCCCTTAGGAGATTGCGTAGGTACTGCGGTTGGAGTGAAACCATCACAACGCGAAATCTAAGAAGTGTAGTAAAGTTATTTATTTCCAAAAACCTCAATAACCATCCCCAGGAAAGTTACTATGCCTTATTCAACTTTATGTCTTCAGCACCTAGCATAGCGCCTGACACATTATTCGTGTTCTATTACTATTTGCTAAATACAGAGACGATTCAAGAGAAAGGTAGCATGGAAATACATTGTCTGGTTTCAGAAGCTCGGAACCTTTACATAGTTCCTTATAGGTGATAGCAGTAAGACTTACAAAGTATCAGAAGGAAAAACTACTGCCTAAATAAAGAACAAGCTAGAGCAAACAGTTCTAAGAGTGCAAAAGGCATTATCTCTGAGGTCTGATACGCTTGGGTTTCTCTCATTCATTCAACATAAATAGGTTGAATGCCTAATATATATCAGGGACTGCTTTAGGCATGAAGGATAGGCAAGGTTCCTGTACTCGTGGAGCTTACTATATTGAAGTGGGATAGGACACACAAAACGAATAAACAAAGATAATAGATAGTTATAAGTGCATTGATGAAAATAAAACAGGGTGATGCAATAGAGACGGGGAGGTGACTTCAAAGAGGACCTTGCTGAGGAAGGGATTTCAAAGATTTGAGACTTGAATCATGAGAAAGAACCAGCTATACAAAAATCAGGGAAAGAGCCTTTAACCCCTGGTGAAGAGTGAATGCCAAAGTTCCAGCTTTGTGTTTTGAGAAACATCATTCACTAATTTGACCAATACCTTTATATAGTGAGTACCTAGTAGTATCCACCAGGCACTATTCTAGGCACTGGGGGATACAGTAGTAAACAAAACAAAATTGGAGGGGTGGAGGTGGAGAGGCAAACAAGGCCAGTATAACTTCAGTTAGCTGAAGCAAAGTAAGTTAGAGGAAGAGTGGAATAAGAGAAGGTAGAACAGTGGTGGCTCGTAGTGGGAATAAGCAAGACTGGAATAAAGATTATTGAGAATTCTATTCTCAACATGTTAAGTTTGAGGTAGGCGTTTAGGTAGACATATCAAATAGACTCTTGGATATATAAGTCTGAATTTCTAAGCTAAAGTAAACTTGGTAGTCATGGTATCAAAATACAGTATTTAATGCCACAGGAGAGATACAATGCATAGGGAAGAATGTAGATATGGCAGTAGCGATGTGTGAACTTGAGCTGGATTCTGATTCAAACTATAAATGACACTTATAAAACAATTTGAAATTTGAACACTGGCTTGATATAAATAATATTAAAGAATCATTTTTCATGTGTGATAAATGTCCTGTGACTGTTATTTTTAGAAACACGAATTATTAAAGATGAAAAATTATATCTGGAATTTCTTTCAAAATAATATGGACAACATAATATGAAAGTTGGGGGGAAGAGGATGAGGAATATAGATAAAACAAAATTGACCATGTGTTAATTGTTGAGTGTAGCTGACTGTACATGGAAGTTCATTATACTATTTGGACTACTTTTTTATTTATTTAAATTTTTCCATAATAAAAAGTTTTTTTAAAACTAAAAGTAAAATCTTCTCTGAGGTTTCTCTGACCTGATCTATAAGAGTAATTCTCAATTAACAAAATTGTGGGGAGGGTTAAATTAGGTAAATATTTAAAGCACCAGGCACATAGCAGCTACTCAATAAACAATGGCTCTCTCACTCTCTCTCTCACTCCCATCCTCATCTTTGTGAATTAATTTTGAAGAACAGGAAGCCATCTGAATGAAAAGTTTTGAAACTATGAAAGATCAACTATTAAGAATATTTAGAGAATGTTTAAAGGATATAACATTAACTAATATTTAGGATTCACTTGGCAAAACTGAAGAAAACTGACATTTTCAGTTATTTTCAAGCTTTAGTTTGCATAGGATATCTTCAGGGTGCTTGTTAAAATTTCAGATACCTGGGCTCTACCCACAAAAGTTCTAATTCAAAAGACCTGGAGTGGGACCCAGAACTTTGCATTTTTAGGAAGCATTCCAAAGAATTCTGTTGTAGGTAGTCTTTGAAGTACATTTGGAAACACTATTTTTAAGGCCTCAAGTGACTCTAGACAACCTCTTTAGACAAAAAAAACTGTCCTTAGGGTAGTGAGTATTTTCTTCCCAGAAATACTGTGAATCTTGTAGAAAAGTCAAAGAAGTGCAATCTCTTAGGATTCCATGACCATGGAAACAAAAGAATATAGAACCCTCTAACCCAAAGAATAATCCCAGTTGCTCAGAAATGTCATCAAGGATGTCTGTTATCCCAACCCATTGTATTCACAAGGGGAAAATAGGTGACTGGCAGTTAACTCTGTTATTTGGGCTTGTGGAAGCTCCCAAAGGCTTCCTAAAATGTGATCTCTTCTCAGAAGCTGAGCTATGAGCCTATGAGATGAGAAGCTAACACTTCCCAATACCACCACCAGTGATCTGCTCTCTTGCTGTTACCTAAACCATCCCTGCTTTCAGGGATGGTATACTGTGAAACAAAATTTAAAAAAAGTGTTAGTGGGCACTATTTGGGATTGAATCATTATACTTCACCAGGAATTCTACCTACTCCATCAAGATGATTGGGGAGAAGGATGCATATGCTTGCTTCATTTCAAGAGAAGATAGTTGGTTGTTCACAGACTGTCTAAACTGCAACATTTCCACAGCATATGTTCAATCCTGTCTTGTGGTTTTGCTACCACGATGCTTAAATGGAAACTCTTCATAGTACAGAAGACAGCAGAACTTTTTACACTAACTTGAATATAAAAAACTACTACTCCACAAGACACCTATAGATTTATTTGGGACATTAAGCCTCAAGAAGTGACCTGTTTAGAAAAATGTAACTCAACCCTGGAAGCAGTGGAGGGAGGCAGGGTGGACAATTTAGCTTTCCAGTAGCTCTTACTTTAAGGCATATTGGAAACCTCTTCTAACCATTCACTCAACAAGGTTTTATATGCCGGTTTTAGTCTGATGACAGAAAAAAAAATAAAAATTCAAATCTTATGTCACCTATTTCTATCTTTTTAAAACTCTTCAAAAGATTCTCATTGCTCAGAGGTGAGGAAGGGGCTCTTTATATCGGACTCTGCTGTACAATCATGATGTTCACCGCAAACTCCAACAATCCCACTGGCCTTTCCTCCCTCCGCCAGCAGACCAAGCTCCTGGCTCCGAGTCTTCCTTCCGCCAAAACTTACTACCCCCTACTCCTCCACAAACACACTATTTCCTCCCTGTGATGGCCTTTGCCTCTTCTCTAGTTTAATATACTTATTCATCCTTCGTTGTCCCTCCCTCTGGGAAATCTTTTCTGACTGAACTAAATCGAAGGCTTGCATAGGGCTGTTTACCCATTTTCCTAGCATTGTTGTTGCAATTTCAGTTCCTTGTGTCCGTCTCTCACTAAACTGCAAGCTTCTGGAAGACAGAAACTTCCTAGTTTTGCTCACCCCAACACATAATGTGTTCAATAAATTTCTACGATGACTGAAATATATTTATACGTATTCATACCTCTGCTTTCTCCTTTCTTCCTAACCCTGTTACTACCAAAACAATTTTAAAACCCAGTGATTCTCAGACTCCCAAGAGGTAGGATTTGTATTAAACCTACCTCTTATTGGGTCTCGCTGCTCCTTTTCTGGAGGGAGGGAATTCTCACCAGAACCCTAGTTCTGCGTCGGAAACCAAGGAGCCAAGTGCTGACCACCCAACTAGCTGTATGTCTATTTTATCACAAGGCTGGGAAGAGAGAAATAGGTATGCTTTGAAGATAGCAAAATAATCCCCCAAAGACATCACCATGCCTCTCAAAGGTCGGCGGCTACTGGGGCTCCTTCTTTCTCAAAGGATGCGGGATGTTGCGGGATACCGGAGAGGAGCTTCAGAATAGAGCTTCCACCAACTCGGAGGGCAATCTGGGGGCTGCTGTCCGCACGCCCCAAAAACGAGGCTGGGAGGAAGGCCCCCCCAAGGCGCTGCAAAGAAGAAAAGGTTCGGCCCGCCAGCCCCATGCCCGCGCGCCTTCCGCGCCCCTCGCGCCGCCGCGCGAGCGCGAGCCGCCGGCGGAAGTGCTGCGTCGCGCACTTCCGGGTGTTGTCTGGTCTGTGTCGCCGCGCATCTGTGGTCTCCCGGCTGCCGCCGCCGCCGCTGCCGCCTCGGATCCTGGAGTCAGGAGCGACGTCACCGCCATGGCCGGCATCAAAGGTGGGCCTGGGGCGCTGGGCGCCGGAGGGCAGGGTGACCGCCCGGAGGGAGGATGAAGGGGGTCCCATGCGGCCCACGCGCGCTGCCGCCCCAGCTCTGGCGCGTGCCACGGGGTCCCTGCTCCCGAGACGGACCGCGGGCCCCCGCCTCCGCCCTCACAGCTTGGAAGCGGAGGTAGGCGCGGCGCCCTCTTTGAAAGGGCAGCCAGGACGGCGGTTTCTCCATCAGCCTACACTTTCTGCTGATTTCTGCAGCCTCTCTCCCACTCATCGCCCCCCGTACAAGGGATGAAGTGGTGCGCGGTCTGTTAAAAGTCCCGCTGCGACTCCGGCTATCAGACACGTTTTGCAGGAGTTTGCATCCGAGAGAGAGGACGGCGGAGTGTGGGTTTGAGGGGGTCGAGGCCACTAGAGATGCCAATTATGGAAAATCATTGTCGTTTCCCATTTAAAGGCACAAGTGCGATCTTTGGGTGCTGAGCCGAACGAATCCCTTAGGAACGCCCTAGAAGGGTTTAGGGACGGTTTCGAAACCTCGGCGATCACATCCACTCTCATGACGCTCCTAAAACTGATGCATTTTCATTTGTGGTGTTTGTCAGATAGGCTAGACCCTGTAATCGACTCCCAAGAGTTCCTGTTCTCTACCCTCTCCATGTTGCACACTGAGGCTTTTTCACATTTCAAAGTTTTTAGTTAAGAGTTTTTTTTTTTTAAGATAAAATAGTGTTAAAACTTAAGGGAAAATTACTTGTTCGCATATTTTCTTTAGAAATGGAATGTTACATTCTTTCCTACTGTTTAGAAGTTTTGTAATGTGATAGAAGCAGATACCATTAACAGCATTCTTTAACTGCATTGATTTCCTGACCTGCGGCTTTGTAAATGGGCAACAAAGCAGGAAGTGAAGAACTTTAATAGCGCTGCTTTTTTTCTGTATAATTTATTTTCTTTAAGGACAACTTCTACTGAGCCGCTTTCCCAGAGTCACATTTTTACTGTTTCTTGCTTAGTTTTTAATGTCTGAAAACATTTTATTTCCCATATAAAACGTCTTTTGAGTAACTGAGATACTTTTTAATCTCCTTTTGAACTGTAATAACCCTTTTCAAAACCTTCTGTGAAAGGCAGTTATGATAGAATGCTGTGGTTTTTAGAATGTTGCCAGGTTCTCTGTTCTTCCCCCATTTCCTCGTGTTGTTAGTGCACGAGTCTCTCTCCTAAAATAACTAATTTCTTTCTGTAAACCTAGGTCAATGTAATTAGGTGAAAGTGTCTTAAATGGAATTGTACTTATACTTTTGGTTTCAGTAAGATTTTCTGATATGATCATGATTGTTTATCAGGATGTTTATTCCTAATGGCCTATCTTTATATTAAAGAGGAATGTTACTATAATTGGAGTCCATTACTTATTTCTTGAGCCACTTGTTTGTTGCTTTGTTATATATTAGGTTTTTCCGGTAACTCCCAGGTTAGGGCACTAGTCCCCTCTACTACTCTAATTTCTTTGTAATCATAGAACTGCACTCTGTCTCTAGAGTTTAGATAATTGGGCTTTCAGTCTCTAGCATAGAAGCTTTGGGAAGAGAAACCAGACTCATATAAGTTTTGCTTCCAAATGTTGCATCACTCAATTACAGTATAAATTCTTGTTTTGTTGATGTGTCATCTAGGACAACTATTTATACACAAATGATGAAATTTGTGTATAAGTCAGCCTAGTTGCTGATTTCATAAGACTGAGAAACTACAAGTTTTGGGAACACTTTAGAGCAATTTAACCCCATTGGCTTTTATCTTATCCAATATGACTGGGAGGTGAGATTTCACATAAAATAATTTTTTGACATCTGAATCTTATCTCATTTAACTTCCTTGATTTTTTTCCAAAAGTTATCTTTCATTAACTTTTTAAGAGTATACTAAAAAAATTTATAGATTTTTTTTTTTTTGATAAGAACATTAATTTTTCTCTGTTGCAGAACAGTTATCCTCAGAAACTGAGTCCTAAGGCTACCGGCCTCTTAGCCAAGATTACCAAAAACTGGTATGCTTATTGAGAGTTTTTCTGCCCAATTTAAATTTTTTTTCAGTCTGCTCCCTCTTAACAGAGCCGATCTTGCTTATATGCAATTCTACCTCCTCTTTCTTGTTTGTTTCAATATGGAAAACAGATCATCAAACTTATAAAATGTTATGTTACAAGATAAGGTAACAGTGATCTTTTCTGGGAAGGGAAAGTTAATTTTCACTTAATTTTATTCTGAGTACATGAATCGCTGTTGAAAAAATATAAATGAGCATAGATGATCCTTTAAGAAATTTTTGTTCTGAAATTTGCAATCGACAATTGCATTACAAAACATGAATAAATAACCTCTGAATAAGAGCCTAAGGGTCCGTTTATATAGAATGCTAACTTTAGTGTATGGGCTTTGTGACATCTCTTTTGTCTCTTTCATAACCTTTGTTTCTTTCAGGATTCTAAGTTATATTTTGGATAAATGGCTCCTGAACAAATAAGGTGTTACCATATAGTATTTATAGTGGTGAACTTAGCTGTTTGGCAACTACATTAAAAAAGTAGAGATGGTTTTTTCTTCTTCAGCCTGTCTTATAACAGATATCTTTAGTGTTCAGATTTTGCATTTTAGCTCTAATTCAACTCTCATTTTATGGAAGAAGGAACTGACACTCAGATATAATTATTTAGACAGCTAATATGTGACTGGTAGGAGGTAGGACCCGGCGTCTCCTGACTTTCAGTTAAGTACTGTTTCTGCTCTGTTAGATAAGGTGTTACCTTTCCTTCTCCATGCCTTTCTCTCTCTCTCTCTCTCTCTCTCTCTCTCTCTCTCTCTCTCTCTCTCTCTCTCTTTTTTTACCCCCCTCCCCCGCCTTTGGTTCCTTTTATTCATTCTACAGATATTTATTAATAAAGAGCTGGGGCATGAGCATCAACAACAGAACTTTTCCCTTATAGAGAGAACAGTTTAGAAGGAAAGACAAATATAAATCAGTCAGTATAAGGTTACAGCTGCGTATCTATAACCATGCCTCCCTGAATGTGCCCGATCTCATCTGATCTTGGAAGCTAAGCAGGGTCGAGCCTGGTTAGTACTTGGATGGAAGACCACCTGGGAATACCAGGTGCTGTAGGCATTAAAAATACATATATATATATTACAGCTGTGATAACTGCAGAGGGCAGGTGTACAGTGCAAGGGGAACATTTGCACATGTTTGAACCTCTGCCTGAAATGCTCCCTGCAGATATCTATATGATTCACTGCCTGATTTCATATATATCTCTGCTCAGATACAACCTCATGGGAGATGACTTCCCAGGCCACTGTGTCTAGAATAGCACTCCCCCCTCCCTTTACCTGATTTTTTTTCATAGCACTTGAAATTTGCTTACTTTTTTATCATTATATTCTCCCACTAGAATGTAAGCTTCATGAGAGCAAGAGCTTTGATTATTTTTATCACTCTTATCTCCAGTGTTAAGAACAGTGTGTAACACACATTAGGTGCTCAATAGATACTTGTTGAATTAATTAATATAATAAGGGAAATTGATCTGGTCAGGAGATTTAGAAAAACTTCACCAAAGAAAAAAGGATTGAGCTGAAATCTGAAGGAAAAGTAGGAAATAACTTGAAGGAAAGAGGGAAGGAGTTGGGCAAGAATGCAGCCTCCGTGAGTGTGAACAGGCCTTATCTCATTTATTAACATCCCCAGCACCTGTTACATATTTGGTGTTCAGTAGACATTTTTTCAATGAAACAAATGAATAAAAAGTTGTCTGAGGTAGAAGAGACAACATGCAGTGGCCATATGGGTGAGGAAACGCTGATTTTCCTGAAAGCAGAGAGGGCCAGTATCACTGGAGTGCAGAGGGCAAGGACAAGTAGCCTAGTGTGATTGATACGTGTCAGGAGAAGTAAGCAGGGAAGATTATAAGGAACTATTTTGAACTGACCAAAGCAAATGATAAACTCAGTATTTTTCTCATCATTTACATTGCATTCCCTTTGTAAATTTAAAGTTCCCCATTTGCTATAAATTAAAAGTGTAAATTTTCTTCCTGTAACTAGCATTAAGGACTAAATAAATGCGTTCAGAATTGACATGACCTACGTCAGCAATCTAAATGAAAACTACATCTGCCAAGCTACCGTGTCAGTGGGTGTCTTTGATTATGACTTTTAATTCACAGAAATATATCAGTAGTATAGCAGCCGTTAACTCCTTTACTATTAATTTTGGTATGTACATGTTAGATTTTGTCTTGGTGACTTTTAGACCTACAACTTGCGAATTTTAACTACATCATTGGGAAAAAAAAGACGTTATTCTCTAAGCCACTGTAATTGCAGAAATATGGGTCATATAGAATTCAAAGTAAATTGATCATTTATTTCTTTGCTTAATTCTAGGCCATTGATTAACTATGCTTATTCAAGAAAGTTGTTTCTACTCCCTGATGTATGTGAAAACACTTTGTAAAATATAATGCTTTGTATGTATGTGTAACTTTAGAAACTATTTCACCTGTAGAATGCATCTGTTGCTTGTGATAATGTCTTAAAAATAGTAATAACACAGAATGATTGTATCTATTGTCCTGCACATTTTCTAGTGTATAGGAGATTTGAGGAGGAAACCTTGCTATAGTTTTGCCAACTATTTAAAGCCCACTAATAAAATTAAATTGATTAAATTAATTGACAACTCAGTAAAATCAATTGATTAAAATTATTAACTACAGATATCCTTGGACACTTTTTCTCACTAGTTTTGTGTGTATTGGGATGTACTTACGTACAAAGAAACAGGAGCTGAGCTGGAGAGATTTTCCCAAAGGATGAGGCTTCTGAAGTCCAGAAAAGCTGACAGTGTCGAGTTTCTCCCCATACTGCTTTTCAAAGCTGTAAAGATCTGTGGAGTAAATATAATACTAACATCTGAAGGAGCATTGGTTGTGCAGGCTGGGATACTCATTAGAAATGGAACCAGTAATTAGGGAATGCAGCAATATGCTAGTGATACATCAGGGCTTTGAAAATCAGTATTGCTTTACTTTGCCTTGAAGATGCTACAGAAGACTTATTCTGAGACTAGATAACTTACACTTCAGAAAATACTCGCTTTCAATACATTTGGGGGGATGTGTATGTGTTGTTTTGCTTTTTCCTTCTGGGATTATAAGTAATGTTCAGACTTAATATTAATAAAAATAATTTAATATTTCTATTTGACTTATTTACTTTGCAGCTTTGATTAGTTTGTCCTTTGGAGGAGCAATTGGGTTGATGTTTTTGATGCTTGGATGTGCCCTTCCTATATACAAGTATGTAAAGTTTTTATCTTTTTGAGTGTATAACAAAGTTTTTTTTTCTACTTTTATAGCTTAATTTTTTTTAACTGCTGTAGAAGTAATCCTAAGAAATGTTCATTTACCAAGGACAAAAAGTTTTCACTTAAAATTTGTTTGTAAATATTTTACGACACCAAAGTGCAAAAGAGACTTTCGGTTATTGTTCCCTAAACTACTGCTAAGTTTGTAATGGTAAGATAGCAGCAATAGAATAGTCCAGCGCCACAGCTCATTTTGGAGCCCCTACTGATGAAATTAAATACAAAGAAATTAAAAATGTCTTTTCAGCAAAAAAATACCATAGGCAGAGTCAAGAGACAGTTAACTAAGAAAAAAGTCATGTAAGCAATTACTTTTCTTAGAATAGAAAAAACCTTTAAAAATTAATAGGATAAATTAGAAAAATATAGACAAGTCAATAGAAAAATAAGACAAATATGAACAACAAAAATGTTTTCAACAAATATGAAAAAGAACTGCAAATTGCATGTAGCACATGAAAATATACTTAATCTCACTCAAAAGTAAATGAAATCCATTGGCAAAAATAAAAGATACGAGCAAATAGACATTGTCATGTACTATGAGTTAGAGTATAAATAAGTGGTGTTTTAGAGGCCAGTTTGCTTGCAGCTCTCAAAATGTATCTGTTCTTTGAACTAGTCCTTTCACTTCTTAGAATTTTTCATACAAATCTGTTTGCAGAAGTTTGCAAAGATATGTGTAGTTGGATGAGAGTGTAGATGTTCATGGCAGCCTTGTTTATAAGAAAAAAAAAAATTGGAAGCATCCTAAAAGTCTATCAAAAGACAAATGTTTAAATTATGGTACATCTACCAATGGAAACATGAAGCAGTCTTAAAAAGGATGAGGAAGAGCTATAAGTGCTAATATATAAAGTTCAAAATATATTGTTAAATGAAAAAGTGCAGTGATTCATTCATATATTTTAAAGTTTATCTGTATGGAAATATGAAAGGATCCACAAGAAGCTCAATAGAAGAGTGGGTAAGCGAGATGTGCGCAACTTTGAGGTTCCACCTTTTTGTGCTTTTGTAGTGTTTGAATATTTTTCTTTCTTTTTTTTAATTTACTGGGGTGACATTGGATAATAAAATTACAGGTTTCAAGTGGAGTTTGTTCCTTAGCTTTTGTTCATTTATAATTTCTTCTATTAAAATGTTTAGGAAAAGAATTTTAGTAAAAACATAGATAAATCTTTGCTTATCATAAGCCTGTAAGTGTAAGCAAATCTCCACTATAATGTGTAATTCATTTTACAGTAGTTTTAAAGATTGTTTTTAACTTTTTATTTTGAAATAATTATGGACTCTCAAGAATTTACAAAAGTAGTACATGGTGGTCCCCTGTACCCTTCACACAGCTTCCCCCAGTGGTACTGTCTTACGTAACTATAATTATGTTATCAAAACCAGGAAATGACATTGGCACAATACAGTAGCTAGACTGTAGACTAAAAGCTGTCTATTTTTATTGTGATAAATTTTGTGTTCTGGCTGAAAGCCTTCAATATTACTTTCAGTTCATTTTCCGTATTTTGATTTCAGTATTTTGGGAATTCCTGGTGACCTAAGAAAAGTTTGGAGGTGTTCCAGCTTTATGCTAAGATAGGATATCATTGAAGTCAAGGGCACGAATCTTGACTTTTAAAAATTATTGTGTTAATATTCTCATTTTCTGTATGCCTGTTTATTGATAACCTAAAAGGAAAAATATTTTTAATTTTAGACCTTGATTCTAGGTGTTATAATTTATAAAGCATTTTCTTTGGTGATATAAGAAATATTTCATTATTGTGTCATAATTGACATTAGGAATACTGTGACTAAATGTTTCTGTTTTTAGTGTTCAAGTTATAGCTTATTTTTAAACTATCATGTTTTTAGACTACCTTGCAATATTTCTTTGGTCTTTATTTTTTGAAAGTATATTTTATATGTAGGAAAATGACACAGATAGCAAAAACTATATTAACTTATTTTTCTTTTTCTAGCCAATACTGGCCTCTCTTTGTTCTGTTTTTTTACATCCTTTCACCTATTCCATACTGCATAGCAAGAAGATTAGTGGATGATACAGATGCTATGAGTAACGCTTGTAAGGAACTTGCCATATTTCTTACAACAGGCATTGTTGTCTCAGCTTTTGGACTCCCTATTGTATTTGCCAGAGCACATCTGGTAAGTGAATACATTCTTCACTAATGGAAAGTTTCTCGGAGCAAAAAGTTTTTGTTAAATAACATGAAAACGAAAGGAGAGACATAGCAGCCTAGGGGATAGAGATAAAAATCTTACTTTTATTGTTGTTAACTGATAAATACTATATTGGTGAATATGGCTGGGGTCCGCAGCAGTGGTTAGCTTTGCCAATCCTTTGGTCTGAGAGTTGGGCACAACTAACCAACCCAGTGCTGAACAGCCACAGGCCTGCCCTGTGCAGCTTAAAACATGGAAGATCCAAGGAGATTTTGTGTTCTTTGCAAGTGGGAAAGTGCAAAAGAGGAGAAGGGGCTGGGCTACATATATTTTGTTCTTCCTCCCACATTCCCCAGTCACTCACCTCTGGGGAAATACAGCAGGCAGAGAAGAGAGGGACTGGCCACCCTTCTACTTGGATGGGGTGATTACTCCTCCTGCCCCTTTAAAAGAATGTACATGAGTTTGTTTTCACCTCTGATAATTTAAATTTCATCTGTTTCCTAGATAAAATATTAGATTCACTAAGGAAGAGTTGGAGCAAATTTTTTTATAAACAGAAAATTGTGGCATTCTATGCTGCTTCCTCCTAGCCCAGAAGTCAAGTTGCTTTTGAATAGCTAATCATCTTTCCATGACTTTGTCTTTCTTAAGGAACCAGAGATAAATAAAAGTAGCAATATAGAGGCACTATTAAGTGTTCGGTAGGGTAAAAGTTATTATTACAAGTCATGCTTGTTTTAGATCATGACTGACATGACTAGAGCCTTGATTTGCTTTTCATTATCTTTTTGCTTTTTGTGTGTCTATTAACTGAGTGTTTATATCTTATTTTCATAGATTGAGTGGGGAGCTTGTGCACTTGTTCTCACAGGAAACACAGTCATCTTTGCAACTATACTGGGCTTTTTCTTGGTCTTTGGAAGCAATGATGACTTCAGTTGGCAGCAGTGGTGAAGAAATTATTGAACTCTTGTTAAATGGACTTCTTGTCATTTGTTGGCCATCCATGCACACAGGAGAGGGGGCAGTAATGCTGAATGGTATAGCAAGCCTCTTGGGGGTATTTTAGGTGCTCCCTTCTCACTTTTATTGTAAGCATACTATTTTCACAGAGACTTGCTAAAGGATTAAAAATATTTTTTCTTTTAGAAAAGCTTGACTGATTTCCCACTTACTTGTAGTATGCTTTTTGTGGTGTCCTGCTGACTTTAAATATTTATGTGTTTTCTCTGTTCAGTTTTTTTTTTTTTTTGATCAATATGCAACGTTAAACATTTTTTAAATGTAATAAGCATTCACATTGGTTAGCAGTTAGATTTCTGCTGACTGTTACTGGGCTAAAGTATATCCTATCTTTTAAAATTATTTAACCTTTGTTATTACAAAAAGTTATAAAAGTAAGTTTTCAATCAGTCAGGATGACATCACTCCCAATTTTATGCAAACATGCAGACTGTTGGCATACCTTATAGACTATATACTCAGTGCAAATATAGCTGCATTTATACCTCAGAGGGGCCAAGTATTAATGCCCATGCCCTCCATAAGTGTTGCTGGTTTTGCCAGTAAGCAGGTGTTTTGTGAATTGAAAATTATTTTATGAAATTGCTGCAAGGAGTGCTTTTCTTTTCAACTGTTAGAAGAATTTTTTGTTAAATTTTAAGGTAAAAGTGTAAAAACAGATTTTGACATATGGTTTTTATTTATGTCTACAATAGTTAAAATAGAATGAGTTGCATTGTGGGAGGAAGCGATGTTGAAATTCCATTTTTTGAATCCCGTTTCTATTTATAAATGAAATTTTTAGTGTTCTATCAGCCTTTCATGTTTTACCATGGGTAAAATGGACATTCATGGAACTACTACTGATAAGGGAAAGTTGTATGTTTGCATCATATATACCAGAAAACCTTTCCTTGCTCCCTCCTTTTAAATTATTTTGTACAATGTATATATTAAGTAAAATTACTTTTCATATATTGTTTAATAACACTTTAAATTGGAGGTGTGTAACTCACCTGGGAAGGAATTGCTATGCCATGCATTCAGGGTGCCCCCTGTGTCCCACAAGGCCTTGACATGATTAACAAGTGACTTGTTAGTATTGCAGATAATTCACACATCAACAATTTAAGATTTAGACCATGATAATTTTAGTTCTTATTCTCTTAAGATTATATCATATGTAATTTAAAAATATTTAAGACAAGTTTCCTGTATACCTCTCAATTGTTTTGATTTTTATTTCATCATGATCTGCTGTTTCCTTTTAATGGCATTTATTGTGTGAATTAATGCAAAGAAGCCAAATCCAGCTGTATAACAGCTTCAGACACAAACCTAACCCAGAAATTCCCAGTAACCAAGCATGATCAAATCATAGTGGTTATTTGCAGCTCACAATTATCAGTACTTTTTTCAGGAGCTAATTATGAAAATGTTCAAGTTGGTCTGCCAGTATTTTGTTAAGGATATTTGTTTGTATGTTTATTCACTATACTTACAGAAAAATTGTTTTGCCTTCAGACAAAACTGAGTAATCATGACAGCTATCTCTTGTTGTTTTTATAAAGTTTATTTCTCAAGAAAATGGGAACAAATTTTGGGTTTGTCTATCTTCTTACTGAAGATGCCTAAAGGCCACAGGTTTTATAGCTGAACCCAAGTTGTTAACTTTTAGCTGTGAGGTGGGAAGCAGAATGAAATATCTGCATGTGGTTGTCCCATTGCACATTAGGCTGAAAATGGTTTGCAGTGTTATAATATTGTAGACTTAAAGAAGGTACAGGTACACATGAATTAGCTGGTAAAACAGTTGGAAACTCAGTGCCTGTGATCTACTCGATGTTTTTGGCAGGAAGTATATTCTCTGGTCCTTCCCCATTTTCTGTTCTAGAATGTTAGTGCAGTGCACTACAACTGTTTCATTCGCTGGCCCATAGACTTTTTCTAACAGCTGCATATTCTTTCTGTATACTAACTGCTTTGGCAGCATTGTGTCTTTGATCTTGCACACTAGCTTGACATAGTGCTGTCTCAGATTTCTAGTCTAGTTACTTGAGGTATGAATTTTCCATAGAATATACACTGATACTGCATTGCCATTCTTCTATGGAAAGAAGATTTTGATGAAACAATAAAGATTTTAAATATCTATTTTTAGTTTGTGGGTGTTTTTGAAATGAAAATGTACTACACACTTCAGTTTCTGAAGTGCATTATCCGTTTTAATAGTGTGATGTAAAGCAACTGTGACATTAGTTATAACATTAGACTAGCAGAAGTTTCGCTTCCAAATAAAATTGAAACCATAGTAATAAATATTACAATGGAGCCCTATGATTTTGAGCTATAGAAAAGGATTGGTAATCTGGGGAAGTAGAATTTCACCCAACCTTTTATAAAAACAGCCATAGAGGTTTTGTTGACATAAAAAATTTGACTACTGATGATCTAAAATCAAGGTTGTACTAGTTCTTAAATTTCAGATCTTTTTTGACTGCATGTTTTAATATATCTATTACCATTATTAGAGTATTTTGCTTTTGCAAACATTTCAAACAGTTAAAGGTAAAAATTAATCTGTGTGGTACAATGTAAACAGAAAAGTAAAGTACTGTTCTCTTTTATCAGACATGATTCTTGTCCCAAATTGTCCTAATTATAGCTCACATACTTTGTAAAGTTCAGATTATAGATTCTTCGCATCTGCTTTAATATGACTTTGCAGGGCATTGTCAAAATAATCCAGATTTCTTGCATAACTCTAGAATATATTAAACGTGACTGGATTCATAAATTTTAGATAAGTCTTAATAAGCCTGTCAGATTTAACAAGCAGCCATGATGCAGCATTACTGTTAAGTGAAATGTGCGTTTTAGATCTCAGGATGCTTTCTGATGTATAAAATTGGTGGGAAATCAAATTCATATTTTCTCCACATAAACCTGTATTGTCCTTTCTCTCAGTGAAGATTAGAAAATTTATTTTACTACAGGCCTCCTAATTTTCTGGCAGAACATATCCTGTAAAATAAATATTCCAGATAACTGAAGCTTAACTCAGAAAGACCTAACATTTGATAATTGGAAACCTGAATGAAAGCAAAAGATACCATCTGCCAGCAGTAGTGTGCAGACTTTAGCAGATGTTAAGTTCTTCAGGGGCTGACAAGATTCTGCATTCCGCTGCTTCTACCAGATGCAGATTTGTGACTTTGACAGTGGTTTCGTGACCTCGGTGATAGTGGAAAACTTCCTGACATCTGAGTTCCAGGGGTGGTGCACATCTAGTGGAGATCAACTTTTGCCTTTCCAAGCAGTCCACATTCTTTTTTTCTTTTGGAAAAAAAAAAAAAAAATCAAGTGCCAGTGGGGAAAGGTTGATGTTTTCAACAAATGTTCCTGGGACAACTGGATATCCACATGGTGAAGAATGAAATTGGATCCCTGCCTCACACTGTATTCAAAAATTAACTCAAAATGGATCATAGACCTAAATGTAAAAGCTAAACTATGGAAGTCTGAGATTTACATAAGTGTAAATCCTCATGATCTTGGATTAGGCAATGGTTTCTTAAATATGGCAAGCAATGAGCAACCAAAACAAAAATAAATTGTGCTTCATCAAAATTTTTAGCTGTTGTGCTTCAAAAGACACTATCAAGAAAGTGAAAAGACAACCTATGGAATGGGAGAAGTTATATATCTTATAAGGACGAAATATCCAAAATATATAAATAACAACAGTGGAAAGACAACACAATTAAGACATGGGCAAAGCATATGAATAGACATCGCTCCAAAGATACAAATGTCAATACATGAAAAGATGCTCTACATTATTCTTCATTAGGGAAATGCAAACCCAAACTACAATGAGATACCACTTCATACCCACTAAGATGGCTAGAATAAAAGATAAAGTGGCAAGGATGTAAAATTGGAACCTTCATACATTGCTAGTGGGAATTTAAAATGGGGCAACTGTTGTGGAAAACATTTTACAATTTAAAAAGTTGAACAGTTAACACATGACCCAGAATGTATACTCCAAAAGAATTGAAAACATCTATACAAAAATGTATGTGAGTATTCGTAATATCTGAAAAGTATCTGTTCTTTTGTGAAATGTCCAAATTTTTACACATTTTTATTGTATGGCTTCTCAATACTGAGTTGTAAAGTCCTGTGTCAGATATACATATCATTTCTCCCATTCTAAGATTTGTGTTTTGCTTTCTTGATATCTTTCAAAAATAAATTTTTTATTATGATGAAGTTATCAACTTTTGCTTTTAAAAATTGTTAGTACTTTTTATGAGTTTTAAGCATTCCTCGACTACCTCTAAAGTCATGAAGATATTTCCTTCCAGAAGTGTTAGTCTTACCTCTCATATTAAGGCCTATGATTCATCTCAAGTTATGTTTTGTATATGGTATGAAATAAGAATTGAGGTGTTTTTTTTCCCCCTATTAATACTCACTTCCAGCACTGTTTATTGTTAAGACTATCCTCTCCCCTTTAAAGTACTTTGACACTTTTGTCAAAAATTAATTGACCATATAAAGTGTGAATCTAGCTTTATAGTAAGCCGCCTTTTTATTTTCTTTAAAATTGTTTGTCTATGTTAAGTTCTTAGTACATTCATATAAACTTTAGAATTAGCTTGTCAATTTCTATTTTTAAAAAGCCTCTGCAATTTTTATTGGGATTGCATTGAATCTATAGGTCAATTTGGAGGAGAATCAAAATCTTATTGTGTAAATTATCTATTGCTGCATAACAAACCACCCCAAAACTTGTTACTTTAAACCAACAATCATCTATTTAGCTCACAAATCTGCAATTTGTGCAGAGCTTAACAGTGAAGGTTCATTTCTGCTCCACATGGTGTCAACTGAGGTGACTCAACTAGGGGCTGGTAGATCATCTCTCAAGATGGCTTATTTAATGGCAGGCAAATTGATGTTGGCTGTCAGCCGGGAGCTCAGCCAGGATGAAGCCCAAGGGCCTCTGTTTCTGTCCATGTGAATCTCTGCCTCTCCATGGAAATTTGACTTCCTTACTACATGATGGCCTGACTCAAGAGCAGATGTCTCAAGAAAACCAGTCAGAAGCGAATGGCAATTTTATCGCCTACCTTGGGAGTCACACAGCATCACTTCTGCCATATTCTATTGGTCAAGCCAGTCAAAAAGGTACCTTCCCCACACCCAAATTCAAGGGAAATGGCCATAGACTATTTGCTGGGGAAAATGCCAATGTTATTTTGTAAGAAAAGCATACAGAAAGGAATATAGTGTGATGTCCATCTTTAGAAAATGTAAACTGCCACAATATTAAATGTTTCAATCAGTAAAGAGTGTATCTCTCGATTTATTTTATTATTTTATTTTTCTATTTTTCTCAGCAAATGTTTTGTAGTTTTTAGTGTGCAGGTCTTATTTTACTATATCCCTAAATATTTCAGATTTTCTGATGTCATACTAGCACATTCTCAAATCTGAAGTATAAGGTATGTTTCCATATCGTTCCTGTTTAGGAAACTCTATCCAGGCTTTTAATTTATTTAATAATAGGTAAACAATACAACTTCAATTCATGAAAAGTAATATGAAGCAAACAAAGCAGGGTGAGCAGGTGGGAATAATGAGGTTGAGAGGGGGTTTATTTTAGTCAAGGTGGTTCTTCCTGGTGAGGTATCATTTGAGGAGAGATGAGTGATGTGAAGGAGCCACCATCTGTAGATCTGAGTGAGAATATTCTTGATGGAGGAAAGAGCAATTTCGAAAGCTCAGAAACTTACTGTTTTTGGCAGATAGAGGTCAATATAGCTGTACTACAGTGAAGAAAATGCCAAAAGGCAAAGTTGGTAACCAATTAGCAGATAAACTGCATTGTCTTTTGTAAACTAATCTTAGAGGTGACATACCATCACCCCGTCATAATATTTGTCACACAGACCAACCTCGATTAAATGTGGGGAAATGCGAATGGCAGGAAGAGGGAAGGGATCACTGGGGATGATCTTAGAAGCTTTTGTTCTTTTCATAAAACATTGGGGAAGAGAAATTTCTTCATCTGGCGGCTTCACGTGGCCATATTTACCTAGTAGTCTTTTGCATACTTGTTTTCATGTAACTTTTTAAATTTACACAAAAGTAGAGAGAAGAACATATTTGACTCCCATGTCCCCATCATGCCACTTCAATTTTCAACATGTGTCCAATCTGTTTCATGTATATGTTCCCGATTTCCCCTACTCCAGATTATTTTAATGCAAATCAAATACATCATTTTGTCTGTGGGTACCTCTAAAATGTGACCCTTTTTTTGACATAAGCATAATATTACACCTGAGAAAATTAGAAATAATGCTTTAATATACAGTTAGTGTTCAAATTTCCCCTATAAATATCCTTTTACAGTTGGTTCATTTGACTCAGGATCTAAAAGTCTGCACATTTACCTAAGCATATAAATAGAAAAAATTATAAAAAATGTGTTTAGGGTTAGTTATATATTTAAGAAATGGGTAGGAAGTTATTTTTGTTCTTCTGAACATGTTCCCTTGAATTCATATCATTACAGTGTCACCCATTAGGAATGAACACACTGTTCTTTCTATAGGAAAAAACAATCTAAGTTCTAAACAATTAATAAGCAAAGTTGAGACAATCTCCCTTTAGTAAGGTGAAGATACCAGAAAACACCACACATATGTCTTCACACTAGTGGATCACTAAGGCATTCCATATCCTCAGATTGGCCGTGCAACTAAACTAAGGTAACAACAGCATTATACGAACTGTGCAAATTCCCTGCAAGTGAAAAAAATATATAAATATATAATTGTCCCAGTTGTAGCTTAAAAGGTGTTTCTAAGATAGCTGCAGCAAAAACCAAGCAAGACAAAAACACTTCATTAGAAATAATCTGGCATCCCTAGCTATTATTATAATTGTTCCAGGACAAGAGGCCCAAAGGAGATTAATATTGCAACTATGACAATTATCAGCTGCCAAATATAGAGTGAGAAATTAAAACCATTATTAAGGAAAGGGAGAGTCAGGGAAGTTAATAGTGTTCTATTAGTACTAGGGAAATATTGTTTTCTCTCAGTTTTTTAACAAGCCACAAAAATATCACTTTGTTCTTTTTATGTGGTGGGAAACAAGTGGAAGAAATACATGCCAGTTATTTAAAAAACTTTAGACAACAGATTTTCTTTTATTTCTTCCTGCAAAATTCTTGCTGGATGAATAGAGGCAGGTTGGGAAAAAACTGTTTTACTTTCTCCTGTGTTGAAAAATTAACAAAGCACTTACACAGTCATAATGCCTTCAGGTTTAAAAGTAAGGGATATTTTACTTACATCTTGCTTTGGCACACTAGGAAACCTGGGCCTGCAAAGAGAATGGCTGGGGTCACACAGCTGGTTAGTGCTAGCATTGAGACTAAAACAGACTCCCTGCCTCCTAGAGAGGTGCTCTGGCCCCTTCACCTCAGGGTGGCTTTGCTAACAGAATCAGCAGTGATTAGGAATTGAATGCTAAAGTATTAAGACCCATTTTACTAGATCATTTCTTTTGAAATGTTTTGGAAATAGGTGCAGTTCAGAAATGTCACACAATGTAATCCCTGCCCTCTCTGTGCTGAACCAAAAGATAACAGGGAATCAAGTTTCCTGCACCATCTGCTATGTTATAAATATGTAAAAAAGAATCTGTTGGCAGTGACTTGAATCTGCAGTCTTAATAGCTGGCATTTTAATCAGGACAATTACCCATGATTGCCACTTATTCTTTTACAGCAACTGGTCATGGCAATGCCCATCATTCTTTGGTGTCTGCAGTGTCCTATGATTACAGTGGTCAAATCTGTTCTTTCACACCCACGGAAACTGCTTCGCTGTCAACCTGCTCCTCATTGTTAGATCTCCTCCTTCACCCAGGTTTGGCAGCCTGGCTGCCAGGCAGGGCCTCTCAGGTGACTGCAGAGACATCTCTGCCTCCTGGAGGTCGGTCACATGGGCTGAGTAGCATCCCTTGGGCAGAGGGGTGGAACTGGGCCTCATGGCACTTTCCTGGTTGGAAAGATCTCCTAATCCTTGCTGCGGGACAAATTACTCAAAAGAATCTGGGCTTCCTTTACCATGTTCTCATGGAACTGATGAACAAGGATTGATGAATCAACAGACTGGATGTGTATCAATGAACACTCCCTGCGTCTGCATACGTAGAAAAAAATGCGATTGGACTGTCTTTGGAGAAGTTTAACAATTGGGTGGATCTCTAAACCTAGGTTACCCATTTAAAGTGTCTTGCTGCCTGTTGGTTATGACAGTTGCCAACAGAGTAAAATTAGCAAGGGTGAGTGGCTGTCTATGCATAAGAGGGACAGGGCTGCCCTGTGAACCTAGCTTATTCAAAACAATAGGTTAGGAGGTGACCTGAAGTTTTCACAGAACATTTTCTAGGCAATGCTATTTCAATAGACAATGATATCTATAATTCCTTGGTCCTCTTAGGAAGGCAAATTTTGTGGCTTTATGTTAAATATTTTCTAATTAAGCTTTGTCAGCATTCTGAACTTTTCAGTTATCATGGCTTATCGCATTTTCAAGGATTTCTTAATCACCAGAATTTTACACAACAATGTTTTCAAACAACTGAGAGGCCCCCTTCTACCAAATCTCGAAAAAATGTTACAGAAAGAGCTTCTGCCAAGCCCTACAGAGTAATTTGACTCATAAGAGATGGGAGGCCAGGGATCAGAATGTATACGCCCAGTGTGCACTGTTTCCATGAGTCACTTAGCTCTAGTAGTACTTTTGGCCTACAGATCCTAATTCACTTGTCCAGGGCTACTGCCTACAGGACAGAGACTGCTGGCCCCTTCCATGCATTTGTGGAGGATAAGCATGATATGTTCAAATAATATTCTGGTTGGGCAAACAAATGGGCCAGAACGAGACAGAAAGCAGGTGTGTCATGGGGACCACTTCTAGATCAAACAAAAGGAGAAAAATATCAATCCAGTTCTGGAAGCAAGGTTAGAGCCATTAGATTAATAGTAAAAGAGGTGAATAAGTAGATGCTATCAGTCATGTGTCCGAGGGAATTGGGGAGGTGATGAGCAGGGTCTTAGGAGTGGCAGAATCAGTAACTGAAAGGCAGGGAAACTAAAGTTGCCATTTGCTGAGGGAGCATCTCGGGCAGCAGTCTGGAACAGAAAGAATTAAGTCCTAACAGAGGGAATGAGGACTGGGAGACAACAGTCTCTCTATTCTCTACCCTTCTTAGATCCCAGGGTCCCCTTTGTGCAGACAAATGGCCCCTGCTGGCTTTGACGGTTTTCCTTAGGTTCACTCTCTCAAATCACATTGTTCTTTATACTGTCCAGTCACATGAAACCCTTCCTACAGGATACAAATAGAAGGGGAGGAAGTAGATGTCCTGGTTTAACTAGAGGAGCAGAAATTGTTCCTCACCATTGACAGAGACCAAAGGTCCATAGATCTGGAGGCCAAATTGCACTTTAAAAGCCTCCTTATGCAACTAATTTTAAAGATTGAACATTCTCTTGTAAGCATTTCCCTAATCATTAAAATTATCACTCAAAAACATTATTGAAGTGTAACATACATACAGAAACTTATGTATATCTTAAGTGTACAGTTCAAAGGATTTTCATAAACTGAATACATACATCTGTGTAGCCAGCTCCCCAGAAGTGCCTCTCGAAAAAACACCCATTTTAACAGTTCTGTAATAGTCTACCATATTTGTTTACCTATTCTCTTAATGTTGACAATATTTTCTGTAATAAATAATACTGCAATGATTATTTAAATTTTCTCCCAACTTATATACACCACCACCACTACCCCATTTGCCTTTCTGGATTGAAATCTAATGATCACTATTTTAGTGACATGTTTGTAATGATCTTAGAGTCATTTAACATTTCCTTGGCTATCTACTGTTTCCCCCTTGACTGTTCTCAACCCTGGGAAATCCCATTTGTCCATGTTGTCTCCTTTGAGCTATTGAATGTGGTGTGAGGAAGTACTGAACTATGATGGTTAAGACCATCCCACATTCATGTCATCTGTTCATCAGGGCCCTCGCTGCTTGTTATATTATGTTCTGTGTGCTAAGACTGGGCAGTTTGCTTGCCTTAATGTTAATGAGTGATATTGACCTATAACTTTCTAAATGATCTTTAACTTCTAATATTGATTCATTGATTTTTAAATATTAAAAGTTGCAATTTTATATTTTGAGAAGGATGGAAATGATTGGTTTTGGAAGCTCAGATACTTATACAATGCTTCTTATGGTAATGTAGATGTCATCCTGAGTAAACAGATGATTTTAGGCAATACACAAATAAACATCTTTCATCTAAACAAATATGTGTTTATTTTAGTGAGTACTAGAATAAAACATAATTAGTACACTACACACAATTTCCACCAATGCAGTTTCTTAAAAAGAGGGAAGGTTTTTAAAAGGAAGTTGAGTTAAAGTCGATTTAAAGAAAACTAGTAATTATATAACAGTCCAGGTGACCTGCAGGTGTGGCAGTGCTGTGAAAGTGCAAGTTAAATGACATTGCTTCACTATAACTCTCAGGTGCTGACATCTTTCTCTCGGTGTATTTTAAATCATAACAGAGGAAGAAAAACAGTGAGGTATTTAGGATATGCCAAGAAAAAGGAAGCAGACCCTCAAAGTTGTACTCAAATAGTGTTTACTTCTGGTATTGGTCTCTTCATGTGACATATTTCATGAATCGATTTTTTATTTAACAATTTGTAAGTTGTTATCCAGTCTTATCTGGATTTTAAGTTTATTAACATAGCTCTGAGTTGATATCAGCCTTTTCAGTTTTAGACCAAATTTATCAGATTAGTAGGGATGAGTCTCTAGATCATATAACAAGTCCACATAATATGATTTAGGTATTGTTTTGATGTTGTTGTTGTTGTCTTGCTAAACTCACATTCCAGGATCAAGTGAACCAATCATACACTCAATTTTTGGATGCCCATGTACATACCATTTGCCATTGGGTACACAGTACCTTATATTTTTATGTATTACTTTACTTAAACTTTGTTTCCACAGTGAAACTGTAAACTCTAAGGGAAGAAACCATTGTCTTTTTCTTTTGTGGATCCCTAATACCAGTATAATAGCTTGTTAAAGTAGATACACAAATTTCCACCGCAAGGCATCAGGTATATTCAGTCAATACTCAAAAAGAAACTTTTGTTATGGAAAAATTTAAACATATGCATCATCGACACACCATCTGTCACTTTCTAAATTTTGTTTCATGGATGTATAAGATGAAGGCTGGGGAAAGACGTCAGTTAAATTTATACTTTCTCTTCGCTAATAGAAGCAGCAAAATACAGTATACCATGGGAAAGATACTGTTGTAAGAATTACACAGCAGCCAGAGAGAGGAGAGGCTCCTGACTTCCACAGCCAGCATTATATAGGCAATGATGAGCTGGGTGTGGGCCCAGGTGAGAGTTCTATAGAGCAGCCATAGTGGCCAGGATCTGATAAACAAATTGGCAAAGGTGTGAATCAGGTAGTCAGCTTCCACCATCACAGCCCAGCAAAGGAACCCAAACACCTGTCCTGGATGGAGTCCATGCCACCAGGCAGAGAAGGCGAATGTCTGCAACAATGGCCAGGCCCCGCTGTGCTGGAATATGAGGCGTCTGAGCCACCGAGCTGTGCTTTGGTTCCACCTCCTTGTAAACAGGGATATCCTATGGGTTGTTTCCAGTGTCCAAATGTCCGCATCAGGGATGTATCCCTCCTCACCAGGGCTCTGACCAAGCTCAAATCCAAAGCCTGCTGCACAGAGGAGGGAGTCATCCAGGAGCCAGTGAGAGTAGTAGGTGAGTTTGAAGAGCCCGGCTGTGGACCACATGACATAGATACACTGGAGTTGGTGGCAGTCAGCCAGTCCCACTCCTGCACTCACCACCCCTGTCAAAACCACCTTTAGTCCCTCTAGTCCTAGAATCTGCAGACCCCTCCAGGTCAGAGCCCAGAAAGAGTGCCTGGGATATAAAGAGCTGGACCCTTGAACACGAGCCTGAAACCTCTGGAAAGAACACAAAGGGCCCCCTAGGAGAGCAGGGAAAAAGAGCAAATAACTGAAATAGGGCAATGCCTTACACAGATGCTCAGGCAAAAAGCTCCTGCTCCTGATGCCTCCTGATGCTGCATCCACTTTCCCCTCACAAATGTCCAGCGAGAGGGATGTGACCCTCTGGGTCAGGAGCATAAGGGAAGAAAGAGTGATGTAGAACCTGAAAGAGATTTTTTTTTTTAATGTAAAAACACTCCATATTTCTTTTATCCTATCCAGTCCCTCACACATGACCCCACAGCAAATGGGGGTCTCTGAATGATTAAGACCAATCTCATGACTTGCAGTGTCTCCACAAAGACTCTTGGAATAATTTAGAACCACAGGCTACTCTGGGCAGGATCAAAAGGTAAATGGGGAAGTTAATCATTAGTCAAACAGGCAAATAAAAGAATGACAAGGAATCTTGTAGGGAAACATTGATTATAATATTTCTAAAAATAGCTTGTAAAGATTAGGATCATGGACCTGGGAGAAGTTTGCCAAAGAAGAAACAAAAACTTAGCAATGAGGAGATGATGGGAAGTTGAAGATTTTAAACATGAACTGGTCCCTAACGGTGAGAGTCTGCAGGCTTTGGGGTTCGAGCTGAGGAAAGGTGAGTCAAGCTAGAGGTTCAGGGCGTGCATTGAGTCATTAGCCATTTGATGCATGTTCTTAACCGACTGCCTGAACTGTTCCTGCTGTACCATCACAGGTAGGGAAGATGGCGCTGGCAGGATTATTGTGGAGAAAATTAATGAAAATTGCAGCGACATGATCTACAATCAGGAATGCTGTCCTGCAGAGAGAAAACAGCACTGTTTCCCAGTTGCTACTGTTTCTATCTGTGTGTCTGGGACTTAAGGACACCTGACCTCCTCATTTGACTTACCCTGATGGTAAGCAAAGTAGCCTCCAATGCCACCAAACTCTGTTCACTCACCTTCTGCTAAGGACTGAACATGTTCCCCACAAATCAATATGTTGAAGTCCTAACCCCTAGTACCTCAGACTGTGACTGTATTTGGAGATACAGTCTTTAAAGAAGTAATCATGTTAAACTGAGGTCATTAGGATGGGCTCTAATTCAATATGACTGGTGTCCTTAATAGGAGAAGAGATTAGGACACAAACACACACAGAGGGAAGATCGTATGAAAACACAGAGAGATTATGACCATCTACAGACCAAGGAGAGAGGCCTCAGAAGAAGCTGAACCTATCAATACCTTGATCTTGGACTTGCAGCCTTTGGAAGAAATAAATTTCTGTTGTTTAAGCCATATGGTCTGTGGTACTTTGTTATGAAAACCCAAGAAAACAAATGCAGCTTCCCACTTCAGCTCTGGCTTAGCCTTCCTCTTGTCCAGCTAGATCCTGCTGGACTTGTTTCTCCAGTCCTTATCCGGTCCTGGCTTCCTACTGGAATCCTAATTCACCACATCCCAGTTAGTGTTCTCTACTTCCTACCCACCTGCCATCTTCCCTTTTCTTCAGAGAAGCAAACCCTGAAGCTTTGGTGAAATAGTTAGAATAAAGAAAGGGATTCTGGGTTTGGTAGCAATGGCAAAGTGAGTGAGTCAATGGCAGGCTAGAATCAGAGAGGTGGCCCACCTCTACAGATCAAAGCCCTGGTTCTCTGAATGACCATGGACAATAGGCTTCAAGAATGTTTCCCCCAATCTTGGTGATCTCATGACTCATGAAGACACTTCTCTACACTGTAATCAGTTCTTGATTTTTTCCCCTAGATTGGGTGACTTTCCTTCTTCTGGGAGGATGGAACAGCTGGGCCTCAAAGTAAAACTCTTACACAGCCAGTGCCATGGGAAGGCAACAAAGGTTTACAGGGGATTTATACCTTCCCTGTCCTGCTAAAGGGGAGGGCAGGCTGCTGGCTGTGAGTTAAACCACCCATGTGAGGTGAGCAAACTGTTCTTAGTCACTGCAAGGCAGGCCTCATCTGTGGGCGGTGGGACTGCTGGGTCAACCTCCTTCTCAGGCACAATGATAATTACAGGTAAGTGCCAGACACTGCTTCGTAGGTAACACATTGTAGTTATTAGTAGTCATATAATTACATTAATTCATTATCTCTAAAATAAGAGTCTTGCAAGACAGATTTTATTAACCCTTCCCCACCCCTTCACCCCCGCCCCGCATACCCAAACACGCGTTTTTTGTTTTTTGTTTTTTTTCAGAAAAAGAAATCGAGGCCAAGAGACGTTAAATGATTTGCTCAAGGCCACACTGCTCAAAGGTGGAAGAATTCACATTCAAACACCACACCCAGTTTTCTGCATTACCACCACAATGCAAGCTAACTTTTGATCAGCTCAGTACAACCAAATGAACAAACTGCTTTACCTCGTGGAAGGAGGCTCTTGCAGATAATACTCAGTGTAGTGCAGACACAGGTGACACAGCGTCTGCCAGGTCATTTGAAAGAAGAAAGTCCACCTGTGGACTTCCTGTGGGCTGAGTGAATAGATCAGAACCACGGCACACAGAGCAGGAATGAAGACAAGCACGGCGAAGGAACCCATAGCAGTCAAAGCCAGAGCACCTCCTCCAGCCGAGAGAAAGAGGTACCTGAAACAACAAGGACGACCTGTGAAACTGACTTAGAACAGTGTGACAGTAGGTCACTTCAGACGCCATCTGGGTAACCCAATTGAAGTAGGCCTCCCATAACACCCAAAGAAGTTATATTATTATCACTCCAAAATCTTCCTTTTGTTATTCTGAAGGAAAGAACCATGCCGGGAAAGAGCCACGGTCAATTTGTGAGTCACTACCTCAAGATAGAAACCTTGATTCCTGCCTTAGTGACCCTGGGAGCCTCTTTTTAATGTTCACCATTCAAGTAGGAACAATACCTGCCCCTAACAATCCTGTGGGTGACAGGTCTGGAAGGCTTCCTAGTAAAAACATCTTCAAAATCTAGTGGTATGAAAAGTGATGTCAATCTGGTGTTGAGGATCTAGAGAAGCTCTCTAGGCAGCATCTCACTGAGATGTATCTTTTCCTTTCCATAGGGTTGCACTGCCCTCAACCTTATAGAAGACAGAGAGAGAGAGAGAGAAAGAGAAAGAGAGGATGGGGTGGGGGGGTGGTTCAGTGCCTCCCTTTGATAGATGTTTGAAAACTCTAATAGAAAATCTTTATACCTGCTTTAATCCTCCCTGGGCCATTCCTATGCTTCCTTAGAGCCTATGCTTGGGGTGACTCCATCCCACAACCACTGTTAACAAACTTTTACTTCTCTGCTGTGCGAAAATAAGGGGAACACGTACTCCTTACACAACCAAAGTGGAAGCAGAAGCAACACTCTATGCAGAAGCAACTGCCCTAGGGATTTGTAAACATTAAAATGTCTATACATTTACAATGTAGGATGCATGAATTTTTTAAGTGCTTATTTTATCCTAGGCATTGTGCTAAGAAATTCCTTTATAAGAAATATCTTTATTTAACACTTAAAATAACCGCATGAGATAGGTGTTATTATTTCCATTTTATACATAAACCCAAGAGAGTTCATTCAGATGTACAAGGACACCCAGTAAGTGAGGGGGCCAGAATGCACCAGGCTGACATTCTTAATCCTATGGGAACTAACCCTTATCTTGCACTTGTTTTGCTTTATTGTTTGTGATTCTTTCTCGATTAAAATTTTTTTTACAACTGCCTCTCTTATCTCCTAAATGAAGGTAGGGGTTGGCAATCAGTTGTGAACATGTAATAACACTCCATAGTTTAACAAAACTCAGCAATCCTAACTAATTGTTAGGTACAGCTAGATTTCACTTAAGAAGCCCCCAAATATAAGTATCCTAATTTCCAAAGTAAGCAAATTATTAGGATGTAATCCTTTGGCAAAGGATTTTCACTTTTCAAAAAGACATTCCACAAATCTTTTTTAAAAATAGAAACTCTAATGTATTGAGTTTATTAGCTATAAAAAATCATTTCAATCAAGTTATCAAGTATTTAGTGACAATAATTTTTGAACCCCAGATTTAGAGCTAATCTAACAAAATTCATTTTGACTTATTTCATTTTTATCAAAAATCATACAAAAACATTTTTTAAATCACATTTAAGTGATATATTTAATAAAATTTAATTTTATTGAAAAAGATAGAATTCCATGAGATTCAAACTATTCCAGGACATCTGGGGCATATGATTAGTGCATAGATGCAGGCGTTTACGTCATTCCTGTATCACTTCAACATCCATCTCCCCAGTTTATGTGCATCCTTTTCCCATTTAATGTGAACTTATCGAACTTTGGCTGAGTCAGTGCAGACATGATGTCAATTTTTGGTTCAGTTTTACTCTATTAGACACATTCATGATCAAGTAATCAATAATCAGTGGCAGTAAAAACTTAAAAACGACCAGTGTAATTAATATTTAATCTATACATCTGCATTCTGATCTGTGCTTTTTGACCTATTATAGTATTCACAGATGTAAAAGAAAAATTAGCCATCAAACCTACCTGGCATTAGTGGAAAATGAATCCATACTGCAGAGATAATTAAACAGAAGTGCAAAAGGAAAAGCGGCCCCTTGATAAAGTGAGACGGGATGGAGGAAAAACAGCTGAAGCCAACCCATTATGAATTGGAACAAAAGATACCGTCCTTTCCAGAATCCTTAACTGGTGCCTTCTTGCAATGGGAACCTCAACAAGCTCTCTTTGATCTTTTTATATGGTTCAGGAAGACCTGAGTGAGCAAAAGGCAAACAAAAACACTGGTGATAGCAGCATAAAAGTCGGTTTTCTGATAAAGGAAACTGCACTATAGAAACCAAAACGCATTTGGGGTTATATTACTTAATAATGACATGTACTAAAAACATTGCTTTCAGAAGTTCTGGTTTTGTTTAGTTTACACACCACAATATTTGCCTTTCCAGCCATCTGACTGTCATATTTTCTTCACTAAGTTAATGGAAAAAATCTCATTTTCCAGTTGTGGACAGACAATTCCTCAGCCTGGGGATGGAGAACAAGAATGTGAGCATGAGGAAGGGAGGTAGATTCACAAAGAGTAAGAAAACCCCTCCTGCAACCTCCACTGTCTTCCGTATGCTATCTCCTTCTCCTTCTCCTTTTCTCCTTCTTTCTCCTTCTCCTGCTCCTGTTCCTGCTCCTGCTCCTGCTCCTCTTCCTCCTCCTCCTCTTCCTCCTCTTCCTCCTCCTCCTCCTCCTTTTCCTGGAATACTTGTCAGTACAGAAGAATTGAGTTGCAATCAATTCGTTATGGAAAAAAATTATGCGTTTTGTCATTGCATTAAATATTTATTATTCTTACTTGTACTTTTCTTTTTCTATTTTGGAATCAGTACATTTTATTTTCAGGTCTCAAACATTTTGCAGATTCCTAAAAAGTCTATAGGTCCTAGACACTGTAACTAATGTTGATAAAATGGTCCTTCTTTTAAACATGCTGTGATGGTTAATTTTGTGTCAACTCCATTAGGCTATGCTGCCCAATTGTTTGGTCAAACACCAGTCTAGACGTAGTTATGAATGTATTTTTTTAGATGAGATTAACATTGAAATGAGAAGACTGTGAGTAAAACAGATTACCATCCGAAATGTGGGTAGGCCTCATCCAATCAGCTTAAGGCCTTAAGAGGAAAGATAGGTTTCCCAAAGTGATTATGCCTCAAGACTGTAACATAGAAACCCTGAGTTTCCAGCCTGCAAATTTTGGACTTGATACCTCACCATCATCTCTTCCTGAATTTCCAGCCTGTGGATCTACCTCAGATTTCAGACTGCAAGCCCGTGTGTGTGTGTGTGTGTGTGTGTGTGTGTGTGTGTGTGTGTGTGTGTATCCACTGGTTCTGCTTCTCTGGAGAACCCTAATATACATGATATGGAAGTTTTTCAAATTAATTTAAATAGACATTGCTTGAAAATGGATATATGCTCAGGGAGAATAGAATGTTCTAAATTCATCCTGCAAGATAATGGAAAATATATATATTGGTCTCTGACTTCAGTTCCTGATACAGAGTTCCTAAAATCCTTATAAATTCCTAAATGATAAGAGCAGTAGAAGCATCTTCTGTTCAAATGAGGCAACTCTGGGTGGGCTCTTGGATGGGAGCTGGTTACCAGAAAGACAAAGCCATGATTAGAAGCATGGAACTTTCAGCCCTATCCCTCACAATGACTACCTTCTTGGTAACCAGAGGCCTTAGAAGTACTTTCTGTTGTTCTGACATAATTTTTCTCTTTATGGGTAGCTCTGAGGCTAGTGGCCAATGCTCAAATCTGTCTAAATCTGAGCTTGGTTTAGCATCGCGTTTGAATTCAGAGCTTTCATTTTAGCTATTACAGATAACAATAATGAAGGGATTGTATGTTTAGCATGCTTATTATTTGCACGTCCCTACATATCCAATGAGCTAACTCCTCAGGAGTCGGGTTTACCCTCATCTCTAAATTCCAAGGGTAACTTTTACCTTTAGTAACTAATCACAGGGAAGCTACGGTTTCATACCATGGGTGACTAGGTATCCATCTAGGGATCAAAGTTTCCTCATATCCCACCCTCTTATCCTTTCTCTTCCTAAATTACATGAGCCAAGGTCGTTCTAACAAATTCCACTTCACTCACATCAACTGTAATGAAAAATCTGATACACAGAGTATGTGACATCTGAGACTTAAGAGGCAGAGTTAGGCACCGGACAGGGGATGGAGCCTTTGGGGATGGAGAGTCAGCTTGGCTTCTTGAAGAATGAAAGAGTAATTAGAGAAAGAGGAAGAGGAATATGAAAATAAAGAAGAGAAGTAGGCAGGGGCTGGATCTAACCTAGAGACAGGTTATGGAAAGGAGTTTGGATTTTTAAAGGAACAGGAAGTAAAAACCAGACTGGATTTGGTTTTTAAAAGATGATTTTTAACTATAGGCTTGGATGAGGGTGAGGTGAAGGGATGGCAGAGTGACTTTAGAGGTCAAGGGTAGAAGGAACAAACTATAGGGGAGAGATGGCAGCTCAGATTAGTTTGGAGAGGTGGTAGAGTAAATGATGCCAAGTGAAGAATGCGACTCCAGATGTAGGACCAGCAGAACTTGCCAGTGAATGATATATGTGGAGAGATGAGGAGTGCCTAGGATGACTCGCATTTCTGGCTTGAGCAATTTGGTGAATGGTGGATTCCTTTACTGACATGGAGATCAAAGGACCAACTGGTTGGAGAGAGGACAAGGGCATAAATCGAAAGCTCTGTTCCAGACCGTTTAGGTTTGATAAAACTTTGAGGCAGTAGGCAATCGAATAACCAGGTGTGAAGCTTGGCAAAGAAGACAGAACTATAGAGGTTAACCTTAGAAAACCAGTAGATAGAGGTACTTAAATTATAGAAATGATGAGTTCATCCAGGAAGAGATGAGCTCACTCACTGAACCGGAAAAGGGCCTAGGGCCGAGCAGAAGGAACTTTAAGACCGGGAAGAAGAACGAAAATGAACGGTGGGGCACAATGAGCCCATAATGATGTGCGCTGGTTTGGACTAACCGGCTGTTTTAAATCCGAACCTACGGTCCCTGGACTGCGCTAAAATTAGCATGGCCCACGAACTTCCGCCTGGCACAATGGGGCTTACTCAGACGGAGGCGGCCCTGCCCCGCCCCGCCCCGCCCCGCCCCCGCGAACAGGCCCCACCCTGGCCCCGCCCCACGGGCAGGCCCCGCCCCCGCCCTCTTCCAATGCTGCCAGGCTGTCCAATCGCTTGTAGAAATCATCGCTTTACTCAGGCGGTTGTGTCGATCTCGGCTCCAATTGGAGACCCGAGCCAAACCATGGCGGAGAAGATTCAAAAGAGGTGGGTCTGCTGTTTGAAAAAAGCCTATTCTCAACTCTGCAGAGGTGGAACCTGTTCCTGGTCGCCAATGGTCAGGACTGAGATGGTGTCTTATCTCTGGCACTCGGCCTAAATGGTTCCTTAAGCCCAGGTCTGGCTTCTGCTGAGGCAGGAAAGACAAAATGGGGGTAGGGAGGCCTGAGAATGGATGCGGAACCAGTGCCGGAGAGTTTTTGTTCTTTCATCCTAATCCCACTTTGCCGTCCCCCGGCAGCGCGCCTGCGCGTAAGGGGTCTCACGATGTTGCTGGGAGGTGAGACTGCGTCGCCCCTTCCGTTCTGCTTCGCTGGGTGCGGCTATTCGCCTACGGCTCATAGCTGCATTCTCTGCTGTATGTTCCCAGAAACCCACTTTGGTGTTCCCAGACACCCCGTCCCTTCCTACCTGTTGTCGGTGGTGTCTTATTTGTGTAAACTGTTTTACTGTCGCTTGTCAAAAACGGGGGCCGCGCTGTTGTGATACATTCTGCCCAGCGCGGACACGCTTCTTTGTAAATGGATGAGGACAGGAATTGTGGTTTCTTCTCCAGCAGTCTTCATTGTTTAGGAACTGTTGTTGGTGGACAGGAACGGCTTGGATGAGAGAAATGCTTGTTAAACTATTTCCAAAAGCAGTAGTATTAAGCTTTGCGGTTAACTTCATTAACTTCAGTGCATGTCAGAACAATGGAAATACATGTAGCTGTGTCTAATCTCACAAACATTTCTTGAAGATAAACCTAGGTATTATTAGTTTTTTGTTCGAGGTATATTCTTTTGGGTTAGAGCTTTAAAAATACTTCGCGGTAGAAAGTTTCATTCACTGAAATTTGTAGAAGAAAATTTTGTGTATGTATTCTTTCTTTAGTTGATGCAATTTAAAAAGTACTTTTGATATTACTTTGCATTCACATGAGGGAATATTTGGGGGGATTCTATTATTTCTTTTTTTATTTTTTGGGGGATTCTAGAATATGGAAAATGGAGAGATACTTTAAAGAGTTTGAATCCTGCTGACTCTGCTATATTTCTGGTCTAGAGCTCTCTCATGAGATCCAGATTGGTGTTTTCAATTCCTTGCCAGGTCTTTCTTCTGAATTTTCCTTGGGCTTCTCAAACTGAATTCTTCTAAAATTTAACAGAATAACTTCATTATTTCCTTCCTTTTCTATGAACTGATTGATATTTTTTCAGCTCTTCCAACAGATATGTCAAATGCTAGTAATATATATTTTTTTCAAATGATCCTCACATAATCTTTTTTTTCCCCCCTTGGAGATCTTCCTCTTGAAGCCCTCTATCATCTTTGCTCTCTAAGGCTGATGCACAGCTAATGTTCTGATGTTTCCCTCTGTCCTTGCAGGCTAGAGCCTCTGTTTCTAGAATCTGTCTTGTCTGTTGGTTTTTTATTTAGCTAGGTACATCCTTTGGCAACTTCCTAATAAAGAGTGCATAGGAGATTATTATTCTTTAAGTCCTTGTGGGTCTGAAAACACCTTTGTTTTCCTTCCATACTTGATTGCTAGTTTTGTTAGATAAATAGCTTGAACATCGTTTTCCCTAAGAATTCTGTAGGATTTGTCGTCAGGTCTTTTAGCATCTAGTATTGCTATTGAGGAATCTGATGCCATTCTGATTATTTTTTCCTTAAATGTGTAACTTTTTTGTGGGGATCTGAAACTTTAAGGATCTTTTCCATAGTGTTTACAAATTTCTAGATGATGTTACTTGGCATGGGTCTTTTGCATTCACTGAACTCTTTCAGAATTCAGATTGATACCTGTCCTGGGAAATTTTCTTGTATTATTCTGTGATAGTTTTCACCACAAATATTTCTCTTTTTCTCCTTTTGAGATTTCTTCTATTTGAATTTGAAACCTCATATATTGGTCCTCTAATTTTCTTGCATTTTCTCTCCTATTTTCTATTTTTTTTGCATTTTGTTCTACTTACTAGGTCAAACATTGTGAATATTTTTATGCTTCCTGATGCACACTGGCACAGTGTTTTCAAAGAGGTGTCTGGACAGTGCTACCAGAAGTATCCAAGTGTCTCAGTTAAATTATAGCTGCATCATCATGCATAGCTATTATAAGTAGTAAAAGAAGAACTCCTCATCACCCCAGACAAACTAATATAAGAAATGGGCCAGAATAGAACCATATTAAATATTCTAAGTATTCACATTTATTTCATAAAACATCCTTTCATTTCTTACTTACACTGACTTGTGTCATGTTTCTGCTAGTACAGTATCAAGCATCCTAGATATATATGACAACATTTATGAACACTGGTCAAAAAATACTGTAATCAATGCCATTGTGAATATGGCATAACAGGGTTATATTTGTGATAGCAGGTCATTTATTTGAAGATTGAAATTAATCAGAAGTGATACTAATGAATAATAATAATTTTATCCTTGACTAAAGAGGATTGTTGCCGTACCAATGGGAGAAAATGATTTAAAGAATAAAAAAAATGATTTAAAGGGAAACCAAGGAGTCTAATTTTCATTAAATGATACTTAAGATCTTGTTACAAGAAAGTATTTTTTAGATAAATAAAATTGAAGGGGGAAGACGCTTGGGATCATTATTTGAGGGAGACTTTTTAAGAAAAAATGGAGAAAAGTTCACCCTGCTTATGAGAATGTGTCCAGATCCTCTTTGGCACTTGGTCTTAAGAAAATTTTATTGATCTTTTTGTTTGTTTTATTTATTTATTGAGGAAGGGATGTATTTGTGTTATTCAAAATGCAAATGATTAAAAAATGGTATTTAATAAAAAAAAAATCTATCCACCCTTTTGTCCCTGCTGTCCAGCTCCTCTCTCTGAAGACAGTGAATATTATTAGGTTCTTGACAGTTCTTTCAGCGATAATTTGGAAATATTTAAACAAAAACAGATATTCAGCAGTTACATACTAGTACAGCTATACTCATTGCACTAGTTGCAAATGATGCTCAAAAGTTAGAAAAACTTAATGTACTAAACACTTTATTTTATTAGAATGGCAAGCATGTCTTATGTAAGTTCATGTTACATATAATGAAAATTTGCAATCATTGAGGACATTTAAAAAACATATGAATCTTTCACAGTAAAACATTTAAAAAAATAAGAACTTGCAGTAACAATTTTTTAAGTCAAAGGGGTGTCCAAAAAAGACATGGAAAACAAATAGAAAATATCTTTAAGTTTTTTATACTATCTACTATAAGTTAAAAATAAGCACATACTTTCATACATGAATATTTATATAACTTAAAAAAATAATATGAGTGAATCATTGTACTCTAGATTTCTGGTACTTTCCGGTTGTAAAACATATTTGCTAAAATGAGAAAAAACTTTTTGGAAAATTTATAAATCAAGAGAGTAACATTTGTGTCAACAAAGCTTCAACTGTTTCACATACAAATTTTAATAATTTATTTAAATGCTAAATTCATGGCTTAGAAGATAAGTTGATAGGTTTTGTTGATCTTACAAAGCTGTTAGAACAAGGCAAGGCTGTCTGGCTTCATCACTCTTATGTAATATCGTATTGGAAATCAGCCAGAGCAATAAAACAAGAAATAATATGTATACAAATTGGAAAAGAAGAAATAAAACTGTCTTTAGTCACAGATAACAAAATTGTTGACATGGAAAATTCAGAAAAATCTAGAAAAATTTTACTTGAACAAAATGGATTGCTTAGCAAGGTCACTGGATACAAGGTCAATATACAAAATTGTTGTGTTTCTATATACTAACAATGAACAATGAGAAATCAAAAATTTGAAAAGTCCAAATAGAATTATAGTCAAAATATCTAAAATGGTATTGTTATTTCCTGGAAGTTGAGAGTTAATACCATCACCATAATATCATTACTACTAAGAAAAATTCTTTGCTTACTGAAAACAACTTATTTAATGACTGTCAATTTAATGGGAAAGTCATTTGATGCAGTTCATATTGTCTCATGGCTCAGTATTTAGCTAGATTCAGCTGTGTTCAACAAAAGATCACAGTGGAATATCAAAAAGCAGTAATGAATTTAGGAATTATTGATGTTTTGAACAATTTGCGTTAATTTATATCACTTGATAAGCAGTTTTATATATAGTTAGAAAATAAATAGGAACTTTTGTATATTACACTGATTTCTGTATTAATATTACCTTGCTGGTTGTTAAATAATTTGAATGTACATTCTTTTCCTTCCATTCTACAAAAATAGTGGCGTATTATGCACTGTCCATTTTCTGGCTTTGCCTTTTTGACTTCATTTAGCCTGGAGATCATTCTAAATCGCTACTAAAGGATTATTCATTCTCTTTGTAGTATACTATAACTCATTAAACAGTCCCCTACTAATGGATATCTATGTTGTTTTCTGCTTTTTGGTATTTAGAAACAATGCTGATGTTAAAAGTAAAGGATCCAAAGCCTCTTTTCCCCCCCAATAATTGTAATAAGGCATCATATATGATTTTAGCCCAATGGAGAGTATGCCACTTGAGAAGTCTGTATTAAACCTTACCCTCTTACAGTTTACTTTGCATTTTTCCATCAATTTTTTTCTTAGCCTTTTTTTCATTGCAGTGTCAGAATAGCTTCTGTAACAATATTTTTTAAACCTTACCCAAGATAAATGTTACCTTTTTCTTCCTACAGTGTGAAGATTGCTCCTGGAGCAGTTGTGTGTGTAGAAAGTGAAATCAAAGGTGATGTAACTATAGGTAAGAAAATAGTTCATTGGTTTTGTTTCTTAAGAGTTGATGTGATTTAATTTCTATACTTTACAGCAATTAGCTATTACAGTTGCTTCTTCCACTGATGTCCTAATTTTATTGACAAAACAATGTATTTTCTCCTATATGTGTTTAATATTTCTAAAAGAATGTAATGTGATGGAGTCTATATTTAAACTTCTGTCTGATAAACTGAGGCAATATAATAAAATTATTCATTTGTTTGAGGAACATCTATTGTATACCTACTATGTACCAGGCAGTGTGCTAACACTAGGGATACAGCAGTGAATGTAGCGAAAAAACGTACTGCCTTTGAGGAGCTTGCATTCTACTGGGTATTTATTAAGTCTGGACCATAAAGTCTGATAGGCTTGAGCTAGCATCCTTGTTCTTTACCTTCTGGGTTACTTTGGCTACATTACTTAACTTCACTGACTTTCCTTTTCTCCATCTATGTAAATGTGGGCATCAGGGATCGGTTTAGCTACAAATAAGAGTGGCTTAAACACGCAAAGGTTTATTTTCTTATATAAAAAGTCTGGAGCTAGGCAATTCAGGGATGCTCAGTTGACTGTCCAGGAGTTCCAGTCTTGATGTGATGGCTGGAGCATCAAGTGTAACCTTGGATAAGAAAAAGAAGGAGTGGAAACAAAAAGGTGTACCTCCCAGCTGAGTCAGCTCCCTTTAAGTAGTCTTCCTGAAAGTTCCACACAGCCCTTTTTTGTCTGTCCGATTACTTCACCTTAGTCTCATGGACACATATATCTGCAGGGAAGGCTGGGAAATGCATCCTTAACTGAGCGCATTTTTGCCAATAAAATAGCATTTTGTTACAAGGATAAGGGAAAAATGAATATGCAGTGGCAGTTAGTAGTTACTGTCACATATAAAATATGAGTGCCTACCTCCTAAGTTTTTGAAGGATTAAATAAGAGAATATATGTGAAAGTGATTGCCTAAAACCTAACACATAATAAGCATTCAATAAAAGTTAGCTAATCATACTATTAAATCTTATCAGTGTGGCCTTGCTAGAGGTCAAGTCCAACATTTAAAAAGGAACAATTCAACACGTGACACTTTGCTTATATGAATGTGATTAAGTTCCCCCAAATTCACATTTTACCCAGTTCTTTTACATATGATTTCACTGGATATAGTCCCCTTATAGCTTTATTAGTGTAAGCTCATCCTTATAAGCAGCTGTATGTTACCAGAGTAGAGCTTTCAGTGAACTAAGTACACTTTCAGAGAGAAAATATGCCTTGCTCCCTTACACTAACAGTGTCTTTAATAGAAAAAAAAAATTGTATATTTTAGTTAAGTCTTAGCTTTCAACCACTTAAGACATCATGTCTTATAAAACCAGTGATGATTGTGCCAGTATTACAGAACATCATTAGGAATCTGCCAGGTTGGATTTATTTAATTATTTTACATTGACAGACTTTTAAAGTTTAGAAGGTGACTCTATTTTTTTTCAGTGCTGTGTTAACTCTCTGTTAATTCTTCAACCACTTGCAAACTTTTTATGAGGAAAAATTATCATGGCCACATGTTATCAAAATGCTCTTCTGCATTATTTTTATTCTGGTATTTTTATGGTTTTCATCATGATTCCAGGAATAACATCTAAGATTAGCTCACAAGGTATTCTATAATTAGAAAGAAAGTAACACTAAAGTAATATAGCTAACTAAACTTTTCATTTCTTTCTACTTCTCCATTTTAAATGATAAGTATATAATGTCTACTAAACAATAGTATAGATACCGCTACAGGCATAAATGTACGCACAGTTATACCTATATGTGTTTGTGTGTGTATCTCAGATTTGAAATAACTCCTGTTACTTGCAGAAGCTTTTCTAGATTAGCAGTAAAGTCTTATCCTATGAAAAGAAAAGCTCAATCGCTGGACCACTGTGTAGGATTGGGGCGCAAGGGTATCAGGAGTCAGCACTCTGTTTCCTGTTTCTCCCTTTGTCTTTCACTACTTTGTGCTCCTCCCCCTTTCTTTATCCCTATTATACTCATACTTTCCCTAAATGTCGAAATTATGTAAGTCAATACAGGGATTAAATCTTTTCATACAGTATTTGACCACTACCTGATAAGGGTACAGCTCTAATAGTTAGTTCAACACATATTTTCAATGGCAGTTCAACACATATTTTCAGTGATGGATTATTATAACATAAGAAGTAACAATTTAAAAAAAATGGATCTAAATATTTGTTGCGTTTATTTTTGAACCAGTTTTTTAAAACAAGAAAGTTTGCTCAAATACTTTACAGAAACATCTCAACTTTGAAAATTAAGGAAAAGATTCAGAAGTGATACAGTTACCCAGTGTTCTGTCTTCCACAATTCTTATCTCATTTTTATTATACATTTTTTTAAATCTCTAATTGTATATATAAATATGGAAATGTTCCAGAACTGATATTTAGGTAGTCACTTCTATTAGTTATATTTGGTATAAAATATCTCTCACCTTTTGGCTACTATTAATGCATTTTCCTGATGTATCAGATAAAAAACCTCCTGGGAGATATAAAGTTAAATCAAAGCAAGAGAGTAGAGATAAGTTATCTAATTAAAACTTGCTCTCCCCACTGTGTTTTGTTTTTCACTTTATGACTTTTATTGTTTTTGTTTTTTTATTAATTTACCAGAATAATTAATTTAAGCTTTTCTCTGTTATGCTATGAATATGGAGATTTGATCACTTAATAAGCTCTTTTCTGGGTTAAGCAGCAGTAAATTTAAGTGTAGTTTAAATATTAGATTTTCCAGGATGTCATGCATAACTTTTCATTCCCTAGTTGGGAATACTTTTACCCAACTATTCATTCTGAAATATTTTGGGAAGAAAGCAGTTTTTTCCTTTGCTATGTTTCAGTGTAGTAGAACTTTGTGGGTAAACCCAACTTTCTTTTTTTCCTAGAAAACCAGGTATTTGATTTAATAAAGAAGCTTGTCCGAAGCTTTGAACTATTTTTCTTAACCAGGAACCACATGACTTGAAGTTCTCCTGGAGCCCCTTCATTAGAAGCTGCTAAGAAACAGATCTTGGGGAAAAATAACAGCTCTCTTGTTAATTATAATTTGGGTAAATAAGCTTTTTTAGTATCAAGCCTGTTTTTACTTAGGCTGCCTTGATTCATTGGTCGTGTATTGTTTTCTATTAATTCTGTTTTGAATGCTGAAACCAATTCAGAAAGGTACTTTTAAGCACAGTCCTGTAGTTCCATAATAGGGTGAAAGGCAGTCAGTCTCCTGGTGTCAGGACTGGGCTTGGTTGGTACATAGTAATATGAAGGCAGAACTTGGCACAATGGAAAAGCTTTGTGATGGAAGCACTTTGTCCCACTTACTCTGTCTTTCTCTCCATTAGGGTTTTTAATATAGATCAAAAGCTTCCCTTTTGTTGTGGAATCTTTTTCAGTAGGGCAGAACAGTGGCTTTGACTTGAGAAATTCATGGACTATAAAGCAGTTCTTACAGGTTCTTCAGCTTAGAGGTCAGAGAAATTGTTTTAATTTTCAAGAGAGCTAGTGGCTTTTTGAACTATTTATTGATATATGAAAATGTACACAAAGATTGCTTTCTGTGGCTAAGATAGAGAGGAAAAATGTCCTTTACCAAATGAGAGAAATGGAAATTTGATACAAGGAATGTCTTTCTGGCTATGTTGCATCAAGCCCAGCCAACCCGTTAGAAAAATAATTCATCAGCCAGTAAGCCAGCTCCAACTCTAGACACATTTATCCAAACAAGGAGATAAGCCAAATAGGGTTTCAGCACATTTGGTAAGAAAATATTCAAATTGCTGTGCCAGAAAGAGCCCCAAGAAGGTTCATAACAGCCTTCAAAAAAAACTTTCCATGGTGACAGATTTTAGTTTTTAAAGCATTTTAACCTCAAGCCCCTTAAACTTGGTTTGAATTTAGACCCATTCTAGGTAAAAGTGCTTCTTGCATTTAGAAAAGCATGGAGCACACTGCGCCCACATTTCTGGGTGCTGTCCTCTGCCTGCGTCTTGGAGTAGTGCTCTGGTGCTGACCTCTAGCATGCAAGCGTGCGGAGACAGAAAGTTCACCAAACCAAAATTTTAGCAGTCACCTTTACTGAAGTACATGTATTCTGACCTCTTTAGTCTCTATTCATAAAAGACCTACAAGAGATTTAGAGAAACTATGCAGTTTGTTGTTGCTCATGACATTTGCTGTTACTTCACAACGCAAAGCTGATAGTTTCACCTGTTTTTCAGTCCCGAAACGCCAGGACTTGTAGTTTGGCAGCGCTGCCACCAGGTGGAGGTGGTGTCTCAAGCACAAGGCTCTCGTAAATTGTTGACAATGCTTTACCTCTCAGGACAAGGCCCTCAGATTTGTAACTAGGAGTTTTCCAATTATTTACTAAATACGTATTAATAATTATAAAAATAATGATAACAATAAGAAAACTCCTGGTTAGAATAGCTCAGGCATTATTTTTAAATAGAGTGTAAGAAGATATGAAATTTGAGGTTAGTTTAATTTTTTTTTAATTTGTGTTTATGTTTTTTTCCTATAATTAACATATTGTATCATTTTTGAAAGGGAAAAATGAAAATATCAATTGTTTTGAAAGAGATATTTTAGAGCAACTTTTAAAGAAATATGGTCCCAGTGCTACCTTTGTCTTATTGGTCCATTCTGAGGTAGCTTTTTGCAAGTTTGCTTGTCAAAAACTACAGCTTTAGGACCAGTAAAATGTGTAGTGCCTCTGGCTACTTATCTAGCAGTGGCAAAGTATCTGTTTTTGTCACAGCCATTATGATCTCTTTGTCCTAAGATTTTTAATTCTAGTGTGGACGTAACCTTTTTTTTTTTTTTTGCTTTTTTTACAGAAAGGGGCAGAAATTTCCCCTGATTAAAAGGTGGTAATACTCTGATAACCTGAGTAAAGGAGTAAAACACCCTTTGTTTTGTATCTCAGACTAGAAGGAGTTATTTTGCTTACTATGATTATACTATTTGTTAGCTCCTCATGTCAGATACTAATGAACCTCCATTTTTAAGAACTATGGGCCAGACCCCATTATCGCCCTTTCAGACATTATTTCTTATAATCCACACTTCAACCCAATGAGGTAGATTGTTATAGATCTCATCTTTTTATAGATGAGAACAGTCTTTTGAGAGATTAAGCACATAGACTTTAAGAGATAGAGGCCAGAGTCAAGGCTTTCTAGACAAGCGGCAAGGTGCTAGCTGGGACTTTAATTACAAAGAACCTAATATAGAAAGATTGTGTCCCTTTATCATAGAAGGGTTTGTAGTAAAATGTAAACCTAGTGTGCAAACCTCACATTTAAATTGGTTCACACAGCTGGAATACTTGTAAGAAACACCTCATTTCAAAGGAATCCAGTGTTTGTTTCAGCATTGTTTAGCACCTCTCCCGGCAAAGTGGTAACATCTAAATGGCCATTATTAAAGGATTGGTTAAATAAATTATCATATATTAATATGATGTGAAATACTATTCAGCCATTAAAAAGAATATCTTTTTAGATGTGCTTATATGGAAAAATGACCGTGACTTATTAGGTGAAAAAGCAAATTACAGAATAATAAATACTATTCCTTCGTTTTAAAAAAAGTGTTTGTAATCCATATTTTTTTCTCCTTCAAGTTGAATTTATTTTTTAACCTTTTAGTGAGATATAGTTTATATACAGTAGTATTTAAGTCTGGAATAATATACTTCAGACTTTTAAGGATAGTTACCTCTAGGGAATGGGATTAACATGACAGGAACTTCCTACTTTTTGCTTTGTTTGAAGTTGTTGTAACGAGCATGTATTTTATAAATTATGTGTCTGTGTATTATTTTAACAAAGAAAAAAGACACACTTGTTCACACTCATGGTCAAGTTGAGAAGCTTCCCAAGGAACTGAGAGATCCTGTCTTCTATCCTGAGATCTGCTATCCTGAATAGGAGAATTTGCTGGGGAAATTTTACTTTAGCAGCTGAAGATTTGAAGAGCTAGATGTAACAGAAACAACACACCCACTCTCATGTTATTTCTTACCAAACTGTACATCCTTTGACTATGCATCCTGTTTAAGCCTCCACACCCCATCCCCAGCCCCTTATCAGTCCTCAGCTCTTCATTGTTAGGGAAAAATAAGCTTCACTGAGGTTCCTTCCAATTCTCTGGGCACCAGGAACATCTTATTATTTTAGGTCACTTGCGAGTGAGTGTGTGAAGTAGTCCCAGTTTTTAAGATAACAAGTTCAAAGGGCAAAAATAGCATGTATGTCTTTTTGTTTCTCATAACATACAGTGCTGCATCTTGCCTATCAGAAGCAGATAATGATTACTGAATAAGTTAACAACTTATACAATTGAATTTAATGATCAATGTCATCTTCCTGATTCCTTCCCCACCTCCTATCAGCACTTCTGCCCACCCTCTCTTACTTTCGGAACAAGTTCTTTCCTGTCTTCTGGTTTACCAGTAAAAATAGCCTTGCTGTTGGGGGTGGGTAGAGTGTGTGTTGGAGGGAGAGGCTAAAATGAGGTTATGTTTTCTCATCAGTGGTTTCATTATCACCAGAATTCTAGGACTGTGGGTAAATAAAAGCTGGGAGAGGGAATGTGTTAGCATTCCAGAATCTGTGTTTAGACAATGCAGCGTCTCCACCAGTCTGATCATGAAATGCATGTGATGAGACCCCTTTCCTGCTCCCTTCAATTTGAGATTGGAGTCATTGCGTCAGGTCCCCCTATATCAGAGTCTCAGGACTCCAGTGATCACACTTAGCTCCTTCCACTGCATCTCTTTCACCTTTTTCTACCTTTAACTGGTTAAATATCACACCCTTCTCCAGATAACAGAAAGTGTGCTTCCTCCTGTGGGTAAGCTTGTAACAGTGATAGTAACAAAGTAACAAAGCTGAGGTTAGATTTCCATTTTTTCTGACTTTGGCCCACCCATATTCCCCTCTTAATCATTTAATAAAAAGACTAATCCTGTAGTACACTAGCATAAGAAAGTGTTAGGTGGTTCACTAGCATAAGAAAGCACTGGAATTGTAAGCAAAGACACCCTCACCTTTATATGAAGGAAAGGAAAGGAGTTAATTTTTATTGCCAACTATGTGCCAGAATACTGGGTCTATAAACATTATATCATCTGATCCTTACAGCAACCCTGCAAGATTGGTATTATCACCATCTCCATTTCACTGCGGAGATAACAGAGGATTCAAAATAGAGGGTGAGCCAGGGCTGTCTGGCTCCTAAGCCTGTGCTGTCTGTCTCCACTCACCTTGGTTTGAGATTTGGCACTAACTACTAATGATAAGAGCTGAGGAGATAACATTTGTGAAGTGCCTTGTGTGGTGCCTGGCACATACTTTAGAAAATGTTCCTCCCAACAGCCTTGCACCCCCCTTGGTCACCTCCTGCTCTCTTGTGGGAAGCTTAGCCTCAACCAGTAATTTCTTTTCACCATACTTTTAACAGGACCTAGAACAGTGGTCCACCCTAAAGCGCGAATTATTGCGGAAGCCGGGCCAATAGTGATTGGTGAAGGTAACCTGATAGAAGAACAGGCGCTTATCATAAATGCGTGAGTAAGACTCTGACAACTACTCTGAACTGAGTGCCACAGATAGTGTTTTTATTAATTATGGCTAACTATAGGAACCTTTTATAACTGACATCTGCAAAGCCCACTGTTTTAGAACTGGAGAAACATTAAGGATCTTTTTCAATGCAAGTAACTAGTAAATGAGGAAACCAAAGACCAGCTGAGTGGAGAGACTTGTCCAGGGTGAGGTAGCTCGTGACTAGACTTTCAGTCGGTTAATCTTCCCCTTACTTAGTTCTACTTTCTCTGTTCCTTAAGCAAACATTTCCCGAGTACCCCAAATGTCCAAGTGCTGTGCCGACCACCCTGAAGAGTCTTTTGGTTAGATTTCTTGGTTCTGGCTGAAATGCTATTATGCATGCTCAGACTCATGAACTTAACTTTGACCTATATCTTCATATGCTTTGTAGAGATAACACCCAGAATTATATTTGAAAAATTTGGGGCCCTAAAGGCAATTTTTAATCTTTAAAGATTAAAATAATAATAAAATATTGGAACCATGTACATGATGTTAGTGAACTAGAATGTAATACTTATGAAATTTTCATAAGCATTTTTAAAGCTCTCTAGATAAAATTTTGGCAGGAAGTTCAAGCTTATACCTAATTTATAGCAACCACGTATGGAATTTTTTAACAAAGACCTGGGAAAATATTTAACTGATAAAGAGATTTTTTTATCTTAATGCTTACTTAGGATTAGGGAGTTTCTTACTATATTAAGCAGTTTCTTTTAAAAACATATTTTGGCACTGTTAGCATAAGTCAATTAACAGTAGTTATATCCTGCTGTAACTCAGCTGTCAGAGATAAATCACCATTTTAAAATGGCTTCTTCTTCTTAGAGCACAAACATTTTATGTTCCAGATATTTCAACTAACTACCTAACAGCATAAAATAATTATTTTATGTGAATATCTGTTTATGTTTTATAATCTCAAATGATTATTAAGAATGGAAAATTTGTAATTTAGGTGTGATTTTGATTCCAGTTCAACAAGCTAAAAGTCATAGCCAGTATCTTTTTTACCTTGTCCTAGAGAAGTTCTCTGGATTTTGAGTATAAAAGATAAATGAAGGTGTCTTTCTATAAATACCTATGACATTTTTATATTTCAGTAGTTCTTTTTAAAGTCAAAATCAAGTCTTCTTTAGCATACAGGATAAATCGCTTGGATTAAGAAATTACATAGTTACATATTTTAAGCTTGATGTAGGTAAAATTGAGAGAATGAACTCAAATGCTAAAACAGGATAATCATCTCTTGCATTAACTTTTTGATGATTTGTCTCTTCTTTTTATAGTCACCCTGATAATATCACCCCTGATGCTGAAGATCCAGAACCCAAACCTATGATCATTGGCACCAATAATGTTTTTGAAGTTGGCTGTTGTATCCTTTACAATGATTTTAGATAAATCATTCCCAGGTATCTTTTAGTACCCAAATCTCGTTGGTAAAAATTGTCATAATTATCTATCAAATACATTACATATATATATAAAAATTACATTTTTAAGACTTGGCCATCCAGCTCTTTGTCTTGCAATGTATAAAAAAAAATTTTTTTCTTCTTTTCCACTGAATAACCCAATAGATTGAAGGAAGTGTGCTATTTTCAGACACACTTGCACGCACACAAACAACACACACATACACACAAACACACATACACCATTAGCTCACCTTTTTGAAGGTACCACTTTGGTCCTGTTGCTACAACTTGTTGACAGGTAGCAATGACTAAGTGGCAGTGGACACAGAAATAGTAATCCTGGCTTCTGTCTTGATTTAAGAACCACATTTGATGTCTGTATAGTTTTAGGTTGACAATATGTTGTCGGCTGCAAGGAAATGATGAAAATATTTTATTCTTTGTTTTTTTTCCCTCCAGAGTATCATCAGTTCTTTTGTTTAATTTTGTACTCTAAAAAGATAGTAAAATCTTTATATGGTGTCAGCAAAACATTATTATAATAGAAAATACTTAGAAGAAAAAATCTAAATGGTTAACAATAGCACATTTAAATAAAATATAAATAGACTATTAGGACCATTAAACAGTCATTTAAAATTATGTTTTTAATTATTTTAATGGTACAGAATAATGCTTGCACATATAAAGGAACCAAATAAAGTGAACTGCTAAAGTTTATATAGTTTGATTCCCAGTTACATAAAGGGAATTATATGTATTTATGTAAACCTATTTCAAACCATTAACAGTCTTTAAGTGATTGTGGATAGCCAGTTTTAATTTTCTTAAAACAATTATGAAAATCTGTTGCTCATAGAATTGGGGTAAAACGTACTTATTTCTTAAAAAACATAAGTCATTTATTTATACTTAGAGGTATTTATATTTAAAGATTAAAATTTTCCGACTCCCCTGAACAAGGATTTCTGGCCAGGCTGAGTTTGCACGGCCCTTCTCGTACCTCTGCCCTCTGTCCCAGTGCAGGGTAAGGAGATAGTGAATTAGCAGAGAGAAAAGAGGAACATATTTACAATGTTTACTTAACTCTGGCTCACAGATTCCCAAGCCATGAAAATGGGAGATAATAATGTTATTGAATCAAAAGGTAAGCTACGTTCCAAGTTTTATTGTAAAAAGTGATTGCTTCCTTTCTTTGTGGTGTCTGGGGAACAACCTAAGTACAGGCATGCTTCATTTTGTTGCGCTTCGCTTTCTTACACTTCACAGATAGTATGTTTTCATCACTATCAAGGCTAGACCCTTAGCAGAAAGATTACAATTTGCTGAAGGCTCAGAAGATGGTTAGCAATTTTAGTAATAAAGTTTTTTAATTAAGGTGGATACATTGTTGTTTAGACATAATGCTATTGCACACTTAATAGACTATGTTATTATGTAAACATGACTTTTATATGTATTGGGAAACTAAAAATTCGTGTGCCTTGCTTAATTGCAATAATCACTTTATTGCAATGTCCTGGAACCAAATCTGCAATATTTCCGAGGGTATGCCTGTACCAACTATGGCTAAGTGGTGTGCTTGGAAAGAAGTTGTGGTTGGAAGTGGACTAAAGTAGTTGTGAGACTAATTTTTTACCTTTAAGGAACCCAATCTAGTAATATGTCTAATACATTAAATTAAAAGTTCAGCTGCGTATTTTTAAATCAGGATTGAATTAAGTCAAAGTTCGAATGAAAGTTTCAGAAAAGACTTCTACTAAATACTAGTGTCAATGATAACTTAGTTGATTAATGTTATTGTAAAATTAAAGAAGAAAATCAGTTTCTCTAGTAGTTTGCTTTCTTTAATTTCAGGTCTGCTACCCTAGCCAATCAGAAACAAATGTAAGCCATTTATCATAAATGGGACCAGGCAAAAAAGGGGTCATGTAAAGTCACCACCACTATTAGGAAGCAACTCCATGAGCTTGTCCCACAAAAGTCCAGAAAGAACCTGAACAGTGACACCTCTGTAGCATAATGCTTTATCTTTCTTGGTTCTGACTGGCATGGAAGAAAATGCTTTTCTTTAAACAATAAAATTAGACTTTTGTTAATCTGCTTAATGGTTTTTATTTTAATTTGGAATACCAGTTATGATTACCATCATCATTGTCATTTTCTGTTTATTATATACTTACTATTTGTCAAAGATATGCTCAACACTATACATTTACTATCTCATTTATTACTTGCAATACACTGTGAAGTAGAGTGGTCTTCATTTCATAGATTAACTTGATTCAAGAATAGTGATAGATTCAAGGTCACCCACTAATCAGCAGCAGGGTCTTGTTTTGAATACTAGTCTGGACCTGCCACTATGCTATACAAACTCTGAAATGAAGTATTTTCTTTAATTTTTTTCTTAAGGCCAGTTTGCATTTTTATACCTAAATTATCTTAGAAAAAAATGATGTTCTAATTATTTGATGTCTTAAATTGTAATTCTTCCTATGTTTTTACTGCAGCATATGTAGGCAGAAACGTAATATTGACAAGTGGTTGCATCATTGGGGCTTGTTGCAACCTAAATACGTTTGAAGTTATCCCTGAGAATACAGTGATCTATGGTGTAGATTGCCTTCGTCGGGTGCAGACTGAGCGACCACAGGTACTAGAACTTCTCTTTAAAAAGAGTTCTTTCTAGGGCTGCTAATGTTCCCAAAATACTACGTAATTGTTTTAATGGGACAGTGAGTTCACTATTTAAAAAGCAAATGATTAAAATAAAACATCAGAGAAACATTCCTAAAACTAGAATTTATTTGCAGTGGAGCTGTTCAAGTCTTTAAGTTAATATGAAAAATATGTACAAAGGTGTCTACAGCCACGCTACCCTGAACACGCCCGATCCTGTCTAATCTCGGAAGCTAAGCAGGGTCAGGCCTGGTTAGTACTTGGATGGGAGACCACCTAGGAGGACCGGGTGCTGTGAACATAAAAAAAAAAAAATATGTACAAGAAAATTCAGAAATGTTATTCCTGGTCTTATGCATTTTCGCTCAAGATGCATCACCAAACCTTAAAAACATACTGATTCCTCCTAAAATATCACTCTCAGAGGGTAAGAAGTGACCATACTAAATTTATACTGGACAGCTACCTTCGGTCCATCTATTAGTTTACTAACATAGTTAGCTTGAAAATAAATACAGCTTGTGAATATGCAAGTGCATTTGGATATTTTCCTGGCTTATGATAAATTATTTATCTCCTCCTAATAACCAAGAGTAATGAAGAGTACATCTTTGGGCATTTGGGGCTTCTTTTGGACAGAAGACATTCTGATTGGAATTCAGAGCCTCCGTGGTTGGCACACTCAATATATTTCTTTAGTTACTCAGTGTCCTCCCATTCCTCCAAAAGAAAGTATTTTCGAGACATTTATCACTTTGCCTCTGATTCTTAGCTATATTTTATCAAAAGTTTAAACTCTAGTTCTTTCTGGATTATTCTATTTCTGTAATGTTTAGCTTTTATTATTACTATTATTATCATAAGCAAGTATTACTTCTCTGTCTAAAAAGGAAATAAGAACCAATCCAGTATTTTTTCACTGTCTTTGTACATAATAATAAAAATAATTAAAGAGGGATAAATAGCTAAAGTTGGGAAAAGGAGATGAGAATTAAGTAAGCAAGAATACTTGAAGTTTAATACACAATGGTATACAATACTGTTTTCCATTTTTCAGTGATCATAGGATCATGTAGAGGTCCTCATTAAAAAAAAAGGTTCCTGAGACCTTTTGAATCAGGGTGTCTAGGGCAAGGACCAAACAAATCCATATTTTCACAGTTATTCTCCAAGTAAGTTTTACAATGAGGGGAGTTTGAGCACAGCTGGTAGACGAAAATGAAGATCAGTTGAGTATCGCAGATGTGTGCTGTGTAGGTCTTGTGGAAAGCAATGTACTCTAGGTATTTTACTTATGTTGTCATCTGTAATTGGAATTTTTACCATTTTAGAGGCCAGGGTGAAATGTATAAAAGCAAGGTTGAAAACAGGATCACATATATATTTTTATATATCAAATCTTTTGTCTTATCACCAAACTTCATGTATGTTTGTTGTAAATTAAAAAACAAAAAACAAAAAACAGGTAAGCAAAAATAAGTCATAGGTGATAATCACCTGGAATTCCATGACCTACTGATAATCATTTCTGTTTGGTACTCTTGACTTTGCTTTCTGTTGGTCAGTTCTTAATTATCTTATCTTTTTAGCCCCAGACACTACAGCTGGATTTCCTGATGAAAATCTTGCCAAACTACCACCACCTAAAGAAGACTATGAAAGGAAGCTCAACTCCAGTTAAGAACTAAGAACAATATATGACATCAAGATAACATTGTCTTTGACCTCTGTCTTTTGAAAGGGCCATGTGTTATGCTCTCTTAGCAGTTCACAGAATAATACATGTTGACTTTATTTAGTAAAATTGAGTTAGAGAGGAAAGAAATGGATTTTCGTTGTAACTATCCTCTATAATTTATAGGAAATGTATTATTTTCCTGTATCTTTGCTCCTTTTCTGATAATTTACAGTTTTAGTTTTATTTTATAAAATGTTGACCATAAATTTTAATTATGCAAAAAGACTACTTGTGATAAGAAAGGGTGCATTGTTATGTATTTATATTCTAACATATACTAAATAAAAATGTTGATGATGACTTTTGGTGAGCATACTTTAATCAATTTTTCTACTTGCATTAGCTTTCCCAAAATAGATCTTTTCATCTCTGTTATGTACTAGCTGTATTAAAGCTAATGTGTTTTCCTTTTGGGGATTGGTAGCTATTTAAAATTTCAGGTGACATTTCACCAACTATAGAGTTAACTGAGACTTCATTTTGTTTCCAAGAAAAATATTTTTTTTTTCTTTTTAGTTAAATGAAAATGGGCAGGGAAAGATATATTCAGTAGGATTCAAAGTCAAAAAGAATGGTGTCTGATTAAAATGAAAAGTGAAGTGACCATTAATTGAGTGGTTTTTCTGAATTTCTAAGGGCAATGAAACAAAGATTTTGAAATATGTATAAATTTATGAAATTATTTTGGCATATTAATCACTAATTATTGAGCTTATTATCTGTTTATCTAATTACAAAATGGGAAACAGAGGATTTTATTATAATTCCAAGTATTTGTAATAATTTAAGAGCATACATTTAAATGCAACATATTTTTAACTTCTGAATCATTAGATATTAATACCAAGACATTAAATACGAAGATATTTTTCTCTTAAAATTTAATTTTAAATTGTGAATAGTAAAAACTATTTTGAATTTCTGAAATTCACAGGTATTAATTAGCATAATTGTTCCAAATTTGAATGAGTTGATTTTGGTAAGTATACTCACGACTCAAATTAGAAAACGGTACTTCTACTTACAGTGGACTGAAAAAAGAGAACATTACATAAATACCCTATTTTTGATAACTGGTTAATGTATTCATTTTTCAACTCCTGGTGATCAACTTATAATTTTGTTGATTATGAAAATTTTTAGATGAGCAATCAGAAATTACAAAACTGCCTTTGAAATGCTATGTCACTTCTAAAATATTATCTCTGGACAAGCTCTGATATACTAACAATTGGCTTCTGATACATACTATACAGGTAGTGGTGAGGGCACCTGTGAAATACCTCCCAAGGACTTGGTTATAAGATACGCCCAGAGAATTAAACAGTAAGTCAGCATGTAGTGAGAAGAGCCTCCATGTTTCCCAGGTACGCTGTGGTCTTTAAGTGATATTAATTCATTTGCGAAAAAAGAAAACGTGAACAGAAATAATTTACCAAGAACAAGGTTTGGAGGAAACAAATGTGACAGTGTGTATACAGTGTTATCCGCAGAGGGGAGGCACTGAATCCAAGAGATGTGAGCAACCTGTGACCAGAAGTGTCCTCCAATTTCAGTAGGATCAGTTGGCCAAGACTTGCTGTGGTTTGGGAAGAACATACCTCGAGACTTGCCAGTTCTTGTAGCTCTAACTGCAAGCTTAACTGAACCACCTCCTGAATGCTAATATGGCCTTCAATCTACCATTCAGGAAAAAGAGGAACTCTGGATGAAGGCACCAGAATTCCATTCTGCACATAGTAAATTTAGAGAAACTTTCCAACTTCTACATCAGTCTTGTGAATTTAGTTTCTGTAGTTCTGCCCCCAAATCTGTCAATTTAGTCTATGAGTTCTGAATATTCTTATAAAATACAGTTTATGATGCTTCAGGGCAATGAACCAAAGCTGTTTACTATAAACGTCTCTCTTTGGGGCTTCTCCATAGCCAGGTTACCAGCCTTTTCCTAGTAACTGAGATTGCACTCAAACTTTATCAGTGATAGTCTAGGCAATTATGCTAATGATAGGACAAATACTGACAGCTTGTGACATAAAAAGTAGCAACTGGGCAGGGAGAAGAAAGAAACCATTTTATCACAGCTTCTTACTACAATTTGGCGATAGTTTTTGGGTCAAGATGATTGATTTTCACTGGTTGAATAGTATCAGGTCTAGAAAGGGCACTCTTACACTGCTTTCTTTTTCACTTCATCTGTAAGCACACTATCATAGTTGCCTATGCTGTATAGAAAATTACCCCAAATATATAGCAGCTTGAAACAACAAACATTTATTATCTTACCTAGTTTCCTTCAGGTCAGGAATCTAGAAGTGGCTCAGTGGGTGGTCTGGCTGAGGGTCCCTCATGGGGTTTCATTCAAACAGTCAGCCAGACCTGCAGTCATCTGAAGACTTGATGGGCTGGAAGATCTGCTTCCAAGATGACCGCTTCCCATGGCTGTTGGCAGGAGGCTCAGTTCTGTAGCACGTGAGCCTCTCCACAGGGCTGCTGAGTATCCTCATGACACAGGCGTGGCTTCCTTCAGCTTCCTTTAGATCCAAGTGAGGAAAGACCTAGTCTCTAAAGTTGTACACCATCACTTCTACTTCCTTTTATTTGTTAAAAGCAGGTCACTAAGTCCATCTCACACTCAAGGGGAGTAGATTAGGTTCCACCTTTTGAAGGGAGGAGCATCCAGGAATTCATATTCTAAAACCGCTAGCATATACACCCATCCATTTAAACTGTGTTCCTCCCAGTGCACTGTCACCATCTCTTAGGGGTCTCTACACTGGGGAAGATGGCTTTAGGAAGGACTGCGATTTATTAATGGGCACAACACATGATATCATCAAAGGTCTTTATAACCCGTAAATCCTATTTTCTTAGAAATTGAGATTACTTGTCCCTAAATATATCATACACTTCATTAAGCATCAGTTTAACTTATCTAGGCTTAGTAGAAAGTATTATTAATAAAAATCTTGAAGGTTAAGAATGTCAAAAATAATACAGACTATTTTTAACACTAACAAATACTTAGTAAACTCACTGATATTTTTTTAAATGCGCATTTCTTTACTAAACTTCTATAGAACTTTCTACATGCCAAGCACTGTTAAAAGCAGTTTACACATAACATTAATTACACATTAATTCATTAATTCTCTTAACAAACGAGTAATCACTGTTTTACAGGTGTGGAAATCGAATCACAGAGAGGTTAAGTAACTGTCCAAGGTCACTCAGCATTTTGGCTCCAGAGTTCGTGATCTTAACACCATTCAGTGCTGCCTTTTGGAAGACTTATTAAACCTTTTAAGATAGAGATTCCATAATTCAGTGGGCTTCCTAAATTTAGCTAGCTAGGAAAACAGATGTGAATTTGCTTTGCTTAGTCTTTGCTTCTTTTAAAGTTCTTAAACTGCATGAGGCAGAATAGGAAAATTGTAAATTGTTTTGTGTTCTCACTGAATTCAGTAAGAATTACCCAAAGAAGGGTCCTCTGTTAAGGCAACGGCTCATTCTGTCCAAAACTTTAAACTGGTCTGCCTATTATTACTAATTAGCTGTGGTGGTAAATTATGGTAGTGTTTTTATTGTTGTTTTTACTTATAAAAGTAATATAATTTCATTTGAGACAATTTAGAGGGTGGTAAGGAAGTACTTGTAATCCCACGGCCCACCCTCGGGCACCACCACTTATCATTTGGTGGCCAACGCTTGGCGTGCAATGTAATCCAACCGTAATGAAGGTAAATGAAGATCTCTTTGAGATACTTTAATTTTAGAGCTTCATAATCCCCACTGTAAACTTACTGTTTTATCACAAGAGAGCATGAGGAAACAGGATTGTTTTTCCCCTACTGGTTAGCAAATGGGTTCTTTTGGAGAATTTTATTATCCTTAGTAATCTGACCCATATTAAGGCTACTTTAGACTTCAGTATTTTATTAAACATAAACTAGGAACAGCTCCTTTCCTGCCTCCTTCAAAGGGAGATATATTTTAATATTTTAGAGCATTTACCAGGAGTAGACCCAGTGACACTAATCACATCCACATGGAGGCTCAGGCATTATGCCCTCCTACAGAGAAACCCAGCAAAGAAAGGTTCATTCAAATCTTCTTTGTTAACTTTCCGCTAAAAAGAATTTCAGCACTAACTTCATGTGAGTTTGAGTGGTAAGTCTCTGAATTTAGATTTTTCATTTCTTAAATGAACTCAGCTTTCCTATGGTTCAGACCTTTGAACCAGTTTCTGTTCTCCGTGAAAAATATACCTGATGACTCAAGGCCCATCCAATTTTTACAACTAGTAAGTTGGCTAGTCCCTGATGGGCTAATCACTTCTCTCCCTAATTTAGTTGTATGCTTTCCAAAACTCAGTCATTTGTTCTCAGACTTGTTTATGCAAGTTGTACTTGGTAATTACATAATTTAATTGAATGTTACCAAAATCATACAAATATGAATATAAAGAAGGTGGTAATCTCTATGAAAATAAGTTGCATGATTGGGTAAAACCTGATAAAGACAGGTCTTTCTCAAGAAAAAAAAAATGAGGAATTAAGTGTGGGTAAAGCAAATGTGAAAGTTTGGATAGAAGAAAGGGTTATCAAAATCTAGAATTCTGCCCTCAGTTTCCTTCACAAGTATCCTGAGACCTCACCTCACTGAAACTAAAATTGACAATGCTACTTGCTGTGTTAATGGAAGTCTTATATGCCGCCCCAGTTAGTGGACCCCACTCAAAGAAAAGGCCTAAATTAGCCTGATACCAAAAGGAATGATGAATGAATGGACTTCTATATGTTTTAAATTAAAAATAAAGTTTTAAGGATATTTTTTATAATTTTGTGATTCCCTCCTTTAATTAACTTTCTTCTTTAACTGACCAACTACAGATCCTGACTACCTAGGAAAAGAGTGCTTCTTACAGTACAATTTCAGGAGCTGCCAACCATACATAAGTACAAGGAAATGAATTGCCTAGACCTCAGCACTTGCTAATAACTCGTGTAATTTTTTTAAATGAATAATCTCATATTTATAAAGATTATATATAGAGTCCCTTATTTCTGGGTTAGATGTGCTTGATTTTTAATATAGCAAATTTTTAGAACTTAATCACCTATAATGTGTCTAAGCCTATTAGATGAAAGAATGGTTTCAGGTCTTTCAACTTATCCTATAACTGTGCTTAAAATGTTTCCTTTTTACTTACAGCTGGTTGACACAATTATAGATGTGTGATATATATTATATTGCTTAAATGCTTAGAACCCGAAAGGGAAGACTGACTTTGTGTTTATCCTGGTAGTTAGTGAACCTCTGCCATGATGCTCAATATATTTTGGAATTGGAAAAAGAATGACCCACACCTAATCCTAATAAATAGTCTTTACATTTTAACTTTATCATAATGCAAGAAGAAAAAATGGAAAGCTCTTTACTGAACTAAAGATAAATTACTACATTTTGCTTTTAACAGATGACAGAAAAGCATTTGAGTTTTGAATATTGAAATATGAAGTGGGAATACTCATGCTGTAAATGATATTTTGTAAAGTTACCTTCCTTTTTCTGAAATATATGAGGGCCCCTTATATGTCATAAAATAAGAACTATATTAGACCAAGGCAACATCTATCACCCTCTTCCTCCTCAACAATTCCTCAAATTTTGTTCAGCTGTCCACCCAATCCACAGGTAAACCTTAATCAGTCCGTGCCAACGAGTGTTCAGCCTTTCCCTGGTCCATAGGTTCACATATAACTTAAATCTGCCTAATACAAGCTAAAGGAAGAACATATAGTTGGGAGAGGAGCTTTTCCTTCTCCCACCGCATGTGAATAGGGGAACAGGATGCATGTTTGCTGCTGGCAGCCACCTTACCACCATGAAGGGAGATAGCCAAATGGAAAGAAAAAATTAGGTGCTTCAAGAGGTGGCCGAGCTTAACTTTAGAGCCTACCTGAGTCCGAATTTGTTAGGTGAGATAATACATTTTCTCACCAGGTCAGCAAGGACTGAGTTTTCTGTTACTTAGCAGAAATTTTGTATCCTGATACAAAATATCAAAAATTTCCAAGAAATTTTGCCTCAGTGTTTTGGTGCCCTATTCTTGTAGTTGGTGTGCACCTGGTCTGTCTGAGGAGTGATTCAGGGCTACCAGCTGCTGCGCGAAGGGCAAGAGTGTATGAGTAAGGAGGCCGGATAGGAAGCTTGTTAACAAGAAGTGATGTTGGCTTTGGGATTAGCAATAAACATATGGACAAGTTGAAAAATTAAAGAGATATTCAGGAAGTAAAATTGATAAGATTCAGGGATGCGTTAAATATTAGGGAAAGGGAGAGACAAGGTGCCAAGGCATGACCTAGGAGTTTCTATTCTGTGTAATTAGTTGGCATTGTCCACTCATTAAGCTCTGGAGAGCACAGGAAGAGGATAAACATTGACATAAAGAACAAGAATTTTATATTGGACACACTGAGTTTGAGATGCCTTTGAGATAGTATTTTGAGACATAATTTATCCTTTTAAAGTGTACAATTCTGTGGTTTTTAATATATTCACAGAATTACACAGTAATCATTATTAATTTTTTTAAAAAACATTTTTTAGCACTCCAAAAAGAAAACCCCATGCCCATTAGCAGCCTTCCTCATTCCTCCTAATTCCTGGCAACCACTAATCTACTTTCATTCTCCATGGATTTCCCTATTCTGAATGTTTTATAAAAATGGAATCATATAATATGTGCCTTTTGTGACTGTTCAAATTTTCCCTTTTTAGAAGATCACAAGTCTTATTGGAGTAAGGCTTATTCTAATGATCTCACTTTAACTTTATGACCTCATTTTAACTTTATTACTTCTGTAAAGACCCTATCTACACCTAGCACAATGTTTTCAATCTTCATACATGTTGTAGCATTTATCAGTACTTATTTATTTTAATGGCCTGATTATATTCCATTATATGGAATTTTGTTTATCTTTTCATTGGTTGGTGGATATTTGAGTTTTTTCCACTTTTTTGCTATTATGACTAATGCTGGTATGAACATTCATGTACTAGTTTTTTGTGTGAACAAGTTTTTATTTCTCTTACCTAATCCATTGCCTAATCCAAAGTCTCAAAGATTTACATTTCCTTCTAAGGAATTTTTAGTTTTAGCTCTTCCATTTAAGTCTATTTTCCATTTTGAATTAATTTTTGTTTATGGTATGAAGTAGGAGTCCAACTTCATTTTTTTGCATGTGGACATCTAGTTGTCCCAGTACCTTTGTTGAAAATATTATCCTTTCCTCCACTGAGTGGTCTTGGCATTATTGTCAAAAGTCAATTGATCTTAGATATATGAGTTTATTTCTGGACTTTCAATTTTATTCCATTAATCTAATCTATACATTTATCCATATGCCAGTACCACACTGTCTTGGATTATCGCAGCTTTGTAGTAAAATTTGAAATTGAGAAATGTGACTCCACTAAATTTGTTCCAAACTAGATTTTGATGTAGGCAATGAAATATATGTGTCTGGAACTCAGAGGAAAATATCCTATCCCAGAGCTTGGTTTCTGAAACTTGTCTATTAGCACTAACATCATCTCTGATAAGTGTATCATAGTGCATTAGTATTCTGGCTCTTTGATCAGTTATAAATTCAACTTCTCTCCCTACCCTGCTTTATTAACATATGTCTACAGCTTGAAAATTCCTAACCTGGTTATAGTCAAAGGAGCAGGAAATCTTACTGGAAGAATCCTTGTTCAAATCGTCTTGGATTTATAAAATAAAAGCATATGTTTATAGAGATAGGAAGTGGATTACTGGTTGACAGAGGATGAAGAGAAGGGGCAATTAGGAAGTACAGAGTTTTATATTCTGTAATTAAATAGGGATGATGGTTGCACAATGTGAATTTACTAAAAATCAGTGGATTGTACATTCTAATGTTTAAAATAATGAATTTTGTTGCATGCAGTTTATCTCAACACAAAAAAAACATTTCTATGTCAGAATTGTCAAAGAATGATGAGACTATCACTCAATATCTGAAATAAAAGAATAAAATTGAATTTATTACTTGCTTTAATAAGGGAGAACTCTGCTAGTCTGGCATGGTCTCTGAGAACAGAACAGACTGGTGATATTATGTAGGGTTTTTGAGAAATGTGGAATTTATGGACTGGTGGACTTTCAGAGTTGTAAGTGTGTTGACATCATCTGGAGAGGTGTGGTTGCTCAGGTGAGATGTACTGATTGGCTGGCACAGGAGATGTTTCTGTTGGAGTGGGTTTATTCTTATTGGCTGATTTTCATAAGCAAGAGCTGACACCGACTGGTATTTTTGCAAAAGTGAGGTCACTTCACCCAGCTGCCACCAATAGATTGAACAGATTTAAAAACAGTTCTGGTGTCTCCTTGTTACCATGGCTACAGAACAGTGTTTTTCTAAGTTTGTAGGATCCTTTTTATTCTCATACCAACTTCTTCCACTTCTGTAGCCTCTTCTAATCTTCCCCTCACGATTCCATCAATGAGAGAGGAAGGACAGGAATCTCCTTTCACTACTGGCTCAGTGCTTCTTCATTCACGTATATATTCAACAAATTGTGTTATGGGATACATAGGAGAATAATGTAGTCCCTATCTCAGAGAGGGAGCTCAACTACGCAGTTGTTTCCAACTCAGTTTGGAGGGATACCCAGGGAACCCTGAAGAGGCCACTTGTTTGTCTGGGATAGGGAGGGAGGTTCACAGAGGAGGAAAGCCTTGAATGGACCGTGACCCTGACCCAATCTTGGCCCTTACTCTGTGAGTATGTAGGACAAGTCAGGACACAAGGCCTTTCAAGAGAAGCAAGTTAACAATATATTATGACTAATTTTCTATGTCAATTAATCTAGATAATAAATTAATATTTATTGATGACCTACCTTGTCCTAGGCATTTTGCTAAGTGCTTTGAATGGATTATCTTACTTAAACCTCACAAAAGCCTTAGGATTAGCTACCACTATTGACCTCATTTGCCAAAGAAGAAATTTAACCTCAAAGGACTGAATAACTTGTCTAAGGATATATGGTGAGTAGTAGAGACTGGATTCAAATACAGACAGTCTGACTTTGATAGCTATTTAGGCCCTTTGATAAATTACAAGTAGCCTCTAGAAGAGGGTATTCAGTTTAAATGTTTGGGACACAGATCATGATTTGCATTCATAATGTATTTTAATAATGAAAAAAATGTTTTAAATATTATAAAAAGTATTTTGATAAAAGAAATATTCCATAATTTAACAAATAATAACTTCATTGAATAATACCAATTGAGCCATCTGGTAAAGGAATTAAAATAAATTTACAGAGATAAAATGATCTTATCTTTTAAAAAGACGCTTATAATCTAAATGGGAGTGTAATGAGAATAACAGGTACATATATACTTTTATTAAGGCTCAAATCAAAACACTAATTACCTAAAGTACTTTTCCTGTGGTCCATGGATTAAATACAAAATGTAGAGGGGGTTCTTTGTTTTGTTTTGTTTTGTTTTGTTTTGTTTTCTGTTTTTTTTTGTTTGTTTGTTTGTTTGTTTTTACCAATTTTGTTTGCATAAAATACCACTGTTTAAAAAGAAAACATTAGTAGAATAATTTAACAAGAATGGTTGGTTTCTTCCTTTTGGTAAACCATCACTTTTTTAGATTTTAAGACAAACTAAAGCCTTCACAATTAACCACTCTTTAGAAAATCATCCTGAAAATGTATTTTATTAATCAGAATGCTACCTTTCCAAAAGAAATTTTAAGTGGGTTAAGATGAAGAATGTGTATGCATTAACATTAATAAAGTAGAAATAAATATTGCAAGTAGGAAAATGATGAACAACAAATGTGCTCACCTGAGAATGAGCTAACCACGTGACTGAGCATCAGGTCTGGCTTCGAGAGCAGGCATACAAGACAATTAGTGGAAAACCTGGAACATGGTAAGAACTAATAAATGATGGCTAATATCATCATAGTTTATAATCCCCATTACATTTCTCTTCTCAAATACCGATATTATTGAAACTAGACGCCATCAGATCAGAATCTTCCAGTACAGCCCAGCACCGAGCTCCACTGGGCTGTGTGTGAACTCACTTTTCTTCTAACTCAGGATCATTTGATTCTTGTGTTTCAGGAAATAAAAAAAAAAGAATGATTAAACTGGCAATGTGCTTTAGCCATATGTTTAGCTCTTTCATCTCTGAATGGAAAATGTGCAGGCAATAAGGTCCCCAATATTTTGGTCTGAAAAGCATCCCTGTGCCTCTTGGTAGCCAAAAAAGGTAAGTTAACATTGTTCCCATCATATAATGGAGGATTTCAATTAGAAGACTCAAAAAAAATATTTCTAGTGTGAGTCATAGAGCCTGGAGAATCTAACTAAACATGATTTTCTTCTTATCTCTCAGCTGGATCTGAGATGGGTACCCTCAAGAACCAACTCGTGTGGCCTAAGGCCCGATGCAGTCCCTGAAAGTCTCCCAGAAATGCCACGGTGTGGGGGTCTGTCGTGAGGGTCCCACTTTATAAAGCTGACACAGTTGGTACCAATGGCACAAATGCAGACCTTAGAAATTCAAGCAGGATTCCATCTGGACACAAAGGCCAAGTTTCTCTTTATATGTCCTCCTTTAGCTTGTCCTTTTTGTCTTCTGTCAAACCCTTAAGTGACTTCATTTTTAGATTCACCTGAGATGACACCAGAAGGCAGTTTATAAAAACATTACCTCCCATTGGCTATCCTAGCACAGTACATGGTAAGCACTTAATAAGTGAATGAATGAGAACCAAAAGGCATCCAGAACAAAAATGACCCTAATGGTTCAAGTTCAGTTCAGAAATTATCCTTTAAGAGAGGAATGGGTTGTCAAAATAAAATTCTCAAAATGACACTGCCACAGATTTCTCTATATACAGCCTCCTCCTCCAATTATAACTGTTGGGTATCAATCTTTACAATTATCTAATTTTTTCATCTTATCAGAAACTATTATCAACTATTTAGCAATTCTGTCTTAATGATATTAAGAAGATACAAGCTGAGGAGAGGAACAGTGGATGGAATACATTCTATATTCTCAGTTGATAAGAAAAGATAAGGAATGTGGACATGATCAATTTATACCATTAATTAAGTAGAAAATACTAACTTAAGAAAAAGAAAATTTGTGGGTTAAATGCCTCTTTCTTTTTCTTGAAAAATCTGCATTTGGTCCCAATCCACCAAAATGAATGTAATTTTCATGGATTTATCTCAGGCTAATAACTACCTTATTTTGCATTATTCATGTCTAAGGACCTCTAAAATTTATCTCCTTTCCATTGAAATTTTTACATAAGCATTATTACTAATGTCTGTATCATTACACTGTGATTATGAAAAGTAGAAAAAGTGAGAAAACAATGTGACTCGTAGAGCCTGTACATCATTGTTAAATTCTCCAACCCCATCCCATCACATTCCCATATTAAAAATCTTCAGAGATGATTATGAAACTTCATACATGTATTAAAAAGTCTATGTGCTTGCACATAGGATAGAATTTTAAGACATGATTTTGCTTGCTATGTGAACATAGGTACAAAAACTTTATGGCACTGTAACATATTGTTGTTTATTTCTTTGGTTAAGTAAAATCTCCAGCTGACATATGGTAGTTGTTAGAGGTGCTTAACCATGAAGATAGCAGCTGGCTTGCCAGGATTAGAGTGTGCCTTCTGATAGGGAGGGGAGTGCTTTTTTCCCCTAACTGCTGAGTGTCATGACCTTCATCAATCAGCCCAACACCCAATCTCTCAACCAACAAGCACCAGATTCTTAAGAAGTTTTTTCTTCTTTTTCTCCTGGAATGCTCCTACACAAGATCAAAGCCACTCACAGAAATATCCCTGCATGGTATCAACGCTGATATTTTTTTATCAGTGCAAAACAAGAAAGAACAGCATTGGCCCAGTGGTCCAGAAGCTCTTATCCTAGAGATGAGTGAAGGGAGGTTATAAGACTCTTCTTGCTTTTCCTCTGATCCCAGTGGCCTGAACCTCAAAAGGTCAAGATGGCAGCTTTCCTTAGAGCCATGAATTATGGACCAAGAGTAAAGTAAGTTGGGCCTGGATTGGGAGAAGTTAGTACACAGGGGCGTAACAGTCCAGCTGTGAGTGCTCCACATGCCACGTGCCCTGGCATTGCTCAGGCCAACACTCACCTCCCTGCCCTGACCAGCTCCTTTTGTTCACACTGAGCCTGGTTCCCCCACAGCCTTTACTGGCTTTACTTGCCCCTTATCCAGCCTGATCCATCATATGGCACATTCCCAGCCTCTGCTCTCTCCCTGTCCTCTTTACACCTCAATTTCCACTGCCACTCTTCCTCAGCTGCTCCATAAATGCTGATGTTCCTTGGGTTTCTGTCCTGGGCCCTCCTCGGGTGATTTCCCCCATGCCCCTGGTTTCAACTGCCTCCAGCATGTTAATTATTTGCAGCCCAGGTTTCCTACCTGGCTATCTCCTGATATCCTGATATCCTTCTAGAGAGTTCCATCTTGATGCCCTGTTAGCACTGTGAGTCCAGAAAATGCCTCATGTGTCAGGGTCAGGAGTGAGAGTCTCACTTTATACAGCAGTCAGGGGTTGACATCAATGGCACAATTGCAGCAGACCTTAGAAAAACTGGCAGATTCCATCTGAGCATAAAGAACAAGTCTCTTCAAATGCCCTCCTTTGGCTCTTTTTGTCTTCTGCCAAAACTTCAGGTAATTCCATTTTTAGGTGCACCTGAGACTATACCAGAAGACAGTTTGTAAAAGTGTTAACCTCTCCTCAGGTATCCTAGCACAGTGCATGGCAGATGCCTATTTTCCCAAACTAGCAAACTTTCTATCATGCTTTACTCTTTCCTACACCATCAGTACCGAGCTCAGCTCAATTCCATATCCCAGATGTCTCTTGACATTGTCGCTTTCTCTCCACCCCACTGCCTAAAGCAGGATTCATCATCTTTCTTCTCTAACAGCTTCCAGATTGGTTTTTATTACTTCTATCTCTCTAGTCCATCTAGTTATCTTCCTGAAGCACAAAATGCATCATGCCTACACACATTCGATGGCTTCTATTTGCTATAAGTAAAGCCCAACTCTGGTCAGGGCCTTTGCAATCAACCCTCAGGGGACTTGACCATCTGCCTCCCCCCAGCACTCCCCAAGCACCCAGGCCTCTAGCCATACCTAACTCCTCCCCTGCCAAGCACACCATTCCCCTTCCACACCACTGGTCATTCTATCTCCTCAGCTTGGAATGCTCTGTCAAACATCCGCTTACCATTAAAAATCCAGTTTAGACACAAGTGCCCCCAATTCCCTTGAGCAGAGAGTTTTCTCATGGGTCATGGACCCACTTCTGGGAGGATGGAGCTGGGCTGTATCTGCCTCATCAGAGTACCAACCTCATTGGAGCACTCCCTAGTGCAATGCAATGACAGGGCAGGTGCTCAAAAACACCTCTTGGTTTCGATTTCACCAGAATAAGAAAGCCAAAAAGTCACAGATCTGATTCCTAACAGTCCCATTGCATTTTAATTATCTTATCTCCCCACAACAGACACTATGCAAATGAGAGTCTAGTGTGATGGATATCTATTGAAATGACTTCTAGAAGCAAAGAATAAGCTCTTTCAAGGAAACTCTCACAGTGGAAGTCTGTTTCTAAGGTAAGAGAAATCTCCCCTCAAGTAGTCACAGGACCTTCACTGGGACAACATGGAGTGTGGCAGGGGAAGGTGATTGGAGGAGGGGAAACTTTGTTTCCATTAAATGGAAAAAACAAGTGGTGCTATAAAACCTCCCAGAGCTAGAACCCCATCCCCCTAACAGCATAAATTAATCCCCTCATATGAGTCTCAGTGTACAATTCAGTTAAACTGATTGAGAAGTAACTGGACTTAATAAGCTGCAAAGAGCAAATGAAACTATACAGTGATCAGATAAGGACTCTTGGAATGGGGAAGCACTGGCCGGCTCTGTTTCTGCCAGCTTTCTGGTGTGGTCTCTTGCCCTCTGCAGACTTCCTCCTTCTCAGTTGTTTGAGGAGAGCCTTTCAGAAGGCTGAATCATCTGGAAGGCTGAGGGGCTGCTAGGGAGAAGGTTGGCAAGGGGAGGAGATGGAAGAAGGCTGTGAAGAAGAGATGGAAATGTCAGCTGGGTTTTGGGAAGCCGGATGGTGTGGAACCTTCTCCTCTCTATCACTTTCTTCCCTGCTGGAATCTGGGCCCTGATCGCCCCTTTCCTGCACTGTTTTCCGTGGTGACTAACCTGAGCATCCCACTGCCATCATCGTGCCCATCATCACTCTGGTCTCCAGACTGCTGCCAGACTACTGTCTCCAGTGGGCTAATATAACCATGTTCTCCTGCTTCCCAAGGTTCCATTCTGTTACAGGATTAACCCAAGCGCCTCAGCCAACGTCCGTGGTCCTTACGGTCCCAACCCTGCCTGCTTCTTCGGCCTTGTCTCCTTACCTCCCCACCTCATACCCCAGTTTATGGGTCTTTGCATGTCATCTGTACCTCAGTGAACTTCTGCATGCCCTTCTCTTTGCTGGGAATCTCCTTTTAAGATTTAGGTCAGGGGTCTTGTCTGCAAGGAAGATATATGTAATCACACACACACACACACACAGACACACACACACACACACTATACCATACTCCAGCACTGGGCAAAATCCCTTCTCTGGGTTTTCATAGCACCTTATCCAGACCTCTGCCACAGAATTGACCAGCTTTAACTGACAAATCTGTCTTCCTATCTCAGTGATAAATCCTTCAAGATAAGAGACCAGGCCCTCTGCTAATTTAAACACCCCAGCTCCCCTTGCACACTCTCTAATTCACAGTGGGCTGTCAATAAAGTTTTGCTAAACTGAACCCAGCAATAACTCCAAGGTAGGCCAGAGGGACTGGGAAATGGAATGGCTTCCACAGTGATCGAATCTAAAATTTATTCTCCTCTCCAAGTTCTTAGGCAAGGACAGACTACAGCCTTTCATGGCAATTGACAGTCACAGCATCACCCCACCCTTCAAGTCTTAGCCTTGCCCCTAAAAACAAACAAAATAATTGTACTCCTAAAACTTAGCCATTGGCTGTTAAATTCAAGGCCTTTCTCCAATTTGAGATATTCAGCAAAATAAACTGAGTTGATACCACTTCTAGGCAGCGAAAAGGAAACAATAAAGATTTGCTTAAAGTTTCGTTCACCACTTATTTCATCCCCCATTTATCTCCTATATTACGACCCTCCAGAAGCAGAAGCTATGTCTGATTACTATTTATATTCCCCACAGCTCCCAGCAGAACACTTTCAGTATAACAGCAAAACACTGGAGAAGAAGATGGGATAGAATGGACACATGCCCTTCAGGTTTTCCAGAGCAAAAAACAACATCTTGGAAATTTAATAAAACCTTTGAAAGTACGTGACACTACTTTATGCAATTTGTATGCAATTTACTTAATGTGATTAAGTATTAATTTAAGCATTGAATTAATTTATTTACTTTGTTTTAATGAATTCCATGTTAATTAATTTTTATTTCAATTATTTTACCTGTTTTAATAATTTAATTGTTGTAATTATTTTAATTAATTACTAATTAATTAAGCATTAAGTAATTAAGTATGTACTTTACTTAATGTAAGTTTTGAGAACCCACATTTGTTTCTATTTGTCCCACAGCAGTCTACACAGCTGCGTAGCTCACTCACCTGTGTCACGCAGTCAGGAACACGGGCTTTGGGACCAGAAAGCTCTGGTCGGAATCTCAATTCTGTCACACACCAGCTGTTCATCCTGGGTTAGCCTCTTGACTCTCAGTGTCCTCACTTGCAAAGAGGAAAATAACACACCTCAGAGGGAGCTTCTCCAGCATGAAGCTCACTGCTGGGCACACAGGATGTGGTCTAGAAACAGTTGCTATTTTATTATCGCTGTTGTTCTTGTTACGTGAGTCCACCGTAGATTTGAAAGAAGAGCAGAGATTCTAAATTAGAGCAAAACACTACTAAAATATTGGTGGGTTTGGCAATTTGAAGAGGTATAATGAGAGCGATCACATCTAAATATTTGTATAGACAAAAACAAATTAGTAAAGCAATTTGTTAAAACCCAAGGCACGCAAGCAGGACATTTCCTTGGCAAAACAGGGCAGGTGGGGAGGGTGGTGTCTAGGCCTCCCCTAAATCTGCCCACAAATGCTCTATCCTTCACCCCAGTTTGACTTGGTTCATTCCCAGCTTCTAGTTTCAGTAGCTGGCCTCTTGGTCAGTCAGGAGTGGCCTATAACATCACCCCAGGTCTTCACTCCCAAGGACTCCAAAATCCAATGGGAAGTTCCAGGCTGATCTCCTCATTGTCCCCCATCCCACCTCCATGCTCTAGCCCACCCTGGTGGCTGCTCTGCAGGTCCAAAGCATGCTCACTCATTTCTTCTATCTGATCAGTTTCTTTCATCAGAACACTTGATTTGGGTCTTGGAGGATGAATAGAAGTTTGCCAATCGTAATTGAAAGATGGTTTTCTCTGCAAGTTATAGTCATTTGCCCCATTATATGAATGCCAACCCAACTGTCCATTTTACTGCTGGATCAAGAGCTCGGGTGACACACTGGTTCTAGTAGAACATCTTTGTGGGACCAGTGCCCTGGATTCGCGTGTGACCTACAATCTTAGTTTCCAGTGTAACATCTTCCAAAGCAATTGAATTCCCTTCTCTACACCCAATTAAAAAACAATAATAACAGCCTTATTAGATCTAAAGTAAGCCCTAAATAGAAACAGCCTGTTTAAAAATCAATAAACTTTTCTTAATCCCTGTAGTGAAAAAAGAGAGAGGCTCCTTTCTGTCTTCCCTAAAAAGTCAGTATTTATACAAAGCATTATGTTGCCGGATTCAGAGACGCAGAGGTGCCCGAGCTTCCCCTTGGCTGCCTGCGCTCTCTGAATCCTGCATGACTTATTTGGCTATAACTAATCTCAGCTCCAGGCTTGCTTACATTTTTGGGTTACCCTTTCGCCTGGAATGTATCTCGATGTTCTCATTAGCACTGTCTTCCCAGCCTGAGCCCTTGCTTTCCTTTTGTTGCTGTTACTTTCTGTCCTGCCATTAGTAATCTTGACTGCTCCCAGCACGCAGCCAGGCCCGGGTGTGTTCCCCATCACGCTGACACTCTCTGTTCCTGTGCCAGGCCAAGGCTCAGACTCCGTACCCCCTCCCCTGTCCCCACATCCATGGCCACTGTGGCCCTTCCTGGATATTTATAGTAGGAATTTTAAAAATTTCTTTTTCTAAATATATTTTATGCTTTTTATAGAAGACTATAAAGAAAAATATTGAGAAAACTCTCAGAATCCACACTCAGAGTTAAATACTGTTACTTTTCTAGCATAATCCTTATTAATATATAATTATTACAATTAATATACAATATATAAATAAATATATTTCATTGTACATTTTATTTAAAAAGTAATATATCTCTTGATATGATACTATGAGAATGGCACTTAACTTCTGTGGTCTCTTTCCCCAAAACTCATAACCCCAGTCTAATCACAAGAAAAATATCAGACAAACCCCAATTAAGGGACATTCTACAAAATACCTGACCGGAACTCCTCAAAACTGTCAAAGGCATTAAAAACAAAGAAAATCTGAGAAAATGTCACAGTCTAAAGGCCCTGAAAGAGACACAATCACTGTTTATAATGTGGTATCCTGGGTGGGATCCTAGAAGAGAAAAAAGAAAGTAGATTAAAAACTTCA
>CM053508.1:53944911-53985935 GCA_028627145.1 Eidolon dupreanum | reverse complement strand
AGCTGGCAAAACATTATTTTGGGGTGTGTCTGTGAGGGTGTTTCCCATTAGCCTATGGGGATGAAAGGAATCAGGCTGAGGATGAGCTAAGTAGTAGGAAAGACACCGTCATAGCATCTTATGAGAAAAACTCGTATTACATACAGAGAAATGAGTCCAGTAAGAAGCCAATGAGTCCTCTACACATGTTTGGATCAGGGGATGATGAACTGAATTAAAAACATGGTCCTTTCTTCTGATAATATTATGGAGGAAGAAAAGCAGAAAGCTTTCTAATTAGATATTTATAGGAACAACTTAAGATCCTAAGGCAAGGTCATCTCTAGCCAAGTGCTATGGAGATGTTATGCCTATGGTAAGGGGAAGCCCACATTCTATTAAACTAGAATCTCAAGTAGTTAGACACCTCAATTTATTGTAAATCAAAACCAAACACCTAAAGCCAGAAAGGTTCTAGTGAGGAAACTAGCATAGAGAGAGTAAAAAGAAAATTACTTATACTTTTAGCAAGAAATGACCTGATTTTAATTTTGATTGTAAAAATTAAAGGTTTAAAAAATAGAGAAGAAAAACAATACCTACCATCTTAACATTACTATATCATTATTTTTGAGCATTATTTCCAAAGACTTGGTTTTGACCCCACTTTGATCTCATTACTCTGCTTAGAAGCCTTGAGTGGCTTCCCATTGCCTATAACTAAAATTCAAATTCCTTAGCCAGGCATCCAAATTCCTTTAAAATCTAATGCCAACATAAGCTGTCAATCTTATCTTCCACAGTACCCTAATGAACTTTATGCTCTGGTCAAACCATTTTATTCACCACCTCTGAAACCTATCTTGGTCTTTCCTAGATTTGTGTATACCTTCTTGGAACATCCTCCCTGCCTTCTCTTCTCCTTTCTAATTTATAACTGTCTTCTAAGGTCCAGGTGAAATCTTGTTTACTCTGAGCTTTCCCTTGCCAACTTAGTTCACAGTGGTCTATCCTCCCTTGGAAAGACTTTAGTTAGTATTGTCCTTATAACTTAGTGGACGGTTAACCATTGGCTGCTTTATATCTTTTATTATTGTCTTCAACAATTGTGTAAATCTTTATGGATACAATTTTTTTTTGTGTTTATGTATTATCTCCATTGGATTATAAGTTCTGTGAAAGGAGGAACTAGATATTACAGCTTAAAAATTACAAACACTGAAAGCATTACATAAAGGTAAAACTTGGTAACTCCATTACAAATAAGAATAAAGGTGCTCATTCTATCTCAATACTCAAACAAGTAGTAAATGCCTGCTAGTCTTCTACTAGGTGTTGATTTCCAGAGAAGAAACTCCCACAAAATCGTATTTTTATCCCTTTATATACCCCTCCCCACCTCTGCTTTATACAAAGGGAGGGAAATTTCTGATTTGTTATGAAACATTTTAGAAGCTGTCATTTCCACCTTAAAGTTCGGCAGCAGCATGGTGCTTCCCCTTACCCGTTCTGGTCCCCCCACATTGAGCACCCACTGCAGGCACTTTATCCTTCAGGCAACTTCATGCCCTTTCTGCCTTCTGCTTCCCAAGATAATAAGCAGAAAGGGTCAAGTCAGTTTCCCTGGGCAGTCAAACCTGGCCAAGTCTCTGTTGTTACTCCTCTCTGCCTGTGATGGGGTGGGTGGGTCAATTAGCTTGAGGTTGCTCTGCGGCCGATCGTCTTGGATTCAAGAAAGCAGAGAGCAGGAAGTCCTATGGTATCTTCTTGGCCTAAGCTACATTCTCCAATCCATTTCCACGAAGGCAACCCATATTTAGGAGTATGGAGGCTTGGCCGACTAACCAACCAGGTCATGGTTTGTTTTCCACATGACTCTTCTTCCCTACATATAAACCATTTGGAGATGTGGGCCACAGGATTGAGGAAGTGCTATGCTTCTGGCCATAATGCAAACACTGACAAATCTCACTTCTAACTTTTAATACTGGCTTTGCTTAAGTAACATGGAGTTTATAAATACTTCAGATAATTTTTATCTTAAATTTATTTATGAATTAAATAGCCTCTGAGTTTTTAAAAACCATTTTAAAATTTTAGTTAAAAAAAAATGCATGTAATCGAACAGAAAACATCCTAGAATATCCTTTTCATATCCGTGATCCCTCTGCTCCCAACCCTGTAAAAAAGCCACTGTAGAAAAAAAGATAAACTGGGTCAGTGGTAGTCTGGTGCACAATACAAGTTTAGAGACACGGGAAATTTTGTGTTATATTTGGGGACACGAAGCTTTCCAGGCTTGGACGACCTCTTATAAGCAAGAGCACATGGCAGGAGGCAGCAACAGTGGGACTTTTTTTTTTCAGCCTTATGCTGTTTCTGTTATTGAGAGAGTCTCTATGCCTATGAGATTTCTTTATTATTATTGGCAAAACATTATTCCAATTTTGAAAAATTGTCCACAATTTTCTAAGGCATCCTAAACTTTGCTTAGGTGCATTCTAAGGCATCCTAAACTTTGCTTAGGTGCAAACAGACACAGCTTTAAGGCCATTGGAATTGAAGGGGGCGTGGATAACAGCTGGCTTACAGAGCAGCTTGAGCTGCTGATGCTGCTGATGCTAGTGACGAATTTTCCGAGTCTCACAGCACTGAAATGAATTCTATGCGGAGAGGCCGCAGAACAGACTGAAGCTGGAGGGGCTGAGGGCCAAGGGAAGACTGAGGACAAGGAAAGCCACAGATCTTTGTCTTCAAGGAGCTGGCAGCAGTGCCCTGTGAGAACGACTTGGCAATGACATAATCTGAGGAGAGAAACCTCAAATCCTCAAACTCTTGGAGATGAATAGAGGGACTATGAAACTAAGAAGCTGCCAGAAGAAGGAAGTGGGAAGTAACACCCCTCTCTGCTATTCTGTCTTGCAAGCAAACATTCTGGATGCTGTTCACTGGATGATGTAATGATTGTTGTACTTTTTGACTTAAATGAAATTTGAGTTATGCATTCCAGAATAGAATGTTTGCTTAACATAGGAAGAATAAATGTTAGCAGAGGCAGTCTCTAAGTGGAAGGGTTATGGATGTTGTTTTCTTGCTTTACTGTATTGACCAAACTCTCTACGATGAGCATGTACTAATTTTACCATTTAAAAAAAAACACTAGATTAAAAAAAAAGTTTTGTAATTGCTCAAAGCTTTATTTAGACATTATATTTGAGACTAAGGAGAGGGAACGAGCAGCCTGGGAAAGTGTTATAGGGTTGAATAACAGAGGATAAAGTCTGTGAGGATGTTTGATTGGAAAGATTATGATTGGATGATTCTAGGTTGATTGAACCAGTAGCCCAATGATGTTGTCAAGAAGCCAATTTCTTTCTCCCTCTGTTCTGCCTTCTTCAGTTTCAGCTTCATCCAAAGCTGACTTTCCTCATTCTGGCAAAAATTCCTACAGTAGCTCCAGGCCTCATATCTATTTATAATACCATCTAGAATAGCACTGTCATATTTTTAAAAAGCAAGAAGAAAAGAGTGAAATTAATCCTAATAATATATTCTATTTAATTCAATACATGCAAAACATCATCTCAATGTGTAATCATTTAGAAATTAATAACATATTTCGCATTAATTTTCATTTGTACTAAGTCTTCAAAATTCAGTATATTTTGCATTTGCAGAACATCTCAAGTCACAGTACCCACATTTCAAGTGCTCAAGAGCCAAACATGGCTAGTGGCCACTGTACGGAACAGGACAGGTCTAGAAGAAGAGAGAGAGTTCTTCTGTCCCAACATTCCTAGCTAGAGTTGACATTCATTCTGATTGGACTGGATTAGGCTGTATGCCAATGACTATACCAATGACTGTAGCCAGGGGAGTGGATCGTGCTAACTGTCCGAAGTTAGGCATGGCTATGGTAGGCAGAATAATGCCTTCCCCTCAGGATGTGCGCATCCTAATTCCTGGAACCTGTAACCATGTTATATTACGTGGCAAAGGGGAAGTAAAAGTACGGATGGAATCAAGTTTGCTAATGGATTGATCTTAAGATGAGATTATCCTAGTGGGCCCGATGTAATCACAAGGATCCTTATAAGTGACAGAAGGAGGCAGAAGAGAGAGGTAGAAAGATGGTAGTTGTGAGCAAAACTCAGCTATTCCCCTATAGAAGAGGACTTGCCTCTCTCCTATTTCCCTATAACCTCTGTTCTACTTTCTCTGTCTCTATGAATTTGCCTATTTCAGGAACCTCATATGAATGGAATCATATAATAGTTGTCCTTTTCTGTATGGCTTACTTCACTTAGCATAATGTTTTCAAGGTTCAACTATGTGGTTAGCATGTGTCAGAATTTAATCCCTTTTTAGGGCTAAATATTTACCATTGTATGACTATACCACATTTTGTTTATCCATTCATCTGTTGATGGATACTTGGGGTGCTGCTACCTTTGGCTTTTGTGAAGAATTCTAATTTGCAGGAATCTGAGTCCCTACTTTCAATTATTTTGAATATATACCTAGGAATAGAATTGACAAAGCCTATAGTAATTTTAACTTTTTGAAGAATCACCAAACTGTTTCCCACAGTGGCTGCACCATTTCGCATTGCCACAAGCAAAAAACAAGGATTCCAATTTCTCCACATCCTCATCAACACTTGCTATTTCCCAATTTTTAGATAATAGCCATCCTAATGGGTATGAAGTGGTATTTCATTGTGGTTTTGATTTCTATTTTCCTAATAACTAATGATGTTTAGCATCTTTGCATGTGCTAATTGACCATTTGTATATCTTTCTTTGGAGAAATATATATTCAAGCCCTTTTCCTATTTTTGAATCTTTTTGTTTGCTTTTTTGTTGTTGAGTTATAGGAATTTTTTGTATATTCTGTATATTAATCCTTTACGATATATATTATTTGCAAGTATTTCTCCCATTCTGTTGGTTGTCTTTTCACTCTCTTAATATTGTTAATGCACAAAAATTTTTAATTTTGATAAACTCCAATTTATCTTTCTTTTGTTGCCTGTGCTTTTGATGTTGTATCTAAGAAATCACTCCAAATTCAATGTCATGAAGACTTATAGCTGTCGAGGGGGTCATAATTTTAAACATTCATTCTCAAGTCCTAGAGGAATGTCTGCATCTTTTCTGCTTCCTTTCAGGAGGGGTCCTAGAAGACCAACCTGAGATCTTCCATAGACACCCTGGTCTCTGACAAAATATCAGCTCAGCCAGCTTACCACCTCTCCTCCCAGAGGTTTCTTGTCTGTTCTCACTCTAGACCTTGCTTTACATTGTCTGTGGTCTGTGAGTGTTGAAATCTTATAGACTTCACAATATTTCCTCGTTCGCAGCCTCATGAAAATCTAGCTTCTTTTCCTTTCTAGGTTCACAACGAACTTTTGTCTCTCTTAATTTCTCATACAAGGGATAAAGACAAGGGAAGAGGCTGCCTGATGCCTCTTCCTCAAACTCTGTAGTGACACTGCCAACCCCCTGTGCAACTGTGGGGTCCTCAGAGTTCTGGCCCTAGGACGCTTCTTGGAGGTTGTAAAAGTAAGTTTGTGGAGAAAAAAAAGTATTTGCACGTGTGTGTGTGTGTGTGTGTGTGTGTGTGTGTGTGTGTGTGTAGAGAGAGAGAGAGAGAGAGAGAGGGGAATAGGAGAGGCGGGGGACAGAATATAGCTTTGGAAAAATGTATTAATCTTAGGGAAATTTTAATATGTTTTTATATACATTTAATATATATTTTATCTTAGTATTTGTATGATCTCCAGTATTTATATGTTCTGTAGGATATATTTGAAAATATATTTTATATGTATAGTATATCTATTTTTTCAGCCTCCTAAACAGTTTCCTCTTGCCCCCTCCCAACCAATGGCCCTTTCAAGGAGTTACTACTGGGAGCTCTATCACCAGAGATTCCGTCTTTTTCTGAAGCTTATAAGAATAGAACCATACACAGCATGCTCCTCTATGTCTGGTTTTTCTGACCCAGCGCTATGTTTATCAGCTTCATCTATGTAGTCTACAATCTACCACTTTCTCTCAGGAGTCAAAATATTGCAAAAACTCCAAGTTATTAAAAGTGTGATGTTTTAGGATCTGGAGAATCAATATTTATATTTATAATATTTGGTTCTAAACAGGAACAATTGCCTTAAGGATATGAACAGAAAATTCACGGACAACTAATGTATGTTTACCTAATTAAATACAACTAATTAGCAGACATATAAAAATATGTTAGATTTCACTCGTCTAAGAGATACAAGTTAAAAGAAAATGTCATATTTATTTTTCAAATAATTGAAATTGTTTTTAAATGCTAATCTCTGATGCTAGGAAGAGTTTAATAAAATGGGAACACTCTCAGTGAGACTATAAATGAGTATAACTCTTAGGGGATAAAATTCAAGAGCCTTTCAAAATCTTCATTCCCCTTTAATATTTCTCTATAGGGAGTAACATAAGGAGATAATATTAAATATGGAAAAAGGCTTATCCAGCATCATAAATAATGTAAAGTAAGAAACAATCTAAATATCCAGCACTTGGGGAACTGCGACAGCTTCATTCAGTAGAATATTATATTATCTTAAAGGACTGGCAGCCAGCACATCCAGTTGACTGCAGGACAAAGAGAGAGGGTTGAAGAAGGTCAGCAACTCTCATTTACAGCTTGTTTGGGCAGCACTGGCTCTATCATTTTTCACACATTATAAAGCTGGAAGCTCTGGAATCCAGGGATTTGTTTACAATCAAACAATGAATTTATTAAACTATTTTTAATTAATTAAAAGATGAAAAATGTAAAAAGAGAACACAATGTAAATTGATCACAGTTTCCAACACATTTCCTGTTCAAGGCAGGTCATAATGATTATTATCATGTTAATATTTTATTGAGTACTGACTATATACCAGGGGCTTTATTAAGTGCTTTATACTATCTCATTTTCTTCTCGTTTTATACATTTTTACAAGGCCCGCCCATACAGTGTTGCATTTTTGTTTTTCTCTGAGGCATTATGCCTGCCCCTACGGGATGATTGCTTCTGACTTATAGTCTGGGGATTCTAGCCGCTAGGTCCCGGCTTTAAAGTGCTTCTACTCATTAAAGGAAAGGACTGCGTGGTTCACCCCCAGCCTCGCAAGCCAGGATCCCCAGATACTCTGGGAAAAAGGTATGTGGAGTCCTCACTGATTCTCAGAGCCACCTTGGCCCTGCCCAATGAAGCTGGCTGGGTGTCAGCTAATCAGCCACACAGTGCCCTCTGCAGGTGCAGGCTGAGCCCCACAAGTGTAGATGCGGTGGTGGGGGGAGGTGGGGTAGAAGGGAGGAGGGGGTACAGCCCCGGGGAGGAGTCACCGGAAGGCCAGGTCTACCGGGTGTGTGGAGTCCTAGAACATGGAAGATAGGAGGAATCCCTGGAAAGCAAAGGAAATGCAAATTCTAACACTGGAACTGGCTCTCTTACTCCCCGACTTCCTCAGACCTGCAGTTTAGAGTGCATAGATTCACCTAGGTTTGGCATCTTTTCAAGCCAAACAGGGACAATGGAGAATTCTGTCTTCTGTCATACTTCTTGAGAAAAACACTAGCAGGGCTTTCTGTTCTCCTCTCAGGCTGTGGTGATGAAAATTCAACCCACTCAGCCTCTGAATGGCTCAGGCTTTTAGAACAACCCAGCTGAGCCCGCCCTGGATAGAAACCTAAAATCAGAAGCATTTCTCTTTTTTATTCCTTCTCATTTTTTTCACATTTTTAGATTTTAATTTTTCTTTTATGAAAAAAAAAAAAAAAACATTACATAAGTCAAAACCAACTGCTAGAATTTGAAAAGAAAACAAGAGTCCTTGCTGCATTCCTCTACTTCTAATTCCTCCTCTTTTAAGTTGTTTCTGGTCTTTACTTGTTATTTCTAAAATACAAGCCTGCTCAGCTATTTCTTGATTTTCAGTTTCAGGTATGGGCTATCGCCTTTCTCGTATGGAAGATGAAGGTCTAGAGCTCTTCATCTGCACCACCTGCCCCACACATTTCCCCTCCTCAGACTCACATTTGATTAAATTGGCATTGAGGGTTTCCATTATCATGACCTTTAATTTCATTCACAGCTGAGGTAAAGGCATGCACTTTCTCCTCTGGGCTCTCTTCTGTTAACTGCGTTCTCGTGGTTTATGTTCTTTTCCATTCCTTTGCTTTATTTTAGTGGATTTGGGAGAGTGGTCAGTCTTTCTGTTTCACCCATCAGCCCTCTTTTTTCAAAGCCTTGACTTGTGCCCATTCTTCAGTCTTTGAGCTGACAAAAGAAAAACTTAAGTAATTTTTTCCCCAAGGATCTTTTCATAATTTTATTAGGAACCATTGAATGATAAAAAATATTCAGGCTCCAAGAAAGAAGTTTGTACAGCAGAATTTCAGGCTGCCAAGTTTTGGACCTGCACACTTGGGTGGTGTTCCTTATATTCTGTCTGTTCTAGTTTGAGGCTGGCATGGGAATGAAGGGGTTAAGACTCAGTCAGCAGGAAGGAATAGGAGGGGAGGCAAAGGGGGAGGACAAAGGAATCCAGGTCTCTGAAGGAAGGCTGGTTTACTGAAACTGGCTTAGTCCCTTCCCTGACTTGCTAAATACAACTGTTAAGCAATCTGTAATAGCTGGGGTCATTCTAATAGGAGGAGCAAGGCAGGGAAATAAATTTTTGTTTGCAGTTCCAGGTCAAAGGTATTCTGGAGCAAGCACCTTGGCACATTCTTTTCCTATGATTCAGTTCCATGAGTTCATGTCATTTTTTTCAGGTTTCACACTGAGTGGTTTGGGTAGTACATCTGCCCTTGCCCACCACATGATATAGATCTTGGATAACTTTGAGGGCCTGCATTCCTCTCAGTTCTTTATCTGAGGAACATTCCTGACTGAAACAGGACAGACCCCAGAGGAGTGCTGATGGACAGGGGATCTCTGCTGACAGCACGGCGGGCCTGCCGCACACCACTTGCTTCCCGGAGTGGGAGTGGGAGTCCCCGGACAGAGCTGCATCACCTCCGTGGGAGTCCCGGGACAGAGCTGCATCACCTCCGGGGCATTCGGGAGGACCCAGGCTGGGGTAGCTCTGCTGCTGGAACACTCTGGAACATTTTGTTTACGGGGGCAGCCGGAGGCCTGTGTCACTTGTGTAATGTTGCGTGAAAAAGCTGAGCATGGATTCCATCAACTGAAAACTCATGTTCTCTGTTAAAAAATAACAACAGAAAGAAAATCTGTGGGGGACAAGACAAAGAAAAACGGAGAACTGGTCCAATAACCAGTTATATTTCACAGGAAAGAAAAATCCCTTACATGTTTTTGGAGAGGGGTTTTTGTATCCTCAGAAGAGGTCTTAATAAAATAGTATTCCCTTTTATAAAGGTACATTGGTTCTGTTTATGAAAGCAGACATTTTTCCTGAGCATGCATTTTATGGGAGAGGATCGTTTACACACACACATGCGCGCACACACATGTGCACACGTGTGAGTATGGCACTAGGCACTTTGCAAACACAGCCTGTATGGGGCTGACCTAGGCTATTATTCCTTTGCTCTTGGCACTTCCTTAATTTGCTTCCTTAAAGTGTTTCAACTGCTTTTCTGAGGCCTCAAATCACCAAGCACTGCTGAGTGTTCAAAAAAGTCTATCCCACTCTTTTTCCATGTTAATGGCCTTCTCAAAGAGGGGCCAGTGAAATGTAATTGAGTAGGTTGCAGGGGCCTAGTGGTTTCTTCTCTGACCATCACCTGCTCTCATTCGCTCCCTCAAGCAACGGTGAAGGTTGTGAGCACTCCCCACTATTGTTGGAGGGTTGTGCTGACCAAGCATATTGAGTCAGCTGAGCACCTCAGCTCCCAACAGCAGGGCTTCTGATTCTGATTCTGGAGGTCCCTGAGGGGCTGAGAATCCACATTTCTAACTGGCTTCCAGGAAATGTCAGTGCTCTGGTTCAGACAATACTTTGAGTAGCAAGGCCCCAGGAGACCTTGTAATAGACAACCCAGGGCACCCTGAAGACTTTATCCTCCTGTCCCTGGGTTTGTGAAGCTCCTCCTCCTCTCCAAGGACTTGGGCTCTCACAGCCACCCTGGTGCTCCCAGTCTACGTCCCTGTCCTTGTACTACTCAAGGACTGTGTGACACCACACACACTGCCTTCCTTCTTCTTCCCACTGAAAAGCTTACTGAATCTATAATAATATTAGCAACCCGCTCAACTCTGTGGCAGGTGCCATGCTAATTTCATACTCCACGTTCATGAATCATCACAAATGAGGTATATGACCATCATACCCATGATCAGGGTGAGGACACCAAGGGTCCGAGAACTCAAATAATTCACCAAAGGTCACACAGTCAGTAAATGGGTGATTGGGACTGGAGACTCTGGTCATTGCACTGTGCTGCTGCCCCATTAGAGGCACAAATAACAAATGCCAGGAGGGATCTGGAGCATGGGGCACCTTCGTGGACTCTGGGCACAACTCTAGGACCCTTTCCTAATTCCCCTATCTGCAGGACTCACCAAAAGGGCTCTCTGCATCTGGCGCACTAGGACTGGGGCTACCCCAAAGCACTGCCAGGAGGGTTTGAAAATGAGTAGAGAAGAATTATCTTAGATCCATGCTGTAGGGAGAAGCCAAAAGGGGTGATAACCTTTAGATCATGAAGCTTTGGGAAAAAAGAAGCCAGTAAGGGAAAACAGGCTTTACCTCACAAGGTAGCCCTCAGATAACCTTTGTTTCCACTTTCTGCTTAGACCTGACATTCCTTTTTTTTTTTTTTTTTCTTGAGAAGACTGAATAGGAGTGTCAGGGAAGGATGTATTTGCTCTGGAATCTTTTACACTCAGCTGTCTACTGTGGTGATCAAAAAGGGGGGCACAGGTCCTTTATCTCCAAATGTATCAAAAGTCCAGTGAGCCCTTGTTATCTGGCATGCACGCATGCACACATGGAGATACACACACACACACACACACACACACACACACACACACAGTATACACACACACATATGTACATGTACACATGATTTACCAAGCAAGTAAAGGACTCAGGAGTGGGAGGAAGGATATATGCACACTTGTGAAAACAATCTTTTAAAAGTAATTTTAGGAGAATCCATCTTCCTATATTTGCTTCCTTATCATTATTGTCTTGAGCTACCCCTCACTTCATTAAACTTACTATGGAAAATTATCAGTTGTACTCATCTTTCTTCTGCATTCTTGTGACTCTACAGGTCAGTCTGAGCTCCCCTCAGGGCATTTGGGGAAACCAGTCATGTCTTGGAAATAAACCTTCCCATATGCTTAATCTTAACTTCAAATGTTTCCTTCATCGCCTCCCTTCAATCAAAATCTGACTTTATCTGCAGGATGACACTTTCCTCTTCTTGAATAGCATTCCATACACATACCTCCTATCATTTACCTTCCTCATTCCAAACCGATGTATCATTCAGGGCCTCTCCTTATTCCTTGTTCCCAAGTTCCTTCTTCTGACTATTTTTTCCATCATCAGCTCTCAACAACTTCTATGGAAGTCCTTACCATTCTGTTTCCACACCTTTCCCAACCCTTTCTCTTTCTGCCTACCATTCTCAAAGGATATTCTTCAGTTGTTCTAGTCTCTTGCTCATCCCTATTCTAGAAACATCCATAGATAACCTTTTCTTATAGGTCTTCAGCTGCCTCAGATCTAGAGACCTTTATCCCCACTGATTTTATGTCATTAAGACAAAAGCAGAACCACTCTTGGTCCACACTCTGGAGCCCTAAAATTCTCCTTTCATCTCTGCAGGATCTCACATTCCCTTGACCCTACTGAACCAAGGATTTCATCACTTCTCTTACTGCTGTTTTCTGAGTGTCCTGCTGGCTTTGCTTGCATTCTTATCCAGGCTACAGACTTCCCACTTTCAAACCATGCAGTCCCTTGGGTAGTCTGTTCCTGGCCTCAACCATTTCTATAAGGTTCTCCCTCCAGTTTGTTCTCTTTCACAGACTTCATGAGGTCCCCATTCTGGGTCACCTGCACCTTCTACTTTCTCTTCTCTGCTTTGAGGCCACCAACTGAAGAGCATGGTTGCTGGTTTTACTTCTAGTTCTTATTATTTAACCTCAAGGAAGACTTCAGTGGCCCCTGGCAGTGCCTTAGTCACTTCTGATCACTTCTCATACCTTCTTCCCCACAGAACCTACGATAGTCTTTATTTCACTCCTTGAGTTTGCAGTCCATCTCTGCCTCCTGCTCTTCAGATATCTTTCTTTACTGAAAATATTGCAATTATCTGAAGTAAGGAGTTTCCTCATTTTCTTTTCATTCCCTGTCAGCCTTCTCTTAGTTAGAACATTTATTATTTTAACAGCTTAGAACCTCCTAACTACACGACCCTATTCTCTCTTCCATTCCAATCCACTGTTAGATTTTTTATTCCAAAGACAACATTTCTTTCTTGCTTAAAAATCTTCAGGTCTCCCCATTGCTGCTAAATGATTTGATCTGCCAGGCATAGCTATTTTCCACACATACCTCATGTGGTCTGCTGCTAAATCTTTGCTCATGTTATTTTCTCTGTCTTGAAGGGCTTGTCTCCCTTATCACCAAGTGATGAAATCTTATCTTACCTTAGTAAGCTCAAAAGCTATTTCAGACAAGAAGTTATTCCTAAACCCTCCTACTAGAAGTGATTGTTCCCATCTTTGCTTTCTTACAGCTCTTGAATCCTCTTGTAGCATTTATTACTTTCCACCCTATATTACAGTTGATACAGAAAACTGTAACATCCTTAAGGATAAAAGCCCTATTCTATACATCTCCATATGCCTCAAGAAGTAGCACAGCACATGACACACAATGTTGGATTATTTAGGGTGTTTTTATTACAAATGACAGGAATATAGTTAACATTGGCAAAAAAAAAAGAGAATTTGTTAGATGAATACACACAGCAGTTCACATGGCAGTGGGAGGTAGAGGGGAACAGCTGGGCCTTGGGGACAACTGGAACTAGGGATTGGAATTAACAGGACACATGCTCTATGTCTTTGTTTCTCTCTACATGTTGGATTTGTTCTGCTGCAGTTGGGATCCCTCAACATGGCACTAAGATCTCCCAAGACTCATCACCTCCAAAGAGGGCTTGGATTCAAGTTTCAATTTGAAAAAAATCTTAGAGAGTTACTCTGATTGGTCCAGCCTGGATAAAATATTAGCCCCTGGACCAATCAGCTATGGCCAAGGGATTGAATGACTAGGTCGATTAAGAGCTCACTCCTGAATTCTGGAGCCATTTTTAGAAAAGAGGAATCTTCATGAGCCAGACAGACACCCCAAGAATTATAGCACACTTGTATCCAATAAATTTATAACAAATATGTGTTGTTAATATTTATCTTAACTAATATGAATTATGTAGTAGTGCCATAAGAAGTCAATCACTGCTTAGGGTGGTTCTTTATCATTTTAATCATGTATCTTACTCTCTTACCTATTCATTAAAGTAGGACTTTTAACAGTTCCACTTGGTCAATCTAATTCCAATTATAATATATACTTGAAGAGCATAAAATTAATCCTTTCTTAAAGGACCTTTAAAATCAAACTTTCCCCTAATCTAGATAGGCCTTACCACTAACTAAAATGGGTTGAAGTTTACATGTATCTGAACTCCAACAACAACAACAACAACAACAACAACAACAAAATGGCATCAAGCCTAATTACAATTTTTTGTTGTTGTATAAATTCCTCTGTATTTTGTCCAATTTCCTCTCCTCCACTTCCATACCTTGAATCCCAGCATTTGTGGATATGGAGAGTATCTTTGTTTCTTTTTCCCACATTGGTCATTATTTGTTATGAAAAATTATGAACACACTTCTTAAGATTGCCTTTTCTGGCATGGTCCCTTACGACCAGGGTTGTGTGACTCAGATTGGAAAACATATCAAGGATGAGTTGGTTTTGTCACTTTGAGCTTTTTCACACTTTGAGATCTTTAATATCCAGAGTAGTCATTTTGACCCCTTTTATCAATGTCACCTTCACTGAAAGTCAATAATAACTGAATTACTCAGAAGCTCTGGTCCTTGAGTACTTGAAAATTGGGAGGATAGCAAGAAAAGTCTTTTCTTTCAACTGAACACTTACGGTTAAGAAAAGAAAAGAGTGAAGAGATGTAAGGATAAGAAAAAGTGGGCTTTTAACATTTAACACAATAGCCAAACATCTATATGAAAAAAAGATTAATTTATCCAGTTGAAACACAGGTCTGACATCTAGACAATGGACTGAGTATTTATTTCCATAGATTTGGAGTTGCTAGATTTAACAAATAAAAATATAATATACTCAGTCAAATTTTAATTTGAAATAAACAAGAATTTTTTTTTAGTGTAAATATCTCTCATACAATACTTAGGACATACTATACTTAAAAAAAATTATATGTCTTTTATCTGAAACTCAAATTTAACCCCATGTCCTGTATTTTATCTGGTAATTCTACTTAGATTAGATATTTTGGCCTTGTATAGATACTGTCTGAATTTTACTTTTAAGACAATAGTGATTTTATTTTTAGATATATATCCATAAAAATGAAGCCCTCCTCATGGTTTTTCTACTTTTTTACCATCTTTGAAATGGAAAAGTAGACTGGTCTTCTCAATTCCAAACTTTCTTCCATATGGTTCTCACCCTTCGCATAGAACACTAAAGCATCATAGTTTAGTCAATGGATAAATTGAGTTAATGTTCTATTCTGTTAGTATGCTCATTTTTAATTTGATTACCTCTAACTTAATACATTGTAGTTCTTAGTCCAGTGTCACAACCTTTAGTATTCTTACAGGCTCCAATAGTGGTGATGCAGTTATCTATTCAAGAACCAGTTGTCAAGCACATATTTCATATGATGCACATTTCTAGTCTCTATGAGGTACACAAATATGTACAAAATCCATTCAACAACTCTTTATGACAAGCTTATTGTGCCAGGCACTAATCAAGGTGTTAGGAGTGAATAGAGTTCTCACCCTTGAGGGACTCACAGTTATTGAGGAAGATCACAGGGTGGTAGAGGAATCAAGATCTCCAGCCCTAAAACACTGCTAACTACCTGCATTTTGTTCTGCTAAATGGAGTATACAAGCTGAGGGCAAAGGCTGACTTTCTTAAGAGAAGTTTTAAAGTTGGGCAGGAGGAAAGAAAGAGGAGAGAAGAGGCAACTGGCAGAGGTGGGCTCTTTGGTGGGAAGAGAAAAGATGTCTGATAGAGTAATGGGTTAAATATGTATGGAATGTGATCTCTCTTTCACAGACTCTAGAGGAGCTTCAATAAAACAATTTTCTCATTAATGTGTTGTGGTTTTGGATATGTTTTGGAAAATATAACAATGTGATGAGTATGGCCTCAAAAGGAGCATAAAGTACGAGCCAAGGCCCTCCAACAGAATGCCCACTCCATATGGGTTACGTCTTGGGGATCCTCATCTTGAATATTTGATGATAGTTAAAGAATTCAGCGTCATTTCAGGTTAAGTTGTTCCTAAGAAGACAACTTAACCATCTATGCCAAACATTTGGATTTTTGTGTAGGAGAGTGAAAATATATCTGGTGTAAGCCACAATAATTCTTGGCATCAGTTAAATTTCTTTTGTTTCAAGCAAATCAAGGCCAATTAAGCAAGGAAAAAAGAGGATTTGGGAGAAAGGTTTGATGATAGAATGTATTGGGAGCACATGGGAGACCTCGCAGACTCAAAGGAGGAGCTGACCAGCGAGGCCTTGGGAAGTACAGGAGGACAGGGACCAGGGCTCCTCCAGGGACCTCGGAGGGACACAGAGCTCATGGATACTGTTTCTGGGCTACTGCTATCATGTGTTTCAGCCCTACTAAACTTATCATCTATGTTTATGTTCTTAAGTTTCTGTGAGAGATTCTGATTAGTGCAGCTGGAGTCAGGGGTCTTTACCCTTTGTGGACAGGCAGATAGTACAGATGTGGCCCAAGGCAGAATCATGTGAGTTGAGCAGTCTCCTCTTTTTATGTCCCCAACATATCTCAAAAATAGATGGAAATGGTGTGATCTTGGATGCTCATACTATTGTGTCCTTTTGGTTTAATTGAAAATTTTAAGTTATTCCATCTCCCACACACACACTAATTGGGAGTTTATACACTATGTTTCTATTCTTTTGGTAGTTGCCCCAGAATTTCCAACTTGCTTGCTTAACCTACCAAAGTCTTTGTTAATCAATATCTTTACTCTCCTCCAAGGTAATACAAAGACCTTAGAATACTTCGATTCTGTTTCCCCTTACCTACTTGTAAGTTAATTTTTTCATATATTTTAATTCAACTTTTAAAACATAATAAAAAATTATTAATTAAAATTCTATATTATCAATGTTCATTTGCATTTGCCACCTTCTTCACTCTTTATACTTTTTGTATCTCAAGCATTCCCTATAGGATCACTGCTTTGTTTTGTTTTTGTTTTTGTCTCAAGTATATCCTTTAGTATTTCATTAGGAGCTTTTGTTAATGATGAACTAACAATTTTTATTTCTATGAAATATTTATTTATTTTGTTATTATTTTTTAAAGAAATTACTTATCATTTTTATTGCATTATTTTGGAATTTTTCTAAATTCTTCTCCAGTGTAAAGAAAGTATATCTTTTTTAAACCTAACCGCATAGCCAAGTGTATGGATTTTTAAATTAGGTAAGATAGGAATTAATCATTCACTTGAAGCATGATTCACTAAGGACTATTCTCCGCAAACTTGAGAATCAAATCTGTTACCAAAATCTGTTTTTCTCCCTTTTGAATCAGAATCCTACTTTCTTCTTACCATCCTGAAAGTAGTACCCATACTACACTTCTTTCCTACAATCCTTATTCTCAACTACTTCTCACTATTTCCATTAGAATTATTTGTATTTATTTAAAAAATTTTATGCCCCACAATAAAGGAGAAATTTTTTACCATGGTGTATAGTACCAGGCACAAAGGAGGCTTTCAACAAATATTTGTTGTATAAGTAAATTTCCTGATTCCCATTATACTTAGTGCTTAATTCTTTCTTTCATTAACTTGACCTTGAAGTTCCTGTAAATAATAACATTTTATGGCCATTAATATAATTTAACTTACCAACTTACTGTATAAGCAATTTTTCAGGAATCTTATTTCATAAGTATGGTATAACCAAACCATTATATATCATGGATTTGAAAAATATGTCATTTATATAATCACATTACATTTATGCAATTACAATGAATTTGGCATATGAAATTTTCTACCTGTGACATTTGCAGATTGGTTTAAAATATTAGGTTTCTTTATCTTGATACGTTTCAATATTTGCAATGTTGGAATTGTTACATTTCTGAGATCTTAAAAAAGGCATAATATGTGTGTGTGTGTGTATGTATGTATATATATATATATATAATTATTTCCCTAGTTTATAGATAAGGAAACTAAAGCTTAGATAGAGTGAATGACTTGCTCAGAGTTGTGTAAATAAGAGAGACTTGAACTCACATCTTTGCTCTCTAAGCCAGATTTCTTAAGGTGTCATCCAAGAAATAGAATGTTTCTGTAATGATCCAAAGAGATAACATGGAGCTATAGAAAGGTTTCTTAAGCTAAGTCTTAAGGTTGAAAGTTTGAAGTGGATTTTATCAGACTACTCACCATATTTATTATTATACCTCCTAGTTCTCCATTTAGATATAAAACTTTCCAAAACAAATGTTTACTCTAATTCTACGGAAAGAATACATCCCAGTTGTGTTCCCATTACACAACTACGTATTGTATGTCTATTTAGTTCTAATTTCATTCCTCAGAGTTTTATCATTACTTGTTTTTTCTTGTCTTCCATTCTGGATTGTAACATCTTTGAGGTCTCCTGTTACATTCACCTGTGACTGCTTTCTCCTACCTTGTTTACTATTTTATACAGTACGTAGAATATGCTTAAGAAATGTTAAATAGTATCGAGTTACAGCATTTAAAGTTTTCTACAACGTGCCCTACTTCACCCTATGATATTGTCTCCTAATTCTTTCCTATAAAGATAGACAAGTTAATTGTCATTGTTTACCTATCTTTGTGCCTTTCTCCCCATTTTGAATACCATTTCTTCCCCTTTCTTATGGTCTTAATTCTAATCTCACCTCCTTCATGAGACCTTCACCATTCAGGTCATTAGAAGTCTTTGAATTTCCTTCTGTAGTTATTGTCTTTAAGGTATATCTGATACTTAGCATATCTCATTCTCAGTTATCTTTTTGTTTATGCCCTGCCTCATCTGGATTATGAGTTCAAACCCCTGTACCCCTCTGGAGATTAGCTAAATGGTTGTTCAAGAGATTCTCACTGAATGTTGTGATAGAAAAAAAGTCAGTTGTAGTCACCTAGAAGAGGCTTTATTTAAAGCATTGCTAACTAGTTTGGGGAAACATTTTAGTAGACAAAAAATGAAGTGGTCTGATAGTCAACATGGTTCAATTGGTATTGACATTAATAAACAGAAAATAATCTCTTATGTAAACTAATGGCTGATTTGGATATAATTCTAGAAACATTATGATAGTACTATGTTTTCCCTTTCCTTTGTTTGATGTTGAAAATCCTCTGTCAGTCTAGCTGCTGCTCCTTTAAAGGCAATCTTTTCTCTTTTTTTCTTGCTCTTTAAGATGATCTCTTTTTCCTTAGTTTTCTGAAGTTTCACTATGATGTGTCTAAGGATGTTTTACTCACTCTGCTTGGAATTTGATGGGTTTCTCAAATCTCTGGATGAGTATTTGGAGCAGTTCTAAAAATGTTTGGTTCTTAAGTCTTCAAATAATGCCTTTGCCCAATTCTTTTCTCCCTTCTGGAATTCTTCTTTAATATTATCTTGAATGGCTCTTAATCCCTATTTCATATTTTCCATCTTTTTGATTCTGTGTTGTATTCAGAAAATTTTATTTTGTTCTTTCACTGATTATTTCTTCTATTGGGTCTAATCTATCCCTTGAGTTTTTAATTTTGGTTAGAATTTAAACTTCACTATTTAAAAAATCCAATAATGCTTTTTATAATTTACCATTCCCTGCAGGTATTTCTGAATTTATATTTTAAACACAAGCATGGATGTTTTATAACTAATTCAATAATCAAAAGTCTATATAGGTCTTTTTTATGGTCCTTTGTTGCTTCTATTGGTTTCCTTGTGTGCTTGGATATTTTAAAGTATATGCTGCTTGTTGCTCTTAGAAAATTATTTGTGAAGATGAAGGTGCCCTTCAAGGAGAATTTGAATTTGTATTTGCTTCTTTTAAGTATGTAGATGCTCTTCCATTTGGTACCACTTTCAACTTCATTCTGGGTTTAAGGTTTCTTAGACTACCCAAACTTTTGAATCCATGGGTGCAACTACCTGTAATTACAATATCTCATGGATTTTGTTTCTCCCCCTTGTTCTTTCTGACCTAGTTATATCTCCTCAAACACCCTGGGGGAGGAAGTAGGAAGGTGACTTCGCTTTTGAGAGCCTCACTTAATGTGGAATCTTCCATTAAATCTTTACCTTTAGAGAGTCTTGGACTTCAGTTTCTGTCCCTTTCACAGTGGGAGTCTATGAAAACCACAGCTCAGTTTCTCAGACCAATTTGGCAATCACTGTCAGGACAAGAGTAGTTTAGAGCACTCTGCTCACCTCTGGAGTTTTGCTTTCTCTTAGCTTTTGACCTAATATTTCTTTTCTGTTTGATCAGTAATTTAATGTTTTTATGAAATATTTTTTCTATGCATCTTTTTTAGGTGCTCTTAGCCAAAGGGTATCTCTGAGTAACCTGACTTACCATAAGGGTAAGTCAATATCTGGCCACATAGAGTGAATGTTCTTTAGGCCTCAGCCAGTTTAATAACTCAGAGAAGTTAGCATTGCATCCTCTACTGTGAGGCAAGAACATCTGCACTGTGTCAGTCAAATGTTTAATGATCTTTGGAGGACTAAAGGTTTATAACTAACTGTCTTAAGGCAAATAGTTCTGAAGACTTGGAGGTGGTCAGAATTTCCATTCTGGGGTCTTTGAAATACTTCTTCTATCCTGCACCAAAAACACTCTCTTCACATCTAAACTCCACACTTGGAAAGAGGAAACATCTGATGGATGACCTGTCAATTGTAGTCCTTCCCCTTATGGTGTCTGGTTTCCATCATGGTAGCTATATGGGGTGCTCATCATGCTTTATTCCTCATGAGTGGAATCTGCTGAAGAGAGCTGGGTACTTGCACCTCACAAAGTCAAGTTCTGTTCTTGTTTTATTTTGAAATCTGCTACATCCATATTGAGAAGGCAGAAAATTAAGGTATCTGGTGGGGAAGAAAGACTTTTGAGGGAAGATGGAGAATATGATTACTTTTGCTCTTGGTATTCAAATGCTCTGCCCTGTCTCTCCATAAAAATATTTTGTATAAATTAATGACTTCATTATCATGTTGAATTGTCTGTTTAGGGGTGATGCAAAAAAAATTACTGAATATGATGTCAAGATTGGTATTAGACTACCCATGGAAAGCCAACCATCACTGCCTTACTATTTTGTTCACTTGCTTGGCTCCTGTAGCTATTTGAGCTTGCAGCTCATGAGGAGGATGGTCTTAGGTCCTCAAGAGAATGAGCCCAATGTCTTAAAGAGAAGACAAACATGATAATAATTTGTAGCTGTAGACTCAGTTCAACTACTATTTACCAAGACCATACTATGCATTAGGCTCTACACTAGGAATTTTTAAAAGCATAGTCCATTAAATTCATAACAAAAAATTAGGCCCCTTCTTTAGTATAGAGAAAGAAGTTGTTAAAAAAAAAAACTATTTTAAGACTAAGGAAGGAAGAAAAGTTCTCACTAGACATTATCTCATGTAGGGGAAAATATTTCAGGAATATTGCCTGGAGGCTCAAGGGCACATTTTACAGCTTGAGTTTGAGTTTGAATAATACACTATTCGATTAAGCCTTTAGTTTCTCTGAAGAATGTGGCAAGAGTCCTGGATGTAGAGATTTTCCCCATATTAGTTCTCCATATTAGTTCATCTTATAAGTTAACTTTGAAGAAAGGTTGTATAATGTGCTGTTTCTGTGAAACTCACTGTCTGTGGGGTAAGGATTCTCAACACACGTGCAAGAAGTGGTGTGTGACTACACTAAGGAAGGGAGCACCTTGTGCCTATATGGAGAGTTTTTTCTGAAGGGAAAGCACTTGACTTATTTCTCTTTGATGGCATGTATTATATAATAAACTCTACTCTGGCTGTTTGTGAATGCCTTCTATCTCGTATTAAATCTCTGATTTCTTGAACATTCTGGGGCATTCTTTTACTACAGCACCTAACACAGTGAATTGCCCATTACAAACAATAAGTAACAGGAGGCAGTATGGAGTGTAGAGATGTAAATACTAAAGACAGGGTGAACTCAATTGTAGCACATGCTTGTTCATTATCTCTCTCCAGTTTTTGTTCTTCCTTCCTTTCAATAACAGAATTACAATTTTCATCAGTTATCCATTCCTTGCCCATGCAGTCAATACCCTTTGGGAAAAACTGACCTTACTTTTTGTTCCAGGGTTGTATAAGTCAGGGTTTCCCAGAAAAATATAATCAATCTCTCTCTCTCTCTCTCTCTCTCTCTCTCTCTCTCTCTCTCTCTCTCTCTTTCCATATCTCCATATACATATATATATACACACACATCTATATACACATATATATATCTATATCTCTGTCTCTATCTCTATATCTCTATATCTATAACTATCTATCTATCTATCTATCTATCTATCTATCTATCGAGAGAGAGAGAGAGAGATTTATTATAAATTGGATTATGTGATTTTGGAGGCTGAGAAGTCCCACAATTTGTCCTCTGCTATAAGGAGAACCAGGAGAACTAATGGTTTAAGTTCCAGTCCAAGTATAGGAGGAAAACAATGTCCTAGTTCAAAAACAGGCAGAGGGAACAAATTCTTCCTTACCCACATCTTTTGTTCTATTCAGGTCTCCAACAAATTGGATGAGGCCTATCCACATTGGGAAGGGCAATCTGCATTATTCAGTCTACCAATTTAAATGTTAACCTCATCCAGAAACACCCTCATGGATATACCTAGAATAATGTTTGATCAGATATCTGGGAACCCCGTGTCAAGTTGACACATCAAATTAACCATCAAAAGGGGCACACCCTGTTTAGTTTAGACAAATTATTACACCTTGTCATTCTGTTGGCCACAGTGATTGATCAAATATGGGCAAGTACTACATTCCAGGTCAATAAAATGCAAGATGAGATTGCACTTGTTGGAGACTGCAAGAAAAGAAACTTTCTTATTCTTCTATGGGAGTGACCTACAGAGATACTCATTTCCACTTGGCCATGAATGAAAAAAGTTTAAGTCCACGAGCATTGCTGGTAATCATCTTGTAATTACAGAGAAGCCAGCCTTGGGTGAAAGGCAGAGAAAAAAGTGAAAATAAACTAGACCATTATTAGAATCAAAACCAGGCTCAATACCTGGACTTTTGTCATATGAGCTAGGAAAGTCCCTTTATTGTATAAACTGTTTGGAGTTAGAATTTCTGTTACCTGCAACTGAAAGATTCCTAACTAATACAATCTAGGTTTAGATGTGATGATCAATGAAGACCCCTTTTAGCTTTTAACACTCAATGATTCTGTTAAGAACTATACCAGAAATGTAAACCATTTTTGCTATGAAATGTGAATAGCTGGTAAATATTAACTAATTTGGACCATCTACATCAAGAGAGTTGACCAGATGCCCCAAACTTCAGACCACCATAGAAATTCTGCAGAGCTACAGGCTACATTCCTTCTGAAAGGAGGCAGAGTTTGCTACCCCAAAATATGCTTCTTTGTGATATTAATATTTTAAGCTGGTTATGTTTTTCTTTTTTTAATTTTTAAATTTTTCAATTACAGTTGAAAGAGCTGGTTATTTTTAAGAAACAAAACTCAAGAACCTTTGTCCTTACCCCTAACTGCCTAAAAAAATTTAGATTGAGGACTTGATCTAGGAAGGGAACTATTATCACAGATAACTATAGTTTAATGTGAACTAGGTGTGTTAGAAAGGGAGGAATCCAGCAAGGCCCATTTGATCAAAGTTCTCTCTGTGTCCTATTGTTATAGGTGGCCTAGCAAATAGTAGTTTACCAAAAATATGCTTTTTCAGCTCCATGTGAATAGTCTTACTCCCCTGTGTAGTCCCAAACCACAACCCTCTTTTCTCCTTAGCTCAAGATGGCATAGAAGTCTCAACTGCCCAATTTGTTTTTGTGTCTTATGAACTCCAGTATCTACATATATAATTAAATTTGGTTATTTTCTCCTATTCTGTTTTGTGTCATTCTAATTATTCCACAGGCCAGAAGAACTAAGAGGGGAAAAGGGAAAATTTCCTTCTCGAAGTAGCCTGTTTTCCACAGGGCTTGAGGTACACTGTTTCCCAGTTGCCCTCTAAGGGTTCACTTGAATTTTTACAGAAAGAAAGAGCATCTTATTTTTGTATATTCAGCACTTTAAACAGTAACTGGCATAGATTAGGCCCCTAATAAATACGAATGAATAAATGGATGAATTTATTTCACAATTATTTATTAAGCGCCTATTACATGCTGGTACTGAAGGGGGTCCTGGAAGAAAGCAAGGCAAGAAACTAAGACAGTACTGGGAGTGGGTGTGAAGGGGCTCCTGGGGTCACAGGTTATATTTTCTTTCATATAACCAGGTGCTGATTATCTGAGTGCATTTATGTTGCAAAAATTTATCAAGTTGTTCACTTCTGATTTGTACACTCACTGTATCTTTGCTTTACTTCGATAAAATGTTTACAAAAATAAAAGAAATCAAAAAGTCCTTACTCTCAGAAAGTTTGCTTTCCTGTTGGAGACAATACAAATAGATATATAATATGTTGGGAAGTAATAAGTTTCATAAAATAAGACTGAAGAAGAAATAATGAATTCAGTGAGCACTAAGATGTGACAGAAGGAGCACTCTTTGATATATCATCATGTGTATAGAGTACCCAAGCTCCCAATTATCTATCTGAGAAGCTCAGTTCCAACTCACTTTCTGTGATCAGCCTCACCTCTTTCTTTGTGCTGCTGCTGAGTTGAACTGAGGATGATCATGCCATGAATGGATATGGGATGGGTGAGCTCACATTTAAAACCTGACTCACAAAATAGTAACAGTAATTCTATCCTCAGCTCTGGTTTGCCAAGCATCAGAAGCTTTTAATCAGAAATTTAGCACACCATCATCTCCATACTTAAGAATATTTTGTGAGAAATATTTGAATTGTTAAGATTAAAAAGACTTTTCCCCACGTCTAGCAGGTATTTTTGAAAAATCTGTTGTGTGTTCAGCACAGTGGAAGTTCAATTCTAAATTCAATTCTAAGATATAGTTCTAACTAAAGAGAGTTTTATCATCTTAAGTAACAAGATTAATACATATAAACAATTATAGAATAATATAGAAACTTAAAAAATCAAACATTACAGGCATGGTATCCTGTGTCTCTCCTTTATAGCATTTGTCGCATGTGCAATTTTATTTTTATATGTGTGGGTATTTGATCGTTTGTCTCCTCACTAGCCTATTCATTCTATGAGTCTGGAACTGAGTCCAACTTTGTCTACCATTGTAGTCATCAGAATGTAGTAAAGTGCCGGCACAGAGTAGGCATTCCACACTCATTTGCAGAATGAAATAATTGAATGTAAGAAAGTAACCACATCAGAAAGGCAGAGTAATTTAGTGGTCAATAGCACAGGCTGTGCAGTTAGATAGATCTGCCACTTCCTAGATGATTAGTTGTGTGTTCTTGGGTGAGATCATTATACTTTTATTTTTAAAATAGATAAAAGTTTTATTTAGTTTTCTTTTGTATAGAATGAAAATTATCATTCCCACCACAGTAGTTCATTATGAGCAGTGAATGACTTGCATAAAGTACATTGCACATAATAACTGCTCAATAAATGGTATTTATTAGTTTTCAACATATTTCAACAATTGTTTTAATGCAGTTTAGTTGTGGAAATCTCATAAATTTTTAATCTAGTTTTTAGTCTTCACTTCTAAAAGAAAAAAAATGAGACATACATCCTTCATACACTCATTTCATCTGATAACGTCCTAAAGACGTTGTTGTGTGTGTACTTCATTCATTGAAAGCCAGCAGACCTAGCTCCTGTCCCTCTCTAGGCTGTGTTGGTGAACTAACTGCAAAACATCAAAGCTGCAGGGCAGCCACAGGACTTGTAGGGCTCAGGTTATATGTAGCTCTGAGCACTCAAACACACAGTCCTTAGAAGCTCTGCGGTAACCCACAGTGGGTCTTCCGAGCTAGAGATCTCTAGGATCTTCTTCCTGTGACATGACAGAGGCCACTCTTGGATCAGGAAGCCATGGTTGGTAATTAGAATTAATATTCTCATCTTGCTGTCACAAATTACATTTTAAAAATGGATTTTAAATCTCTTTTACATTCCAGCGTGATCGAATGAGTATTCCCCACATGAGAGAAATTGCCAACAAGGTTGGTGAACATCCAAAATAAAATCATCTTCCCAACAGTTTACTGGCAAAAGAAGCAGTTTCTACTTGGGTTTGACTTGAGTGACAAGAGCTAGATGGGCCATAAGCAGGATAGGTGATAACAAACTCCAAAATCTATTCTAGATGACACAGATCATTCCTCCCACATTTCCTCATTAGAAATTCATTCTTTTGGTAAAGTTATTAATCTTTCCTTACATTTCTTTTAATCCAAATGCTTTTGGAAGTCTCTCCCATTATATATAATATTGATATTCTGGTATGATTGATGTAACTGTCCCTTTATCCCTGTCCCCAGAGGGAGGGGACGAAATAGGTCAATGAGGAGGGCAGAAAAGAAGTGGGGAAGAGAGCTGGACTGCAGAGATGAAGGGCACTGGGTGATGGGGGGGTGCCTTGTTTCAATCTATTGCACAGTTGTAGAAGGCTAGGTCAAGTTTGAAAGCAAGGAATATGCTCTGCTTTCAATTTGCATCACTGAGGTTTTGATGTTCTCATTAGTTAAAGAATGGTGTGAGTCAAAGAAAAGAAACAGCTTATAAAAGTAACTTGCACATTTATTTATTCAATTATTCATATTCACTGAGTGCCTGTGACTCACCCCTAATTCTCTACATTTTGTGGGGCATGAAGTAAAGGGCAAATGAAGACCCTGGCCTCTGGCCACCCCCCTTCTCCTCTCATACCTGACACTTCATTCCACATCAGGAAGGGTCATGTGCAAACTGTGAATACTCCAGCTAGCCTGTCTAAGTTCTGTTCACAGGAGGATGGACCTGAGATAGAGGTCTATGTAGGCTCTGGAGGTGGGCTTGAGGCTATTTGTGCAGATAATTGCAAAGCGTAGGTTCTTGGTGTAGGTTCCAAAGCAGGGGAAAGGGCTCTGTGTGGCACATTCATACAAACTCATCACCTGATAGGGTGAGGCATGGCCAGAGGATGGCCAGAGAGGGCCTACTAGAGCTTGACGGGAGAAAGGACAGTATTGTCTCTAGGTGCTGGGAATACGTGAAGAATATGTACAAGATCTCTGCCTTTATGGTTCTTCCACTCCAGTAGAGGGAGACAAACTATAAACAAATACATAAGTAAATAAGTAAATAGCTATATATAGTATATTTGACAGTATTAAGTACTCTGGAGAAAAGAAGGGTGCAATTTTAAATAGTGTGGGTCAAGAAAGGTGTATCAGCTCCCTGAGGCTGCTATAATAAAGTACCAAAAACTTAGTGGCTTAAATAACAGAAATGTATTGTGTCACAGAAGTCTGAAATCAAGGTGTTGGCAGAGTTTGTTCCTTCTGAGAACTGTGAAGGAGAATGGGTTCCATGTCCGACTCATAGCTTCTGGTAACCTCAAGCATCCCTTTACTGATAGGTAGCTATCCTCTCCTTGTGTCTTCAGCTCATCTTTCTTTTGTACGTTGTTTGTCTCCATGTCCAGATTTCTCCTTTCTGTAAGAACACCAGTCCTATTGGATTAGGGGCCCACCCTTACAGATGACTTCATCTTACCTTGATCATCTTCAAACACCTTAATTCCAAATAAAATCACATTCACAGGTACTGGAATTTAAGACTTTAACATCTTTTGTAGGGATACGATTCAATCCCTAAAAGAAGGTTTTACTGTGAAGATGACATTTGAGCAAAAGCCTGAAGGTGAGGAGCAAGGGGTGAGCCATGTTGACATATGGGGTAAGAGCATTATGAAAGAGGGAAACCGCAAGTGCAAAGAAAAGCCCTAATTACTCCTCCAAAACAACAATTTGGTGAGTTAATATAGTGAGCCTGGAAGGTCAGGGCGAGTCTGCTACAGAATAATGCACTAGGCTCAGAAATGACCCATCCGCCTCTCAGTGGTGTCCCCCATAACCTCATGGTCCATCTATTTAAAATGTCAAAGGCTTTTACATTTCCCTGGAGCACAGTATAAGGTCATTGAAAGCAGGGTATGAGTCCCCTCTTTCTTTTTACTCCCTGGTGGTCGGTGAACATTTGTGGGTGATCCTTAGGGTGCTTTTCACCATCCTCCTTCGTCTCTATACCAAAAAATGGCTTGTACCCAAAAAGCACAGCAAAAGCCCACAAAACGAGGAAATCTGGTTGGAGGCAGGTAAGATGACAAAGACAAGGGAGTCAAGTTTGTCATTAAAAGGTGCTATGAATTTTGTTGTCATCTATTGCTACACTTCTGTCCTCAATAGCCCCAGTAATATGACCATCATTGATAGTTTTAATTCAAATTTTTTTAGTGCTTAAAATCTTATCCTGCCAATGAAAATTAGAGAAATAAAAAAGAATAGGCAAGTTTTCTGAAATTAAAATTTAGAGTAAGAGGTCCTGTCTTTAAGGGAAATCTGACAACTGTTCTATTCCAAGATTACGAAAGGACCAATGTAACATCAAAAGTTCTTTTATTTATCTCATTTCAACTTGCATCAGGAGTTCTTTAGACTTCCACTGAATCATCCCTGACCTTCTGCCTTTACTTATCTCCAAGTTGGAATGCTCTCTTGAGCTGTCAGCCATCACCCCCACTCTGGGCGCCTCCCCCATGCCTTCCATCCTGCCCTGGCCTCAGATAACAATCCTTTCCAAATAGGCTTTGCTCTCGCCATGTTTAGAATGCTTCAGAGTAAAACTGAATGTGAATAAGAACCAAAGTCCCTTGATTACATTCTGGTCACCTTCCTTTCACACACCTCAGTCTTAGTTGGAGGGGGCCAGCTTGCATTCCCGCCCATGACTCCCCCAATTCTGCCTGATTTGGCCCAGGCTTGTTGGGAGACTAAGTTGTTTGTTTCCATCCTCCTTGTGGCTCTGGGCACCCCTCCTTGCTGCCCTTGCCTGCAACAGTTCCCCTCTTGTCTGTCAAAAGCCTGTTCAGTCTCCAAATCCTCACATAAGACTCTGGCCCTGAAGCCGTTTTCTGGTGACGTGTACCCTTGGCTTCTCTCTCAGGCTGGGACAGGAAGCACAGAAACATGTTTACAGGATGGCAGAGGGAGCAAAAGAACAAAAATCAGCCAGTTCCAGAGCCTTGCACTTTCTGGGGTTTTCAAAGTAGAAATGTTTACTACAGCTTCCTTTCTTGGGGGGCCCTTCTCTCCTCCAAAATGGAAGGGCTTGATGGATGTGGGGGTGGGCTGCCTAGGCCTGGTTCTTTGTTTTAGCATGGGTGCTGGGATGGGAAAGGGAGAATGATCAACAAAACGCCTTGTGTAGCCCAGCAAAATCTCCTAGGAACCCATAAACACCCAAATATCCTTAAAGGGCTCAGAAATTAATACACATTGAGCGTCCTCTGGATGCCTTACACATTCATATTTCTTGTATAGTTTTATATTCACACACATCACAAACCACTGAGTACATTCAGAATATACAAAGAACTTTTAAAACTCAACTATAAGAAAATGAACAACCTGATTATTTACAAGTGCTAAAACTGAAGTTTGCAATGATAAGTGCCTTGTTGGGTCATATAACTAGTAAGGGGTAGAGGCTAAACTGAATTCAGCTCTAGTTCAGTCTATGCTCTTTCATTTCCTCTTATGTAAAAATAAATGTTGTTTTTATGATTATCAAAGTATTGCATATTCTTTATAAAATTTTCGGAAAAACGAGATAAAATATAAAATAAAAACAATAAAAAAATCACACTATCCAGAGATAGTCACTAATAACATGGCAGTGTCCTTTTCTCCAGACTAAGTTTATGCTAGGATATACTATTTTATGTACTGCTCCTTTTAATGTTTTGGGGTTTTTGTTCATTTGTTTGTTTGTTTTTAAATAACTTTATTTTTTAGAGGAGTTTTAGGTTCACAGCAAAATTGAGAGGAAGGTAGAGAGAGTTCCCATATTCCCCCTGCCCCCACATACGCACACCATCCCCCACTATTGGCATCCTGTATCACAGTGGTATATTTGATACAATCGATGAACCTACACTGACACATCATTATCATCTAAAGTCCACAGTTTACATTAGGGTTCACTCTTGGTGTTGTACATTCTATGGGTTTTGACAAGTGTATACCATGTATTCACATGTCATTCATATTAGTTTCAGTGCTCTAAAAATCCTCTGCTCTCCGCCTATTCATCCCTCCCTTCCCCAACCCCTGAGCTTCTTGTTGTCTCCATAGTTTTGCCTTTTCCAGAATGTCATATAGTTGGAATTATATAGTATACAGCCTTTTCAGATTACTTTCTTTTATTTTGTAATGTACATGTAAGGTTCCTCCGTGTCTTTTCATGGCTTGGTAGCTCATTTCTTTTTAACAGTGAATGATATTCCATTGTCTGGATGCACCACAGTTTATCCATCCATCTACTGAAGGGCATCTTGGTCGCTTCTAGTTATGGCAATTATGAGTAAAGCTACTATAAACATTCATATGCAGATTTTTGTGTGGATGGAAATTTTTAAGTCATTTGGATAGAATCCAAGGTACATGATTGCTGGATTGTATAGTAAGAATATATTTAATTTCGTAAGAAACTGCCAAACTATCTTTCAAAGTGGCGTACCATTTTGCATTTCTACCAGCAATGAATGAGAATTCCTGTTGCTCCACATCCTCACCAGCATTTAGTGGTGTTAGAATTTTGGATTTTTGCTATTCTAATAAGTGTGTAGTGATATTTCATTACTGTTTTAATTTGCAATTCCCTAATGACATATAATGTTGAGCATCTTTTCATATGTTCATTTTCCATCCATATACATTCTTTGGTGAAGTGTTCGTTCAGATATTTTGCCCATATTTTAACCAGGTTGTTCATTTTCTTGTCTGCCATCTTCTAGGATTTTTATAGTTTTTCATTTACATTTAGGTTTATGTTTCATTTTGAGTTAATTTTTATGTATAAGGTCTGTGTCTAAATTCATTTTTTCCATGTGAATGTCCAGTTGTTGTAGAACCATTTGTTGAAGAGACCATCCTTTCTCTATTGTATTGCCTTTGCTCCTTTGTCAAAGATCAGTTGGCTACATTTACATGGGTCTGTTTCTGGGTTCTCTGTTCTGTTTCATTGATCTAATTGTCTCTTCTTTTACCAGTACTATGCTGTCTGATTACTGTCTTGAAGTCAGGCAATGTCAGTTCTCCAAATTTGTTGTTCTTCAATATAGTGTTGACTTTTTTGGGTCTTTCACCTCTCTGTAAACTTTAGAATCAGTTTGTGATATCCACAAAATAATTTGCTGAGATTTTGATTGAGATTACCTTGAATCTATAAATCAAGTAGGAAAGAATTGAAACTTTGATAATATTGTCTTCCTATCTGTGAACATGGAATATTTCTCCATTTATTCAGTTCTTTGATTTCTTTCACCAGATTTTTGTAGTTTTCCTGATGTAGATTTCATTCATATTTTATTAGATTTATATCTAAGTATTTAATTATTAAGGAGTGCTAATATAAAGAGTATTGTGCTTTTAATTTTAAATTTGACTTGTTCATTACTGGTATTTGGAAAAGCAATTGACTTTTATATATATTCATGTATCCTGTAACCTTGCTATAATCATCTTTTAGTTCCAGAAATTTTTTGGTCAATACTTTAGGATTTCTGCATAGACAGTCTTGTCATCTGCAAACAGACAGTTTTATTTATTTATTCCCAGTCTGTATACCTTTTATATCCCTTTCTTGTTTTATTGAATTAGCTACGACTTGCAATACAATGTTGAAAAGTAGTTGTGGGAGCAGATATCTTTGCCTTGTTTCTGGTTACCTAGCAAGAAAGCATGTAGTTTCTCACCATTAATTATGTTAGCAATAGGTTTTCTTTGGATGTTCTTTATCAAGTTGAGAACATTCTCCTTCTATTCCTAGTTTACTGAAAGTTTCTATCATGAATGGGTGTTGGATTTTGTCAAATGCTTTTTCTGCATCTATCAATATAATCATGTGATTGTTTTTCTTTAGCCTGTTGATGTGATGGATTATATTAATTGAATGAGCCTTGCATACCTGAGATAAATGCGCCTTGGCTATAGTGTATAATTCCTTTTATACATTGTTAGATTTGGTTTGCTAACATTTTGTTGAGGATTTTTGCATCTATGTTCATAAGAGATATTGGTCTGTAGTTTTCTTTTCCTGTAATATCTTTATCTGGTTTTGGCTTTAGGGTAATGCTAAGATTATAAAATGAATTAGGGAGTATTTCCTCTGCTTCTTTCTGCTGGAAGAAATTTCAGATAATTGGTATAATTTTCTTCTCAAATAAATGTTTGATAGAATTCCCAGTGAATCCACCTGGGCCTGGTACTTTCTGTTTTGGAAGATAAGTTGCTGATTCAATTTTTTGATACATAGAAGTCTATTCCAATTGTCTTTTTCTTCTTGTGTGAGTTTTGGCAGATTGTGTCTTTCAATGAATATTCCATTTCATCTAGGTTATTAACTTCATGAGCATAGTAGTTCATAATATTTCTTTATGTCCTTTTGATGTCCATGATATCTGTAGTGATGTCCCTTCTTTTATTTCTTTTACACACACACACACACACACACACACACATACACACACACACACACACACACACACACACACACACACACAGAGATTGATTTAAATTAGGAGGAATCATACATCTTGCATTTTCTGAACCTTCCTTGTTTTGCTTTTAATCTAACGAGGTTATACTCCTGATCATGTAAAAGCCATTTTGAACACCCAGAGTTCCAAATCATTGGACAGGGCTCTAACTGTGTGACCAAGCCTCACATGGTACCTCTGTGGGCCACCCAGAGCGTTTGCTCGGACGCGTCCCTTAAAACTGTGTCTTTTCTTCCTGCAGAAAGCAAAAGGATCCAGGGTCGGCCTCCGGCTTTCCAAAACTGATCCTCGTGGGAGGCTGCCAGGGCCCAGGAGGACCACCGGAAGACTCAAGACTTAAAAGGTCCCAGAGTTCAAACGACCTGGATGCCGCCGCCACCAGTCGAGCTCGCCACCCCGCTGTCCCCGCCCGCTGGTCTCTTTCATTTCTGATACTAGTCATTTGTGTCTTCTCTCTTTTTTTCTTAGCCTGATTAGAGATTTATTAATTTTATTGATCTTTTCAAAGAACAATCTTTTGGTTTGTTGGTTTTCTCTGTTAATTTCCTGTTTTCAATATCATTGACTTCTCTAATTTTTATTTCTTCTCTTCTGCTCATTTTGGATTTAATTTGCTCTTCTTTCTCTAGCTTCCAAAGGTGAAGCTTAGATTATGGATTTTAGATTTTTCTTCTTTTCTAATATATGCATTCAATGCTATAAATTTCCCTCTAAGCACTACTTTTGCTTCATCCCACATATTTGATAAATTATATTTTTATCTTGATTTATTTAAAAATACTTAAAAATTTCTTTTGAAATTTTTTTGAACCATGTGTTATTTAGATGTGCACTGCTTACTATTCAAGTATTTTAGGATTTTCCAGGTATCTTTATGCTCCTGATTTCTAGTTCAATTCCATTCAGTCTGAAAGCATTGTCTGATTTCTATTCTTTTACATTTGTTAAGGTGTGTTTTATGGCACAGAATGTAATCTGTCTTGGTAAATGTTCTATGTGAGCTTGAGAAGAATGTGTATTCTACTGTTGGATGAAGTAATCTATAGATGACAATTACATCTAGTTGATTGATGATGGTATTGAGTTCAACTATATTCATACTGATTTTTTCCCTACTGAATGTGTTCATTTCTCATAGAGGGGTGTTGAAGTCTTCAGCTATACTAGTGAATTTATCTCCTTACGGTTTCTCTTTGTAGTTCTATCAGTTTTGCTTCACATGTTTTGATGCTCTGTTGTTAGACACATACACATTAAGGATTGTTATTCCTGCTAGGTAACTTCTTAAGCCTCAATTTATCATTATTTTATTCAAATTTATGTCCTGCTTTTATTTTTTCACTAAAAACATGATTTTTTTTCCCTAGGCACAGCTCTTTTTTACTCCATAAGTCTAATATTTTTTTGATCAACTTGGTGCAGACTAATTTGTGATGATTTACAATATTGCTACAGCAAGATGCCATTTGTGTGCTCTGGGGAGTGGTATGATGGGGTATAAGACATCAAGTAGACAACAGGCTGAGAGGAAGCCCTTGACAGCAGGCAGTCATCATCAACAAGAGAGATGGCAGAAGAACAAACGGAATATGCAGTTGCTGGTGGGAGATCAGTTCAGCGTCAGCATAGGCAGGGTCAGTGACGCTCCTTCCATCCTATCACACAGCTGTTAGTACAGAGGTGGGATCAGGAATCTAAGCTGGAAGGAAGCTTGAGTGCTTCTTGAAAGAGGAACCGGGGATATGGATGAAGGCAAGCCAAAATTCAAAGCATGTTTAAACTAGACATCAAGGTCAACCCCACTCACCCAGGCTGAGAGTCCAGCAGGTCTTCTAGATAAGGCCTCCAGTCTCTATTCTGAAATTCAGGAAACTTTCTCATCTGTCACCTTAGAGTTATGTATAACTTCCTGCTTCCTTGGCAGCCAAACCACAGTTTGAAAGTGAGTCACGATAAATGTTTGACATGTAAACCTTCTTAAGTAACTGCCTATGAGAATTGTTTCAATTACTGCCCAATTCTATTTGCTTGAGTGTGGGCCAAGCATTCCCCTATCTTCTGGAACCCTGGCCTTGATTGGCCATGTCTATGCTCAGAATAGAAAAGAGAAAAGGGCTCTAAAGAAAGGATTAGACAATGTTAAAATAGGAGGTTTGGTGAGGTGTGTAGTTTACAGCAATGCCCTTAATGCTACTGAATCAGATGGTTTCAGACTATTCTTCAGTTCCGAGGTCTCCAAGGTCTGCTCACTGTGCCATCATGCCCTGGACTTTAGGACTTCCAGGCTCTTTACATGACAGTACCCATGAGCATGCTTTCTGTGCCAACCAACTCACTAGCTACAAAGATAAGGATTGGCCTCATCTTGCCCTCTGAGAGGAGCTTTGACATCTTTTGCGGACTAAAATTTCTCCTAGCTATCTTTTGTTTTTGTTGGAATACAGTTGTTGCTTTTCTGTAACAGAGTAATAAAGAATGCTCTATAATTGGCAAGAGGATTCTCCAATAAGCATTGCCTTAAGCAAGGAGACAGAGAGAGTGTGGTAGAATCCAGGAAAGGACTTTTTTAGTACTAACCTCAGACTTTGAATCAATATATGACTAATGCAGTGGAGGAACCAGTAAAAACCGAGCAGGAGGAAAAAGGAGTACAATGATATATATGGTCAGGATGTAGAGTCAGACATTCCTTGGTTTCTTCTTGCTTTGTTATTGTCACGCTTTGTACTCATTACTTACTTTGAGCTTCAGTTAGTTTCCCCAACAAGAATTCCCTTCACGTCCTCTCAGAGAAAGGTGACTTATTCAGCAACTGTTTATTGAACATCTACTAAATACAGTAAGCCCCTGAAAACAGAGCCATGTGTTCTTCCTTTTCCATCCTAGATGCCTAGCACAGTGTCTGGCACACTTAATGTTTATTGAATAAGTAAATAATTGCATGGGGAAAAATGAATGAATAAAGAAGAAATTAATCAATATAGAAATATTAACTTCTGAAAATCTACTCGGAAGAGTTGAAGGTCAAGATAATGCATGAGTTTTGATGTCTCTAGCAGTCACTAACACATCCATGGAAGTAAATAGAAATAAAAGAGTTAACTAAAAAAATATGCAGCACAGAGAATCAAGATTGTTAAGTAAGTCATGGAAGGCAAGAAGTTAACCAGCTCTATTGTGTGAGGAACAATATGGCCCAACGCGATGATTGGGCCAATTTTGTTAATGCTCTTAATGATAATTTCTTGGTTAATAGTTGACATATTATGGTCAACCCTAAAACTGAAATATCAATTGTTTCATTATTTTGGATTCTCCTATGTGTCTGGGCCCTGCTAATGGTCACCATATGATACATGGAAACATCAGCAAGGGAAGGTACAAACAAAATAAATTTAAATAAAATCTCCTACATTACCTAAAGAGGGATGAGAGCAGTCAAGAAAGCTTACTGACTACCCTAAAATCTGGGTGCTCTAAATAGGTCCTCATTTAGTATTTGACACTCTCAGAATGGGGCTGCCATAGAACAGAGTCACCCCACACATAACTAGGGGATTAGTTTAACAGGAGGAGCTGTAGAGGAGACTTTTGCCTTGTCATTTCCTCTTTAAATACAACAGAAAAGTCCATTTAGCTGGGATTCTGAAACACTGCCAACTCTCCGTGGCCTGACTTTAAAATTCAACAAGGAATCATAAATGACAGATTATAGTCCAAAAATACATTTGGGGAATCCTGTCAAATAGAACGACTGACATCAATGAATTCTGCATGGCTCTGATATTTAGTCCAAACAGTTAGAAGTGAGATCAAAACTCCCAGTGTTGATTCTGATGAGCTGAGCTGAGTAAAGGGAATGAAGCAGTGCAAAGGCTCAGCACAGCCCAGGTAGCCCTGGTCTTCACTTATCTATTGCTGAGAAATAAATTGCTCCAGAACTTAGCAAGTTAAAATAACATTCTATCTCATGAATTTGTGGGTCAGGAATTCAGGAGAATTCAACCAGATGATTTTTTTTTTGCTCCATGTGGCACCAGCTGAAGTCAGTCAGTGGTGGCCAGCTGGCAGTAGCCTCATCTGGAGGGTCCAACATGGCTCTACTCACATGCTTAGAGCCTTGGCTGGAACTGCTGACAAGGGCATGTTCATGTGGCCTCTATGGTCTCATGGTAGTCAACTTCCTACATGGATGCTCAGGAAAAATGAGAAGTATACCAAGAGACCTGAGTGGAAACTGCAAAGCTTCTTATGTCCTCACCTCAGAAGTTCCAGAATGTCACTGTGTAGCATTCTATTGTTCAAGTAAGCCACCAACGCCAGTCCAGCTCCAAGCAGAAGGATATTAGATTTCACCTTTCAATGGGAGAAATAGCAAGAATTTGTAGCCATCATTAACCTAGAAGAAATTTCTACCTAGTGGAAGTGGGCCCCCCATATGAGCATCGTTTTACTTCTCTGGCTTCTTCTCTAGTAGCAGGAGACTAGAGAGATGCAAGGCAGGTCTTGAACTCATCCTCTCAACCCCTCTCGGAGATTGTGAGGTACTGGAAACATCCTTGGAGACCTAGAGACCCTGGCTTTCCTATAAGTAGCTTTCTCTGAAATAAAGAGCATTCTCTGACCTCCTTAAGCTTCCAGTCCATCTTATCTTCAAAATCTTATACCTCTGGGAGTCTTGAGAAACTGGAGATGCTCCTACAGCAACATATTAGACTTGGTGAGTACACCAAAGCATAGGCCTCAAACCTGGCATTTCCTACAAACATTCAGGTGGAGGCCTTTCTTTACACATTAAAGACATACTTCACAAACTTTTCTGTTATGTTTTTCTAGTTTCTAAACACTATAAAGCAAGATCTTGGGTGAAGACAATCTATGCTTTCCACAATAGACATGTATTGCCCTCAACCATGGGTCAAGTATAGAGCCAAATCCTGGAAATACAAAGGAGAAGGAAAATACACATGGTCCCCTCATACTAAGTGGGTCATAAGAAATAACAATAGTCTCATGCTTTACAAATATCCTCTCAAAACCCTTTGAGTAGGACTAATATTTAACCTCATGTACAATTGAGGAAGGAGTCAGGCTCAGAGAGGTTAGGTGACTTGTCTAAGGGCACACAGTAAGGAGATGGCAAAACTAGGAATAGCACCTTTTCTTAAGAGATAAAATCCTCATAGAATAAAAGCAAAATTCACTTCTGGGCAAAAAAAAAAAAAGTTTACTGAGGACACTGGTTTTCTTAATACCTTCTCTCTCACATTTAGATCACTGGAGCTAAGAGCAGAAGACTAGAAAGGAATCTGATGCAACACGCAGGCCCAACGTTTCCAGTTAAACTATCATTTCTCTGGTCCTATTGTCTTATTTGGCACTTTCAAAAAGTATTCATCCCCTCTTGAGATTAGTCTGGCAATATATAAAAAGCGATAATACTGTTGATAAATTTTGACCCAATCATCCCACTTTTGGAATATACCCCAAGGAAATGTATGAAAGAGAAAAGAAAACAAATAGCATGAAGATGTTTATGGTACCATCAATCATAACAGTGGAAAAACAGGACATGATCCAATGCCCAAATTGGGAAAAGTTTGTGTAAGCTATGGTACATTAAGACAATGGAATGTTATGTTGCTATTAAAAGGAATTAAGTTTACAGATTCTATTGATACATAAAAATGAAATGTAAGATAGTTTAAGGAAAAGAGAAGAATGCAGAAGGAAATGTATGCCCTGGCTACAAACATAAATCAGTCTGCATGCTCACTGATAAGAATCAGAAGTGAACAGAGTCCTGAAAATAGCTGGAGCTCTTACATTTATGGCATTTTTCCCCTCAAAGTCCACAGTACCATGAAAATTCTAAATTTTGGCTTGAGGGAACAAAGTGGAAAAAGATCCATCATTCCCTTTTGCTTATGGTAAGCGGAGAGGGGATTTCTTAATCAGAAGACTTAGTGTGAGTCTACAATATAACATGTCTGCAAGAAGAGGCCACTTCTTGCTCATCTACTTAATGGAAACTCAGTGTCCAGAGCAAAGAGGCAATGCCTGGCCTATACTCACTGGGCCAAGTCTCAATAATTACATGTAGTTCTAGGCATCACACTGCAGGGAAGATGGACAAACCAGATTGCATTTTAAGGTGTATAGCTATGATGTGTGGTGACCAAAGACCAGGGCATATGGAAAAAGCTTGAAAAGCCTAAGGATTTTCTTTTTTTGTTTCTAGCCACAGAAAAACCTATCAGAGACCCAAGAAGCTTTCCTCTAGCCCTTGGGAAGCATTCCTGTGGAGGAAGGTTGAGCTTGAATGGGGGTTGGGAAGCACTAAGATCCGTGGATAGAAGTTATGGAATAGTAGAATTCGAGTCAATATGAGTAGAGTCATTCAAAAGAGGTAGTGAGTTCCACACAACCAGAAAAGTGTGTAAACAAAGTGTGTAAGGCTCCATCACATAACTAACAATCTGTGTTTCTATGACCCTCCAATTTTACTTTTGCCATCTCAAGTGGGTTTATGCTTCAACCAGGGAACAGACACAGTTTCTCTAAGTCATAAAGCTTTGAGGGGAAAGCTTATGGCAAATATGGAATATTCTGCCCTTCATATACTAAGATAATTAATTCTACTGATCTACTGACAGTGAGACTTCCATTTTGAGTTGTTTTCCTCTGACTGATTGTGTTTATAAAGTTATGTTGTAGTGAACTACAGACAGACCAGAGGTAAAACCTGTTGATTTCATGTTTTCCAGTGAAAAGTTAATTATCCTGAATTGAGGAGCACTGTGATTTTTGACCTCATTAATCAAGAAAACAACTATCAATCACCTATTTGTGTCTTCCCATCACTATGCTAGGCCCACTGAGGACTGCAAAGAAGTATTAGTCATGATCATGGCCTTCAAAAAATTTACATTAACATGATATCTTAGTCCAATAGTTTCCACACTTTTTAAATTAGGACTCCCTATCAGTAAAAAAAATTGAACATGTACCTTCAATGTATGTATGTTAATGTACAAATTTATACATTAACTCATGTCAAAACATAATTAAATATTCATAAAGCTTAATTTTTTTCTATCTATAGGAAGAATTATTACAAACAGAAGTTCTAATATTTTCTTCCAAAACTCCTTGGATTATTTTGCTCCCCTCTTACTAACTCCCTCAATGTGAACACTTGCTCCAGAGACTGTAGCTCTTGCCAGCCAAGAGGTAAGTCTGATAGTATTGGACAAGCTGCAATAGGAGTAAACACATCAGAATTTAAGGGATTGGGGATATTTAGTAAATATCACTATTTCTGCAAAATTTTCAGGTGTATTGGTAAATATCAGAGATGAGGGTTGAGCAACTTTTCCCAAACCAGTTTAAAAGAATGACCAATAAAATCTTATAATACAAATATATGCAACTTTATAACAAATATGTAGGAAACCTTAAAAAATAAGGGCTCTCATCATTTAAGTAGTACTTAAAGGATTCAAATAGTGTTAACATCTAATGTTTGATTCATTTATTAATTCAGTATTTATGAAGAAACTACTAAGTACCTATTAGGCACCATGTACTATGCAGTGGGGACATAGCAGAAAGAAAGAAAGAAAGAAAGAAAGAAAGAAAGAAAGAAAGAAAGAAAGAAAGAAAGAAAGAAAGAAAGAAAGGAGGGAGGGAAGGAGGGAAGGAGGGAGGGAGGGAAGGAAGGAAGGAAGGAAGGAAGGAAGGAAGGAAGGAAGGAAGGAAGAAAAAGAAAGAAAGAAAATGCAGATGTTTCCTGAGCTTGTAAGATAAAAACAAGTGCAAGACAGAAAATACACATTCAGGCAAATAAACATTTAATTACAAATTGTCATCTGTGCCATGAAGTAAGTAAGCAAGGTGCTGTGAGAGAGGGAAGAGAGAGATGACTACTTTAGATAAGGTGCTCAGGGCAGGCCTCTGAGGGAAATGATATCTAGTTCAAGAGCTGAAGATTGAGGAAAGACTGCTGCTATACAGAAGAGGGGGAAAACATAAACAGTACACTGCCAAATGCAAAACATGACACCAAAAATCTCCTGTACCACGAGATGCCTTTGGAGCCTGTCACGTATATTTAAAATGTCCTTCAGAGAGCCTAGAACAGAGCTTTGCTTATTTTAGTTGCTCAATACACTGAATAAACAGACATCTGACTCTAAGAAGACTTTTCCTATGGCTAGGCAATTGGTATCTCCATTCAGTGCAGCACATATGCTCTCCTCTCCTTGGTCAAAACTTCTTGGCAACTGTGACAGATGATATAAAGGCAAGAAAGCTTCACATCTATAGACAAGGCACCCATTTGTCCTGCCAAAGGTGAGCACTCTAAGCTGAGCAAGGTCACTACAATCTAAACCTGGAAATAAAAAAGACAACTGTGGATTTGCTCTGAAGTTGTTCAAATTCCCAGCAAGGGCACCTGCTTTATCTCAAAATGTCAGACTCTGGAATGAGCATGTTTGTTGTAGTTCCATGCCCACGGCAGACGTTAATATATGGTAGGTAGATTGGATTTATGGTTTGGTATCATCTGGGAATGTGATTCTGTCCATTAAGTCGAGCTAAGTGCTGTCAGGAATGTGGGGAAGAGGGGTGCTGAAGTGAGGGAGCAGATAAGTGGTTATGGCGCCTTAAGTGAATCCAGCTGGGCGAGCAGGTCCCTTGGTGGCAGCTTTGCACCGGACAACCGGGCTGAGTAGTCTGCAGACTCAC
>CM053508.1:53913370-53944811 GCA_028627145.1 Eidolon dupreanum | reverse complement strand
CTGAATCGCTCCACTGTAAAAAAGTGAAGAGGAAAGTCCCTTGATTCTGTTTATAGATAACACTGAAGCCAGTAAAAACTGGGCATTAAAATAGTATTATAAGAGAAAGATATCTTTGTAATGGAACCAGGAATAGCAGACACTTTCAATATAAAAATGTTGTCACTTCAACTTCAAAGCAACATGAAATAAAGGACATCCCATTGTACTATAAGAATGTAATCTGAGCCATTCTCAGTAATTGTTTACAAACTTAAAACAGGTAGCAATCAAATGTGCTAAAAGTCAATGAAGGAAGAAGAATGTGTTCCAGGGAATGTAGACCAGAGTTTGATTGACTTTGATCCTAAGCAAAACCCCCAAATTGACAAATAACAGATGGTAAAGCACTGGGAAAAGGAACAAGTGAAAGATACAACCAAACTACAGTTATCTTTAAAGATTGTTAAAGATTAATTTTTAAAAAATAAGGGAAGACTGTGTCCTGTGTATTGTGATTGGCAACACATTTACCAAAACCCTGCATGCCCCTCTTGATCAGAAGGTGAGTGGGCTCCGTGGGCAGGTAGCAGGCTGCATGGTTAATAAAACAACCTGAGTGGGTGGTTGGCCCTGATGAGCCTGTAGCGTGATCCCCAGGGGCCTATGAAGTGTCTGTTCTTAGACCTATTCATTTATAGTTTCGTAGCCTCCAAATGGAAACATGGAAGACCCGTTTATTAGGTTTATAATTGACCCCATGTCACAAGGGGCTGCTGACACAGTGGAGGGTGCCGCACAGGTGTCCACTCACCCACTTACCAGCTGCACTAACTTGCTTCTGCGAGCTTCAATTTCCATCTCTGAGTCTCAGTAAAATGAGAATAACTGAGAATAAATGAGATAAAGGCTTTGCGAGAATTAAACTGCATGACAGAAGTAAAATACCCCGGACAGAACTTCAAAATGTGGATTTCCTTCTAGTATCAGAAAGTGTGAGGACTCAATAATATCTTGATAGCTGAGACTAAGAGTTTAAAAATCCAAAATATAAAATATAATACACAGCTTATCTTAAAGTATACAAAGGTTGTCTATGGGAGGATTGACCTATTATCAACTTTGATTTTAAAATATTTTTAAACTCTGGAAATTTTATAGTGGCCTCCAAGTTCATGGTAAAGAGTTTGATTTTAAAAAAGACACATGCAGGAAGTGGGGAGGTAGATGGGGGTGGGGAGGAAAAAAGAGAACAAAAGAAAAAAATTTAAATCATTTCTTCAGTTAAAAAAATAATAAATAAATTTTAAAAAATAAAAAATGAAATGTCAAGTTGTACATCTTAAGTATATACAATTTTTGTCACTTATACTTCGATAAAGCTGCAGGGAAAAAAAGCAAAAAAAACTCAGATAGATAGATAGATAGACGATAGATAGATAGATAGATAGATAGATAGATAGATAGATAGATAGATAGATACATGTAATCTGAAGATACAGTACTAATGGTGTGGTATGGAATAGAGCTAATCACTGGATTGGCTCAATAAAATGATACATTTTCTAAAATTAAGGGCTGTTTGTGAATGAAACTGGTTTCCTAATGAGGTAAGTAACACCTCCATCAAGCTCTTTAGGGGGAGGGAGTACTCTCGTGTTCAAGGTCTCTCAAGGTCTCTTCTCCACACCTGGGGGGCCCTTGCTCCTGGGCTTCTCTTCTATGGGCTCTGGTCCTCAGGCAGTGAGGTGTGCCTGGACTGTGCCTGAGTGCAGCTTAACAGCCTGGGCTCTTGCAGAAGGAAGCTCTCCCCATATTCGGAAACCTCATCTGGCATCATCACAGCATAACTGTGTTTCCCACCAAGGTCAGGAAATAAACGAGTAAATAGAGCAAGTCCCAGTTCTGAAGGGGCATGCATGCCTCAACCTCTACGTACCTTTAAGCTATGTTGGGGTGATATCAACTACTCAGTTAATGTCATTAGTACTCCTCAACAAGAAGTCCTGTATTTGACAACACTGATAGTCTATATATTTATTAAGTGATAAAACTGATTCTCTCTTAATAATGAATTCTGTAATTCAAATTTTTTAATTTAGGTGGCCTTTTCCTTTCTTCTCCATTAGCTGAAAGTATTACGATGATTTATAACCTAGTCTCATAAATTCATATCAAGAAGGATCATTGAGTTCTTCCTAGAACCTAATTATTTTTAAAATTTCATATTGAGTCAGATAACATACGTTTCAAATTTTGTTGTTTACAGAAGCAACTCATCACTGAGTCATGTTTATCATGGACACAGGCAAAGGACAGTAACATATTTAAAAGTAGCAGATAGTATTGAGTCCATACAGAAAGAAAATTTTTAAACTTTCACAAATATAGCTACTCAAATCTACTTTCTTTAAATAAGGTCTTATCCTCCATCTACAACCAAATTTAGTACATGCCAAAATTATTAAAAACAAAGCCATTTTTACTTATGAGTGTAAAAATGAATCTGCTTTTCTTTCTAACAAAAAAGAAAATGGACTTTTAGGGAGTTTTCCAAAAGCAAAAGAAAGAGGGAAGTGAGTTGATGTTAAATGGGAGAATCTGGTACCTAAATGAAATTTGTCCATATATATAAAATATTAGTTTAACAAAAATCAGAGTACAGCATATCTCATGGGCTCAGAATTGCTACTAAACTATGGGTAAGTATATAATTTGTTGTATAATTTATATTGTTATAAATACAATATCCACGTGAAGCTGGTGTTAAGGCATATTAAGAATACAAGCTCTGTGAACCAAGCATATTATAATTTTCTATTGCTAGAAGTTGTTATCAGTAATTTTGTATCTCAGCCCTTCTCTTATCAGGCTTTACGCTAAACAGAGCTTCCAAGTTAAGAAAATATTTGAAACACTTTCCCTCATTTGCCTTTAACATGAGACTCCTCGAATGAATTACAGCTGCTTAGTGCTGCCGACACTCCTGTTTCCACTGGCTGGCAGTGCTGACCCTAGGGTTCAGGTAGGTGGAAAGTACCCAAATATCCTCCAAAAATAACTGACATTTTTGTGGAGGCAGCCTCTGTCTTCAAGACACTTCCCTACACTGGCCCTTTTTCAGTTCAAGTCACCTCCTTCCATGGGAAATGCCTATGAACTAATCTGTATTTTAGTCTCCCGAGTTGTCTTTTTATCAAAATTCTGTTTACCTGAGGCTCTTCCCTCCTCTGTGTAAAAATCTACTGCCTTTAGTCCCTCTCCTCTTCTAGTTTGCTCTTTGATTTAAAATGTAAATATTGAATTTAACACATGACTTCTCAGTGCTGTTTGGAAGAGTTCTAGCAGCAAGGTATCCCCCAACCAAAAAAAAAAGGGAGGGGTAAAGTGGGGGTGGGGTGTGGTGCAGGGAATTAATCTTGTGTAGATATATTTATTGCTATGAGGGTAAATACATGAGAGGTGTAATTTAACCTGTAAAAGGGTCTACTAAAACACTATGTTTTATTTAAAAAATTAGATGGCATTTTAGTATGTGGATGTTGTATATGCATCACATCAATAAATGAGAACAGCATTTAACAGCCCATTTATGTCCCAGTTATGTTAATAAGCTTTGCATTTCACCGGGGCCAGTTTGAAATTTGCAGCACTGCCTAAGCTCAATGACAGATATCTCAGTTTCCAAAAACCCTTTGCCTCTCTCTGTGTAAATAAATGAATTTATTCTTTTTTTCTCAAAGGGAGGAAAAAAGAGTAGTGACAACTACGGTACTTGTAGCTCAAACCAAGGACACAAGTAGAAAATTTGATGAAAGTGATGGCAAAGAAACAAGAGTTAATATTGATGCTACAGTCGCCAGGCTGAGGCAACTGGCAAAATTCATGAGCTTGAATGTGAGGACAAGTTTTAAAATCTGTGAAATACTAAAGTAATGCCCATGGTGGGTATAGGTGCAGAGAAACCAACTGAGAAGGGGAAAACTGGGAAGAGTGGGAGGGGTAGGACAAAGAGTGATGAGTTCAGCTTGAGAAATTCCCACCTTGAAGAGTGAGTAAGCAGTAATATACCAGACACAATGACAGGTTTCTCATTGGAAATTGAGTAACGTAGAAAGTCTGCAGACAGAGATTTAAGAGTCATCCACCTAAGGGTGATGCTCGAGGCTTCCAGTGGATAAGGCAGAATATGTAGAGGAAGTGTCATGGATGACGATAACTCTTTGATTTTCACAATATATACCTTTTCATTGCCTTTTCTCTGGCATGTGTCAGTTATGTCTCTTTTATGTCTTTCTCTTTTGTTTTAGCTTATGCACTCCCAAAGGGTATGAATGTGTCTGAGCAATATGCAGTTCAGTATCATTAGCAAGTAGGCTCTTAATGTGTACATTCCCTATCCAAATATAAGTTGGCTTGTCCTGGGCTTGGGAGGGGTGGGGAGGGTTCAGCTCCAGGACACAGAGTATGCAGCAAAGGGTGAGTGAAGAGATGGGGCTCAAAAGCCAACACAATTGTGAAGGTCCTAGGAGGGTGTGGAATCCAGGTAGAAGACTACCAGAGGGCAAACAGAACAAAAGAGAAAAGGAGGGCAGAAGGCTTAATGAGGAAGGAGGACACATCTAATGTGTGATAGCATTTCCCTAACCTCCCACTCCAAGTATACATTCCGGTCCTCGCAGAAGCTCTAACACACTCTCTTCATATTTACCCAGTATCTCAGGCTTTGGCATGTACATCTGGACATGTACCCTCCTGTGTGTAATTTAGCATCTTCATGGTTTGTCTTAGAACCCTTAAGGAACTGCCCTAGCCCTCCTACAACGTGGCTCTGAATGAAAGGGGTGTCCCCTGGATGTCCACAATTCAAGGACTTGAATTACTAAATCAAGGGCCTCACCTTCTCTGTACCTTATTCCTCACACCATTCTCTCTTCAATCCACAAGGCAACCACCTCACTCCTGTTCTACAGTTATTTGCTTTTCTCACAGCCAAATATCTTCTGCCTTGGTCTCCTCAGACTATGTTTGCATCTTCTTTGACACAGCACTTTCTCAGAAAACCATGCCTCAGGGAAAATGCTTGAAATGGTCCAGGAATCTCTTCACTTCCCTGCAAGCAGGCCCTGCCCAATGTGTCCCAGAAAGAGATCTGGTCATTTGAGCGCTTGTCCACACCCTTGGTTCTCGCCTGTTAATTTCACATTTCTGACAGTCTTGCCCCTGTATCTTCCACTATGACTATGAGCGAAAAGTTGAAGATTAAAATAGTTAAAGTTGTGATAAGAATGTATATGATCATTAGCAGACAAATATAATAAAATATAACTCAAATGAATCAATAAAAACAACACATTTGTGTGAACATGCAGCTTTTTGGTTATATTTTCCTTTTTTGCATAAAATTAGAACCAGTTGCTCTGTGTACAGAAAAGGCTATGCTTTGCCAAGCAAATTGGCAGAGAGAATGTTCCTGCAATAAAAGAACAGCATCCTAATATCTTTTCCTAGCTCTAACCTATAAAATGCAGTGTCTATTGCATTTCCAAACATCAGGGAATTATAACTTCCTCCCATCACCACCAACCCTGCTACAGCTAGGAAAAAAAAGCCAACATCTTTATTAATTCTTTGAGTAAATTGTTACTGCTCACATGTCAAGGGCTGGAAATCGGGCTAGGCACTGTGAGAGTTACAGTTGCACGGAAGCTGTGATCTCTGGCCCACAGGCACTCACAATCTAGCTGGGCAGATAAGACTTGTGCAATTAGCCACACTACTAGGCAGTGTGCCATGAGTGCCCTGTGTGTTAGTGGTGGAGATCTCAAGAGCCATAAGATTTTGGAGCAGGGAGAGAAAATTTCTGGTTTAACAGAGGACGTTCGAGCTGAGCTGGGCTTTTGTTTATTCAATATATATTTATTGGATGTCTCTGAGGACTGGGTACTGTGCTCATTGCTGGGGAACACAAGAATGGGTAAAACAGACATAGTCTATGGTCTTATAGAAGTCTATAAGGAACATAGTCATTAATTCAAGTGATCATACAATTATAAATGATAACTCATGGTAAGATGAATGAAAGAACTAGAGGGAGTTATGAGGGCACCAAGGAGAAGGGTCTATGGAAGGGATCTGACATCTGAGATCTATAAATGAGTAGCAGTTAACTAGGAAAAAAGAAAAGTATAAAAAAAGGAGATGCGAGTGGCATTCCAGTCAAAGGAAACAGCACAAAGTTCTTGAGGCAGGAGTGAACATAACAACTTAAAAAATTAAAAATGCCCCATGTAGGTGGAACAAAAATGATAGAGAAGAGGGAGGAACAAGAAGAGACTAGAGCAGACTACTCAGAGCCTATTAGGTGAAGACTTTGGTCTTGATCCCAAAAGCAATGAGAATCTGTCAAAGGGATTTTGGAAGAAGAGACAATCAGATTTGTCTATTAAAAACACTATTCTGGCCACATTGTAGGGCTCCAGAACGAGTACAGAAGACCAACTATAGGCAATTACACTACTCCAGGTAGTAGATAATGGTGACATTGGAGGAAAGAAATGGATGGATTTGGGATTAAAAAGCTGGTATCAGTTCTTAACCATAGATGGTGAGATTGCAGAAGCCCTTTTCCTCAATCCAATGTTTTTTTTCTGTGAAGAGTTCATCTCAGCCTTTCTTCCTCTTGGGAATGAGCTAGCACAGAAAGCAAGAGGTCTCTTTAGCTCCTCCTGGCAGTGATTGAGCAAGTGGGTGGGTGGGTGAGTCTGCTTGCTCCTGTGGTTTGGATGTCAGGCCCAATTGGCCCTCACACTGAACTAAATCCTCAACCATTCTCTATCAGTGAAGCCTCCTCTTTGTTTTATTTGTCAACTTTTCATAACCTAGGCAGAGAAAGAGATGATTATTTATTAGGGAATCCTTTGAGACTTCCAAAAGACTACAGGTGGGAATTCTTCAATGGATGAATAAGATTTCGATAGAAATAGAAGGAACGGCATTACAGGTATGTGGACAGCATAAGGAAAGGAACAAAATGACAGAAAAGCAAACAAGGCATGAGTGTGGAAAACTGAATGAACTGATCTGGCTAAGAGATAAAGATCTGTGTGGGAAGTTGCTCAAATCAGGCTCAAAAGGTAGGTTGGATTAAGATTATGATAGGTCCAGAGGGCCATGCTAAAGATTTTGGATTTTATCCAGAAGCAAATGAAAGCTACTGTAAGGTTTTCAAGCAGGTTGCATGAGTTAAACAATTGTTGGTATATAGGGTAGATTGGAACTTGAAAACCAGTTAGGAGGTTATTACAAGGCCCTGACTAGTTTGGGAATGATAAAGAAAGAATAAATATAGACATGCGAGGAAGAATTAACCGGTCTTCCTTAGATTAGATGTAATGGGTGACGGACAAAAAGTATTCAAGATGGCTCCAGGGGTTTCAGTCTAAACTGTCCAACAATTTTTGAATGTTTATGTAAATTATACATTTATTAAACAGACTATCATATTTCTTGAAAATGTTGCTTATATAACATACGAAAATATATTTTATAATGTCTATTATGAGTACTTTTCAGTAAAAATGCAGAAGGAAAAAATCACTTTAAATAAATGAACCAAAAATTTCAAATGAAATTATCATTGAGGCAGTGGAATTCTATGTGGTAGTTCTTTCCTCTTTTACCTATTTTGAAGAATATTCTAAAATGAACATATATTACTTTATAAAATAAACTATAAAATACAATACACTTTTTAAAAGGAAAAGTGTAGTTTAAAAAACTATAAACTCCCATTTCTCTTTCAGATTAGTGAATAACATATAAGATTTTCTTTTTCCACTTTCAAAGATGGTATATTCTCTTTATGTCTTGAAAGCACTAGTGTGATTTAAAAGACTGATAAGTGACCAAGAATTTATGAATCATCAAATATAACTCCCTGAAGAATGAGGAGAAAACCATAAGCCTTAAAGTTAGTTTTAAACTAATACAAAAAATTGGTCATGTAGACCTACCAACACTTCATTCATTGTTTAGTCATGTAAAGATACACTCAGTATACCAATGCAGTGAAACAAACAAATTTTAATAACAAACAGCAACAGAGGCTTCACTAAGTTAGGCAGAGACCCATTTGGAAAGATTTAGAAATAATTAAAATACTGCAATGAGCTGATGACAAAGTTAATGCAGGAAACCTGAATCTGATTTAAGAGTCAGAAACACTCCCTCTTCAGATGAGTGTCTGTGCCCCAAGGGACCCTGCGAGAGAGCTAGTGGCTGAAAGGTGGGGAGGAACTAATGACACAATTGACCTGAGATGCTGAGATGCGGCTAGAATTAGGTGAACCCTTGCAGAAAGTGGACATCATGAATCTGTGATCTGGTCTACACGAGATTTTATTTCTACCTCAGGCTCTGTCCTGTGTCAAAATTTGCCAATTATTTTCATGAATCCCGTGACAATTTTACATGGATCCAAATAATGCCTCTTACTTTTTAATATCCTTATTTAGCCATTAGATTTTGATGAATTTTAACTTTTAATTTTTAATATTGAGCATATTCTATATTTTAGACCAGGGAGCATGAAACCATTATGCAGTTAATGAGTTCCGTCATTATATTCAATACAATGAACAGCGTTTTATTTAAGTTGGGCAAACATTAACCATCATATCTAGAATATTTTTTTTAAATGTTCTCCACACTGTATGGAACATGACAAAGTTTTATGGTAGATTCAAAGAAGGAAAAGAAAGAGTGAGGACTGACTGAGATAGAGCTGACTCACTGTTACTGTTTCACCAGAGGCAGTTTTTTGGGATGGAGTGGGTGGGTACTCATAGGATGCTCTTCTACAGAGATGATGTAATCTGAGAAGGTGCTGAGCAGACCTCCAAGCTCCCATATATCTCTCCTACAGATTTATCACAGTGCCTGAGGTTCTACCATTACACTTTTCCCCTGGAGTCTTGAAAGCTAATCATGTTTATGGTTCTGCTTTGAAGATTACAAAGCACCTCTGGGAACACTTCTTTGCTAAAACCTCAGAACAGGTGCTCCAACCAGTTGATCAAGATTGACTGGTGGATCTTTAATGGAAGAACAATATTAATGTTAAGAGCTTGGGCTTCAGAGTTTAAATCCTGCCTCTGTCACTTACTAGCTGATAGTGACCTGGGGCAGATTATCTCCTTCAAGCCTCAGTATCTTCATCTATAAAGTAAAAATGATAATATTTACTTTGAAGGGCAGTTGTCAGGAGAAAATGTATGTAAAACACAACAACAACAAATGGTACCTATTTCTAGACAACCAGGTCAGTCAAGAAGGAAGCTGTTAGCTCCTGCCTGAGCATAAGCACCTCCCTCAGCTCGTGAGTGTCTCCAACAAAACAGTTTTTAACCTAGAGATCCCAAAGCCTGGCACTGTGGAGATTTGCTTGTTTTATAAAATGAGAAGCACTCAGACACCAACCCCTTAGAGACTCTGATTCAGGAAGTGTAAGAGGCTTAGAGGTTGAGAGTACACATTCTGGAGTAAGTTTGCCTGAGTTCAAATTCCAGCTCCCTGGCTTACAATGTGTGTCTGTGAGCAAGTCACATATCTTTTCTGTACCTCAGTTTCTTCATCTATAAAATTAGGACCAGAACAGTAACATACCTCACAGAGTTGTTAATGGGATGAAATTAGTTATTATTACGCATGGGATAGGGTCTGGTATCTGATATTTTAAGAGGCTATAGATCATATAATGCAACTAAGCTGGGGATTCTCTTTGCTACACAGCTATTTCTAATTAGCTTCCAACTATTGTTCTTTCATGTAATTTCAGAAGTAGAAACAAGAGATCCAGGGACATCGAAGAACAATTTTTGGCAAATGACTGATCACTGACAAGGAAGATGAAAATTAGGAGGCATTGCTTTTTGATCATGCCTCATATGGATACATTTATAAAACACTGGACAATTTTCAAGGTAAACTATGTCAAGAAGCACATAGCCAAAAGATTGGAAGGAAAACCTAAAATTACAGGATTGCACATGACAAATCAAAAGTAAATTAATCATTGCCAGAAATGTTTAAAATTGCTCAAGTTGTACACTGAAAGTCAGGGGGATAAGATATACCCATCCTAAAATGGAGAGAATTCCATCAAATTAGATCCAGATGGATTTAAAGCTCCTTGCCTCTATACTACAAATAGACCAGCAGCAATAAGAGTAAAAACTCGAATGTAGACAATACATGAAAAGGGCATTTCAAGTCTTTTAGCAACTTAGTATGTTATTCATACTTCCAAAATTCATAGGGGCCATCAGGCAGTTTTTATACCTTCTCTCTTTCTTGTTTTTCTTAATTGCCTTCAAATTCCTTTATCTGCCTTTTGTCATTTGCTCTTCTGAGCAATTGCAAAATTATCCCTGTTGCTATTGACTATGGTATCTAAGTACTCAGACAACATTTTTAATTGAAATTTATATTAATAATTGTAGATTTACATGTGGTTCCAAGAAGTAATACAGAGAGATTCCTTATACTTTATCCAGTTTCCCTTAATGGTGGTAACATTTTGCAAGATTATGGAATAAGATCACAAGCTATTGACATGGCTACAATCCACTGATATTTTTCACATTTCCCTGGTTTTACTAATACTCATTCGTGTGCATGTATTTGTGAGTCTTTATTAAATGCTTACAATTTGATCACCTGTGTAGCCTCATGTAGTCCTACCAGACTCAAGAAACTGAATATTCCAATATCACAAGGATCCCACCCCTCATGTTGCCCCTTTAAACCACAACTACCCCCTTCCTTCCCTACCCCACCACCAGTCCCAAGTTCCTTTCCCTGACATCCATCTTTCCTCCAATTCTAAAATTTTGTCATATAAAAAATGTTGCATAAAAGGAATCATACAGTATGCAACCTTTGGGGACTGGCTTTTTTCACTAAGTATAATTCCCTAGAGATTCATCCAAGTTGTCCTGGGGTATCAACATTCATTCCTCTATATTGCTGAATAGCAGTCCACAGTATGGATGTTCCACAGTTTATTTGACCATTAACCTGTTGGAGAACATCTAGGCTGATTCTAGCTTTTGCTTATTACAAGTAAGGTTTCTATGAACGTTCATGTACAGGTTTTTGTGTGAATATAAGTTTTCATTTCTCTGGAATAAATGCCCAAGAATGTAATTGGTTTTATAAGAAACTGTCAAACTGTTTTTCCCGACTGGCTGTACAGTTTTATATTCCCACCAGCAATATATGAGTGATCCAGTTTCTCTACATCCTCACAAGCATTCAGTGTTGAGACTTTAAATTTTAACTATCTTGATAAATGTGTAGTGATATCTCATTCTGGTTTTAATTTGCATTCCCCTGAGTGTTAATGATGTTAAATATCTCATGTGTTTATTTGCCGGTTTTATATTCTCATCATTGAAATGTCTGTTCATATCTTTTGCCCATGTTCTAATTGTTTGGTTTTTTACTGTTGAACTTTGCAAGTTATTTTATTTTATTGAGTTTTTTATGTATTCCGGATATGAGTCCTTTGTCAGATATGTGGTTTGCAAATATTCATTCCTAGTCTGTAGCTTGTCTTTTCATCCTCTTAATAAGGTCTTTTGCAGAGGAAATGTTTTGATAAAGTCCATTTTATCAAAAACTTTTCCTTTTATGGATCATGCTTTCGTGTCAGGTCCTTAGATCATAAAGGTTTTTTCCCATGTTTTATTTCCAAAAATTTCATAGTTTTGAATTTTATGTTAAATTAGTAATCCACTTTGAGTTAATTTTTGTATAAGTGTAAGGTTTAGGTCAAGTTTGTTCGTTCATTTGTTCGTTTGCCTACAAATGGCCGATTGTTCCAGTGGCATTTGTTGAAAAGGCTAACTTTCCTCCATTGAATTGCTTTTGTACCTTTGTTAAAAATTAATTGAGCATATTTCTGGAATCTTTATTTTGTTCCATTACTGTATATGTCTATCTCTCTGACAATTCTTGATTACTATCTTGATTACTATGGCTATATAATAAGCCTTAACATTGGGTAGAATGATTCCTCTTACTTTGTTCTTTGTCCCCTCAGTTTCTCCAGACTCTCTGGGCAGAGGGAAGGAGTCTTGGCCAGACTACTTGCTATAGCTGGATTCTTCTTGCCCATTTTGTCCTGACTCTGTATATTCATCTACTTGGGCTGCCATAACAAAATACCACAGACTGGGTGGATCAAACGACAAATTTATTTTCTCAGTTCTGGAAGTGCTACAGTCTGAATGTTTGTGTCCCCACCAAATTCATAAATTGAAATTTAACCCCCAAAGCTGATGGAATTAGGAGGTGGGCCTTTGGGAGGTGCTTAGGTCTTGAGTGTGGAGCCCTCATGAATAGGATTAGTGTTTTTATAAAAGAGGCCCCACAGAGCTCCCTAGCCCGTTCCACCGTGTGAGGACACAGGAAGAAGGTGCCAGCTATGAAACAGGGAGAGGCCTCACCAGAATGTGACTATGCCAGCATTTTAATCTTGGACTTCCAGCCTCCAGAACTGTGAGAAATAAATTTCTGTTGTTTATAAGCCACCCAGACTGTGTTATTTTGTTGTAGTAGCCTGAATAGATCAAGAGAGAAAGCTAGAAGTCCATGATCAAGGTGCTGGCAAGTTCTGTTTCAAGTGGGGCCTCTTTTCTTGGCTTGAAGCCAGCTGCCTTCTAGATCTTGATCTGGATATTGGTTTCACAACTGTGGGAATGTATAAAGATTCACCATTCACTGAGCTATATACTCTTAAGATTTGGGCACTTTACTGTATGCATTTTTAAAAGGTAGAGTCCTTTTTTTTTAAAGAAAAAGAAAAGGATTCACTCTGAAATTTTTACAGTTGAAGTGTTATCATGTCTGGAATTCGTTTTAAAATACTCCAAAATGGCTCATGGAAGACTGGCCATGAGTTAAGTGTTAAAATCAAAGGATGGCTTATAATATAATTATTTTACATGTTTGAAATTTTCCATAATATAAGGGCTTTTTTAAATATCTGACAAGATAATGTTACCAAGGATGTGGAATAATGGAAACCCTCATACACTAGTGGTGAGAATGTAAATTGTAAACTAAACAACTAATTCATGCTATCTAGTAAAACTGAAGATACGTATGTCTTATAACCCAGCAATTTTTCTCTGAGGTTATAAGCTAGAGAAACACTAGCACATGTGCTCATACTTGTGTGTACATGTAAGACAATTCACACAACATTTTTTTTATAATAAAACAACATAAAAAGGGAAAGAAATAACTCAAATATCAATTGACAGAGGAATAAATAAATTATGACATATTCACCCAATGGAATTCTATACAATGACTGAGTTGTATAATCAAAATGAATGAATCACAAAATGAATGAGCAAAAACTTTGTAAGTTGCAGAAGAATACTACAGTAATACCATTAATTAAAGGTTCAAAATTTGCAAAATAGAATAATATATTTTAAGGATATATATATATTAAAGCTATAAAGAAAAGCAAGGGAATGATAAACGTAGGGTGATACAATTGGGTAGAGGCCTATAGGGGGCTTCAAAGGTTCTGATGATATTCTACCTCTTAAGCTGGGTGATGGGTGTTTATTTTCATATCATTTTTTTACTTCACATATGTTATAAAAACATATGTATAGAAATATTTCATAATAAAATTTTTTAAAACAATTTTCTGTTGTTTTTCAGCAGCCTTAGGGGCTGACTCATAGGTAGCAGTGTGGTATGATGCAAAGAATAAAGAATTATCAAAATTTGGGAAACCTGGATTTTAGACTCAGCTATCCCACTAACTAGTCCTGTGAGCTTGTACAAATCTTCACTTTTCTTAACCCAAGTTCCCTCATCTAGAAAATGAGTTGGTCAGTAGCATTTCCCAACTCTATTCTTCAGAACACCAATTCTAAGATATCTATCGATATTTTGTAGCAACAAAAACAAAAAAAATCTTTGTGGTCAAATTAGTTTTGGGAATTCTAGATTAAACAATACTAAGAGGTTCTCCCCATAGCAAAACTTCTCAGAGCCTTGGATTAGTGACAAAAACAAAACATAAGTCCAGGTTTCTTTATATTTATTCTAAGACTCTTTCCATTAAATCACACTTGAATTTAAATGTGTTGGTTAGTCTACCATCTTCAGTCAAAAATAATAGCTAATAAAAAATTTCAAATAGAATGTGTTCTATAAATAGTGATAAATTTCCAATAGCTGAAATCCACAGGTTTAGAACCTCTGATTTTTATTGATGGTAGCTGGATAAAATTGTGGGGTTTGGAAATACAGAGACATTCAAGAAATTATCATAAAAGATGCTTATCATTTAGCTGCATTATTGGGCAATCCTTGAGTTCCATTTCAGTCAACAAGGTTAACAACTTTGTTACCTCACCCAGGGGTACCAAGCGGAGAGTCTGTCTCTATTCTCCAATAAAACTATTTAACACCAAGCAAGCATTCTTTCTTCACAAAAGATTTCTTACAGAATTCTACAAATGTCCTACATTCTTTTTACTTGAATATATATAAAGTTTTATTTTCTTGAAAAGAACACACAGACCTAGCTAGTCAAAGTTTATTTGAACCCACGTGTTTGGCAAAGGGAGGTTTCAGGATATCTCCTAAGAATCGCTCATAATATGTATTATTGTGAGACTCAGGAAAAGTGTTAATATTTTCCTTTAGAACCTCTTATGATTTTTTCTATACACAAATGTGCACACAAAAAAATAGGATAAAAATAGGTAATATTTTGTAATAATTTGTTCATGTAATATATCATGGAAGTCTTTAATAAATAAGGCTCTATATGAATCCTATTTAATGGTTGCTCAGTTTACACTGTGTGATATAATTTATTGATTCAATCCCCTATTTATGAACATTTAGGTTCTGTGCAATATCTAAAAATTACATTTCTTAAGTGAATTGCCTCCCTGTGTCCTTTGACCACTTTTCTATTGTGTTATTGAAAGGTGCCTTAAATAATAGTGATGGTAAATTTATTTAATTAATTAAAGTTTTTAATAATCATGAACAATCTTCTTTCCTTTTTTCCTCTCTTTCTTCCTTTATAATTTAATTTAAAAATCATTATGCAGGTCTGAGCATGGAAGGTGGCTGGAGTTTATACAAGGAAAGCAGCCAAGCAGGGTGACAGCCTGGCAGGTATTAAAAGAGTATACACAGAGGAATTGAGCAATAAGAAAATATACTGATAGAAGAGTATATACAGGGGAATTGAGCAATAAGAAAATATACTGATAGAAGAGTATATACAGGGGAATTGAACAATAAGAAAATATACTAAGGATGATGAAAGACAGGTTTCTCACTGTTGGAGATGGTAATCACAAATATGGAAAAGGAAAAAACTAGAATTACTTTTGTGTGTTGGATTGGAATTATAGAGATTGATGTAATACAGAGATGTAGAAATAAAAATATGTGTTTGTATACATATACATATATATATATATATATACAAAAATATGTGTGTGTGCACACATTTCTATATTCCCTAGCTCTGTCCAATAAGATGACTTGTAGCAGTGAGCACACCTGTCACCAGATTTTGTTATCTAAATACAATTCTCCACTAAAAGGGCTCCTCATAGAAATGCCTAATTCTAGGTCTGGGTCTACAATATGAGTCTACAGTATCTTCTTGTAACCAGAAAGTAATAAAGTACTGATAGACTGATGAGACATATCAAAAAACACAGGAGTCATCTTGAATGGGAGTCTAAATCTAGATCAAATCTGGGACAATTTGAGCATCAAAATAAATAATGATGGTAACAGATTACATTCCGTTGAGTAGAATAAGAATCTATGAGTTTACACTGATGGAAATGGACAAATGAATATATACATGGGGAGAAGACAAAATTCTTTCTTAGAGTCAAAGGCCACCTATTAAGTTTAAAAGGAGTGATGGAGTTAGAAAATTGCCACTTGTCAATCATTATAGCAAAAATTAATTCAGGCAAGGAACATCAATTGACGCTAAAACCAGAAGGTGAAAGTTGGATGAGAACAGGATATTTCCACAGCCTCAAAGGTTCTTCCCACAAAATAGTGATTAATTATTAGAGGGGAAAAATGTAATTTTACCATTAGACATCATTACACTTATTTTGTGACAAACTGACATGTGCTATACGATGGGGATGCAGTAAGAAAAGCACAGCATCATTTCTGTGATATCCCAAAATGCACAACCTTAATCTAATCATGAGGTAAGAAATGTCAGAGGGATATTCTACAAAATAACCAAGGAAGTATTCTATATTTAAGGAAACTGAAGAGACACAACAATACACAAACACACATAACAATGTGTGATCCTAGATTAGATCCTGTTGCTTTAAAGGACATTATTGAGACAGTTAATGAAAATTGATAGTGTCTCTGGGTAAACAGTATATGGGAATTCCCTGTACTATTCTTACAGTTTTCTTCATAAATTTGAAATTATTTCAAAAGAAAAAAGAAATAGAAAAAATTATAAACAAAAAAAAAGCGAGGAGAGTCCCGAATTTGTAGTCAGATGCAGGGCAGAATGCTCAAATAACCTCTTTTTTTTTTTATGGTAAATAGATAAAAGAAAATTCTTTAAATGAAAGAAGAAATGAAGGTTCATGTGGCTATAAAATATCAATATTTCTCGTATAGGCCTTTAGTGAAAATATTTCAGCAAATAAAATGTGTATTAATTAGCAAAAATATTATAGAAATAGATCAATCAGAAAAGGAGGCAGACCTACTAAGGTCAATGTGATTATTGCCACTATCTCAAGAACAACTATATACTGAAAAGTAAAAGTTTAAAGTGAAGAAATTGCACACAGCTCAAAATTCAATAAAAAATGTAGTACTAAATATATGCAAGGTACTGTGGACCTAGGGCCAGACTCTATTCTCAGAATGGGCTCAGACCTATATTTAACCATCCAGAATACTCTTCCTTTTTTTCGTTTTTTGAGAATCATCCTACTCAACCTTTTCAAATAAAGGAAATCCATTTTAATAAGAAGTTCATATTTCATCATAAAGATGAAGAAGCACACCATGTCCTTTGCTTAGCTGAGTTAATCTCCAGAGAAGCAGGTTATGTTTTAGCAATGTATTCTGTATTGTAGAGACATTGCTTAAGGCAAATTTATTTCATGTGGTCATGTGTAAGCATATCAATCAAGGAATTTAGGGACTGGTGACTTATGTCCTAATTTATGTCTGTACTTCTATACTCTCTAATATAGTCTTGACTATAAGCAGGATGGAAGCCATTCTCTAGTCCAATTTTACAAATAAGGAAACCACATCTAAGCAAGATGAAGCACCTTTCCCAAAGTTGATACTTACAAATGGCAGAGGTTGGGCTCAATATAGATGCCCTATCTCTAAATTTGCTGCAATTTCCATGACACCAGGCTCACTCAAAAGAATCATGAATCAACATAAGCAATAACCCATGATCAAACCATTGTTCATATTTTATCATGTATAACTCAAAAGCTCATTAGTTCAATAATAGCTAATATAAAGTACTGATGGGTAACTCATTTTAAAACATTTAACTTTAATGGAAGTACCAACAGGTGCTTAAAATGTTAGTGATTATGGTACAGAAGCTGAAACATACACCTTCTTTCATAATCTCCACACGTATGTTCTTCAATATTTCTTGACTGGCTGCTGCTGTTCAGTTCAGACTGACATTCAAGATGCAGATAAAATTTGTTGAATTAGACCAGGTTATAGCTCTTAATCTGGGATAACAAGTCTGATCATGTCTGCTCAGCAGAAGTCAAAATCAGCGCTCAAAAAATTTTCAGACAGCTTCAGAACACATAATGCTTAAAAAACCACTTAACATTTTCTAGAACGCATAATTAATGTGGCATCAAACTTGAAAGAAAATAAGTAGATTTACATCATGGTTGAAAATAGGAGTCATCCAACCAAGTCTTCCCATAATGGTTTTCACGTGTTTTAAATATGACATAAAGAGATATAATGGAAGTATCAGATGAGGCTGTCACTATTTAGTCTTTAAAAGTCAATGAATATTCCAGCAAAATTCATATGCTTGCTCTCATTTTTTTAAAGGTGGTGAAGTAAAGGCATAGTTTAGAAACTATTATTCACTTAAAAGCTATTCATCTACAAATATTTATTGACTATGTGCCAGGCACACAATCTAAGTGAATGTATCACTTTCTTATTTTAATGATGGAAACTAAGTAAGTTTTGGTTAAAATAAAATATATCAAGCATACCTGAGCATGCTTGAAATCCAAACTGTTAGTTATTTAAGAACATTTTTTTTATATCAGCTAAGGCACTTTCTGAAGTGTTCATGTCACATGCTATAGATATTGTCAGAATTATATCAGAATTAAATCAGTCATGAATTTTAGAGATGTAGAGAATGAGTTTATTATGCTTGAAAAAAAGTGAGAGAACTAGATAGAAAAGTGGTGGTTAAGGGTAGAGGATGGGGGTAATGAAGAATGAAATAATGAGGCAGACCTGGAGGAAAAGAATATTAAATGTAAATTTGATTACATCACTTATTTGCTCAAACTCCTTGAAATTCTGAGAACAATACTGTTGGTTTCCTACCTAAATGCCAGATACCTATTTTCCCAGAATTCAGTGCAGCTAGGGTTCCCATGTGATCTGGTTCTGGCCAATGAGAGACAGGAAATTCTGATAGAAGCTTCTGGAAAACACTTTACTTCCTGTTGACAGACTCTGCCACCTCTTCCAGGCCATTGAACATAATTGTGTAAGGATACGATGCTTGAAATTGCTGCAGCTATTTGGGAACTACAAGAGGATGTGTCATGGGACCTTGAGAGGTATTACACATATTAAGAATGGCAGAGTGAAACAATAAACCAACCCAGGGACCACTCTTCTCATTATGTAAAATTTTTTATGTTTTCCTTGTTTAAATCATTTTTAGTCGTCTTTTGTTATTGTTACTTGCAGCTGAAAATATTCTAATGAGTATATTTTATTACTGCCTTAGAATAAAGTCCAAATTACTTCCTGTAACTTATGAAATTCTTAAACGCTTACTAATCTGGCCTGCCTTTACTTCTCTAGGCTAATCTTTCACCATTGTTTTCATTCTTCAGTTTTTCCCAATTCTCCAGACAAAGTCTTCTCTCTTTCCTTCAGGCTGGTTTCTAACTGGAACCCTCTTCATTCCTACCACTCCTAGTTTTACTGTCCATTATTGCTCATCCTTTAGGACTTGGTGAAATGTCACATCCTCCTAGAAGCCTCTACTGACCACCCAGGATATGTATTTGCCACATTTATGAAGTTTCTAGAAATTTGAACTTCCTCAGTTATAGCATATGTTCCATTTTATCATAACTGCTTAACAAATTATCTAACCCATGCAAGCAAGGTCTGTGTCTCTCTTGTTCATTATTGTATCCTAAGGATAAACATAATTTCAAAGATCAGTTAGAAAAAGGCAAACATCTCATTAGAAAAATGTACAAAAAAATGATAGGCAAGTCCAGATGGTTATAAACAGATGGAAAAGATGGTTGGACCCTCTAATAATTTAGATGTGCAAATTAAAAAGAATGATATGAAAGAAGTGGGTAAAGGGTCAAGAGGTAAAAAGGAAATAATAATAAAAAGAAAATAAGATTTCCCCAGTGGTGGGAATGCATTCTCATACACTGTAGAAGCGAATGTAAATTGTATTAACTTTCTAACCCTAAACACCAGCGTTTAAAATTTGCCTACTGTCTAATCCAGTTATTTCTTTAGAATGTATCCTAAGGAAATAATCAATCAGTGTACAAAGATATTTGTGTATGGATGTTCGCCACAGCATTAATATTAAAAAACTATAAATAACTTAAATGTTCATCCATATAGAACTTGTGTACACAGTGGAAATCTACATTTTTGAAAGATGAGATTTAAAAAACTAAACGTCTTAATATAGATGTTTATGTCTATAAATGTTTATCAAATATATTTAATTGAAAAAACAAGTATAGAGTATTAGTATATAATGATGCCATTTAAACTATATGTTAAAAATTGATAAAAACCCAATTTAAAACAAACCAATTAATAAATCAGTTGAAACATACTGTTCAAAGAACATATTGGACCAAGATAAATATATCTAGTCACTAGTTTTGAACCTTTTCAGTAAGAGAATGTCCACTTTACATTTACAATGATTAGTCATACTCGAGAAAGATACAAATTTTAAAGTGGGTCACTTAGGGTGAAAATTATAGTAATGCTTAGGATTACTGGAACCCTAAATTTATACAAACACACACAAAGATCTAATTTTGCAACTTTTCAGGCACTGACGCTTGTCTTACCTAATTAGTCATGGTTTTTACCTCTTAAAACTTTGTATATTTATATTATACTTAAGCTGATTTGATAACACTTTTTTCATATGAAGAGAAATAAATGTCTAATAAAAATGAAGAAATACTTGATTTCCTGGTAATGATTTTTTGTATTTGACACCGAAAGCAAAAATAAACAAGTGGGACTACGTCAAACTAAAAAGCTCCTGAGCAGTAAAGGAAACCATCAGCAAAATGAAAAAGCAATCTACCGAATGAGAGAAAATATTTGTAAATCATATATCTGATAAGGGGCTAATATCCAAAACATACAAAAACTTGTACAACTCAATAGAAAAACAAAAAAAATCCAATTAAAAAATGGGCAGATGATCTGAATAGACATTTTTCCAAAAAAGCATAGAAATGACCAACTATCGATGAATGAAAGGCTAAAGAAATTGTGGTACATATACCATATATATGTGTGTGTGTGTGTGTGTGTGTGTGTGTGTGTGTGTATATATATCATGTATATATTATATATATAATGGAATATTATACATCTGCAAAAGAATGAAATGCCATTTGTGATGACATGGATTGGCCTCTAGGGCATTATGCTAAGTGAAATAAGTCAGACAGAGGAAAACAAATATGTGTGATCTCTCTTATATATAGAATCCTAAAAAAAAAAAAAAAAACTCATCAATACAGAGAAGAGACTGGTGTTTGCTAGAAGTGGGTGGGGGTTGAGAGTTGGGAGAAATGAGTGAAGGGGGTCAAAAGGGCAAAAGGTCAAAAGAAAAAAAACGAGGTAGTTCTGTACATTAACATTTTTTTCTTTATAACTTTCCCTGATAGAGATGATCCCCCTGGCATTTACGAATTACAAGCATATAAATTTCACATTAATTATTATGCATACAGATATAATAGCCACAATATAGGAAGTTGTTTTTTTTAATTCCCCTTTTGTCACTCATTGCAAGTTTATTCAAATCCCAAGGTTATTCAAATCCCTATCAGATATTCAGTACTTATAAAGGAAAAAAGGAAAAAAAAGAAATGCCCTTTTTTTCTTCCTGTTGGCTATTCCAAAAAGGAGAGTAATTTAAAATGTTGAGGGGGAGTGGGGGTGGAGAGGTATCTGGGTATAAACCGCTTTCGTTTGGATCAATCCTCGAGGTGACAGCCCCATTTTCACTCTCACTTCAAGGTGCCAGCTGCTATCAAGGCTTGAGTCTTTTGGGGATTCTTCAGTGTAAGGTTGCTTCTCAATTTTCTCCCATCCAGTTCATGATTACGTTTCCTCAGTATTTATTTATATGCTTTGCAGCTTCCTAAATTTTATTGCTGTTTTTTTCTTTCATTCTCTTTATCCTTGTTACTTTATGTCTTAAAATAATGACAACAATAAATTCTTTCTGTGCTTTTATTAGATAAAAATGTTTATGTTTAGCCTTCCATTTGCAAACAATAAAATGTGACAATCTATGTAGAGTTTGTAGCATGGTCCCCTGTTTAGTGCTGCTAGCAGCTATTACTTTTATTTGTGTGCTTGTCTCCTCTTACATCTGACTGCTTGGTCTACCTCTTTTCTGGCTAGTCTTTCTCCTTGTCCTAAGCATAGATATTTCTTAAGACTCTATTCTCCCACCTTGTTATGTTAAAGCCCACCTATGATTTCAGTTCAGATGGCACTCAAATATATGGATTATCTCCTATCTCTTCTGGGCTACAGACTCATTTTCCAACAATCAGCATAATCCTGACACTAGCAAACTTCATATGCTTGTGCCAAATTCCTCATCTATCCATACAACCAGGGCTTCTTTCTTCTCTGGACATCTGTATCTTTTTCTTTTCTTTTTGGAGTTGGCCATCACAAAATCCTTGAAACCTGGCTGTTACGTCAAATGCCTTTGTTTTTCCTTACCTACTACATTCGATCATTTGTCAAATTATGTAGCTTCCCTTTTGGAAATGGCTTTCATTTCCATCCTTTTTTCACTGCTTATCATGAGCCATTCAAAGTCATTTTTTCTTACCTCCTGTCTTGCCTCACTCAAATCTACCTTACTAGCCACTGAAGATTTCTTTCTAAAGGGTAGTTTTTAATAATGACTAAATGGACTAAATCTTTAGCCTTACCTCCTAACACTCACTTATAGGTCCTCTACATTCTAGACAAGTTAGAGTACAATAGACATTTAAACTTCTTAAATTTAGCATTTAACCTTTGTTTATAAATGACTCTCAAAAAGGCCAGAGGCATTTGTTAATTATTTTTCTGAAGTACAAATTTAAATCACATATACTATAAATGGCTTAAAACAATAATCATTTATTTGCTCACAAGTATATTTACAGTTTGGGCAGTGTTTTGAGAAGATAGTTTATCTCTGTTCCATGTGATATCAGCTGGGATGAATCAACATGGAAGACCTCCAAGGCTGGTTGCCGGTGCTGGATGTTGCAGGTAGCTCAGGTGAAGCTGTGGGGGTAGGGGTGGAAGGGCTAGGACTTGAATTTCCTCCACATGGGCCACTCTGGGTGACTATTTGGGCTTTGTCATTATATAAAAGCTGGGTATCAAGAAGGAGGATACAGGAGCTGCCACAATTTTTAATGCCTAGGCTCAGAATTCCTAGAATTTTATTTCCTACATATTCTATTGGTCAAAGCAGATATAAGTCCAGCTCAGATTCAAGGGAAGGGCATATAAACTCCAATGCTTAATGGAAAGAGTAGAGCGCATGTACAAAAAGGGGATGTTATTTGGGACTACGTTTGGAGACTGACTACCACCATCCACCCTATGGCCACAACAATACATTTACCCTCCCCCCCCATATGAAAAATACACCATTTCTGCCCCTGAGATATCCAAATTTCTTATCCCATTACACATCATTTCATAGTCTAGGAAAGAGTTGAAAAAACCACAGCATAATGGCCAAATCTGACCTGCAGACTATTTTTGTACAGCCCCTGAGATAAAAATGGTTTTTATATTTTCACAGGGTTATGAAAAACAAAAACAAAAATGTGAGAGAGAGATCACACATGTGGCAAAAAAGCCTAAAATATTGACTATCTGATGCTATACAGAAAAAGTTTGCCAACTCTGGTCTAGGATATCAGCATCTAAGTCAGATCCAAATGTAGATGTGGCTCCTTGGATGTGGTTCCCTAACTATTGCACCTCAGATGTGTTTCCTCTTGATCTGAAGACCAGTGAACTAAAGAGATGAATAATATGTCTCTCATATATCTAATATCTAATGGTAAGGCAGGGGCAGAAAACCTATAATAGATACTCCCATTCCAAAAGGGGAGAAAATGAGTGGGACATGGAAAGTGATCCATAGCAATTCTGAAATCCAACTAGTCAAATGATTTCAGTTCCTTAATTCAGTCCACTTCTGCTCTTCAGAAATGATTTTCAGTGGTTCTTTCCTCCATCTTAAGTCATCTTCCCTTTTGGAAATAGCTCATAATTGCAGATGAGTAGCTTTCTCAACCTGCTTCCTGCCTGTAAAGTTGAAGGTCCAGAGGCCTCTATTCATTATGAAAAATCTCTACTTTAGTGCAAGTTAGTAGAGATCTTTAAATAGCCATAGGTTCAGTTTCTTATACTTCAATTTATAATAATCTCATATATAGATGAGTATATAATCATATTCATATTTTTTCTCTACCTTGGGCGAGTGTGAGACTGTTGTGGGCAACATTTAGATTCTTAGAAGCCCTGCTATTGAAAGGATCTTTGAGGTACTATCTTAAATCTTTCCAAAGTATCAACTTATCTATTGCTATATAACAAGTTATCCTCAAACTTAATGGCTTAAGACAACAATCTGAGATTATCTCACAATTTTTGTTAGTTAAGAATCCAAGGCTCTGCTTAGCTGGGTCCCCCTTCCTTAAGGTCTCTCGAAGACTGCAGTCAAGATTATCAGCCAGGCTATAGTCTTATTTTAGTTGACTCAGGCTACCATTAATGACATATCGTAGACCAGATGGCTTAAACAACAGACTGTTATGTCTCATAATTCTGGAGGTTGGGAAGTCCTGAATCAAGGTGCCAGCCAGTTTGGTTCTTGGTGAGGGCCGTCTTCCTGCTTTGTGGATGGCCACCTTCTCATTGTATTCTCACATGCTAGAAAGAGGAAGCTTAGGTGTCTTTCTTTTCTTACAAGGGCACTAATCTCATTATGGGAGATCCACACTCATGACTTCATCTAAACCTTATTACTTCCCAAAGGCCCTAATAGCATTACATGGGGGTAGTGCTTCATAATATGAATTTTGAAGAGATTTTAACCTTTGGTCTATAATAGGTCTCTCTAAGGCTGCACTTAGGGGAGATTCACTTCTAAGCTTACTCACGTGGTTGTTGGTAGAATTCATTTCCTTGTGGGTTGCTGGACTGAAAGCCACAGTTCCTTTCTGGCTCTTGGATGGAAGCCTCCACTGTTTCTTGTTACATAGGCCTCTCCATAGAGCAGCTCACATCATAAAAGCTGGCTTCCAACAAAGGCAGCACGTGAGAGAGAAAGAGAAGGTATGTAAATTGAGATCCATGGTCTCTGTAATCTGTAATCTCACCTGGTACAAATAGCCATCACTTTTGCCATGCTCTCTTCACTAAAGGCAAGTCATTAGTTCCAGCTCACACTCAGGGGAGGGGATTACACAAGGGCTCATTGGGAGTCATCATAGAGGCTTTCTACTACAGGGTCTTCTAGCTACACCCTTGTCTTGAACTTCACCTAAGGCTATTCTTTCATGATATCATCTTGGATTTGACCTTTGCCATTAGGCCATTTCTTATTTTGAGAATTTTGTCCTCTGGAGAAGCTAGGAATGACTAGTTTTATTTCAAATCCAGTAAGTCCTGGCTTCTTTGTTTCCTCTAAATTCTGATTGAAAATGGAACAGTTCCTTTTTTCAGCTCATGTCACGTATCTTGTACTGTATCGTAATTATCTAAACCATTCAGCCCCTTCAACATTCTATCCAACTATCTCCTTAGCAAGATCCACATGTTCATTAGGTAACTTTTCTTTCATGTAACAAAGGGTTAATTTGGCTAATTGTTCTTCCAGTACATAAATGGCGTTCCCCTTTCTCCAGTCTGTGATAACAATACTTTCACTGCCTTTTAATAATGCTCTTCACTAGCAGATTCCTCGAAGTTCTTCTAGCTTCTAACCTCCACCTGATCCCAAAGTCACTGCCACAGGTTTAGGTTTCTGCGACAGCAGGATCTCACGTCTAGGTAGGCAAATATGTTTCAATTATCTATTGCTGTTAAACAAACCATCCAAGACCTTAGTGTTTTAAAACAACAGCATTCACCTTTTTTGCTAACAATTTTGCAATTTGGGCTCAACTCAGTGAAGACAGCTCATCTCTCTTTCATGTGGCATCAGCTGGGGCTAAACTAGGGCTGGATTATCCACTTCCAAGATTACTCCCTCACAAGGCTGGCAATTGGTTCCGGCTGTCCACTGAACGCTCAGCTGGGGCTGTAATTCTCTCCCACATGAGCCTCTCTACATGGCTGTGTGAGCTTCCACAAATAATTGGAGGGAAGTGATTGAATCTCAGAAGTATTTAGGATGTAAAGATCAGGAGGAGGTTGTATAACAATATGAATATACTTCACACTACTGAACCATACACTTAAAAATGGCTAAGATGGTATATACTGTGTTGTGTGATTTTTAGCCACAGTTAAAAAGTAATAAATAAACTCAGGGGAAGATTAGGATGGCCTGGAGTTGGGTGGGAGTGGGTAGAAGAGAAAGAAATATTAAGGATGACAAAAACCGAAAAACAGCTTCTGGCCTCAAACACATTTTAGGTCCAGTGGAAGATGCAGAAGAGTGAACAATCACAGCACATGTGGTAGATACTGCAGCTGTCTGCTGCAGTGCTAACATAGGTACAAAGTCCATGCCTCAAAACAGACTTTTAACGTCTGTAATTACCAGAGACAAGCATTTAAGACACAATTATAGGTCTGGATTTCTTAAAGCACACCTCAAAATGAACACAGAGATATAGAATGAGTAATAAAACTATAGGTGCATAGAATATTTTCTTATCAATCTAGCATGTAACCTGGTAAGCCAGAAGCAATGTGGTAGGGTGGCGGGCAGGAAAGAAAGCAGATGTTTCTTGGTCATTAGTCCTGTTTTTCTAGGATATAAAATCCCTTTGTTGTCTTATAATTCTTGGTGCGTCTGGAAACTATTGCTACTGAGGATATCTTACTTTAGAAACTTTCTTTGATGTAGTAAACAGGTCATAAAGATCATTTATATCCTGAATGAACATACATTTCCCCCTCTCCCCTCACAGGTACACATACTTTTCCCACACTCACGTGTTTTTATAAATAGCCAAATTTACAGGTTTTCATTGAGTTTTGTTGGCAACACGACTCTATTGTTCTTTCAAATAAATCTAAACCATCCTTAATGAAAGTACAAAATAGGAGTCCTCCTTTTACTGGCATATTACCCTATCCCCATACACTTTTTCTGAAAACACCTGAATTTCAATCTCACCACTGACTATATTCTAGATCTCCATGCTTTGTTGTCAACTGTCTGATGTATCAGTTGACAGGTTGTCTTGGGCCCTTGTGCCGAGCAGCGCAATTTTATTTTTTATTTCTTAGAATCTCATCAGTTGTCTCATTCTGCACAAGCTCTCTATCTAGGGTCTCCTCTCTGCAAAATAGTGACTAAAGATCGCTACCACTAATCTGCCTAGTGCCCTTGTGGTGGCTCTCCACGCTGAGATGCCTCCACTAATTTAATCCTTCCTGCAGGGTCTTGGAAGGATCTGATAATGTCATTCGAGCCTGAGAATCAAAACTGATATGACAGTGTGCTCGTGCATTCAAAAATAATTAGTGAGTGCCTACTATGTGTTACGTACTATCTAGGTGTTGGGAACATAATAATGAACAATTTAGACAAAGTTCCACTCATGGAACTTATTCTTTTATTATTATTATTTTTTATCTCAGAGGTTTTTGACTTTTAACAATGGACAAAGTGCTGACTTGGCTTAAAGACAAAGGTATCAGGTTCTATGTGTGGAATTAAGCCACATTTCCCTGGCTGGGGGTGGGGGAAGTTCTTCCAGAATTCTGGAATCACACATCTTCCTACTTAAAAGTGGAGTCTGACTGGAACCATCATCAATGACTAGTTCAACTGTCATTTTTCTTGGGCCTTTGCCAGACTCCAGCAATACAATGCTTTTCTGTGAAGTGTACTCAGTAACAGGCAAGAAAGGCCAAGGAGGGTAAAGTGCTGGAGTTGTTGATCAGCACAGGGGCCCAAGACCACCACTCAGCCATTGTTCAGGAAGACATTGCCCCCTTGTGGTTCCTCATATAACCAAGAGAGGAACTGGAAGTGGAAACAGCTGTCCAAGTTTCCAGATTAATTGCAGTTCTTGCCTCTTCTGAACTTCAGCTGCAATTTCAATAGACTCTGTGTTTATTTTCATCCAGGATACATTTTTTCCCCTCACAGGGAGAAATGGCAATATGACAGCAATTAAATCTCTTTATCAAAATCTTCAGACTCCCCTAATTACCAAGAAAAATCCAATGTGAAATTCAAGTATCACTACTGTTTTTCTCTTCCTAATGCTCTTAAAGCAGATATTTTCTTTGCTTTCCACAATTTGAACCAAGATCTGAGATTCTGTTACCGTGGTTGTTTTGGGTATCTTGTCTCCACAACACCGCTTTAAACTCCTTTACAGCGGGAGCCTTATCTTCAATTCCCACTGCCACCCTCACCTATATCCAGCAGCACTTAAACCAGTATAGGGTAAAGAATGTCTAGTGGAGTGAGGGAGGGGAAAAAGAGATAAACAGTGAGCAGGCAGATAAATAAATAGAAATTTTGATTGGTGCTGTGCTGGGAGAGAGAATTCCTGGAGGTGGAAAGTGAGGGAGAACCTACTGATACACAGAGTTTTAAATTTATGTGCTTGTAGCAGTCACGTTTGAAAGCTTAAATAATACAGTATTGAAAAAGCTCTCTATGGCGCGAGAAAAGTGGAAATTATCTTAATAATGTTAGGTTCCATATATCGTAAATTTAAACTGGGTAAGAATGGGTGCTAGGTTCTATGGCTCTATCAAACTATAATTTCCTCTAATAGCAAACTCCTGGGAGATAAATAAAACTACTCCTATTTCACAGGTGAGGAAAGGAAAACACATGGTCCTTGCTTGGTTGGTGCATAAAGCATCGTGCGCTGACCTCCCAGAATGCCTAGCCCCTTTCTCCTTTAAGCTGCTTTGACCCTCTGCATTTAATCTGTATTGGCCTCCACTTCGGCGTGCAGTAAGGAATGTTCCTTTAGCTAACAAATATTTATCGAGTGTCTACTAATATGCCAGGTAGAGTATTTAAAAAGCCGTGGGATTAAAAAGGTACGGTCTTGTCTTCACGGAGGATCTCTCAAAAGAGAAAGACAGCCAGGTAAACATAATTCCTGAACAATCTGATAAAGACTGTGAGAGGAGTCTGAGCAGGGGCCCCGGGGAGCCCAGCGGAGAGCAAGGCGGCCGTTGCGGGGACACTGGAGGGGTTTTGGAGGACCCGGTAGCATTTGAGGTGCGCTTGAAGCAGCGCCCTGAGAACGCCCGCCGGGCACGGGCTGTCCCCGGATGTCACTGGAGTTCTTGCATCCTGTCATTTTCAGCTGCCAGCTAGAAGGGGAGAAATGGGTGTAACCCGGTACAGAAAAGGAGGGATAGGCTTAGGGATGTGGGTGTAAATCCCTCGGGAGAAGCCACCAAGCAAAAGTAACACACCACACTTCTCGGTGGTCGCACTGGCAGGGCCTGGCTCCGCCAAGCTCACGAGCAGCGGTTCGCCCACTCGGGCCCCGCATAGCCGTCAGGGGCAGGGCACCCGGGAGAGCCGGACCTCCCCTCCTTCCGCGGCTCCAGCCCTGCGACCTCCAGCGGAGTCGGGGGCGGGGGTCGGCCGCTTCCGCCCGGGATCCCTCTCCCGCGCACGGCTTTGGGCCGCGGGCAGCTGCCCTCGGCGCCGCCCCTCCTCCCGCGGGGGCTTCGCGGTCCGCGTCCCGTTCCTGCCGGCGACAGGCTGCAGTCCACGTCCAGGGAGGGCGGAGGGAGGAGGCGAGGGAGGGGAGCGGGGAGGGAGGAAGGCGAGAGAAAGGGCGCTGCTCGGATCCCGGACTTCGCAGAGCCTGCCAGGAGCGCGCACTCAGCGACTCTGCCGGTCCCCGTGTCCCAGCCGCGCCCCGCGCCCCGCTGCTCCGCCTCCGCCTCTCCGGGCGCCCCTCGCCCCCTCCCTCCAGCAGCTGCTAGGCTCGGGCTGCGGCCGCCCCCAGCCCCTACCCGGCCCCATCCCCAACTCTCTGGGGTCACTCCTGGGACGCGCGTCCTCGCCCCATCCTTTCTTCCTTCCCTCGAGCCCGCCTCCCTGTCCAGGTCTCGCGCCCGGGTCCCGATTGTCTCCGTCCCCTGCGCAGCCCGCCCGCCCGCGCCTCGCCTCGCCCTGCCGGGTCTCGCGCACTTCCTGAGTCGCCCGGAGCCCGAAGTCGAGACGCAGCTGCCCCGGCCGCAGCCGCCGCGCCCGGGGAAGGGAACAGCGGGCGAGCGCGCCCTCGCCCAGCCCCGCGCCCAGCCCTGCCCGGCGAGGGAGGACCGGGAAGATGAACAACGGCGTCAAAGCCGAGAAGGAGAACACCCCGAACGAGGCCAACCTTCAGGAGGAAGAGGTACTGAGTGGCTCTGTGCGGTGGCGGGTGCGACCCGGCACCCAAGCCGCGCTTTCCCCCAAGTGCGGGAGGACGACCGGGCGCGGGCGCTGGCCCCGGGGCGCCGCAGTCCAGGGGCTGGGAAATGCCCCAGACTGTAGCCCCGGCAGGGTGTATCTTCGGAGAGTGTGTTTTTGTGGGTGCGTGCCTAAAATTGCGTAACTTGAGGACTTTTCAGAGACTTTTGAAAGTATAATGCTCAGCTTTGTTTGCCCGAGATTTTAAAAGCGGAATCGAGAGCTGACTCCTGGGTGACCTCAGATTATTGGGACCCACAGGGTCAGGACTTAGTTCTGTGTCCGGCGCTGGAAGTTGTGTGTGTGTGTGTGTGTGGGGGGGTGATTGCGTGTGGTTTAAGGAAGAAATCGGGGAAAGTTCGTCTTAGAGGATATCTTCTGTTCCCTGCCCCCTCCCTTTTAACTTTCTAAGTTCTTAGTAAAATATGTTTCCAGCTGAGGCATTTTGGATTAATAGATAACTCCTCAGCCGCATTCTTCTCTGATGAGTCAAAGACCCTGAACCTGGGTGATTAAGTTTTGTAAATTTAGGACGAGGCGACGTGGGGAGCAGAATACGAGGTTAAAACTTTACAGTTAACCAAATGATCATCGAGCCTATTTTAGTAGGACTTTGATTTTCGAGGGTAAATTTTATGTGATGCCTCCGTAATAAGGATAAAAATGCGGCTGCGAAGCGTTCCTCTGGTAGAAACAATTAAGTGTCCGAGGGAAGTCCTGAAAACACCTTTCAAAATTCCGTAATTAGGATATTTGTGGCATCTTATTAAATGGCTCTGTTCCTGCAGGTTTATTATCTGGAGTCCAAGAAAGAATACTTTTTTCCTACTTTTTAAGATCCCGCCTAGTTGAGTTCTTAAACATTCTAAAAGGAATTTTAGAGTGTGTAGATGCAAGAAGGTATGCATCTAGATGTGACCTATAAAACATTCTTACAAGTATTGCATCCTAACATAAAATTAACAGAATGGTAAGCTGATTCTAAAGCGGTTGGGATATTGAGATTATTATTGGGATTCTGTGTTATGTGCAAGCTAAATTCTGATAGTGAAACTAACTTTGCGAAGGATTTAATTAATACATATAAGCCCTCAGCACTTTGTCCACTTGTATATTGGGAAGATGGAGACCTAAGAAGTCTCCTGCAAAATTAATACAAGATTTTAAACAATTGTATGGTAGTGCAACCTAGATGAATTG
>CM053508.1:53705649-53912870 GCA_028627145.1 Eidolon dupreanum | reverse complement strand
TAATTGCTTCTCAGAGCCTTGCTGGTCAGTAGAAGGCACATGGGAGGTGCTGAAGAACCAGTCAGCCACTGCGAGGCCACACGCTGTATTCTTCTTCGACCTTCTCCCCTCTCCACTTTTCTAAGCCCAATTCTTTCTTTTCTAGGACCTCCAAGCATTTTCCCATTAATGAGCAAAAGAATTGTTAGAGCAAATGCTAAGACCTTCTTTGCCCAAATTTCCTTTTCAGTCTTACTTGATGTGTTAAGAAAATTAGAGAGAATTGAATATCAGGTACACATCCAAATATAATCAGACTTCTAAAAGCATTTATGGATCTTACACATTAATTCATTAAGCATTAATGAATTAATTAGTAGTGTCTATTCTGTTTTTTACATTGCACTTTTACAAACCAAATAAAGTGTTATCATCCCATGTTTAGAGAAGAAAACTGAGGCTTCGAGAGATTAATTTGTCTAAGGTCTTACAGCTGGTGAGTAGAAGCTTAAAATTTCTCCAGTGGTGTACCAGGTTCATGTGATCTGGGCCTTGCTGGTCTCTTACCTCATCTGCCTGGAGTCATAGCCTCATTCATTATGCTTCAACTGTTTGGGCCTTATTTAGTTACCTCCAACTTGCCAAACTTGTTCCTGCCTCAGGGCCTTTGTGTGGGCTATCCTGTCTACCTGGAAAACCCTACACTCAGATGTTTACAGGGCAGCCTCATCCATGCCATTCATTCAAATCTCATTTCAGATATTACCCAGAGAGACCTTTGACCTCCAAGTTTAAAGCAGCCCCACCTTCCTAACCACTATCACATCCCTCTTATCTTATTTTCCAGATAGTAATTCTTAGTCACTGACTTTACCTTGTTCTTATTTGTCTTGCACTCCTGAACTGTGAGTCCCTGGCCACAGGGACTCACAGGGACATCTGTCTTAGGTTGTAACTCCCAATTCCTAGAACAATGCCTGGGACTGTCCCATACATTTGTTATTTTTAAATGACTAGAATAAAAAGCAACATGTCAAACTCTGAGGCCTGTACAATACATGGCATCATCCTAAATTTTTCTAGCAGTTTTCAGATTAAATTTTAATTATTGCTGCCTTCAAAATGATCTTTTCTGGTTCTCCATTCCCCACTTAATTACATCAGAAAGTACAATTATCACACGTTTTTAAGCCAGAAATTTGGGATGGTAAGTGATAGATCCCGTGTGGGGTGGGGGCGGATTGGGGGTTATGTGGCAGCCTTTCACATTTAAAGGAATCTCTCCCTTTGTCCAGTTAGAATGGAAAGCTAGTACATAATTCTACAGAACCAGGAGTAAAATGTGGGCGGAGTATGGATGATAAGTAAAAGTAGGGCAAGATGAATTCGATTCCCTTTGTAGATGTGACTGTTGGGTTGCAAAGGGTTAATGTTAGTAACCCAGGTGGAATTGATTAGGAGATAGACTTAGCACTCTCAGTCATTTTGATTTAGTCTAGCCTCAAGCTCAAAGTGCTTTCGCTGTTTGCCTACATGCTAAAAAGTCCTGTAGCTCAGGATAATGCAGGCTTTAGCTGGACAAATCCAGCCTTCGAGCACCTGAATGGGTAGCCACAAGGGATCTCTAATGTGGGTTTTGTGAACACTTACAGAAGCTCCTCACAGTCACAATTTATACCCACTGGTCAGCCTCACAGACTCAGGAGCTATATATTGTAAAGCAGAACAGATGACATTTCACAATAAAAGAAATGTTGAGTCATTACTTTGGTCATCTGACCGGATGTTAGTTGAGCACGCTAATGTACTCATGAAAATGCAGGCCATTGGCATTTATGTCATAATTCTTGACCTTGAGCAAACCCTTAAAACTTAACCATCATCCATTGTCTGATAGTCTTAGAACTGTTAGGTAGCTAGTCTGACATGAGCAACAAGGGAGAACAAAGGAATAGGGGCCCAGCCTGGAGACTGCCCAGAGAACACCCCAATGGCAGTAGAATTCTGGGTATGCACATGTGCACTAGGCAAAGTTACTGCCTAGTGTCAATCAGGTGTCAATCAAAATGACCTCACTTGCCAGTCACCTAGGAATGCCTTTGGAACCACCCATCATGGCCCAGATAAAAGGCAGACATGCCCACTTCTGGGTCTTTTTTGCCCTTCTGGGTTCTCTTTTTGGTGGCATTTTTGCCATTTTGTAGCCATTTTTGCCCCTTTGTGTTGGTTACAGCACTGGGACTATGTGCCTTCTTGGGCATACTTTGTCTTTCTAAAACATACTTTTAATAAAACTATTAAATCGCAATGACCTGTGATTCTTCACTGCATTATTTGAGGAAGAACCAAGGGAAAATGCTAATGTACACATCTGTGCATTGTTATCCCTCTTCTTCCCTGCTGTCTTTGGGGCGACACCAAACTCTGATCTGCCCCAATGGTGACAGAACCAATGGTATATAAATCCTTATGTTAGTTCTTGACCAAATCATTAGTCTTCATTTTATTCTTATTACCTCTTATTTTTTTAGGGACCTAGGACAAGTCATTTAAGCTGCTTATCTTTGACAGGTCATTTAAGCCTCTGTTTTCTTAACTAAAATGTAAGGATTGGACAGACAAGGCCTGGTGAGCATTAAAAGAACTATAACTGCGCTCTCATTTTTCCACTTATCCCACTTTCCATTCCCCCATGATAATACAAGGTGCAGTGGTGGCACACCAGCCAACATTCATCTTGGGCAGAGAAACAGGCTGTCTGGGTGGGAAATAGCTTTAAGCCTGAAATTTGTTTTGTTTTTGTTTTTTTACTAAAAATGACTCTCCTTAAGAAATAGGTTTGGGAGTGTCTGGGTGTGAGCGAATGGCAGGAAATGGCCTTCTCTAAACAAAAGAATTCTTTAAGGCCCATCCTGAGTTTTTGTGTTTTGAGGACGGTTATGCAGAAAACCAGAACTAGGAGATGTAATCTCTGCTTTAGCCATTCTGATAGGGGAGAGGAGGAAAGAGAGGATTCCTAACCAGCTTGCCCTCCCAAGTGTCTGTGCCAGGCGGTACCCACCAAACCGCCAGAGGTTCTTCTGGGGAGTGTGGGTTCATACGCCCAACAGGCAAGAAGGAACCAGGTTCGGCAGGATTATATCCAGTGTGACATTCAGCTTTAACCTTGGCTTTCAGTCTTTGCTTGAAAAACCCATCACCAGTGAAATGCAGAAATACAGAATTGAGGGAAGGAGGAGAAAGAGTTTTGTATGATCTATATCACTGTATATTGCTAATAAATACCCCATAAATAAACTGAAGATTTGAATGATTGGGTTAACTACTATCCTCATTTTTCTAAATCTAAATTGACAACCTGACAGTAAGAGTGACTTCTGCCCCTTGACTAACGAGATTCATGGTCATTGCTGTTAGACAGCCGGACCATGTGAAGAACTGCGGGGCTTTGCCCCTGCTTTGGAATCCTCCCTCTCTTCACTTGAAAGTGATTGTTTACGATGTCTGTATTTGTACAGCAGGATCCTTAATTTACATTGCTAGGAAAGTAGTTTTTTATCAAAATTATTTTGCCTTTACAAATTCTTGCTGACTTGCACCAGCAAACTTCTTTTCCAGGCACACCATTCTCTCCCCCCCCTACCCCCCGAATATAAATCTTCCCACTAATAATTAGAAACACATTTTTTTTTTAAAATGGTTTTGTGGTTTACTTAGTTTTCAGAACACTTGAAAATGACAAACATCTTTTCAAAGAAAAAAAACATTGTTACACCATTATTTTTAGGCTTTACATTGTAACTATTTTTACAAAAGCCTGCTGATATATATGATGGGTACTGTGTTGGGGCTACTTCATAGCACCAGGTACTTAACAGAATCGCAGAGATAAGATTAAAGCTGATACTCAGATTTTAGTCTGAAAGCGTTTTGTTTCTACATTAAACATCCTAGAAGACTCTATATCTTGAACGGGAAGTAAGGGTGCCCTATTGTTTGAGAGATGTGATCATTGTAAATTCCAAGGTTTCCAGGGAAAATTATTCTCATTGAAAATTCCAGTGTCTAATGTGTTGATAAGTTTTCTCATGGTTTTGACAAACTTTTGAGAGAGGTTACTATTATTTACAAGTATGGAAATAGGTATTGATTTAGATTAGTTTGGAGGCTTATATACAGTATACATTTGACATGTTTTTCATTTAGTGTATCAGTTGTTTTCCATTATCTATGTAACATCCCTTTTATTTTTATTAAGAAAAGATAAAAATACATTAAGCTCCTTAGAATTATGTAATATAGGCACTAAAATCTGCCTCAGCCTTCCAAGTGTTCCCACCTGGAATATTTTACATAGGTTCATTTGTGGTTTAGATGGATTTGGAAACGAAATGTGTCTTGTTTCATTGAGTGGAGGGACAGATTTTTTTCTGTAGCTCTTCACATTCATGCATCTACTGATCAACCATGTCCTGATTAGGAATGTTTGTCCTTTCTCTCCATGTTCTTGGATGATCAAAGGGAAGCATCTCGCCCTTTGTAAGACCAGCATCTGTTGCCATTTGGTCATAGTGCACCCAACCTGCTGACTCTATCTTAAAAGTCAGTGGGCAGGGAGCAAAGACTCAAAGGTGCTGTGGGACTTGGAATATTCTGAGTTTCTGGTTTTGGTAAATATACATTCAAGAAGTTTTAACCATCAACTATCTCATCATCTCCTTTTCTAAAAACCCACAGGCCTTTTGTCAGCATGAAAATTGCTCTTATTCCTATTGTCATAAATCATGGGTCATGATTATACAGAGGAATCCTATTGGTGTGAGCTTATCCTGAAGTCAACAACAAAGTGTTGTTTTTCCTTACACACTGATAAAGTCAGCCCAGGCAAAGCTTGGGCACTGCTCAGTGCAAGAGGCCCAGGCATAGAAATCCAGCAGTTTGATCTGGGTCCCCCCACTAATTCCAGTGCTCTCTGAAATATCTCCATGAACCTAATAAGCATGGTATTTTCCAAATTGAAATTGCAATCATAGTCCTTGGAAAGCTTGCCATAAATATCTCACCTTCTTCCCCACCCCTAAAGGATTAATCTGTAGTCATACAAATTAGAAATTTTCTCATGTAAGGATGGGATAGAGAATAAACATATTGTATAGTCCTGAGGTGGTTTCCCATTATTGGAAGCTCTAGGATAGTAATGCAATTTTCTGTCATTGTATTGGACAATTGTTCTCCCTCTTATAGCTGTGGGCTACAGCATAGCTTCAGTGTACAACAGAGATTATCTCCTGGGAGATTTTTGCATATTTTAAATCCCTTTATGCACTTAATTCTGTGGGTCATTTCTCCCAGCATTTCTCAAAAGAAAGATAGTAATGTATTCCTTCTATTTTAGGGATTTAAACAAAATAGTGCTAATAAATTTATTGGATTTATAATTTATTTGATTTTTAGGATTGAGACTACCAAGGTTCATAAGCCATTTGTACACTTAATTCGATCACATGGTGTCCAAGTTTTTTTTCACTGTTTTATTTTTTCTAGAACAAAATCTGATTTTTCTAATTGACAAATTCACCGATTCTCTCCTCTCAGAAAATACAAATAAGCAAATAAAAATAATACACAATTCTACAATTCCTTTCTCTAAAACCATTGTATGTGTATATTTTTAAAGTTCTTTGTGTGCACACACACACACACCTCTTTTAACAAATGAATTCACACTATAAGATTTACATTTGATTTTTTTTCACTTGACATTCTGTTATGAACATCTTTGCATGCCTGTGGATATTGCTGAGCATTTAGCTTGTTTCCAGCTTTGAGATATAAACAGTGCTGTACATCCTCCTAGCCAAATCTGTGTGTACACCCACAGTGATTTCCTTAGCCTAAACTTTTAGAAGTGGAATTTCTGGGTCAAAGGGCGTACATTCTTTTTAAGACAGATGTTTATTGCCACATCTTCTCTAGAAATAATGTAGTAACTTACACTCCCAGCAAGAGTATCAGTGGGGCCCATTTTCCTGTATCTCCTGCCACTGCAGTTTTAAAGTGTCTCGAAGGTTGCCTCTTCACTGTGTTGTTCACATTTGTATTCCATCTGTGACTCACTATCCCAGTCCGATCTATACAATACCTGGATGTTACATGTTGACTTTTTTTTAACCCCATTTTAAGACATCAATCAATTATTTCAGGTACTGCTGTAGGCATTAAAATGCTTAGATAATTTCTGGAGATGTCATTCTTGAGTTCATTGAACACGAAGAAAAGTGTTGATTTTGTGATCTTGTATTTTAGGCCCTTGATATATATTGCTGGCTATAAACTTAGCAACTGGTGATGAGATTAATATCTTGGGTGTTCTGTGTGCATGTAAAGAATTTCGTTGAGGCAGTTCCAACATTTGTCAAGTGAACTAATAACAAACTATTCTAAGATGCATCCCAATTTCAGAGATGTTACATTGTGGAAAAATGTATCAGAACTGGTGGATATGTCTTATCTCTACTTTTCTGGTCACATGGTTGGTTTGCTCTTTAGGTGAGAATAGAGACTCTTAGACATAAGTTTTGGTGGCCAACCAACCAGTTACATCCTTGGAAGGAACTTTTATAGATACAGTTAAAACAATAATGACTTTTATTAGGTGTGAACCATGCAGTGCATCTACTGGTGAAAATGTTCATTGTCCTCCCCTCTAAATTGAGGGGGGAGAGCCTGGAACTTCAGTGAGAATCTGCCACAGGTATTCCTTAGTGTGAACGTCAACCATCAGGGCATTCTCATCCTCCCTAGAGGAGCATTTTCACTGGGGTGAGGGGTGGAGCTCAGGTCTCCCCATGTGGGCTGGGCAATCACCATTAACTCCAGCCCTCAAGGCCTCCTTAATTGTTAACAGAACATTCTTGCAGAGCACACACCCTCCACAAAGCCTACACACATGTTCTGAGAGTGTGAGTCTAGGAAATGAGCGGATGTAATAGAAACCTCAGTCTCGACTCATCCTGACTGTTACATGTAAATGGAATTTGCATCTCATTTAGTGGTTAATCTAACAGTATTTCAGGGTAAATTTCCATTGAGGCCATGAAATTTTTATGCACGTAGCACCTTTCTCAAAGGAACTGGAAGCCCTTTTACAAATAAAAACAGGCCTTTTCTTGAGTTTTTTTTTTTTTTTATTCTGGTCGATAGTGAAAGAGTTGGTGAAGAGAACATTGATTGGCGAAGAGGTATGATGCCCCTGAGGTACAGTCATTGGTCCTTGTGGAATATAGGCTGTGAGCCCTGCATTGTCTTAGCCATGCGGCAGAATGTAAACGTACTTACAGAGAAGCAGTTTCCCAGCTTACTTGGAAAGACTTAGTCAATGTAGAAAACAATGGGAAAATGAGTTCCTATGTAAATTAACACGGTGTAATATAGACAAGGCTTAGAAATCTAAAGAGAGAGCACTGTGGATGAGAGTAAAACAGGCTTTGTGGAAGAACAAGATGGGCCTTAGTGAACTGGAAAGATTTAAATAGGTAGAAAGAAATGGGTATTAGAGTAGGAGGGTTTCGCTATCATAAAGGTTTGGAAGTAGGAATGAATGTGGCATTTGTATATGGCAGGGAGAAGCCTTATTTGGCTGTTAATTTTTAAGGAATAACTGAATGAATGTCAAAGATTTGAGGATATTTTAAAGAATTTTGTTTGTCAGTTGTCATTGGTTCCTCAAGAAGGGCCTGTTCGAATATGCTAAGCCTTTTTGCTCCCCTCCTCATCTCCCCACCCCCCACACATACAACCAAGTGATCAGCAATGAGTAATCTCCATTTCAGGTCAGTCCTGTAAACTTTTTTTTTTAAACTAGCAAAGCCATACAAGTTATTTTGATTAGCATGCTGGAAAATAAAGCATTTTCCTCTTTTACTTCCTTGATGAAGCCATGACTGCATTTGTTTCTTTGTGCCTTCATTCTGCCTACTCAGGATAGCACGGCTGTTTATCAGTAATAGTGGCTCTTAGCCTTAGAAACTGAATATATAGTTCCTAGGTGATACAGTCATTCCAAAGATATTAAGCTCTTACTATGTGTTAGGCTCTGGTGATACAATGGGCAGCAAACAGGCATTGTCCTTGACCTTCTGGGAGCTTACAGTGTAGTAGGGAAGTATGTATTAAACAAATAAAAGCACAAGTAAATATAGACTTGCAAACTGATAAGTGCTATGAGGGAAGAGCATAGTTGATGGGTAACAAGGGGCCCTTGTTTACTTTTTTCCAGGCACTGTTCATATCACTTCATGTGTGTTAACTCTTTCAGTCCTCATTACATTATCAGGTAGGTACCAACCATCATCATTCCTAATGTATAGGTGAGAAACTGAGGCTTCAACTCGAGTTGAATAAGTTGCTCTTAGATCATAGACAATAAATAGCAAAGCCTGGATTTGAACCTGGGTGGTTATTTCAAAAATCTGTCATCTTTCACAAAACCTTACTGCCAGTCTGGAGTACTCTTTATTCAGAGAAATTTATTGCAAGAAGATCAAGAAGTCTCTTGAGCCTAGTACCTCTTAGTATGCTACCTTCACAGAGAGAGGAATTAAAACGTTAGACCTGCCTAAGCCCTCAGTAAGCAGTAACTCCTTTTCAAGGAGTTACACATAGCATGTCTAGTTTCAGAAAATCTGGGTGGCCTTTGACTTCTTGCCACAGTCTAATCTTTCCCATTTCACCTGTCTGGACTCTGTTAGACCCTCAGAGCCTCAATTAACTTTCTCTCATCCTTAGTCCATTCAATACTAATGGCAGATCCTTCTTGCAAAGGTGTTTCTTGCCCTAAATCAACTAGCACTTGAAGACATTTGGAGGCTCTTTGATCAAAGGATCTGATGTGTATGAAAATACTCTGAAGACTGCAGAGCACTGTCCACACCAGTGTGTGCGTGCGTGCGTGCGTGTGTGTGTGTGTTAGTAGTTAGTGGGTAAGATCCAGATTTCAATAGCTGACATTTAAAGCTCTGCATGATCGGGCCCTTCCCGGCATTTCCAAACTTGGTGTCTACCATCTGCCCCCTGGCTCTCCTTAACCTCTAACCCAGCAGCTAGTCTAATGATAGTGCCCCCCTTTTTTCTTTTTAAATAACTTTATTGAGGTATAATTCGCCGATCTTAAAGTTTACCCTTCTAAAGTATACAATTCACAGAGTTGTATAACCATTATGACTAATTTTAGAACATTTTGCTACCTGCCCCCCAAAAACCAACCAAATGATAATTGAAAAATTTTCATTTTTAAAGAAGATAATTTATTCATTGTACATATTGAATACGTATGTGTCAGGCATATAGTAGACAGTTTGGGATAAATCAGTGGACAAAGCTAAGAGCCTTGTCTTTGTGGGGACTTTAGATTCTAGCAGAGCCTATATTTTAGGTGACTTTTAAAAGGATATATATATGTATATATGTATGTATGTATGTGTATGTATATATACACATACACATACATACATACGTTTAATCTACTGTATTTTCAACACCTGGCCTCAATGTGCCATACAGTATAGCTTCTCAATAAACATTATTTAATAGCTATTACATTTAATTTTCTTAATTTTTTTTAAAAAATAAGGCCATTCCACTGCAAACTATATAGGTTGCTGTCTTATCTCTTACTAGCACTGTAATCACAATTGCCAAATTTATTTGTGAAGGTGAAAGGATGGATAGGAAGTGTCCCCTTAGAAATGGAAACCAATTTGGGGAGAGCAATTCTCACATTCTCCTATATGTCATGTCCTTAATCCAGACCCTTGCTGGCATCTTGCCCCTTCCTAGGCTGCTCAGGTCAAAGTTTTAATAATTCTAAGGACTGGAATCTTGTGGAAACTCTGTGGGAAATGGAAGGTGGGGTCTATTCTTCACTTACTGTTAAAACTGGGAAATTTTCCTCCTCCTCCCAGTTTGTTAGTAGGAAAGAGTTTACTCAGTTTCTGAGAAAGCTGAGGCAAGTCTGGCCCTGAACCAGGCACCCAAGGGAAGCCACCAGCTCCTTACGCACCTTGCTTAATTAACTATAATTAGGTATCTTTCTTCCCTATTCCCTTTTGGAATTGATAGTAGCATGGCTCTCCAGAATACTGTGAGGATTAATGGGTTAATATTTGTAGAGGCCTCTGGAAATGTTAAGTGCTTAGTGTTGTTCTTATCTTCTCTCTGAGCATAGTTGCCTTATAAGGCTGTCCTGGGGCCTAGGGACTTCTGTTGGGGAGCTGGGCCAGCCTGTGAGACTAGATGACTGTGACAGTCCATGACAATGTTCCCAGAATGGGCTCAGATTTCCTATTTTAATACTGGTGATACCACTTTTTTGCTAATTGTAACTGTCATGTCACAAGTACTTTTCCCCCAGCTTTATTGCATCTATATTTAGCATCCCATCTCTGATTCTTTCCCTCTGAAAACCAAGTATAGTAAAATCCATTTGCACAAAATATTCCAGCCAATGTTAAGTTCTTAAATTTTGTTTTCCTAGAAAGGTAGGCTATTTATCCCAAGAATTATTTTGAGGTGCGTCCATTCTTTTTTAAAGGCTGTATTTAAGAAAGAAATGGCAGATACAACATTCTAATTAGTGTTTCATATTTCAAATCAATGAATGGAAATGTAAAAATATTTAATATATATTACTACAAAAATTTATTCACTCTTGTTTCATGAAACATTGTTTTTCAAACAGTAGTGTATTTAAACATGGAAATTTACATATTTGAAAGCCAGTTTTAAAGACTTTCCCTCCTGCTCTGGTTGTCAGTTTAATGACATAAAGATTTATGCTGTCATAGGTTTGTGGGGTTTTTTTTGTTTTGAGCTGGAAGAGACCTACAAAACGCTTTTATTCAACCCCCTCACTTGGGCAGTGAGGCAGCCAAAGCCCAATGCTGGGTCTGGAGCCCACTCCCTTTTTTAAGTAGGCTGCATTGTTCTAACTGATTCCCTATGTCTCTCTGGAAAAAGAGCTGTCACCTCTTTTCTGGATCCCTTAATGTCAAGTAAAATGACTCCTAGGGAATGATAGCTACTCTCAGCCTGTTCCAAAAAGGGTGTTATTAAGGTGAATGCCATAAAATATGCCAAAATGTTTTTTTTTTTGGGTCAAGAGAGAGGGATAGAAAATTAGAATGTTATTTCTTACATCCCGTTGACCTCTAGAAATATTTGGTCATGCTTTTCTTTTATAGTTTCATCAGAACAACAGGTATTGAGTCATTGGTCACTATCCATGCTTGCTCAGTGGGCCACCACCATTTTCATTAATGATACACTTCTGCTTGCCAGGGCAAGTACCTTGTAAGTAAACATAAATCCTATTTAGAGGTAATGAACAAATATTTTTGGTGAGCCTTGGACCTTTTGTATCTGTGAATGTTTATAGGCAAGCTCTCGTTTATAGGAAATGTTGCAGAGTTGGGGAACTTTGGCCTGAGTAGTGGTGGGAAGTGGGACAAAGTGGGCAGGTTCTGTTACTGGTTAGCTCATTTGATTAGAACAGTATGCAGATGAACCCAAGGTCACTGGACCATCTGTGTGTAGGCCAGCCAGCTCTGCTCTTTTGGGACTCCAGACCTTGGCCAGGAGGCTGGACGATGTGTGTCACTGGTCACGAAGCCGGAGCAGATAGATCAGCAACCCAGAAAACAAACTCAAAACACATGCTCTGTGGGAAGTAGACTATTTGTGGCTCTTTAATTTATGGGAATATCATAACAGTTAGAAATTTTATATAGTTTTTCTTTAAAAATTTTTTTCTTCCTGATTAGTAACAAAATATATCTATTGAGGGTCCCAGGAAAATACAGAAGAGTCATAAGGAAGAAAACAAAAATCACTTGTTATCCCACTACTGACAGGTTTTACATTTCAGATTTTCCCATTCTTGAGATTCTCTTTCCTTGGCTTCCCATATCATGGACATCCCCCGCCCCCCACACACACCTTCCTGAACTCGTTCTTACATTCTCTTTTTTCATCTTTTTCCCTTTGGTCCCTAAACATTAGTATTCCTTAGCCCCTCTATCCCGTGTCTTCATTTCTCATTATCCTGCACTCCCTTAGATGATTCTTTCCTGAACTCTTGATTCAAATATCCAAGTTCCTACACCACCTCAGGTTGGTTATCTTACATATACTTTAGATTTAACATGTCCAGATGATTTCACTATCTTCACCCTCAACCTGCTCCCCTGTGCTCCACATCTCTAGTCACCCTTCATCCAGGTGCCCAACTCTTCCCGCCTAATTAGTCCATCACCAAATCCAACAATTCACCCTCCTACATCTCCCTCAAATCTATTGACTTCTGTCCATCTTCCCTGCTCCTGTCCTGGCTCAGGCCAACATCGGAGCTTTCTGCACTGCTACACCAGCTTGAGAACACCTTTCTTGCCTCTCTATAGTCCTTGCTTTTCAAGACAGCCAGTGTAACCTTTCAAAAAATGGAAATATGCTGTCAATCTCCTACTTAAAACCTTCGACTGCATCCCTTTGCCAGATAGCCTCATCTGTGATACCTTCCTCCTTCAGACTCTTTACCATTCACTTCTCTAATAATGTACCATCTTGTTTATTCAGCAGGCATTTTTATTGATTAACTATTGCCAGACAATGGGTTTTGGGAATATACTTCAAGGAGATGAGAAAGCGTCAAGGCAGACCTGGGTGTGGGTTTAGCTGGAGGCCGTAATGGCTACCTTTGGGAAACTGGGGCCGGGACCACACAGTTAGTGCTTGGAGTATTAGATGGTAGTACATGTACTAGCACGGTGCTTGGCATGTGGAAATTGTGAAGTATTTCAGCTCATTTTTCTGCTGGGCTTTGAAGGGTGACACCTGGGAAGAACTATGTGGGAAGCACATTGCACAGAGGGAAGGACATCTGATTTCTTCATCTAAATTAAGTGCTTCTGAGGTTTGTCAGTTTGGTTTTGTGTTTTATACTTATAATTACTAGGTATAGGGCTAAATTTTAATGTGACACAGTGAATCTCTTTTATAACTTTCCATTGTTGCATTGTGATGTGGGGTTTTCAGAGCTGGGAAATCTGTGAGCAAAGATAGAGTGTTGCTTCTGGAAATGCCAGTGACTTAAGAGGTGGAAAAGTGCATATATAGTAACTTTGTCCTCTGTTTCCTTCTGGGTTTGTTTTGCATCATCCTGGCCATATAAACTAAACAAAATGATAAAGGGTAGAAAAGGCCCTCCATTAATGGAATCTATGTTTGTGTAAATGTTAAGCCCTAGGAAATAGGTTGTTCTTTGCACTCCAGTCTTACGGTACTGTTTACCCTCATTCGGCCCTTCTGATGTTTTCCATTTATTGTTTTCCTTTTCGTGGGAGAAGCTTGTTCTTGAAAGGGATAGATCCCTTTACCAAATCTAAGAATATATTGTGTTCGTTATCACTGAAAAGTTTGTTAAAATATTTAGGTATTTTACTTTCACATAGAAACAAAACAAAATAAATCACATTGACTGGATATTTAAGCTTTTACCAGAATGTTTGGAACTGTCAGATGCCTTCTGCTTTCTTTCTCACTGTCTGTACCTCACAGTGAATCTTCACTACTCAGAACCAAGTAACTCATATCAGTGACTGAAACCGACATGGAGATACTCAGAAAATCTGTTTTTTACAAACTTTTAGAAAGTTGCAAAGAACCATAAATACCATGACCTCTCATTTTTCCATTGTTAATAATAAGTACTTGGGGTTTTAAAAAATGTAAAAATATACAAGTATATGCAACAAACAATGTAATTCTCTCCTCAATCTCTTACCCCCACCCTGTTCCAGAAGTGTAAGCACAGTTAATGGTTTAATACGCACCTTTCTATGCCCTTAGATGCAAATAAAAATGTTTTCTTACATGCAGTACATGTGATTTGCTCCCTGTTTTTATTTTAACTTGATAAGTCTTAGGTCTCCCATGTCAGAATGTGTAAGAGTAGCACGTATTTTAATACCTACCTAGTATTTCCTTGTATGGATGTACCAAATATAATTTACCATTTCCTACTGACTGATATTTGAGTTATTTTTAGTATTTTTGCTGTTACTAATTCTATTGCAGGAAGCATCTTTACATATACATCTTTGGGCACAGATGTGCTGGCATTTCTAAGAGTGTGTTAGAGTTGTATTTCATTCATTTAACTTATTAGAATTCAACTGTATACACACATGTAACTGAAAATGTAAATTTTGTTTTATGTGTTCTTTATGTTAGGTACATTGATATAGTTTATGTATATTACACATATTTGAATAAATGAACTACATATACTTGAACAATTTAAGGAATCATTAGGATTTTTTTTTAACCACATGGCATTTTATAATTTACTCTTTAACTCTAGAACTTGAGTATAATGTAAAGATTCCTGAAAACAGAATTTCTGGATGAAAGAATTACATGCATTTAATTTTTTGATAAGGCTGAATTGCTCTCTAAAAAGACTAATTTATAATTTTACTTAGAATGTTAATTTCATCATCTATTTTCTAATATTAGATATTACTTCACTTTGCAATCATCGGTTAGAGGAAAGCATTTAATTATTTTAATTTGTATTCTTAATATTAATGAAGTCTAACATTTTCATATGTTCACTGGTTTTTAGTTTTCAGACAATTTATATTCTTAGGTTGTCTTTATTAATTTCTAGGTACTCTTTCTATATTATAAACATTGTCTAATGTATATACTCTCTATGTATTTTGGTATTATTTCCCCTAGTCTTTTGCTTGTCTTTTTAGGAGAGTCCAAACTCTCATCATTTGCCGTCAGTATGACTTTCTGCTTAGAAAATCCAAAATTATCAATAAAAAAAAAAAATGGAACTAATAACAAACTTCAGTAAGGTGACCAGACAAGATAAACACAGAATCACAGGGCATTTTTGGGCATTTTTTTTTTTAACATACCAGCATAGGTAAACAATATTAATCAATTGGAAATGATGAATAAGATACCAATAATGAAAAAGATACTATTCTTGGTAGCAGTAAAGATGAATTTGCAAGAACTACTTGAAAAATACTTCTAAAGAACATAAAATACCTGAATAAATTAAAGACTGTATTCCTAGATGGGAGTTGTAAAGTTGTCAATTTCCTCCAAATTAATTTACAAATTAAATACAATTTTAGTAAAAATTTCAAAGTAATTTTTAGAACTTAACTGGTTCTAAAGTTCAACAGGAGTTATAAGTGTTATGTAATCCTAAGAAAATTTTAAAAAGAACTGCGAATGGGGATTTTCTTCACCAGATATCAAAACCCATTTCAAAATGTTAAAAAAAAAAAAAAACTTTTAAAATAGTATAATGTTGTAGTTGAAAGAGATAAATAACTAATTGAGGAGACTGAAGGTCTATGAAATGACCAGTTTAAGGTCATAGAGTTAGGGACATTTTTCATGAAGTGTAAAACATTTTTAATTTCTAAACTGATTGGATGTAATTCTAATATTTAGCAAAATTCCATTTGGGGACTTCTTATTTTGTAAACTAAAAAATAGAATATTTGGGGGAAAATTATATATTTACCAAATATAATAAAGATTTAAATACTAAATTTTTATCTGTTTGAAGTCGTGAAAATGGCTCATTTTAATTTGTTTTCCTCCTGTGCTTTAAATTTATGCTCTGTTGTGAAGAAGGCGAATAAAACTTGCACAGGTGGGCAGGGATTTAGAATTTATCACTTGCATGAAAATTTGACAGTTTTTTGTTTTACTTAGTTTTTTTTTTTTTTAAGAGTGGTGTGAGCTGGTCAGCTGCAGAACCTTCTGTTTAGCAAACTGATAGCATCATGGGTGGAGCTAAGGGCGGAAACATGCTTAATCACATACTCACCAACTTCCTGGCACTATGAAAATTATCACCAGACAGCAGCTACCAGGCTAACTTAATTTTAGTTCTGGACAGACACATCTGCAGCAATCATTTTTTAAGTAAATTTCTTAAAATGTAGGCATTATTTGGCTTCCTTTTTCTTCTGGTGATGTTTTCATGAGTCTTCTACAGTTTCGTTGTTTGTGTGTGCATATATGTCTTTCCCATTAAGGAATTTTTAAAACACAGCTATCATATATAATACTATATTTAGTTTTCTTAAATTTGAAATCACAACTCACAACATCACATGTATGAGTTTTTAGAAATTTTCTAGGTATCTACTATGTGCCAAGCATAATGCCCTCAGGGGATTCACAGAAAGTATTAAACACAAGGTTAGAAAGGCTTAATTGCTATAACAGATAAGAATAAAGGAATCACTGGGTTGGAAAGTGAGGAAAGATTCTTAGAAGCAGTAGCATTTGGCTGGGATATGTAGGATTAAATACTGTTATTTTATACACAACTCTGGGCTGCGTTGAGGCATGAGTGTTCCATGGCACTTCCTTTTGAAGGAACTTAGCAACATACAAGAGATACCCAAATGTATGTTTCTGTAAACTTCGACATATCTGAGGGTAGATTTTGAAAATCCTTCCACTTTGGGCTCATCGTCTTCATTTTTCCCTCATGTAAACTAACACCCAAGAAGTCATAGGAAAATATTTAAATGCACCTTCTTTTAAAATAAAAATATCACAGTTTCTCTTAATGAATGGATGTGTTTTACTGAAACAAAGTTGCATTTTCAATAAATATTTGTTTATGTCTGCTATTTGTGCTAGGGAGATTGAGTAAACAGGGAATTGTATTTACTGTAGTAAACCCTTTTCTAATTCAGTTTATTTTGTAGAGGTCATTTACCTGTTAAATTCAGCTATCCAAAGTAAGTATGACAAGCCAGGACCTGGCTCAAAGACCATCGGAGCAGTTGGAATGTGTATTACAAAGTCAACGCCCTTGACGTCCGGTGCTGTGTTAATAGGACAGCTGTTCAGCCTCACTTCCGTTCTCTTTACTCTGGGTACTGAATTGCCATGGGCTTTGCTATCTGGTTTCCCAGCCCAGCCTTCCAGTTCTCTGTCCACCAGTGTCTTACCAGGGCTCTTTTTATTCTTTGGGGAGATCTAGACCCTCAAACATCTGTAACTTTTGTCCCTTAACTCTTCATGTGTCCTGTCACCTCGTGTATATTTATCGGTCACCAGGTCTGCTTTTGTTTGAAGACCTATGTGGCAGGGTTTGGCACCTCTTTCCTCTTTGTGCATGTTGGGTCTGGTTGCCTAGCTACCTACCTCTGAGCCTCTGAGGTGCCAGAGGGAGGACTGGTCTGGAAGGAGGAATCCTGGGAGGAAAGCCTTTGCTTATTCTCCAGTGTAGGAGGTGCTTAAAGTGGCTGAAGGAAAATTTATTGTTGGAGAACTGGCCACTTTCCTTCTGTTTATTCTTACACTCTTTTCCTCTTTTCCTTCCCTCTCTCTTTTAGTTCATTTCTGTTTCTATCTCAGGCCACTGATGCCCATTAGCACCAAAGAATCTGTGGAGTGAATTGGTCCAGGGTCGAGGACTTCCTGGAAAGAGAATATCTTAGTTTAGGTTTTCAAAGACAAGTCACAGAGGTCAAATGAGAAGAAAGGCATGATGGTGAATACAAAGTTTTCCACTGGATCTGAATTCAGAAAATTTACATGAGCTTTTGATTTCTTCACAGTATATTCAGCTTTGGAGTAAGCCAGGGTAGGTTTTGAATCCTGGTTTCTTATCCTGGCCCTGACACTGTTAGCTGTGTTAGTTTGGGCAAATTCTTGATTTCTCTGGTTCTTCCTGTGTAAGTTGGGAATAACAAACTCTACAACATAGGATGGTATATGGATTGTAGCAATATTTATAGAGAGCATGCTTCAACGGAATTTAAATAATGTGCTCAACAAGAGCAAAGCTGCTAGTAGAGAGTTATCATTGAGAAATAGAATTCGACTGGTTATGGAGAAGTCAGTCAATAAGCCCAGCTTTTGCAACATTGGAAATTAACTCAGTTACTTAAAGTACATGGTTATGTTGGATTCATAACTAGGTTCATAGTCTGTTATACTTTCTGGCTGAGTTAACTTTAACCTCTCCAAACCTTAGTTTATTTTCTTCATCTATTTTTAAGAAAATGATGATGGTAATGCCTACTACATGCAATCATAAGGTGACATATGTAGAACATGTGATACAGTGTCTGACACAGAATTTGAGAAAGGAAGATCTTATTTTTACTTTACAGTAAATTTTAAGGCACTGTATGTAGGAGAGCAATTGATGTCACAGTAACATCACGGTGCTCTCTGTCCTTGGAAACATGGCTGTGGTGTTTCCAAAATTTGTCACTCCTGCATTATTTTCCCAGTAAACACACACAATTACCTCATTATTAAATAGTAACTCTCTACTCCACTATTACTTCTGTAGAAGTTTCTATCTTCCTTAAAAGTTAAGACTAGGTTCCTAAATAAAATATTACAATGTATATAATCATAAATCCTACTCTGTCAGTATTCTCTGCACCTGTGGTTTAAAGATGTGTATGTAGAATAATTTTGACTCCTTTATCCCCAACATGTAGCATAGGTAGTAGCTCAAAAAAATGTCTCTTTAACTTAATTATTTCCTGATTTTTAAATATTCTTCATTCCATTGTCAGTTAAACTATTTGTACTGTAGTGATTATTTTTAGTATTCTATTTCACATTGAACATTGGACATGTGATTGAACATGCCTTTTGTTCTTTCTCAGTTTTGTTGAAATAGCTAGTTTCATTAACCAAGCACTTTTGGTAAGATTTAGTATATTTGTCAAATGCTTACTAAGGTACCAGACACTTATAAACGTTTTACAAACATTAACTTACTGAGTTCTCATAGTGATCCTATGAGGAGGTACAACTATGGCCCTCATTTTAAAGGTGAAGAAACTACAGGAAAGGGTAACCTGCCTGAGCTCATGCAGCTCCAATGTAATAAGGCATTTGAACCCAGGCAGTGGCTGATGCCAGTGATAGTGTTCTTCACCACCACTCTGCTCCAGCATGCCCAGTTCTTGAAGCCTTCTTGCCTATATTCCCTTGACCTGTGCACTGCTTTAAAATGTTAGCATGGAGCTGAACATGGTAGAGTTTTGCTGTTCTGACAACAGAAGAATTATAATATTGTGAAATGCCGGTGATGTAAGATGTGATGATGACAGATGTTGGGTCAATATTTATGTTCCACCGGGGGGGGGGGGCCAAATTGCCAATCTGTAAATAAAGTTTCTTGTGTTCAGACTCTTCAGTGACATATTATTCCTCAAGGGGCAGTCATCCTTTTAATCTCGTGGTAGAAAATTAAAGTGAGTTTCACTGAGGTGTTTCTTTTTAAGTTTTCTTTTAAATATTAGTTCAGAGAAGTTAATTAAGTACCTGCCCTGTGAATCTGACTTCTTGCATTTCCTTAGTGTTTTTCTTTAGAAGAATGAGATTACAAATTGGAGGGTTTAGACCTTATCAGTAAATCTTGAACATCTGGGGTCCTGAATAAGTGGCAGGCTTGCATAATATGACCTGAATAAAGTTAGGCAAACATATCTCAAATGTTCAAGGCCTTTTGAACAGAGTCTGAAGCTAAAGTGTTTGTCAGAGTTTCAAGTAGGACCCAAGAGGGAGGGAAAAAGGGAGGGAGGGATGGCATGGCTTTCTCATTTTTCTTGCAGTGATTTTTTGCTTACTGTGTCTTGGGGTTGCCCCAGGTGTTATAAGATGCATGGAGTTCTGGCTCTAAACATCCTTGAAAGCAGTGATTGTTGTTTCTTTGGGATCACTGATCCCTTAGAAAATTCGCTATATGTTTTTGTTTGTAACCCCTTAAGGACCTAGACTTCAGAGTATGTGGCAATTCATCATTGGGAGCCAGTTTACTGACCCCTCCCTTCTGTGTGCTGTCCTCTGTTTGGATAGCCTGGCTCTAAGATTCAGCTAACTGATTAGTTTATTATAGCTATATTTTTGTTTACACCACAGGACTATTTGCTAAAATCTTCCTAACTCAGGGGAAGAGAATCCTAGAAGAAAACACATTCCCTCAAACTCTACCAGCTGCTATTACTGAAGGAGACAACTGTCAAGTGGGCCCTGCTTTCTAGCCACCATCAGCCAGATAGGAACTGATGCAGAAAGGGGTCCAATTAGCTGGTCTGTAAAATCTCACTATTACTGCCCTGCCTTTCTCTCTCCTCCTGCCACACTGGATTCCCCACGCTCACTCACCTTTATGTACCTTGGCACATGTTGTTCTCTACCTGGATTGCCCTTCCATTCTTCCTGCACCCCAGGAATGCCTGCTCCGCTTTCAGTATCCAGCTCAAGTAGAAGCCTTGCTGAACTCCCCTGGCAGCCTCTCTCCTCTGTTGCCACAGAAATTTTTAAAGGCCTGTGTTGCAACACACATATCATGTTGTAATTATTATCATTATTTTTATTTTGGCAGACTTCCTACTTGTAAACCAGGTATGTATCTTAATCATCTCTGATCACCAAGCATGGTGTCAGGTGCTAGATATGTTTGCCATCCAGAGTTTCAGCAAGTGAGCTATGGGATTAGAATACCAGGATTCATATTCTGATTTTGTGACTTTGCCTTGAAATTATTTTGTCTCTGTGCCTCTGTTTCCTCATCTGTAGGCTTCTGGGGACAGAAGAGATCGATGCATATTGTGCCTGGCACACAGTAAAATATTCAGCAAGTGCTAGCCGTCATGATGTTAAGCAGTGTTATTGAATGCATGAAAAACTCTTAAACATAATCCAGCCAGAATTGGAGACAACATTATTTAGAATTACAGAAATCTAGTCTATTTTGTATTCTCCAAGTTTTAATCCCAGCATAGATCAGATAAATCAATCTAATAATTGTAGAGCACTGAGGGGTTTGGTGTAGGACACACTTTTTACAGTCCATTTCTTTGTATTGATGTGGACTGTTACCTTTATGAGGGCTTTGAGCCATTTAGAATTTGATATTGTGAGAATATGACTTTTTAAAGAAATACAATGCACACTATTTTAATGCTATAGTTTAAATGTGTTCAAAACCTTGTGCTTTTTTAATCATTTCAGAACAGCCCCAGCAAGCTTCAAAGAAGTGTTGGGGTCCCCACCACGTGTAGCCCCAGAAGTAATGTTCAGCCTTGTGGGAATCCATAAGAAACAATCACAAAAGCATTTGTTTCTGTTTCTAAGACAAGTTTTAGGTGGTGAGAAAAAAATTTCATCGAAGGGAGTGTTTTATATGTAGGCAGGATAGAGACATTCTGCAAAAGTTAAAAATGGCAAAATACTCTTTTAGAACTGGAAGGAACTTCACTAGTCTAGCTTTCTTTCCCTTAACAAATGAGAAAACTGAGGCCAAAAAAAGGTGCAATTATTTGCCATATGACATTGTGTTATAGGTGTAGAACAGGTCTGTGCCATCAGTCTTCACATGGGTGGCCAAGTGGCTGGCAGGGTGGGGCGGGGCCCAGTGTGCCCACACACTTGCTCTGCAGGAGTGCCTGTCTGCAGTCACACAGCTTGCTTTCAGACAGCCTTCCTGGACTCCTCAGGCAGTGTCTCCTTTGTGCCTTTATAACTAAATTTTGCCTACATTAAGAGTGGTGAAATCCAGTCCTCTTGGAAGGTATTTAGTTTTCCCTTTTTTAAAAAAAAAAAAAAAAAAAAAGGAAAACTAATGACCATGTTGGAAGCCTTAACCACCTCATCCAGTGATTGATATACATGTCTGCAAATTTTGGTGGTGAAATATAAAAACAGTTTATAATCTTATTTTGTAATCGAAGTTTAATCAATTATAGTAGGTCTCAAATGCATCCTTAGCAATTGAATCTTCAAATCACCCTGCAAGATCTCTTCTGTCAGCTTCATGGAGCTATTTCCTTTCACGTTTCAGCTTCATGGTGTCTACATGGTTTCTAAGCTCAGCAGTCCAATAAATTGTACTATTATCTCCAGGTTTCCATGATTTAAAAAATAGTATATATTTGCTTTTGTCTCCTTTTTCAAAACTTAGGTCGATTTCTGATTTTAAATTATTTTTAAAGTGAAAAGGGAGAGTACTTTCAAAAAAATTAAATAATAACAATATAAATGCCCAAGTCTTAGTAACTTTGATTTATAGAGAAATACTTTAGGTTTTAACTGTACGGTTGTAGAATCTACATATAAATTTGGCAATTTTAAAAAAGTGAAATGTGAGTCTCTTTGCCACTGTCGACAATACCGGAGACAGCCATACCTATTACATTATATACCCGTAGTGTCTGTGTAACACAGAGAAGAAACAAGTTGCATGTCTTGATTCTATGCTGTCATGTGAAACAAGGTAGTCGAGGGCTGAAAGCAAGAAGAGGATTCATTGTGTGTATCCCTGAAATGTACTTCTTGGGGCACATTTTCCAGAAATCCAGTCCTTTGGTGAGTTATTTAATAACTTTTGATTCATTCTCCAAAGTATATTACAAAGTATATCATGTCTAAGAACAGAAATTCAATAATGACAGCATTTAAAAAATTACTGATATTTTCATTCTGAAGAGAATAGTGTTTGAGTTCCTGGTAGCTATTGGATAGTGTGGAGTAAGCATGCAGCAATCTTTTCATACATGTTTGTTGGACATGTACTAACACCATATTCAGTACTTTCTCCTAACAGCCAAAATTATAGCTCTACCTCATCTTTATTTACTTAGATATAGATGAAAGTGCTATGAATTTTAAAAATATTTACCTCTTATAGTTTATTCCAAAAAAGATAAACTAAGTGCTTGTCTTATGCAAGGCACTGTGCAAGTGGCTAAAATTTAAAGACAAAACTTTGCCCTTTTCTTACCTGGTGAGAGTGATGAAAAGTGAAGCAGATGATTACAATGTGGATATGATTTACTGTTAATAAATAAGTTGAGGTGGTTTGAAAATGAACAAAGGCCTACTCTCATTCACTTTCATCTCTTACAATAAGAGATGGTAAAGAACAGTATACTTATTACTAATTATACAGTTTTGTTGTATCAAGTAACAGTTTAAAATTTTTAAAATTTTACTTTCCAACAATCATTTTTGAATCAATCTCTTATTAATATAATTTAAAGTAATCCTATAGTTTAAATAAACTGACTCTCTAGTCAAAACTAACTCTTTTTCACCTCATTGTCTAATGAGATGGTGTGAGTCTTTGGTTAAAACTGCAGATAAGTTAGTCCTGCATCTCATTTGCATTATATTTTTTACTCTTAAGAAATCTCTACCAGGCCCTCTGGTGATCTGGTGCTGACACAGTACTGACCACAGAGGTCAGTGACTTCTCATGACTTCTTTCGCTGTCTTTTGAGGATATTGATGCCAAGGAGTACTTAAATCCTTCCTGGAGTGAAATGTTTTTATCCTCCAGGAATTATTGCATTAACCTGTGTCGTTTACATGTTTTGCCTTTCAAAAAACTACTACTTTCGTACCTGTAACTGCGGTGACAATCTCCATAGAAGTAGTTATAGAAAATGGTAATATTAACATCAGGTGGGCTTCAGTAGAGGGTGAGAGTGTGGTGTGAAGGTTTACATGACTAAAAATTTAAGATCAGGGTAATAACTATTATGATAAAACCAAGTACAGCTCTAGCTTATTTGTAACTTGGCAATAGTTTGAGTTTATTGTTATTCACCACTTTATTCTTGTTGGAACAAGGCAAAGAATGCATAAATAAATGAAAAAATAATTATGGAGTTGTTTTCTATCTGGCTAAATTGCAACATAGGAAAACAGAAGAAAAACCCTTTAGCTTAGACATTCCATTGACCCAAGAGAATAATCACACAAGCTCTGAAAACAGCTTTTATTTAGAGAGCTAGACTTTTCTTGAGTCTTCCCATGTGGAACATTCAATAAAAATCCAATGCAAGCTTCTCCTCTAAGATGATTATGTCTTTTGCTTAAGAATAGATCCTTCTTTCAGTATAGAAACCAGATAAGCTGTCCTACAGTGATCCAAATAGCTAGCGGCCTCACCCCCACCCCACCCCCAAACTTGACTAACAACACAGCGATATAATTTTACCGTTTAAAACTTGGCTGACCCAAACATGAACTTTCAAAGAAAACAAGAGTCATTACTAAAAGAGATTCCATTTCTTTCCGAGGCCTAACTTAAGATGACTTTCCAGAACTTTGAAAAAACTTATTCTTCCAATGGCCACTTAATTGTGATACAAAATAAACAGCCACAAGGGAGGCAAAATATGGAGTTCTCATGTTTGGAATTTAAAATGTCTTTGTTTTTGGAGGTGAGGTTTCTCTCTCTAGGGCTGTCATACATAGTTTGGAATAATTTACCAGGTTCCATCTGAAGATTATACTCTGCTATGAATTTTAAGGGTGATGATTTATGAATAATTCTTATTCACTAAGACCTCATTTCTTAAAATTTACCCTATTATAATACTTCTCCATTCTATGTGCCTTGATTATTCAGAACCAGTGAGTGATGGTGCTGGGACTCCAACCTTGGTGGGCCTGGCTTTCTAAGCCAGGTGCAGTGAACTATACCACCTTTCTTACTGTGTATGCCTTTCCAAACATCCAGAAATGTGGTCCTTGAGAACTGAAACAGCTCTGAGAAACCATAAAGACAGTACTTAAAGTGGCACAGCAGAGAGTGCACTGGCTTTGAAGTCAGACAGGCCTGGATTTAAATCTAGACTTGTACTTTGAGGCTTTGTCTTTGGAAAAAATGAGCCTCATCTGCCTCATCTGTAAACTGGCAATAATTATACCTGTCATGGCAGGATCATTGAGATGATTCTATGAGATATAGTATGCATAAGATTGTATCAACTGTCTAGTACATAGTAGAACATAGAAGTTCATGAAATAATAGCTGTCTTCTAATTATCAACTTATTATTGATTGGACCCGGAACTTCCATGTCCTGATTTTTATCATTGTATACATATCTTATCTAAGTGATGACTTTCAAGTATGAGTTATTTCAAGAATAAAACAACTCTGCAATCATTAGTCTTAGGTGGTCCTAGGCCAAGGCAGTGACTTCTCTGAGGTGATTCAGCCTACATTTTATTTGTAGTTTAAAAACAAAGTGAAAGAACTTTACAGTCCTGGACCAACAAGTCACTTTACTTTTCTAAAGCTGGAAAATGAAGGAGCTACATTAGATGACCTTAACAATTACTCCCTTATCACATACAATTTATTTCTCCAGGTAAAATATTTTTCTCCTGGGGAGCAGTTTATGGAATTCCATTTAACCAGCTGCTAAGGACTCTGCAGAACAGGGAAAGAAAGATATCTCCATTCTCTAAGAATTTATTCTAAAGAAGGCTGAATGCCATAAAATGAAAAAGGTCATGAAATACATTTCTATGGGACAAGTGTCCAAAGAAGACACATATCCATTTGGTTTAAATGGTTGCTAAGTCCTTGTGAAGGTGCTAAGCTAGAATACATGGTTTCCAGAGACCTTTTAGGCACATTGATGTTTGATTTGGTTAATTCTCTTTCATAAATTCATAGACCTTTGTAATCCAGTAGTAGCAGTATTTTATGTTACATGACTATAAATTCGAAGACTTTTGCTGTAATTTAGAATTCCATTCATATCGGTAATCCTTGTGGGGCAGTGGGTATTGTATTGGTGGTATGCTTAGATAACTTGGGAGCTTAGAAGAGAGAAACAGCTGCCAATGGGGATGTGCACGAGTTTGTGTGTGTGTGTGTGTGTGTGTGTATGTGTGTGTGTGTGTGTGTGTGTGTTGGGGAGAGTGATGAGTTAGGGAAGAGTCCATATCAAGAATAATCTTGAAGAGACTTCAAAGATAAGTTGGCAACTGGGAGAAAAACAAGTTCTCGTTAGATTATTTAAGTCAGCAATACATTGATCCAAGATATAAAAATGTTTTGAAATATGGGTACAAGGAGGGAACAATAATTTTTCTGACATTTCCTTGAGTCCTTACTTGGAATAGTTATTTTCAATAACTGTCCGCTTTTCCTTTTGAAGAAAATAATTGTCCTTTCTTACACTAATTGCATTAGCCTCCCTCTCAAGTTAGGCTTTCTTTCACTTTTCCTAACCTCTAAACATTTCCTGGTGCCAGGAGTTTATTCTCCAAGGTAATCCATTTTACTATGGACTGTTCCAGTGGTTACACACTCTTGGGACCTTCCTAAGACTTGGTACACTTTCTGCCTAGTTGGAGGACTACATAATTTACTTGAACCTTGCTTTTTCCCCTTCAGGCTAAATATCTCTACTTTCTTCAACCATTTTTATATGCCATAGTTTCCAATTCCTTTACTGACCTAATTGCTCTTCTCTGGGTCTCCAGCTCATCCTGCCAGTCTTCAGATGACTTTTGTGCTCTCAGCACAGCCCTTCTATGCAGAACATGTTGGCACTATTACTTTCTTTTATCTAACATTACTGTCACTTAGGACTACATTGGATTTCTCAGCACATGTCACCCTGTTTCCCTGCTTCTCCACGCCTGGAATATGTGGTTTGCCACAGCTTGCTGGTGTCCTTGCATTCTTTCATGCCTTTATGGTTTGCTTGTGTTTTCTTTTAAAAAGAAAGACATGGGGTCATTGTGTTCAATTCATACAATCCTTGTTCATGGGCACTTAATGTTTTCTGAATGTAAATAAATAATGAACTTTAAATATACTCTGTCATGATATGTGTAGCAATTTCACCTAAGTCGTAAGGATTATAAGACAAACATTAAAATTGACCTATGGATAAGGCCATTTGGATAAACAAGTTACCTTCAGAAGAATTTTGTATTTAATTCTTTGCTTAAAAAAGTTTTAGGAAGTGATTTATCTGTTTGTCTTAGAACACAATTTTAAGATATTTATTATAGCCTGGTGGCTTTTAGTAAAATAAGTTAATCAACAGGGTTCTCTAATCTGTAAAATTTCTGAGCCATCTGTTTTTATCTTATCCTTTTTCTTTGTAAGTATCCATTGTATGTACGTACACCACATTTTGTTTGTCCATTGATTTTGTTGATGGGCATTTGGGTTGCTTTCATCATGGCTATTGTGAATTATGCTGCTGTGAACATAGGTGTGCGATCATCTTTTCAATATTCTGCTTTCAGTTCTTTTGTATATGTACCCAGAAATGGGATCACTGGATCGTATGGTAATTCTATGTTGACTTTTTGAGGAACTACCATACTATTGTTTTCCATAGTGGCTGCACCATTTAGCATTCCCACTAACAGTGTAGATGAGTTCCGTCTTCTCCACATCCTCAGCAACATGTATTTTCTTTTCTTTCTTTCTAGTAATTGTCAGTTTTTAACACTAACTGTAAGGATCAAATAATTTTGAGTGCCTGAGGTGCATGAGCATGAGATTTGTGTGCAGTCTAAAAAGCTGAGTTTTAAATGGTTTTCTTTTACTTACTTTTAATAGGTCTGGTGCAGTACAGAGTATCATTGTTTCTTCTTGATTTTCAGCAAAGCCTGTGTGGGGACTTTTAACCTACGTAGGAAAAAACAAAATATTTTGGTAGCTAAAATTGCAGATCTCAACTTGGCACAACTATTATGCTGATACAAAAAAAAAAAAAAGTCCAGTAGAACAGATTGTGGGGAAACCATTATTCATGTCATAAGAGTGTACAAATAACAGGTGTACACAGTCAATGCACTGGGATGTTTCTAGGCCATTAATGGATATGCTCCAGAGACTGTAGTCTAGGAAGACGGATAAGGTGGTGGATCTCTTCAACTCTCTCCAATGTTTCACTTTTTTGATATAATGCCTAATTTCCATTCTTTCTGTTACATCTGCTGAAAAATGAACCCTCCAAAAATACTAAAGAGAAAAAAAATTATTATTTTGAAAGTTTGATTTATCCGTCATCAGAATTTTTTAACTTGTATCCTCTTAATATATCAGAATATTTTATAATCTGCCTACTACGTACTAGGTATATTAGAGAATCAAGTAAACTTGTACACAAGAACATGGAAAATTTCTGACCTAAGAGCATGTAGTGACTGAATAACAATTATAAACAATACTTTTTTGGACTTTTAGTATGCCACGTGTTCCCTAGGGTAATTAAACCAAAATATGAAAGAAAACATTTTAGATTCTTTACATTCCATTTTTTCATTCCCTGCCTCTCCAGATTTTAGTGCCTTTTTCAACTTTGCTGTTTCTTAGCGCTCATGTCCCTTGAAAGTTTTCCTCCTTCACCTCATCTCCTGACTCTAGCAGCTCCAGAATGTGGGTTTGGTGGCACTTTATCAGGTTTCCGTAAACCTTCGCAGCCAGTTACAGCGTTCTCCATTTTAATTACATTCCCCCCTCTCCCGCAGTCTTCCTGGTATGCTTCCTGTTTTGCTAACAGTGGAATCTGTTCTCCTTAGGCCTACATCTAGCCTGCCTGCTTTCCTCTTCCTCCGGCTGAGGCCCGCCGGTGCGCGGAGCCGTCTGTGCAGCCGGAAGCCGGGTCAGGTGTGCAGTCGTACTTCCGGTTTCTCAGCCATCTTGGTACTGAGTTGGAGAATGTCAGCTTTCAGTAATGGGAGGGCACCAGAGAGCCCTGACGCCTGTAAGGGATATGTTAAACTTCCTCTAGTGGGAGGAGGGGAAGGTTAGAGGATGGCCTTTGGGGTGATATTAGTGATTGAACTGGGGTTTTCAGGTAAAAGCGATAGAAAAACTTGGTGATTAGCTCTCCCTACCAATGCAGTGGCAATCATTTTTTTTCCACCGTAACTTTTTAAAATCATAGTATTTGTCCCATGAAACATGCTCATGTGATAATAGGAGCAATGAAAAAAGCATGTGTTTAAGCATCCTTGTTCACACTGCTGGCAATGGCGCCTCAATACCAAGAATAGGTGTGGCAGAGTCGCTTCAAGCTCTGCGATTTAGCCACAACCCTAGTCTGAAGCAATGAGCTACTGCGTGGGCGTTGCTTATTTATAAAATATCGGAATGAGTTTGCCCAAAGCTTATTTTTTCTTAAAATGGAATATTTATTGTACTTTTTCTGATGCCTAACTATGGTTTTAAAAACATATATATTTTCAAGTCTTGCATTAATAATTTTGGTAATCAAGGCTAGAAAATAAACCTCATTCATCTATGTGATGTAAAAAGAGAAGGCTACATAGCATAATGGTTAAGAGTTAAGGCTCTAAATTGTTTGAGTTAACCCAAGCTTTAAGACTTACCAGGTTTTTGTTTGTTTGTTTATCTTGGACACCTTAGACACCTTGAGAAACTTTGGGTTTCTTAACCCTCAATTTTCTCATTGGCAAAATAGATCCTATCTCATAGGGTTGTGGTAAGGATAATTGAATCGATACCGGTCCACACTTTCTTATCTGAAATCCTTGGGACCAGATGTGCTTCAAAACCTTTCATATTTTAAAAGGTAAATAATAGTACATAACCCATAGGTAAATAATACATTCCATGTATTATCGATATGTCTAAGGTAGCACCTCATAATTAAGCACATTAATATTTCTTCAATGACACATAAATAGTAAAACTAAGTTAAATAAATTAAAACTACAAATAGCTATACATTACTTCAGGTCATGTTTTGCCACCCAGTGAGTTTACATGTACGACCCCATCCTCCCAACACGTAACTTAAGGCTTTCAGAGCTTTTGGATTTTGGAATTGTGGAATAGGGTATATTGGATCCAAATATATGAAGCATTTGTAAGCACCATGTAAAAGTTATATGCATAACTGAATTCTTTCTATACTTAATGACTTTTGGCAGGTCATTTTTTATAAGAATAGTTAAATCATTGTGGTCTAAAGTAGATATGGCAGGGCCACACATAACTATATATGTTTTTCACATATAGGTATTACATTTGGGTTTTAAGCCTACCCCTTTTTCTTGTAAGAGCAAGAAAAGTGGAGAACAGGTAGAGCAGAAGTGTTCCATGTTCCCCTTAATTCCTATCTTGCCTTCCCTACCACTTCAAAAGAAAGAAAGAAAAAAGGCACATTTATTTAAGAAATTTTAAATAATTTCTTAAATGTTTCGTGACTTGTGACATCTGCCTTGACTTGCCTCCACTCTTAAGCACACATTAAGAACAGAAAACTACCCTGTTGATCTTAATCTTTAGATTTGCTTTGCTGCCAGTGGGTCATTTCTGGAACATCTGATGGTATAAAAAAAAATTTCCTAGCAAGGAAATTAAGGAAACCTTGTGCCCAGCTAAGATGTATTACTATGTAAAACGGATAGAATAGATATTGGAGAAAATGGGCAGTTGGTACTAATGTGAATAATGTTTAGTGAAGTGTTTTGTTAACTGTGGATATTCATCATTATTAATATTTCCCAAAAGAGTAAAAAAAGCCCCACCTCATGTAGCCATTGGGATCTATAAATCACCAGTCTTGGATATCCCTGAAAAATAGTATCTTCCAATCTGCCACATGTGGAGAGAGATCTCCTAATTCTTAATTTAGGAAAGCCTTTGTAAGAGGAAATTATTAACTAAGTGAAATATACAATTAAAAATAATTCATAATGAAAGCAAAACTCTTTAATTTTCATTGAAGTAAATACTTTTAGAACATCATGTCAGTATACAAAATTGCATCTGCATTGTGTTTTGTTTTACTTAGCAATGTGTCTTAGACATCTTTCTATATCAGCAACATAGATCTACCTCATTTTTTAAAAATGTTATATAGCATTTATTTGGGGAATTTTAAAACAATGCTGTTAATATAACTGTCACATGCTTCATGTATGATTACATTTTTTTTGCTAGATGATGAACTCTAGATGGCTCCCTGATATAAACAGGATATTTTTAAAGCTTCTCAGATCATTTTGTCCTCTTTGCCTCAGAAATCTACGATCTGGTCCTTCTGTGTTCTAAATTTTCTCTGCGAGAATACATATGCTATTAAAAGTAAGAGGACTCTGGCATGAAAAGCAAACAAAAACTGAGGTGATTTATAATTACAGTACCCACTGTTAAATTCATAATGAAACACTAAAAAGTAAATGTTTTCTAGTTTTAGATAATTGTTGCATAATTCTTGTTAATTAGTATTAAGATTTAATTAGCTGCATGTTAGTAAAGCATTATTTGGTATTTTTTATATGTTGTGTTCATGTAATGTTAAACATGTGTGAAGTTCTTTGCACTTTTTTTAATGTACAGCATAACGTTCTTGGTGGAAGATGCTAAGATGCTTGCAAGGTAATAACATTCCTAGCGTTTGACCCTTGTGCCCTTCCTACCATTGATATGGGGACCAGCTCCCTTTTCATTCTTTCCCCCTTTTTGCTATGTTGCCTCTCAAATTCAAGTGAAGGCACCATATCGATTCAGTATAGACTTTTTCAAGATGAAAGCAGCAGTGTATGAAGAAGAGAGGATAGCTCATAGAAATTGGTAAAAAAAAAAAATTGGAAAAATATAGAGAGCAGTGGATAGAACTGGGTGTAATAGTTTAGAGCTTTTGAACTCAGGAGTCAATGTTCAAGGTTTAAGTCTTGGCTCTGTCACTTTCTAGTTTTGTTAAAAAAGCGAAAGAAAATGTGAAAGACAACGAACTTCACAGTGTTTTTTAAACTTGGGTTTTAGTTAAAATACTAAATCTCTAACATGATCTTCCTTTTCTCACTTAGCCTCATATTTTCATATCTTGAACCAACCTGATTAATGTCCCCTTTCTATCCCCCCAGCTCTTAGTTCTTTCTGGGTCATGAAATCTGTCGTCCTCACATACCACCTTCTCTCAGGAGGGAACAGGCAAGCACTGCCACCTCTGCCTCACACAGGGAGAGACTGAACCCCAATGAGATTCACTGGAGGAACATCTCTTATCAGACTGGAGGCAAGATTCTAGGGGGTTTCAGAGAAAGAGCAGTAAGGGGGATAATTTATAAACAATATAACTGTCTAACCAATGTGCTGTATACTTGAAACTAATAAAATAAAATAAAAAAAAAAAGATTCTAGGGGGTTTCTGCTCCTCTGATAGTCTCTTAGGCATTTTGTTTCTCAGAGTACTTTTACACTGTTTTAAGAAGAACTACTTTAGGACCAGAGTCTACAGTTTTATGAGCAGAATTTGGTTTCAACAGAAAATCATGAAAAATTACAATTTACATTTAGTTACACTCCAAGTCAACTGGGATATCCTGTTTAGAAGCAGGGCTTCAGGCCTTTCTAAAGAACAGTTTATCTTTCTTTTAAACAAGTGGAAGTATTACAAGGGACACAGATGGGAGGTAGATTGCCACATCAAAATGAATACATTTAGGAAGAGCTTTCCTCTTCCTAAAAAATTTTCTTCTTAAAATGAAGGGTAGGAGAATGGATTATATCCAGTCACTTTACAATCAAACATGATGGGTAGCCAATAATTTGATATGTTTAAAAATAGACTGCTTTAAAACACCTGGAGGTAGAATATTTAATCACTTGAATGCTAGCTCCTAAGAATTGATAATTAAGCAGTTCAGCATGAAATGAATTTACAGATGAACTAACCTGGGCTTGATTTTCTCTACCAAATAGATTTAGTTTCATTGTGGTGGAAATTCTAGATGGTTACAACCTGATGTTTGCCTTTATTCCTTATACCCAGAACTAGACTTTGAGGAGGGTAGGACAGAAGACAGAATGGAAGGTCACTTTAGCTGGGGGCTAGAGGGTGTGAGCAAAACACTCATGTCCATACTTGTAATATTGTCTGGGAACTCCAAGTGGTGAGTGAATGGTTACTTTTTGGTAGTAACCCTCCAACCACCTCAGGCCTTTATTCCCAGTTTCTGCCTTGGACTTCATAACACTTGAATGGGCAGAAGTCATCACATGAAATGCCACATAATTATTTCCAGAGCTGCATGACTATGAAAAAATAACTAGAGTTCTAAAGCCCAGCATAGTCTTCTTTAACAACATAGGTTAATGTAGCTATTAATCTGTCAGTTTTTGTTGTATTTAGTTACTCATTGCCTGAAAGCAATAAAAATATTCTTTCTTAAACTGAAGGAAAGACTTTAATTTAAAAATAGAGAAACTTTGAAGTAAAATTATTTTTCCTTAGTGTTTTATGATGATAAAAGGCAGGTGTATTTCTTTAGTAAAAATTCTACATATATTAAAATGATTAGAAAATATCAATAAGCATGGTGTCCAGGCAGCATTTTATTATTCATTTAGAGGCAGACTACTTTAAAAGTCCTGGAGTAGAATATTTAATCATTTGTATGGCAAAAGAAATATGCCAATCCTGGAGTCTTGAACAAGCCCTGGATGCTACCACATAGCAGTTTTTCTTTTCTTTTTATAACTTCTGCTCTGTAGCAGAAGCAGGCAGACCACAACACATTTCACTGGGTTGGGCTTCTGCTGTCTTTAGATTCACACCTGCCATCCTAGTGCCCTAACCCTTGGAAGATTTCTTTTTTATACCTCCCTAAGCTATATCTAATAAACTTCATGTATAAAATGATGTATATCAGGTATTACTTCAGCTGTTGACATGGGGTCTCTACTCATGGGGCTTTGTTGATTAGGCAAGACTAAGATGTCTTTCATTATTTAGTGAGTGTTATGATTTAGGTCATGTGAAGGTTGTCAAGCAAAGCAAGAATGTTTTGCACAGGAACTAAATTGAGATTTTGATAGATACACATTATTACCTCCTCCTCCCCTAAACAGTTTTCTCGTTAGAAATAGCTCTCATTATTTAAGGCTCTCCAGAAGTGTGAATAGGGCTAGTGTCTTTTCTCAGGGAAAACTGCCATTTTGCTGATGTTTCCCAACAGGAAACAGTCTGTTGGTGATGAATATACTGATAAGAATGAAGAACAAGTGAGAAACTGGAAATTTTTCCATAGAGTTTGGGGGCTAATTTTTTATGGACACATTTATTCCATTTGTTTTTTAAAATCAAATTGTTAATTGAACAAATCTCTCCCATCTTCTAGATAATGCAGAATAGTCAGCAGCTAGATGCAGTGTTGTTTAAGGCATTGCCATTATTAGCCTGGAACCACTAGATAGTAGTTGGCTCTCTGTTTCTTTCTCATCTTCATTTTAGATACAGTATTATTTCAGGCATTCTCAGAAAGATGTCACATCTATGGACGATAATTTTTAGGAATGAAGTAGTGGTCAGAGATTGTTGGTACTAAAATACAGGACTCATAATTCCCTGTCAAGTGTTTTGTTCTCCAGATCATGCTACCTTCCTCCTTTGTGATTTCCCTCAGCAAGTTTGCATTCCTGTTTCTAAGAGGTCATCAATACAAGTTGCATTGTGTTAGGTTCAACATAACTAAGTGCTGGTGATGGTAAAAATACATTCTTGTCATTGCTTTCCTTTTGTTTATCCTGAAATGTGGGCTGTTATCTCTATTCAGAGGTGGCCAAGAAATTAAGGTTCATCAAGTCCAGCCTAAAGAAAGGCAGGAAGGAATGAGTAATTGATATTTGATATGCAGAGATGATTGTTCTGGGTATTACCATTTACAGAGAAGGCATCCAAACCATAAAATGCTTGATGTCGAGGAGAGGTGAAGAATCACCTGGTTAGAGTTAGGTATTCATCACTGGCATTTTGTCCAGACACTGTATGAACATGCTTGTTGCAGCTAAATTTATTAGCTCTATTCACCTTTACCCCCCAAGAATTTTTTATTTTCTTTTAGTGCACAAGAATAATCCTTCTTTCATTTCCTTCAGTATATAGTTCCTGTAATTCTGTCATCTTTGACCTCTATGATGATGGCTGGGTGGGGAAAGATTGCAAATCTGTTTCTCATATGAAGGGTCTAATTCTTTTCTGGCTGTGAGAGATTCACTCAGGGCCTGACTTAAAGGCCTCTGATCCGAGGTCAAGGAAAGTCTTCCCAACAAGCCCTGTGGCCCTTGGCAGTGAGGAATTTTCAGGGGGCCAAAGCCTCATCTCTGTGGTAGTAACTATAATTGAATGTTGTCTGCATGTTCTTTTATTTTTTTAGAGAATTTTATAAAAGTTTTTTTGAGACAAACTGACAACATATGCTGGGGAGCAAGATCTCAAATGCTCCCGTTTGTATGTTCTTTTAAAACTATAAAAACTTCCTGTGGATTTGGTAATGTGTTACTTCAGTGTTTCCCAAATATGTGTGATCAGGAAACTCATCTGTGTTACTTATTAAAAATTCAAACTCCTCAGCCTCATCCTGAGATCATCTATGTCAGAATTTCTGGAAGAGAATCCCAGCCATCTACTTTTTAGCAGACACTCTGGACTTCCTTTTGATCAGGCATATTTGAGAAATACTGAATTATGTGATCTTTCGCCAGCAAATTTTTTTTCTGATTATATTTTTTGGAAGTCATGATGTCATCCCTTTTATTTTCTTGAACATATAGTGCCCCAAGTGCAGCAGAGAGGTAGCTCAGCATTGCCAGTTTAGAAATGAAAATTGGAAATGTGGGTAACTAAAGTATTGCACACTATTGCTGGTCAAGGACTTACACATACTTGATTAATAAGTTATTTTATACTTTTCATATTCCTTTGAAAATGTCATAAAGACGGTAAGTGTTACGTCCATTCTGCATATGGAAGAAACAAGATCTAAGATGGTGAAATGGTAAGGCAGCAAAGACTACTTCAGGAGGGTGTGTGTGTGTGTGTGTGTGTGGTGTGCACGTGTGCATGCATAGTATGTGCAGGTGATGGAGAAGGGTTGAATATGTGACTTGCCATCTCCTAGAACTCTTTTGTTCACTTTTAACTCTTGAATGTGCTTTAACCCAGAGATAAACTTTTATTATTTTTGTTATTTAGAAAAATGAATTATGCTTCCTTTTCTTGTAATTACATAGTTCACATGCCATTCTTTCTGAATTGCAGAAGAAAGCTCATTTTTGAAAGAAACAAATTCTGTTGATCTCCAATTTAAGATTAGAGCTATCCTTGTATCTTGAACATTAAGACAAGAAGATAAATTATCAAATACTTAGGGGTACTGTCTTAGAAATCACTGAATTTATTTGGGTAAATCCATGATTAAATTAGGTAGTGTTACCTAATTTGGAATCTCAAATTCTTGTATTTTATAAATTTTTTCATGGATTAAGGTCTTAACTATTTTTGATGGATAGATAGAGAGCCTTTTCCTCTTACAATTAAAACCTGACCATTTCTGTGAAAAAATTAAATGCTCTGCAGCCTTGGCTTTCTCCAAGTGAATGTCAGATGTAGAGAGAAGTTTAGATTCCCTAATCTAAGGAAATTTAGATCCCTAATTCAAGATTATAATGATCGGTGAAGAAGATACGGGGACTGCTCTCAAGGAATTTATAGTTTAACTGGAAAGGATTGAACTAAAGCCCATGAAACAATTAGAGAACAGAATAAGTAAGACATGTGACTATGGTACAAATAGTGCAGTAGGAGTTCAGCAAGGAAGGAAGAGTTGGAGCAGTCGGTGGAAAGCAATACACTTTGATTTGGCTTGATTTGGATTTCTAAGTCAAGAAGTGAGCCTTCTACACAAAAAGAATAACCACAAAAGAAAAGGCTTTTAGCCAGGAATAAGCAAGGTATGGTGTTAAGTCTGACCACCTCGTACAGCCAACAGAAAAAAAGTTGCAGAAGAGGAGGGAAGCATAATTATGAACATTTGAATGCCAGAGACTCAGGAATTTTGTTTTGATGTGCAGGAAGAAACTGATCGATGTGAGCAGTGTTGACTATGAGATTAGAAAAGCAATAATTTTGTTGTATGTGTTTGTATTATGCATTTCCAAAACTGTATGTGTGTGTGTGTGTGTATTCTGTTTAACATTTTTGAGCCATGAAAAGATCACATAAAAAGATTTTGTTAAAGTCATGGATATCTTATAGTTCAGTATATACATATACTGTCTTTTAGATTATTGATGAGGTTTTATATTCCATTGTACTTAGAACATTTGGAAATTCTTCCACTAGGCTCTGGGTAAATTACACTTTAATTAGTAGCTTAGATGTGGATATTTGGAAGAACGAGAAGTTTTGGCACAACAGAAGAGCATATCTAGGATATTGGTTGTATCTTTATTTGGTCATATTAGAATACAGACTCTCTGGCACTCAGAACTGTTTTGGCCGCGCATACCTTAGCCTGTGTGTTCTGGCCAGAGCTAGGCTGGCACATCAGGTTCCAGAGAGACCCCTGACAGGCTGAGTCATGCCCACTATGAAAAATCCTTCATATGAGCTCAGGTTCTGACAATTTTGAGAATTCTTCCTCATCTAGAAAAGAATAGTTCTGGGAATTGCCTGAGCTGTTTGAAATTCACAAAATGGAAAATACTGAGCTGGTTTCTTAAAATGTATTGTTTTGTTTGTGCTCTTTACAAATATATTACAAATACACGTTCCCATTAACATGTTAAACCCTGAAAAGGAATTCCAAGGGATTGGGGAGAGAGTGTGAATAATACAATTTCACTCTGGAAATTCAGTAATTATAATGAAATATTTGTCGTCGTCTTGTTCAGTGGTTGTGTTTTTTTTCCCTAATAGCTATTTTTGAAAGTTTTATGGGTAATTTTTCAAAGTATCTTTAGCTGGCTAAATGACCTCCTGAGTTTTAGGATTTGAATAATTTCATTCTTTAGTGCTCATTCTGCCCCCTGCAAGCAAAACGTGTTATCAGATAGCCATTGAGGGGTTACATTTTTTATTTAACAAAAACTAGTATAATGCTTACTACATGCCGGGTACTTTACTAAATGCTTCACAAATACTCATTTATTCAATCCTTTTAGCAACCCTATGAGGTAGATTTTATAGCTTTCATTTTACAGATAAAGAAGCTGAGGCTCCAATTAGTTAATCGGTATCAACTAATAGGTATTGGAGCTGGGATTCAAATCCAGGCACTCTGACTCCAGAGTCTGTGTGCTTAAGCACTGTGCTCTACTTTACTTTTCTATCTCACAAGGAGAAAAAACAAAACAAACAAAAAACAAGCAAATAGATTTAATCATGACGTTAGGTCAGAGTGTCTGTGATAAATGAACTGCACATCAGTAACTTGAGCCCATTTACCTTGTTTTGCACTGACAACCCTGCTGAATTCTTTAAATTTGTAGCTTAACACAACATTTTGTTTTTTAATGGCTGTGCGTCCTTTTCCAGAGTGGCAAAGGATTTCTGGATAAGCATCAGTCTACATTTATTTTAGCCAATATCCTATTCATTTAGGGGCTCTAATCCAATGGAGCTCTTAAATCCTGACAGTGAAACACTTAATGTACACAAGAAACAAAACGTTTTTCAAACTCCAAGATTGCAAATTTCAAGTTTGTATCGCATTAAACAAAAAGAAGTATCTGCAGTTTTATCCTAAAATGTTAGGTTATAAGATGAGGATTACTTTATTATCTAGTTCAATTTTCATTAGATTTCAGTAGGCCTTTTTTTTTAGCTGCAGCAAAGTTTACTGAGCATTCAAAATGACTGTTTCCGGGGTCCTGAGCAGACTGTAAATGCTGTTTCCCAGAAATGCCCTTGCACTTTGTAAGTTTAAACACAATGTTACTAAAACGAGGAACCGTGGTCTTTGAGGTCAAGAGGTTTTGGTGCTTATCAGAGATGTGGAGACAACTACAATGATTTCATAGAAAACCTGGAAAACTTGGGGAACCTGATTAAATAAAAATAACACTCAGGTGGAGTCAAGCTAACTGACAAAGTTTACTTCTATTTTAATGGCAAAATATTGTAGTATTTTTTAAAAGATCAGAAATTATAAACAATTCATAGAGATTAGGTAAAAATCTAATTGTAAAATACTTGCAGTCATTTAAATTTTTTACAAAGTATATGTAACTATAAGAAAAGTTTACGTGAGAAAGTCAGGGTAAAATTATACATACAGTAAACCACATCTCTGTTGGTTTTTTAATTTAAAAAACTGTATTTTAAAAATAGGCTGGAATACTATAGACCAAAAATTTTAACAATGTTTGGGTTTCAGATGGTAAAGCTATGGATGTCCCCCCTCTTTTTTTTTCTTATTTCTAATCTCAATCTCTACTTTAATGTACATGTGCTACCTGAAAAAAAAAATTTAAGTTTTTGCCAAAGTAATACTTGTACATGTCAAAAAAATTGTTATAAAAGGGGGTTATGATGAAAAGCAACTACCTCTTGTTCTACCCTTCTCTGCATCTCAGTTGTGCTCTTGAGAGACGACACTACCATTTAACTGGATTCTGTGTCAAGCTACTAGATACTGTAGCTTGACTGGAGTACTTTCTTGCCTTGCTTGTGTACCTCAAGTAACTTTTTGCTCTGCTGTTTTATAGTTTACAGGGTCACTTGTAAAGAATTTGTTGCCAGTAACATTATCAATACTTTGTAGGTGGTGTGTGTGTGTGTGTGTGTGTGTGTGTGTGTGTGAGAGAGAGAGAGAGAGAGAGAGAGAGAGAGAGAGAGCGCGCGCGCGCGCGCACATCAGAGAAGATATATGTGCGTGCTTTAATATTTCACTATGGACCTAGCAATGTGCTGAACACTTAATAGGCCCTTTAAATCTGGAGTTTCATACTTTCAGGCTTGAGATATTTTGTGTGTGTGTTTGTGTAAATAATTTTCTCCCCTTTGTTTTCTCTATTCTTTAATTCTAGATTTCTTTGTAGTTGGATTTTGGACCTCGATTGTTCTTTCGTAATTTTTTAAAATTTCCTACTCTGTCTTTTTGCTCCTCAAAGAAATTTACTTTTCTTCCATGTCCCTCTATTGAAAATTTTTATTGTAAGAATCATTTTAATGTCTAAGAATTCTTTTTTGATATACATTTTCTTTTTATAGCATCCTGCTCTTTTAATGGATGTAATTTTTTTAAATATCTCTAAAGAAAGTAAGTAGAGCTCTTTTAAAGCATTTTTTCCTGAATTTTCTGTTTCCTTTAGGATTATTGTTTCTGTTTGCTTATTTTAGCTCCTCACTTTTGAGGTGTAGTCTTTTTTTCAAATATCCGTGAGTCTTTGTCAATTCATATTTAATAATGAGTCAATAAAAACTAATGAGGATCTATGCTGACTTTGGTAGGTTTTATCAATTAGTGGGCTTTACCATTTTGCTGGTCATTATTTAATTGCCAGATTGTGGGGGGGGGGAGTCTTTTCTCTCGGGATATTTACAGCCTTTGAGAAGAATCAATATTTCACCTGGGACATAGCTGTTGGACTTTCCTAGGTGAGGATAAGGGTAAAAAGCTATTCTTCCACATAGAGATCTCTAGTCAATCCTGGTTGTCTTTCTCTTGCTTTATTACCTGCCTCAATTGTGTCTTTTATTTCCACATAAGCCCACCCAAGGCTCAGGTATAGTGGAATCTTTTTTTTCCCCTTTTGATTTCACCCATATTTATACCCACCTCCTCACCTCTAGCAACCACCAATTTCTTTGTATCTGAGCTTGAGGGTTTTTTGTTGTTTGTTTGTTTTAGATTGCACATGTAAGAGAGATACCGTATTTGTTTTTCTGACTTATGTCATTTAGCATAATGCCCACAAGTTTTATCCATATTGTCATAAATGGCAAGATTCTTTTTTATGGCTGAATAATATGTCATTGTATATATGTATATATACATGTACCACAATTTATTTTTCCATCCATTCGTGGGCACTTGGGTTGCTTCCATGTCTTGGTTATTGTTAATAATGATGCAGTGAACATGGGGGTGCATATAATTTTTGGTGTTAGTGTTTTTGTTTTCTTTGGATAAATAACCAGAAGTGGAATGGCTGGGTCATATGGTAGTTCTATTTTTAGTTTTTTGAAGAATATCTATACTGTTTTCCATAGTGGTTACACCAATTTACATTCCCACCAACAGTGCATGAGGGTTCCCTTTTCTCCACATCCTTGCCCAACACTTGTTATTTTTTGCCTTTTTGATCATTGCCATTCTGAGAAGTATGGGATAATATCTCATTGTTTTAATTTGCAGGTCCCTGATGATTTAATTATGCGTATCTTTTCATATACCTGTTGGCCATCTATATATCTTCTGTGGAAAAAATGTCTGTTCAGATCTTCTGCCCATTTTAAAGTTGGATTGTTCGGTTTTTGCTATTGAGTTGTATGAGTTCTTTATATATTTTGGAAATTAACCTCTTATCAGATATATGATTTGCAAATGTTTTATTCCATTCAGTAGGTTACCTTTTCATTTTGTCAATGGTTTGCTTTGCTGTGCAGAAGCCTTTTATTTTGATGTAGTCTCACTTGTTTGTTTTTGCTTTTGTTGTTTTTGCTTTTGTTGCCAGGTTCAAAAAATTACTGCCAAGACCAATATTAAGGAATTTACCATCTATGCTTTCTTCTAGGTGTTTTATGGTTTTGACTCTTACATTCAAGTCTTTAATCCATTTTGAGATCATTTTTGTGTGTGGTGTAAGCTAGAGGTCCAGTTTCATCCTTTCGTATGTGGCTTTCCAGTTTTCCCATCACCATTTATTAAAGAAACTGTCCTTTCTCCATTATATATTCTTGGCTCCATTGTCATTAATTAATTGACTATATATGAGTGGGTTTATTTCTAGGCTTTCTGCTCTATTCCATTGATGTATATGTTTGTTTTTAAGCCAGTGCCATACTGTTTTAATTACTATAGTTTTGTCTTACATTTTGAATGAGAAAGCATGATGTCTTCAGCTTTGCTCTTCTTTCCCAAGATTACTTTGGCTTTCAGGGTCTCGTGATTCATATAAAATTTATAATTTTTTTGTTCTATTTCTATGAAAAATGCCATTGGAATTTTGATAGAGATTACATTGAATCTGTATATTGCTTTGGGTAATATGGACATTTTAACAATATTGATTTTTCAATTCAAGAACACAGAATATTTTTTAATTTTTCTTCAATTTCTTTATTAATGTCTTAAAGGTGTCAAACAGTTCTTTCACCTCTTTGGTTAAGTTTATTCCCAGGAATTTTATTTATTTATTTTTTGACACAATTGTAAATGGAATTTTCTTAATTTCTCTTTCTGATATTCGTCATTAGTGTATATACAACAGATTTTTGTGTGTTGATTTTGTGTCCTGGAGCTTTACTAAATTCATTTATTAGTTCTAACAGTTTTTAATGGAGTCTGTATATAACATCATGTCATCTTTAAGTAGTGAAAGTTTTATTTCCTTTCCAATTTGGTTGCATTTTATTTTTTGTCTAATTGTTCTAGCTAGTAATTCTAATACTGTGAACAAAAGTAATGAGAGTTGGCATCCTTGTCTTATTCCTGAGCTTAGCTATTCTCCTTTGAGTGAAATGTGAAGCTCTGGGCTTGTCATGTATGGCCTTTATTATGTTGAGGTACATTCTCTCTCTACCCATTTTGTTGGCTTTATTATTATTATTATTATTATTATTATTATTATAAGCAGGTATTTAATTTTGTCAGGTGCTTTTTCTGCATCTATTGAGATTATATGATTTTTATCTTTCATTTTCGTAATGTTATGTTGATTGTTTCATAAATGTTGAACCCATCCTTTCATTCTGAGAATAAATCCCATTTGACCATGGTGTTATGATCCTTTTAATGTATTGTTGAATTTGGTTTGCTAATATTTTGGTAAGAATTTTTGCATCTTTGTTCACTAGGGATATCAACCTGTACATTTTTTGGGCATCTTTGTCTGGTTTTTATATCAGGGTAATGCTGGCCTCCTAATGAGTCTGAAAGAGTTCCCTCCTCTTTTATTATTTTTATTTTTATTTATTCATTCATTTTGGGGGGAAGAGGTTGAGAAGCATTGGTGTTAGTTCTTCTTTGAATGTTTGGTAGAATTCACCAGTGAAGCTGTCTGGTCTTGGACTTTGGTCTTAGACTTTTGTTTGTTAGGAGTGATTTAAACCACCAGGCTCAATTCAGTTGTTTTTTCCTTTCCTTTCCTTTTAGTAATTGAAAAATTACAGAGCTATGAGAACCTATAATAAATATTGAAGAAATTTTTAAATTTTTAGATCTGTTTGAAAAGCATTATTACTGTTGCTAATTTAGGTTATTTCTTAACTTCAAACCTCACTTCAAACCTCACCATTTTTTCCCTGACATTTGTTATGTCTTTCATTGTTCCCAGCTGACATATATAGTCCTACTTGTAAGTCATGCCAAGTCTTCTGAGCCCTGTATCCTTTTACATAATTACACATACATGCACACATATGTAAACTTAATATTTAATTGATTTAAGATCACATAAATGGTAAACAGACATAATTATAGGTTGTTATCAAATCGAATATGTCTCAGAGGAGAGGTAATTTCTGTAGTAGGTTGTGGGATTATTAGTTGTAGCCTAAATATATTGGATGTATTCTGGAATTGGAAATTCCTATGATCTAAATTGAAAAATTGAAGTTTTCTCTTTTACTAGAAAAACACATTAAAAACACATTATAATTCTTTAATAAGAATTAAAGGAAGTATCCAACCTAAAATAGTGTATTCCAAAAATTGTATTTCAGTCATGAGGTATTTTAAATGCAAACAAATATTGTCTGAATGAACTTTCATGTAGACATAGGTTTAGAAAAGTGGGTGGTTCTTAATAGTGAGCTCAGCAGTACTTTGTTAATACAAAATATAGCCTGTGTGTGTATATTTGCACTCTGTGGACTTCCTTAGGCTTGACATTACTAGTCTTTTCCCTGGTTGTAATTTAAAATATTTTAAGTTTATATATTTGGCATTTTTATTTTTTATATCATGTGAGATATATCTAGAATGAGGTATGGATATTAAAGTAGACCATAACTAAGATATCCTACAAGTGATTGAACAAGTGATTGAAAATTATAAATTGAGTAAAATAAACTTCTTTTTAAAAAAGTCACATTTCATTCTGATGTCTTTTACGATATTGAATCTTATTGATTAAAAATTAATAGGAAAAAGATATTTTCTGTAGGGCTTTAAGTATATTTGAAATGCATTTGAATCCATAACTATATAACTTTACTGCCCAGCTTTACCAACTGATATAAATCTCTTGATTAATGTGTGGATAATTATTTGTCAAAAAGTTTTTCTAAATATACACTTAATTTTTTTTTAACTTTTTATTTTGAGATAATTGTAGGTTCACAGAGAGATCCTTTGTGTCCTTTGCCTAATTTTCTTAATGGTAACATCTTATGAAATTATAGCACAATAACACAACTAAATAATTAATATTGATATCCATTTATTTAGACTTATCCAGTTTTACATGTGTGTTTTGTTCTGTGGATACAGAACAGTCCCATCACCATAAAGACCCCTGCCATTGGCTTTGTGTAACATACACCTTCCTCTGCTCACTTCTCCTTTATCCCTTACTCTACAAACTCCTCATCTATCTTCCATCTCTGTAATTTCATCATTTCAAGAATATTCTATAAATGGAATCATGTGATATATAACCTTTAGGAATTGGGTTTTTTTTACTCAGCATAATTTCCTTGAGATTTATCCAAGTTGTTTGTATTAATGGGTTTCGTTTGTTTTTTGCTGAGGGGTATTTCATGGTGTGGGTGTGCCACAGTTTAACCATTCACTCATTGAAGGACATCTGGCTTATTTCCAGTTCTTGGCTATTGTGAATAAAGCATCTGTGAACATTTGTATACCGGTTTTTGTATAGCAGTTGCATTTTGTGTTCAATAAGAAACTGCCAAACTGTTTTCTAGATGGTTTATACCTTTTTACATTCCCACCAGCAGCTGCAGTCATCTGAAGACTTCACTGGGACTGAAAGATCTGCTTCTAAGATGACTCACTCACATGGCTTTTTGGCCTAAGACCTTAGTCCTTTATTATGTGGAGTTCCCCAAGGAGCTTCTTGATTATCATTAAGACGTGGTATCTATCTTCCCCCAAGAGAGAAAGCCACAGTTCCTTTTTCAACTTAGTGTTAAAAGTCACACACACTCATTTCTACCATATGCTGTCCATTTGAAGTGAGTCGCTAAATGAAGCCCACACCACGGGAGAAGGACATTAAGTTCCACATCATGAAGGGAAGAGTAACAGAATTCATGGACATATTTTAAAACTGCCTCAATGGGTACCTTTATTGTCTCCATTTTCCAGATGAAGAAACTTCTGAATGGAGAGATTAAATGACTTGTCCAAGGTGCATAGCTAGTTTGAGTTGGAGAGCTGGAATTTCGATCCCAGCAGCCTGGCTCCACATGCATTTTATTTTATTTTTTAAACTACATATGCTTTACTGCCTTGAGTACTTAACCTCCTAAATGCATATTAAAATGTCAATGACTTTATTCTTCATACTCACCCATATCTGAATTTTTATGGATTATGTGGCTCCCTCTTTCATGCCTGGTTCCTAGTATTGTGACTTAATTTTTATATTCACTCATGTAGTTCATTCTAAAGATACTTATTTATTGCCTACTGCTAAGTACTGGGATACTTACCACTTTCACATGAAGAAGAACTTTGACGTTGAAGGTGAGCTGACCTGGCACTAAAAATTTTAATGTGTATATTTGGTTGTTTCCCACAATTAAATATGGGAAAGCAAACCTTTTCTCCACATATTTCTCGTTTTACAATTCTCACACCTTCTTTGGTTGTTAAAACTGTGGTGCTTTGTGGATGGTTATTAGGAATGCATTGCAAGTTGAGGTTGACAGTGGTCCTGGGTAAAAAGGTCCACTACTGCTACCAAAGCAATAAATGCTTTAGAGCCCTGGGTGGTGGTGAGTCCATATCTGCCACTGTCTACATGTTTTTTTCGGATACTTTAAGTGACTTTGAAGAATTCTGTGTGCTATCTAGTTTGGAAGAGGTGGAATGACTTGTTTGAACAGATCCATGTTGTTAAATAACAGTCACCCAAACTATGCAGAAGGAGAGAGAGGAGAGGTCCTGGAATTTTGAAAAGATTTTTTTTTCATATATTCTGCTTATATTTCATTTTGTTAGGCCATGGAAAAAGCCTGTATTGTGGGTAGCCCAGGTGTTTGTTTTTTTTTTTTTTACTTTCAACTTTGGGATACTCTATAGAATTAAAATCCTAGGGGCACGTGCACTTTAGGGCATTAGAATGCAAAGTTCTGTTTAAAGTACACTGGATTAATGTATACATTTTTAAGACATCATGTGTTAGCAATGTAAGCTGTGTATTTGAATGAAAAGTAGGATTCCACAGGCTAATCAGGGAACAGAATAAGCCATGAGAAAGTTAAAGGAAACTAAAGGAAGCCAAAGTAGGGTAAAAATAGAACTGTAATTAAGAGGTAAAGAATTCTGTTTTTATAAGGGACTTCTGGTTGAACTCTAAGGACCTGACAACCATATATTGTGTTTGACAGCACTCAGTGAATTTACTAATAATGAGGTTAAGTTCTCACATGCACACACTTACATATCTAGTTTTTATCTAGGCTAATTCAAACCCTAAATTCTTGATTTGCCTCTGGTACCCACCTCCCTTTGTGTCTGATAGCACTAAGGAAATTTCTTAATGAGGTTAAGTGCTTACATGTACAGATACATCTTCTACCTATATTTGGGCATTTATCAAACCATAGAAATTCTTGATTTGTTTCTTATCCTTTTAGAAAAATGTATAACAGATGCAAGGGATGGCCCAGATTAAATTTTGATCTCAAGAAGTCTTATTCAAGTGAGAGATTGAGACCTGATTATGTCAACATTGGGTTGGACTAGAATAGGCTCCTCAAAGAATGAACTTACTTGCATGGTGTACCTAGTGCTAACTTGCTGTCCCAATAGTTGTGCATCATCTGAGCCCTACATATCCGTGTTTATGGAATGTTATGCTCCTCTTTCCACATGTGCTTCCATGAGTCTTCCTTCTTTTCCTGATACTACTGGAAACTTTATGATCACTTTGGTAAAGGGACCTTTATTTAGGGCTTCCACGAGCCCTAAATAAAGATGTAAATTTGGTTGTTCTGCAGATAGGGTTCACCAACTGAATATCACTCAAAGCAAACACTAGTGGGTACCTTAAAACTAGGGAGGTGTGCATTGTGGATAATTATGTGACTTTTTTCTTTAGAAAGGAAAGTAAGTATCAATTTAAAACTATAACCTGGAGTCAGCATAGTGATCCTTTTTATCCTATGGTTAGTCAGTCCTTGGCATCTGTAGCAACCTGGAACTCTTGAACCAAAACATACCTCCCCAGGACTAGAAAAAGAGTGAGTTTTTAAGTCTAGTTAGGTGGCCATTGTCAGGAAAAAGGAACTTGACCACTGTTCCACCTTGAAGCCAATGCCAACAAGAAATTAGAGCTTGACCCAAAGGCCTGTCAGAGTCTTCTGAGCTGCAATCAGAATTAAACGTCTGGCAGTCCATTGTAATGATTGTGGTAATTCATTTCCATGGTGGCAACACATGAATGAAGAACCATAACAGGCAACAAAGTGATCTTTGGAAGCAGGATAACCAGTAGTCTTCTGTAAGGCCCAGTTTTGCAATATAGTGTTTCAGTTGGGGCTTAATAAGGAAAGAACTAAATCCATTTGTACTTTATTTTAGAAGAGTAAAATAATTTAATCAGAGTATAAAACTTAAAACTTGGCTCTGGAAACCCACACCCCCTTCCTTTTCCTGCCTTTTGTGTTAAAACAACCCAGCTCTGTGGAATTTATGCTGCATAAGTATGTGGAGCTCTTTTTAACTTCTCTGTTCCTGAAACCAAGTTTATATTGTATATTACATGGTCTCAAAAGAGAGATGGCACTCTCTTAGCTGTTACAAATCAGGTGATCCCTGTGTTCTTGTCTTAGTGGAAAGTATTGTGATCACAAAGCCAGAACACCCTTTTGAATGCAACCAGGTTGGTCCTGCTCCTGGGGCCTTAACCTAGAGGTATTGATGCCCCTTTTTTGGCTAGATTCTATTTTTAGAGTAAGTACAAAGAAATACTGATTTGTGGTCAGACTCAAAATGTGAAGCAAATACATGAATGTGTATTTCTATTAGATCTGTTCCCTCTGTAGCAAGGATAGGCAGGAAAATGAAAATTTCTAAGGACAGAAGTAGAGAGGCAGGACCCAAGGTTTATATTTTCAAAGAAAGGAGATACATTTGGACTTGTGTCTCTTTTTTTAAATAGTTTATGCATATAAATATTTAAATGCTAAAGTATATAAATACATAAAATGTAAGTTCTGTAAAACCTACCTCTCCTCCCCACCATTAACATATAGTAAATATTATACATTCTTTCAGTATATTTTTTTTTACTTGCACATGTACTAACTTAGGAAAACACTGAAAGAATCAAATGACAATTTTCTGGTGTTTGCTTTTTTACTTAATAATCAGGAACTTTGTTCTATGTCAGTAAATATAGATATCCACTCACCATTTTGTGCACACTAGTGAGTTTGGGCATCTTTTCAAAAAACTTTCTGAATTATTCATTTACATACATTTGTTAAAATTGGACATATTTACATAAGTAATGTTTCAATCTTCAGCACTTGAAATGTGAATGATTTTACTGACATTCAGGTATTGAGCACACTGTTTGTTAATGGGTGTATAGTCCTGAATTTTTTTTGTGGGTTGTTACAATTTCATTCTGTGTTTTTCTTTTTCGTTTTTCTCACTTGATTCTGGTTGTTTTGTCTCATTTCTCTTTTCCTCTTCTAAATTTCTGTTATTTATAACGTTAATCTTTTACCTATTTGTCATATATGAGTATCATTTGCTGTTGTGGTAACTTTACTGATATGATTGTGACTGGGAAATGTAGCCTCCTTTCATTTGCCGTGAGGTCTCTACAAGCAAACACTATCTCCCATGAATATACAATGTTATTCTGTAGATTTCTAAAAATAATTCAAGAGATATTTATTGAGCATATACCTGTACCTAGATTGTGGTATCCACTGCAAAAACAAAAAACAACAACAAAAAAATGCCTTCTAAACCACCTCTTGAAAATTCTTTCTCTGAATCCACATGTGTGTTTCAAAGAATGATTACACCAAAAGAATGATTTAAACATACAGCACATTTGAAAGCTTCTTTTGGAGTTTACATTTGTACCTTTAAAAATGAGGGTAGATGGAGAAAAAGCTTGCGGAGGATAGATGATCATAGACGCACCCCCAAGGGTTTTACTCATCAGACTGTTTCAAATGAGTGACTACATGTACAGTTATTCATGAGTCATTAGAAAATGAGAAATTGCCTTTCCCCATCCTAGGAATTTAAGAGGAACTTCAAGAAGTCATCTCAGAGCAGCTAGAGGATGATCCCTAAAACCTTTTCATAAACAACTAAAACATACACAGAAAATGCCCATGGTCTTTGGACACAATGGTGCTTACCAGATGTGGTCACCTACTCGAAAGTATACATGATTATCCTCTGCTATGTGCTGAAATTAACAAGCATTTGTCCATTGGTTTTTATTTTAATGTCTAGATTACTTACAAGATAATGCCTGTGTTCATTAAAGGTGGGGGGTCTTTCCATTTCAAGGCCTGTTTTGGCCTTTCTATCCAGAAAAGCTCAAAACTGACACAGTGACTTTACCGAACTAGAATTTATTAAATTAGAAGTCAGTCACTGAAATGTGATGTATCTTTCCCAGTGGTAGCTGGCAGTGCCATTTGAGAACACATGGTTGGTTTTATCCAAAATGTAACTGGCCTCTGCCAGAATGGTACATAATTGCTGAGCCAAGAAGGCTCTTGCTCTTCCTGTTTGGCATAGGACAATTTTTCCTAGCATTTATTCTTTTTGTCTTGTGGTAAAAATGAAGTTGAAGATACATCCACAGAGTCCATAAGAGTCCCTTTGGGATAGAGCTGTCAGCAGCTTTATGTCTTGAACTTCTATGAGGCATGTTGTGTCCTTGACTAAGAAATGTGTTTCCCCATGTGTCCGATAAAGTAAACATCTGTGATGCTAAAGGCGTAGTGCCAGGCACATCTGTGTCCTTAGACACTGTTGTTAAATTAAGGGCTGCTCTGGATAATGATCGACCTGCCACAAAGTTCATTTGGTGTCTTTTATTTGCTGTGTTTGGGGGAACTTTTTTCCTGATTATTTGATCATGGATTTACTTAAATTCTTTTATCTCAGTATTTGAGTTCTAATTGGTTACTTTATGAATGAGATAAGCTTTCTCTTATCACAGAAGGTCTTGTGTGCATTGTTTCCTTCACTGAAGGTAAGCTCCCTGCAGTCAAGAGTCATGGCCTACCTCTGTGATTTCTATAAACAGCAAAGACAAAACCCAGAAGCACTTCGTTGTTTAATGGCTCAGATAAAAAATGTGGTGAGAAGAGTAGGGAAACTAAAATGGTTTCAAATATCCTCTTGATTCTAGGTCCCAGTCACCTGGGATTCATAGAAAAGTATGAATTACATAGCCAAGGAGAGTATTTTTCTGCTTTTTATGCGTGATTTTTTTTTAACCTAATGAAGTTTGGAATTATATATCTAGGAAGAAATTTTCCCCCATTCATTATGCATGATTTAAAAAAAAAAACTTGCTTAATATAAAGTTTGACAAGTCTGAGAAAATCTAGAAAGGATTCAAAGCACATGGATTCCAAGTGCTTGGATTTAAGTGACCTTTTGTTGTACTCATAATTTCATAATGTAAGTATTTAAGAATTATTTTTTTTTGGAATATCTCTTCTGTCAGAGTAGAGAATATCTCTTCAGTGAGAACTGATATATCCTGGCAGACTTCTGTGACAGTATTGGGCTTCACTAGGTTCTAGGAAATGTAAGTTGTGTCCATGTGTAAACAAAATTCCAGACATCTTAACTGCCTCTAATTTGATGAACAAAAAAGAGTTACTTTGAGCCTCTTGTCGTCTATGGGCAAGTGGCAAATGTAGGCCTAACAGTTTTTGTTGTTTTTTTTTTCATGTATAACAGTTTCCTGTTGAGACAGAGATAAAATCTCTTTTAATTCTCAAACATTTACATTATAAAGTTTTCTTCATAAACCTGATAATTTTTATTATAAATATTGGCATTATTTATAGTTTCCTCAAGAAAGCAAAGAAAAAATGAGACAATTCCCAATCTAACAAAATAAACTTAATAGTATCTAATACATACTTTTTATAGAAAAATAGAACATACACATAAGCTAATAAAAAACATTAAAATCACTTCTTATTCTACCACTCAGGGCTAAAACCATATAAATATAAACATTTTGGTGTATATACTACAAGGCATTTTTTTCCTCTTCAAATACATGTATGTTGGCTGTTTATAGAATATAACTGAACTATATGTACTTTTTCTTTGAACATCATTTTTATTGGTTGCATAATATTACATTTTATGGATGTAGATGAATCTTAATTTATGCCAAGTTTCTTGTTGGTAACTCCCAGAGTTCTAGTGGAAATGTTGCTAAATTATTTGACTTGCAAGTTTGTAAAGCCTTTTTCTTTAGGCATGAGGATGGTAGGACAGTGTGGGAAGAAGATTAAAGTGGCATGAAAACTTTTGGAGGTGATAGATGTGTTCAGTGTCTTGATTGTTGTAATACTATAAATGGTAGTTTATTTCCTAAGGTAACTCCCAAGAGCCTAATTGATACCTATCACATAGTTAGGTTTACCTGCTGGACAAATGGTACTCCAGTGTTTAAAACATAGATCTGCTTATCAGATTATTTGCATGGAAATCTCTGTAATCTAGTTAGTACCTGGCATAGTGTTAGACATATGATGGGCACTCAACAAAATCTGAATAAATGGAAGTTGGGATTCCCTTTCTGCCCAGGGTGTCTTAGAGCAGCCAAATAGAACAGATGAGTGTTCATTTTTTGGACTATAGGAACACCGGATAGCAGGATTCCCTTTGACAACTATCAATAATTCAGCTTTAACAGCTTTGATAAGGAAAGTTCCTAGGAAAGAGTCTTTATCACTGGCAAAGCTGAGGGAGAAGAGAAGAAGCAAAAGATATATTGAACAACAAATTTGACCTAATTGACATTTATAAAACACTCCACCCAACAACAACAGAATACACATGTTTTTAATACACAGAGAGCCTTCATTAAGTTCTAGGCCATAAGACAAGGAATTGAAGAAAGTTTTCTAAAAAGTAAAGTGTATACCTACCACATCATCCAATATTCTACTCCTAGGTATTTAGGAAGAAAGAAAACATATGTCCATACAAAGACTTTTTATAGCTATTTTATTTGTAAAAGCCCAAAACTAGAAATAACCCAGTGTCTCATCAACAAGTGAATGGATAAATGAACTATAACATATCCATACAACAGAATTTTACTCAGTAATAAAATATAAGACTATTGATAAATGCAACAATATGAATGAATCTCAGAATAATCAGACTAAAGGGAAAGAGGCCAGACAAAAAGAATGCATACTTTATGCTTCCATTTAGTATGTATGTTCTAAAGTTTTGTACAATCTGCAGTGACAGAAGGCATATCAGTGATTATCAGGGCATGAGGATAAGTAGGACAGGGTGGGAGGAAGATTAAGGGACATGAAAACTTTTGGAGGTGATGAATATGTTCAGTATCTTGATGGTTGTGTTGGTTTCACATGTTATACATATGTCAAAATATATCAAATTATAAACAAGTTGTATAGTTTATTATATATCAATTTTACTTCAATAAAGCTGTATAAAATATGAATGAATAAGCAAATAATAAAATAAGATATGATACTGGGACTATTTAACTCATCATAGTGTTTATTAAATATCTATATGCAAGTGGCATGATATTTCACTGTGTATTGTGCTGGATCAATAAAAGAATCTTGTTTTGTGCTCCTTTACAACCAGAGTCAATGGAAAGTGTTAGGATTCTAGAACATGTTCTCCCTATTTCTCACTGAGGAAACACCTTCCATATTTACATGTTAACAATTATGCATTGAATTTTTCTTCAGCAACATGATTTCTAATGAGGAGCTCAGTCATTTATCAGTCTGAGTAGAGAAGAGGAATAGAAAATGCAGGAGTGAAGCTGAAGTCATAGAAACAGAGTAGAATGGTGGTAACTAGGGCCTGGGGAGTGAAGGAAATGAGATGTCGGGTAAAGGGTACAGACTTCCAGTTAGAAGTTAAATAAGTTTTGGGAATCTAGTAAATAGCATTGTGATTATAGTTAATGGTACTATATTATATACTTAAAAGTCACTGAAAGTAGATATTAAATGTTCTCACTACAAAAAAAGAAATAGTAATTACGTGATGTGATGAAGGTGTTAGCTAATGCTCTGATGGTAATCATTTTGCAACATATAATATCAAATCAACAGGTACATCTTACACAATGTTATATATCAGTTATATATTAGAGCTAGGGCAGGGTACCGACTAAAGCCACACAAAATGCATTAAACCAAGTACAAAAAAACATGGTGGTGATAAGTCAGTGGTTACTCTTTGCCTATTAATTCAAGACCAAATTCCTGAGCCAGTGACTTTTGATGTCCCCTGTGGTTTGGTCCTCAGCTACCTGTTCAATTTGGGTCATCCATCTCCCAGAATACACTTTGCTTTCCCCTTTTCATTGCCTTCATGTTTTTCTCTGCCTGTGACTCTTCCTCATCCCACCTCATCTTTTATATCTATGTGATAAAATCCTACCTATCTTTTAAGTTCCCATTCAGATGCTAACGTGTTTTCTCCGATCCTCCCAGCTGGAAGTGTGTCATCTGTGTTCTATGTTTTAGTAGACACTGTTCACATAGTTTGTACCCTGGGCCTTATAGGTCAGTGAGGTCTGTCCTTTTGTTTTGGAATTGAGAAGGTACAGAGTTAAGCATTTTAGCTACTATTTAGATGTGTTTGAATTGTTCATAAACTTTCACATTTATTAAAATTACTGTAATGCTGATGATGGAATCAGTGAAAAGACAAGCAGGAGTAAACAATTTTCTTTTTAATTTTATTTTTGAACCACATTCTGTTCATTTGATTAGAGCAAAGGAATGGTAGATTTACTGTCCTCATGACATGTTTTTCTTAAGCTAAGAATTTAATTATATGGATTCTCTCGTCTCACATTTTTTAGAACCAGGGAGTGGATAGTTGGAAAAGAAGTCATTTTGTGAATTTAAATCAGCTAGATGTTGTTCACTTTGAATAATCCACAGAGAAGAATTGGCTTAATGGCATCTTAACATTAGAGCATTCATCGTGTCATTGAAAGAACATGAATTAGGTAGGGTATGTGGAATATTTGAAGAAATATGTTTTTGAAATTTTATGTGAAAGCTGTTCTCTGGATTCCACTCCTAAATATCACTTCTCATATTTATTTTCCAGGTCCGGACCCTATTCGTCAGTGGTCTCCCTCTGGATATCAAACCTCGGGAGCTCTATTTGCTATTCAGACCATTTAAGGTACCTGTTCTTTCAGAAATTGCAAAAGGAAACAAAAAGTGTGTGTGTGAGCTTCATGGGGGCTCTTTGGAGGAAGAAATGAAATGTTTGAGAAAGTACCCTATAAAGTGACATTTTTAAATGGTTAGTAATGGAGACTTAACAACTCAGTTGTAATGTACAGTCTTACCTAGGAAAGACTGAAGCTGCCATTTGTCTGCCCAACAGCTAATCTAGAGATTTCTCTTATTCATGTGAACATGTATCTGTTTCTCTTCTATATTGAATAGGCTTAGTGTCCTCCCCATTTATTCTCTGCCAATTGGAGGTATTCCTCTTAGTACAGGTCACCAAAAATATTATGAATTACCGATTATGTATTTATATTTCAAATGTGATAATAGAGTCAAGTTCTATCCCTAGGAGATTCTTTCTTAGTTGAAATAGTTCTGTTAACACTATCCTTTGGAGGCATGGTACATTAAATAGTCTTTTATGAATTAGACTAGGAACCTAACCATTATTTTTTTTTCCATGGGGGAAAAAAGTCCTATATTTCAAATAAAGTAAAATAGTGGCATGAATTGAGTGGACTCTTTCCTGGTGCTTAGTGAAATATTTAATGGAGTGTGACTATCGAGATAAAACTACTTTAGGGATACTTAATGTTGCTGGGATTGAAAACTTAACAGAGAGTTGAACTAAAGCTGAAATAAGCATGGAGAAGAATCAAAGGTTAGCTTGTGGAAGATAGGAGAAGACTGAGACTGGGAAAATTGTAGGCTGGAGGCCTTGGCCCTCAAGGAATAAACCTAAGTATGATAAATTCAGGGACTGTATCTGAACTGGTCATTGAAGACATGTCAGCAGTAATACCTGACCAGGCCACACTTATGATTAGGCGATGGACCATTTTGATTTCTAGTTAAAGATTCATCCCCATTAAAGCAGGACCCCAGCCACAGAGGCAAGACAGGTTGAGAAACAGGAAAGGGAATAGGATGTGACAGCTGAAAACAGCCAGGTAGGAAAGAAAGACGGAGGATTGAGGGGGCAGCCAGTTAAAATCAGCAAAAATAAAACAGTCTACTATACGTGCCAAGAAGGCACTGTGTAATAATGGACATAATTCCATTCTGACAGCCATCCCCTTAGTACAATAATGATGACGTTACAGAGGGAAACAGAAAGGTTAGGCATGAGGTTAGCTGAGAGGAAGTAGGAAAGAAAGAGATGGTGTTGTGGGGAGAGAGTGCCAACTTTATAAAGTTTATTTCCTGAGCTTTTTCTACAAGGTTGCAATTTTTACTATTTCTTTTGTAGGATGAGGACTTTTTAAACTAATTGATCTTCTTAATGTACAAAATATTGTTGTGTGTGTGTGTGTGTGTGTGTGTGTGTGTGTGTGTGAATACACACACACATATATATATAGAGAGAGAGATTCAGCCAGCAAGCCCCTTACATGAATTATTCAGTTCTCATCACAATCCTTTAAAGTGAGTTGGCCTCATTTTTTTTAAATGAGGAAGATCTTGGAGCAGTTGAATAAAGTTTGCTCAAGTTTACACATAGAATAAATGGCAGGGTCAGGATTCGAACCCAAGCAATCTGGCTCTGCCATCCCTGTTCCGAACTACTATGTGATACTACTTTTCTTCTTATGACTTAAGAGCACAATATATCCCTACCAGTGGTGTTTTACTTGAGTGAAATATCCATTTGTCCTTTGCCACTGAGGCCTTCAGGGTGTTTAAACCTCCAGGTATTTTAGAGAAAGTACCTTGAAAAAGAAAGAGGCAAGGCTGTGAATCATGACCTCTTTGGCCAGAAGAGCTCAAGGCTGTTGAGGTAAAATGTTTACAGTAGCTAATTGGTAGCATAGTTCTCTGCTGGGAAGATAGCGGAATGAATCAATTCCAACATCCTGCCCAGAAATGCTGTGTTAAAGTCAGGACCCTGCTACATTCCTAACAACCCTCTTTTAATTAAAGTCCGTGGAGGTTGACCATAGTCTGCAAATCTGTCTCTGTACTGATATGTGCGGTGGTCAATCATGTCAAGTGGTGTTTTTCCCTGCTTGTGTCATCCATCAGTGTAAGCCATCAGCCATTGATTATTTTCAGAAATAAACACTTTGTTATCCTTACTTATTCTGAGGAGCCAGGGAGGGATAAAGGAAGGGAGGAAAAAGGAGAGTTTCTATCTTCCTTTAGGATGAGCTAGAGTGAAAACCCAAAAGGGAATTTTTGCTTATCTCAATCAGAATACCAGCATGAAAAGTGGCTGATTCAATATATAAGCAAAAGAACTCAACAAGATTTAGCATCACTATTTGCTTAACCTTTTCTGGCAGTTTTGAAATTTTGATTAATAACTTCTATCTAGTGCATTCTTAAGGTTTCATTGTTGTCTTATAGCAATTACATAATCAAGTTTAACATACTCTGACCTTCCTATCTTATTGAATTTACCCCCCTTCTCTCTCCTAGTTCTATAAAATAAAGAGATCTGCTGTTAGAGACACACCCATTTTCCTACAATTAAAAAAAATAAGGAAAAAAAAACAGATAAAAATACATGAATTTCAGGGCTTGATTACTTTTAGGTCCCAAAAATGCAAACATAGGCATAGGTATGTGTGTGTGCGTGCATAATTTGCTTTTGTGGTTAACTTGAAAGGCATTTGTGAAAAGAGGTAGTCAATAGCCATAAGGGAGTCATTTTTACTTGAGCAAGATGCTATAATTACTTTTTTTCTTAGTACTTTTTTTTTAGGTCTAAATTTGGTTCTTTGTTTTCAGGGCTACGAAGGTTCTCTTATAAAGCTCACGTCTAAGCAGGTAAGAATTTTAAACTTGCATATAAATGATCACTTCTACAATTAGTATGAATTGACTTTCTTCAAGAATGTTACTGTGGTTCAACATTATTTCCATTAGGATTTTATTTTGGGTGATGTTCACACAATAGAATATACAGATGTCAAATTATAATGTACACTTGAAAATTACATAATTGTATCAATGTTACCCCAATAAACTTAATTTTTAAAAAGTTAAAAATAAAATAAAAGAAAAAATAAAAGAAAATTAAGGGTGAGATTGGTTAGGAATTAACACAAAAATGATTTGTAATTCCATAGTCTCCAGCTAGGATGACTGGAACTATCCCCAAAGAAGGCAAACCTGATGCATCCAGCGTAGTTATCTATCTATTCAAAAGTAATTATTATCCAGATTCATTTTTATTCCCAATTCTATTTTTTTTTAAATAAGGCTAAACAGGCAATCTTTTACAATTGGTGTATCTGGTGGCAAAGAATCATGTTGTTTCTCAAACCCTTAATGGACGTGGTAATCAGTGGCCCTAATAGTTTCAGCAAGATTCTTGAAAATTTTCAGCTATATTCTTTTTTCTAATGCTGACCAGTTGGCATGCTCACCTCCCAGTCACTTTCCATTACTCAAAGTATTCTCTTTTATTGGGCATAAGCTATGTTGCAAGTATCCTTCTGGACTGAAAAATATTGAATCTAAAGGGATTGTGATCCCTCTCTTTAGTTAGAACAGTATGGCTTACACACCTAATTAAACACAGGACTATTTTATTTTATTTTATTTTATTTTATTTTATTTTTAATTAAGTTTATTGGGGTAACATTGGTTAATACAATTACATAATTTTCAGATGTACATTATAATTTGACATCTGTATATTCTATTGTGTGTTTACCAAAGTCCAGTTTCCTTCAGCTACCGTATATTTGATCCCCTTTACTCACTTCACCCTCCCCTTACCCCCCTATATTTGACCACCTTTAACCATCTACCTACCCACTTTTCCCCCACCCCCTACCCTCTGATAACCACTAGTCTCTAGTCCATGTCCAAGAGTCTCTATTTGTCCTGTTCATTTGTTGCTTTTAGGTTTATATCGCACATATAAGTGATATCATTAAACACAGGACTTTTTAAAGGTACCCCTTAGGATTTGCGATGACTGTGTTCATTTTGTAATTTTGATCATGCAACAAGAGTATAGGGCTTTTATCATTGTGTCATTATATTCTTTGCACTTATGGTGTACCAAAAGGTGATTTGGTTCTCTTCCCATTTTAAAAGACAAAGAAACTGAGATACAGTGAATTTGATTTAGGAAAGTAGAGCCTCTTGACCCAAGTTTTTCTCTATTCCCTTGTTCAATGCTGCTCACTTCCCAATCCCTTCTAGATTATTTTTATGATTCTCTGAATCTCCAGCTATGTCCTGGAAGAACCACCCTCACAATTCCTTATTTGTGTTAGAAATTTGTCTAAACCACTGAGTCAAGATTCTTCAAGACTAGTTTTCTTATTTCTATACCATTGCCCATGATCATTTCTTTATCTTAGCTCTTCAGTTCATTATCACCTTTGACCTAGAAAAATAGCTATCCCCTGATTTTTTTCCCTTCATATTTGTTTTTCTTTCTTCAGCCCGTAGGTTTTGTCAGTTTTGACAGTCGCTCAGAAGCAGAAGCTGCAAAGAATGCTTTGAATGTGAGTACTAATGATGTAATCATTGAGGGCTTCCTTATGAGGTTGGGAGAAGTGACAGAACCTCGAATGAAAGGAATATGACTTCTCAATCTAACATCAATTTAATTAGCCCTCTAAAGAGATTTTTCCTAGAATTGTGGTCAGATGTACAAGCTATTAAATAACACTTTGCTCTTCTCTAGCTTTCACTATAATGCTCAAAATATCTGATGCTGTGAGTCTCACAGCCCACTCATATCCCATGGTGGTACAGAGCTTAGTTTGGCCATCATTATACTCTCAATGGGTAAAGCTAAGCCAAGAATAGATCAAAATCTTGGTTTTCCTTATGTCATGAAGTTTTCATTTTATGTATGTGGCTTTTTGTTTTTTAAACGGTCATAGTCTTTATTCTGATTGATAAAAAAAAGTTCATATATGGTTTTCCCAAAAACATTCTGTACTATCATATAAAAGACATTCTGTACTATGATATAATAAGTGATAGTAAATTATAATTAAATAGAGATAGCTGTATTTGGTTTGTAGGCATCTTGTCTGCCATATGTTGTGAGACTTTAACCAGCTTTACTTCAGTAAATATTTTTCCCCTTTGACGTGTTGAAAAACAGAACAAGAGAGCCAAGCCAAGAGAGTGTGGAAGGAAGCTGATTTAATTTAGTTCTAGATGCTGAGGGCTGATCCTCAGGTGAGGAGTCTCAGCGAAGAATCTGGCTCCATCCTGCTCCAGGTGTTTGGCCTAAGCAACTGTGAATGATGACTGAGTAATGCTGCCAAAAGTGTTTAGGGTACTTATGGAAAGGCAACTGGCCAGCTGACTGGTTGCAATCCAAGTATCATTGTGTAAGCTTCTGTGAACTTGTCACTGGCCTTTGTGTTGCTTTAGAATCTATAGGTACTCCTGCCAGTTGCTCCTCTGAATGCCTGGATGCTAAGTGGGACCATGCTGAGGTGGGGCTATAGGAGACACCTGGTAGCCTGATGACTTGGTGTCCAGGGAAGGGGCCTCCAAGGGATCTGTTTACTCAACATAATGGTGTTATTGTGACACAATCTTGAGAGTTTTGGGGCCTTTGAAAAAAAATGCATACACTCTCAGAAGAAATGGTTTGATTGTTATTGGTTTTTCATGAAAACATACAGGAAAGTCTTAGGAATCCAGGAACTCCAAAGAGCTCAATTTTTCTGGATTTGGATAAATGACCTCCTGGTCAGAATAACCTCAGTCTGTTTCTCTCTCACAGAACAAAATACAAACCAGTTATTTATTGAGCACCAGTGGTACACACTGAAGCAAAATGTATAATTGAATGTTTTAATATAAAAATTATTTTGTGATTTTTGCATTACAAAGACACAACCAGAATTTTCTCAAAAACAAAAAAATTGAAACTCAAAAATAAAACCATGATTTCTATTTAGGCTGTGTTTTTCATGAACATTGGCATCTTTCTAAATGCAGAAATGTTCTGGGTCCTTCAAAATTATGTTAGATGAAATTTTCACCAGGTTCTTTTCATTGTTCTTCTAAAAGAAGTAATAGCAGTTGAAGTTTGTTCACAGAATAGGCTCTTCATTGCTTTGTTTTATCTTTCCTGTGTGGATAAAGATGTCATGAACCTCTGTCTGAAGAACTATAGGCTTTTATAGTGACCTCTCTCTCAACATTCCCTTATGGGCTAGGTTATTAAATGATAATAGTCATAAGCTGTGTTTCCTTGCTTGACAAGCAGATCATAGAAATATAATTTCAATTCTTCCTGGTGCCTGAGGGTTATATCATTATAATTATCAGGTAGTGAGCCATGTTATAAAATAGTGAGATAGGTGTTTAAGCCCATCCCTATGCCAAATGCCACCAGATGATTGTGCTTTTTTGACCCAAGGTCTGCCTGTGCTCAGCTCTTCCTTTTTTCCCACTGGCAGCAAGCCTTTCTTTAGCAGCATTTTCTCCCTTAATCATTATTCTCTTTATTGTTCATGTAATAATAACTGGGGAAGAACTCCAAGCAAAATAGGTCAAATTCTGTTCCGTGGAGCTAAAGGTAACTCTTAATGTTTACCTGTGGAGTACTGAACCTGAGCTTTCTTCTGCTCAGAGGCTGACTTGTGAGTATAGGGCTTTTACTGAGCTTCTGGTTGATCTCTTTCTTAATGTGTTTAACTTTTAAATATGAAGTACTAGAGAGGTCTTTGCACCTTAGAAACCATCCTATTGTTATAGTTCAGGGAACTGAGGCCTAGAGAGGACAGATGGCTCAGTTCAGGAAGTGTAGGTTTAGAGCTACAAATAGAAGTAAGCCTCTTACATCTTATTCCTGGTGGCAATGACAGACTATTTAATTCACGATGTCTAGGACAAACAGCCATGATAAAGTTTGGTATGTGACCATTGAGCAAGGTTCCTTCTCTCTGCAGAAAAAATGGGCCCTTTCAGGATAATACTTAATCACAAAGCTGACACATCTTCTGTATGACCCAACATATTATGTTCTTTTTCAGGGCCATCTTTTCTCATTTGTGAATTAAAAACATATGATGCTCATAACTATTACAAAATTTTCTCCTCGTGTCATTTGTCCAGGCTTCTCTTAAAAGCCTTTTCTCACATTCTTTTGCAGAAAGTTCCATGTTGTAATGTTTTGTTTGATTCTACTATTGAGAAACTTAAACCTCAATTCAGTATGACCCTCTGTATAAAAGAGTTTCATGGTGTTATGAACCACTTCTCCATGTTTGGAACTTCTCTTCCTATTTCTCTGTCTTGGTTTCTATCTGGTTGAATTATTAGTATTAATAATTAGTCTTTTCCCAAAATGACTGCTTTTTAAATTCATTCATTTTTTCCATTTTTGGATCATGCTTCAGTCAGTTTGATAACTTTATGGCAAAGCTTAGATTGAATTAAGTAGTATCATTGAACTTTTATCGGAGGTTACTCATATCTTCTAAATATATATAGTGTATTTTGTTTTTATAGCAAAAACTCCCAAATTTAGCTAAAAATAACCCAAACCCAGACGTCCTTTCAGGTTATCTATGTTCCCATTAGTCCACTTGATTAGAAACCCCATTTTTTCTTTAAACTGACAGTAAAATATCTGACCTATCCTTCACCTTCCACACACATTTGTAATTTCTATATGGGCAATTTTCCTTTTTCCATGCTAATAGAAAGGGGAGCCGATAACCTAAAGTATCAAATTATTTTTAGGATTTGTTTATAATTTGGGAATGTAAATCAAATACATTGATACTGAAAGTTAGCCGGCTTAGTAAAAATTTGATTTGTGGAAATTTTAAGAATACAGGAAGCAGGATAGGTCTAAGGATAAAGACCCTAGCAGAGGTGGGAATAAGCCATCTCGGGCTGTTCCTACCAACTGTGAAGACCTCGATATTGCCATTGTTGCCTACCTGAAATTGTGTTTTAATAAGAGTGATTTGTAATTAATACTTCAAAATGACAAACTCGTTATGCTCCTTGCTTGTGTACATTTCCTTAACAGACGTTGTCTTAAAACTAGTATTTAGGAATCACTCATCTGAAGTACTTTAAAAGGTTGTGTGTGGACTTTTGAGCATACATGCCATTTGTTTGATATTGCTCCTCCCCTAATTTTAAATAGCCGTTATTGGGGTAGGTTTTATCATAGTCTCTATTATAAATTATTACGTTAGAACAGAGATGTCTGATGTTATTAAACTCTATAATACAAATTGCCTTCACAAATAAACATTGCTTAGGCTAGCACAGTAATTTGTTTGACTTTCAAACTAGACTTATTGATCTAAGTGTTCTCTATCCTTGCACCCTCAAGTCCAATGGGTTCTTTTTAAAATAAGCTGTATTGAAATAAAACTCAGTATGTGATTTGCTTATTTAAAATGTACAATTCAGTGGTTTTGATGTTATTTTAATTTTGATAAAATATAACAAAATTTTCATTTTAATGATTTTTTAAAGTGTACTATTCAGCAGCATTAATTGCATTCACCGTGTTGTGCAACCATCACCATAATTCCCCCAATTTTTCCATCACCCCAAACGGAGACTATGTAACCTTTAAGCAGTACATCCTCTCTTTCTCTCCAGCACCTGATAACCTCTAATCTATTTTCTGTCTCTATTAATAATTAGCCTGTTCTTGGTATTGAAATATTTGTCCTTTTGTGTCTGGCTTCTTTCACTTAGCATAATATTTTCAAGATTCACCCATACTGTAGCATGAATCAGAACATCTTTTTTTGGCTCAGTAAAATTCTGTTGTATGGATATACCACATTTCGTTCATCCATTCATCTGTTGATGGACACTCGGATTGTTGCCATCTCTTGGCTATTGTGATTAATGCTTCATTGAACATTGGTGTACAAGTATTTATTTGAATAGGGACAGTTCCTTTTTAATTCCTTTAGATATATACTTAGGAGTAGAATTGCTGAGTCATATGGTAATTGTATTTTTAGATTTTTAAGAACCTCCAAACCTTTCCATAGTGGCTGCACCATTTTACATTCACACCAGCATATTATGAGGTTCCAATTATTTTATATCCTCACCAGTAATTGTTGTTTTCTGTTTTTTGGAGGGTTTTTTTGTTTTGTTTTGTTTTTAATTATGGCCAACCTAGTAGGTGTGAAGTAATCACTGGGTTCTTGATAAATGCTTTTTGACAGATTTCAGTAGTACAGTTGGGTTCTTTTGGATTCCCACCTGATTTAAAATGTTTCTTTTAACAGGGATTAGTAACATTCCTGTGATGGTAGTTCTAATTAATGTAACTGTGTTACCCTTAAATAATTTACCTGTTAATAAAAGAAGATTGGAGAAAACCCAACTCAACCATTGGATGATTCTTTTAAATATAAGATTTGCATGTTGTATATACAAGAATACAAAATATAAGACATGAAGGAAAGGTATTTTCTCAAGATCCACATAGACTTCAGAATAAAGAGATGAAAGCAGTTTGGTATTGACAAAGGAAAAGGTGGCAGTTATTCAGACTTCCAGTGCAAAGATGCCTTAATAATAAATGGAAAATGAAGAGAAATTGAGGATATATAGTATTAAATTGTGAATTTTTAAAGAAATTTATTGATTCAATAATTGTGGTAAAAAGAATTTTTAGGAAAATCTTTTTAATTTGTAAGAAAGCTTGTTGAAAAGGTACCTGATAGTGACACATGTTGAAAAAATAGCTGATATCAGGAAAATTTGCTTTTTCCATCTCCATAAATTCTTGGCAATAAAGGAAAAACTGCAGTTATTTATATCACAATAATTCCAGCCGTGTACATAATTTCAGTTTTGTTAAATAGCTTGACCTCTCCAACTACCAACTTTCTAAACAGTTGAGTATAATTCAATATTCCTATACCAGGTTCTCCATCTGTGAAATAGGAGTGTTATTATTCACTTCTGAAAGTGTTAAAGGAAAACCACCAAGCAAAAACACTTGCAAATGCTCTGAATATGAACCTATTCCATGAAAATACTTTTAGTCAAAAGATACAGCCATAAAGTGCCGGTACAAACTCTTGAGTACAGAGGGACATCAGGGCAGTTGAAACCGGCAGTGGCCACTCAGACGTTTTGGCTTCGGTTTGACAGGAGTCTGGATGACAGTCACTGTTTCCTGTATCACAGGTTTTCCTGACAGGTTTTACAAGTTAGGACTTTTGATCTTAATATTTGTACAGCTTGTGAGTTAGGTGAAGTATTTCCACTAAACAAAACTTTTCACAAACACAGGCACCCGGATGGCCTATCTCAGCTCTCTTCTCACCAGGCACCAAGTCAATGTGTTTCTTATCAGTTTTAAAAATTTCTCCCTAAATGTCTCTTAGCATGTTGCTCAAAGTGGTTGAAGAAGCCTAATTAGTGTGATCCCAGCTGGGACTTTTGGATGGGAAATATGCAGGGCTGCCAAATGAGATCATGAGTTCGATCTAGTGTTTATCGTTAAATCTGTTTATGACTGCTTACTCTTGACTTGCAGTTTTAAGGCAGTCGTTTGACATCAGTGGGTTGGGGACTGTGCCTGTGCCAATACAGAGCCGCCATGATGCAGGGTTGTTGGACTCTCAACGACGGCATATACTTGACAAACAGCTCAGTTCAGCTCGCCCCCTTAAAAAGCCTGAAAAAGGCTTTTTCTCTCTTGTTTTCTCTGCTCTCCTTATGTCCTGCATTTTTGGATTGTTATGAAACCTCCCTAGAAATGGTGCAGCGCATAATTTAAAAGTTGTTCTGAAAAAAAAAAAAAAAGGTGAATGTGAGGAATTTGCTCAATTCCCAGTTAGAATCTTTGCCTGAAGAAAAATAGGTTAAGTCTATTAAGCATTCACATAGAAAACTAACTGTAAGATACAATGCTAGTAAAAGAAATCCTAAGGAAGTTTGGAGAAGGAAAAGAAGGCAGAAGTGTTAGTTAGCATCATCCTTTCCCAAAGGAAATGGGCAGGAAGAACCACGGGTTCTCACACAGAAACCAGGGTATAGTCCAGTGACAAGTATATGTGGAAGTGAAATAGTTCATCAGATATTACATGGCTATGTGAAACTGCCCTCAGACTTTGCATTGTGGACCTTTTTTTGAGGATCTACTCGTTTGAACTTATCTAGATTCCCATTTAAAACTTCCAAATCATTGACCTTGCCCTTTCTCCATGGTTCCTTAGATATTTCAGAAATGCTGAGAATCTATTTGCTCTTAATGTAAGTGAAAGTTGAAAATGTGTAATATGTGTTTGTGGAACATGAAGTGCAAAGAATGAGTTATTAGTTGGGATTCCTTTTGCTAAGAATTCAAGCCAGTTTTTAAAGCTAAAGATCACCACTCTCTAGGCCATCCACATTACTGATCGTTCTGCAGTGCAGCACATTTTGGCTCCTTAAAATCACTTTGTTGTAAAATCACTCTTTTACTTTTTAGTGAATGATCATACCAGAGCTCCCTCCAACATGGGCTTAGGGTTTCTGATAAACTGCATGGATTTAAAGTTTTGATCCACAAAGCTAAAACTCTGCCTTACTCTGTAGTTAGAATACATTAGAACATTTTAAAGTATTGGAAGTGTTGGGGTGGGACTTAACCCCCTTAAAGTGGAATAGAATATTTTGAGAGGACATGTCAATTATTGTACTCTTATTTCCTTACAATTATACACAGTATGAGGTATTTTCATTCTTTATAGTTAAATGTATACTTTTTTTGTTTTAATAGACATTTAATAAATATTACATGGAAACATTTTAAAATTTTTAGATAGTCAAGGATTTTTTAATGTGTAAAAATAAGTAGGGGAGAAGGAACTGTAAATATGCTTCTAGAATATAAAAATATATACTGCATTGTATATATAGGAAAAGGAGGAATACAAGATAAAATAATTCTAGTAAGTATGATTCGAGTAATCTAGAGTCTTAAAAATAATAAAAATCGTCTTAAAATCTCATATTTATACAAAAAGTAACCCATGAAATCTTTTTAAGACTAATATTCCTCTTCTAAAAATGTAGTGGTAAGTTTCAATAGGGAATGTTTTGAAAGATTAAGTAATCTCTTGAGTAACCTGGATAGTGCATAAGAAGGTATGTTTTATTTTTAGCCCTTGTGGGGCAAGTTAATTTTAAAGATTAATGTTTTAAAATTAAGAGGGCCACATAATTTCCCCAGAAAATGTAGTTGGGTGGAAAATTCCTGGTGAAGATTGGTAACCAACGGTTCTATAATATTGAATATTGAATCATGTTAATCATTTTGTCTTTTATTTGCCTTACACTCAAAAAGACATCCCTCAAAAGTAACTAAATGAATAAATACACAGAACTTAAAGAATAAATTTGGAAATACGAGAAATCAAAATAAGTTTAGAAAAAGGCACTCATATTACATTCTCAAACAGAAAGTTAAAGTATAAAATTTTCTACACTTTCAAAAATTGAAATGAAAATTAGAATTCACACAATATTACACTATAATTTTTTATAGAATTTTGGTATTCAGTTAGAAGGCCAAATGTAATATGCAAATAAAGGAACACTGAATAGAGGCAAAAATTCAAGGTTACAGGTCTTAGATGCACTTCAATGACAAAAGCAAACAACCAGATTATGAGAGAGAATCTGGCTATTTACACATCTTAGAATGCTCGAAAAATGAGTGACAAAACTAATGGAGAAAAGGCTTTTAGGCTTAAGAATGTCCTAGGTAACTAGCAGAAAGATGTTGATTTTCCTAACGCTTCACTGTGTCTTCCTGGTTTATCCATATTGCTGTTCACCAAATTCTAAAAACATACTTTAAACAATCTTAAAAATTAATTTTAATTCACTAGTGTTAAAAATATATTGTCTTTGCTATATTGGGGTGGTTTTATGTATTTGCACATAACATTAAATGTTGTTGGTATGTTTGTACCTGTGAAAAGGTACTACATCTCTAAATGGAGGCTAAGGGGAGAGCAAGGAAAACGTCTTCTTTGTAACTTATCATGCTTGGGAGGGCTTCCTAGTCAAAGACAATGTTTTAAATGTGTTAGAGTCTGGCCGACCAGGTTCAGATTTGCCACTTACTGATTTGAGGCTCTTCTCTGAGCCTCAATTTTCCTACTACTGATAATACCTATTTCAAAGGATAAGAAGATCAAATTAATGAGATAGGTATTTTTAAAGCTATTAACACTCAATAAATGGTAAAAATTCTTATAATTGATGATGATGACTTTCACAAAGGACTTTTATTCCTAAGTCCCCTTTCCCAGATTGATTTTACACACACACACACACACACACACACACACACACACACACACACACACCTATAATATAAAAATACATATAAATGAATATATGGAATCCCAAATTCCACTGGGTTCAGCGTACTTCTGAACGTTGATTTATATGAACATTGATTTATATTGCAATTAATAATAAAGTGATTCATTAGTCCTTCCTTGGAGTTTTTTGGGGCAACAAAGTTATAAATGTCCTTAATATTCTCAAGCCTTCAAAATGTTGTAAGCCCAACAAACACCTGCATCTCCCTTTTATTCTATCAAGTTAATCAGGCACATGTCTTTCTCCATTTCAGGTTCCAACTCAATCTATTTAAAACCAAAAAAAAGCCTACATCCATTCTATATAAACTATTTATCAGCCAGTGAGATTTTTTAAATTTATTGTCTAGACAAACCTTTTGGTAGAGAGGAGGAAATATGGCCTTAGCCTTGTCAGATCGCCAGTAAGTGGCCTAGAAGGGATGCATCAGAGTGGAATGAGAGTGCCAATTTAAGTTGCTCAGAGGTGAGATCCATTTTGACTCATTCTATTTTGGCTTTTTGTGAAGCACAGGAAGTACTTTGTAGTGAATTTCCAAAGTTTAGACTTCACTGTTTACATTCTTTTCAATTAACTTGTGCCTAAGCCCCAAATTCTTATTTGGAAAGAGGTTGCAAACCATTTGATGGTCTGTGCTAGAGTTCTTAAAAAACAAGTCTTTCCTTATTTCTGTATTTTTACAGCATTCATCCGAGAACAGATTTCCCACCCATGGGCTGATTTATCTATAGTGATGTTAATAAATGACTGTGACTTTGAGGACCAAATTAATATTTTATTGGTGTGCATAGTTCTCATTTTTATACTCAGTAAAACTGAGGACATAAAGCTGTTGACATGTAAAAATATTTTTAATTTTTTAAATGTAATGCAGGCTTTTCTTTCTAAAGAATTGCCATTATCCTGTTATGCCCATCAAAAATCAATAACTAAAATGGACATGTTTTTCGCTTCCTCTTGGTAATTAAAGACTAACTTAATATTAAAGTAAGATTTAATGTTAAGATTACCTAAACTTAGTTATGCACACACAAGTGTGGGAGTTTCCACTGGATTCTGTTGAGATGGGGTACGTTTGATGCTGGAGAACTGAAAAGCAGAAACAGGGCTGTAAAAATATACTTGGAGGCTTATTGTGGGCTCAGTCTACTCTTTAAATGGAAGTCTTTTCAAAATGGTTTTGGAAAGTTTAGGTAACTGTCTTTATTCAATTGTAGAGACTGTTTATATCAGCACTGTTTTTTCCTTTCCTACCTACCCCCACCTCTTTTTTCTTATACACCAGCCACTAGTAAAGACTCAAAGTAAACTTTGCAAAATGATCCTTAAATCATATACAAAAAGTTAAGATGGGTCCTTAAATGACCTAACAAACATTAAAAGAAAGGTGTGTTAAATGCATTTCTTAGCCTGCCCACCTCACAAGTAGGACTTCATATGCTTTTTTACATAGATACAGAAATACTTGTTTTATGATTCTGAGACTTTATATTGCAGTGTTAATCATTCGGCATACCTCAGAGTTCATAAAGCATTTACACACATAGCACACTACACACACAACGCACACATTATTTTGTCTGGCATGTGCCTAATATGTGTTGAATACAGAAGCAGGTCAGTCTCCTTATTTTCAATAATTAGAAGCTTAACATGTAATTATGTGTATAGTCTTTTCTTTAAGGTGCCAACACCATAACAACAGTAATGCTTTTATCTCTAAAGGATTTGTACAGTCATCTGTGAATGAGTTATTGAATATGTAATTAGTATCTAGAAACTCATTCCTTCTCTGTTTAATATTGAGTTTTGTACTTTGCACAAGCCGTATGAGCACATGGGTGACCTTTATGAATAAAAGTTATTTTTGTAGTTGCGATTAATAATTAACACCTTTTTTACCAGGTATATTATGTGACCAAAGGTGCGTATTTTCTAGACTGGCCTAATTTAGTAATATAGACTATAGCTAAGAATAGGATCGGGGTTTCTTTTGTTTCATTATTTAGTTTTCTTTTTTCCTCAGTGCCAATCTAGCTGATTTAAGCCCATGATCTGGACTTAATAGCTGAATCACATATCCTAGAAATTGTTTACATGTTTACATTGACAGAGCATGGTCTATATCCTACATTTCTTTAGGTTATCATTTTAATCTCCGAAATTTTTCCTGTGGGGCTGTAAGTCTTTGGACAACTACAGGGAAGTACTTGGTTGTGGCAGACCCTCTTCGTTGATGTCCCCCAAAAATGAATTTAGCCAGCAAAATTCTCAGGTTACTCTCTTGTCCAGTGGAGTGACAGATGTCAGCATAGAAAGTCATGGGTCAATATTAAGCAGATGTAGACATCAAAACTTGTTTTGTAGTTTTATTCCCTATCACCCAAAGATCTTCTCAAGGTCAAAAACAACTAAAAACTATTGCCTAGGAACTACTTCCTTTTAAGCTTTGATGAAGAGTGTCATTTGTTTGAGTGCCTTTATTCAGCAGGTAGCAGGAGTGAAAGGTGGTCATGCAGCCGCTCCCCTGAAAAGAAGAAGGGGGATGGGGCACTTATGGGTACATTCACTGTCCAACAATGAGACAGGAGAGAAGGCATGAGGAAACAATGAAAGGGATTGCTGGCGGCACCAGCCACATTTGGTATTTGTGTGTTTAGGATTCCAAGAGATGACTCTGTCCCTACCAGAACAGTTGACCCCTGTTTAATTTCTAAGTCTCCAGAGTGAAAATGTTAATGTCAGGATTCCTGAACAAAAGAATGCCTTCTGCACTTCGGCCTGTTTCTTTCCACGTAATATCTGTTTCAAAGCATCACTGTAAAATATTGCTTTAATGGGTAACTGACCATGCTTGAAGTGGAGATAGCCCCTTCCTAACATTGTCAGGACCCAGGTCTTTCAATCATCCTTTTCAGGACAGTTTGAGAACATAATGGCAGAAGTTCAAATAATCATGCCCTCTCAACCCTTTGGAAAATAAACTCTGTTTGACTCTGATTCTGTTGACATGTTAAGGATTGAGTTTATAGCTTCTTCAAAGCTCCTGTCAAGACTTTATAGTCATCCTATACAAAGCAGATTCTCCTAGGGCATGGTTAGGTATACAGGGGGTGGCTGGCTAACAAAAAGTATGTTTTAGGGGAAAAGAAATTTAGCTGGGGTGGACGGTCAAGTCAAATGGAGACCCAGATACCTCTGAAGTACTTCTTTCTAATTCTCTGACAAAGTGGATTCAGTCTCTGCAGTTACCAAGCCAATCTCCCTAAGAGCTACTCAGACTGTGCAAATAAATCAACAGAAGTGGGCGATAGAAGCAAGACACGTACCATCTCCCTGTGAGGGAAATGAAACCAAGTAGAATAAAAGAAGTCTCTGAAACTACCAGCACCAGCTTGGACAGAAGCTCGGGTATTCTGATTAAGAACTCTAGGTGGGGGAGTCTCAGAGCCGAGTATGAATCTGATCCTTCTCTTTTACAAGTGATAGCAGCACCTTTTCAGAAAGTCCAAAGGAGAAGAAACTACTATCACTTCATGTTTAGGAAGCAGCTCCTTAGCTGATGAGCACTGGACCACAGGAGCGTTTATCATATGCCAGACATTAATCTACCATTGACAAAAGCTCATTTTTTCTTAGAATCACCACTGTGAGGTATGGACTGTTATCGTTTCCAATTTATAACTGAGGATGCTGAAGCACGAAAAGGTTAAACAAGAAAGACACTCAAGATCAATAGTGGAGGTAGATTTTAATGCAGGCAGTCAGACTCCAAAGCCCACTTGTAATTGTCACAGTTTAAGCCTCTCATTTGTAGAGAGGTTCTACCCAAAATTGGTTGTGACCTTGAGTTGAGGTCCTTTGAAATTGTCATTATAATTAACTATAGCTGATGATACTACTAGAGAACCAGTTTTCCTATTGTCTTCACCAATAAGTGGAAGAGAATCCACCAAGACCATCTCCTGGTTGCCATTCTAAGCCTTCTTTGGGAGACAGAAATGAGGTTTTCCTCACTTTGTTGTTGAGGCAGATACATCCTTACCTTTCCCACTTTGAAGGTTTCACCATAGAAGTCTGGCTTAGTGGTAAGAGGGTGTGAATTTGAGTGGTAAAGCTTGTTCGCACAAATGAAAATGAAGACAAGGATAAACTGTTTTAGTAAGTGGCCTAGTCTCTGGGAAATATTATTAAAATCCTTTATTCCAGACCCAAGATGTCTAGTGAGGGATGATAATGGATTTTTCTATTGTGGCTGAGCTTATTCTATTATAGTACTTAAAGACCTGAGCTTGTTACAAAATATCAGAGGAGAAATTGCACAGGCTTGAAATCAAGGATAAACCTCTAGAGACATTCTTGTCTTAGACATGGATGCATATTCTTGTCTGTCACTAAAACTTTCAAAACAGGATAAAATTTCATTGTATTTTTGGAACATCTGGTTTAGAAACAATTATACTTTTTTTTTTTTTTAATTCAAGGGGTTAAAAACAAGAAGGGGATACAAGACATCTAGAAATCTAATGCTTACTAGAAGACTGTTAAATTAGGCAATGGACCAAGAAATTGTACATGGACTCATAGCTCAGCTTCAACCCATATGACCACATATACCTAGAGAGAGCTTTTGGAAAGGAGTCTCTTTCTTAAAGTGTAATCTAGATATATTACCAATGGAGAGACATATTCTTTTCAAATGACTCCTTAGGCAAGGAAGACAATGAGTAGTAGATTATCCTAAGGTAAATCCAGGGCAAGACTGTGAGGTAGTTGGATTAAGAAAAAGAACAAAGTGTAATTGGTTTGATAGTTTCTTAATGGGCTATGACCCAGCAGCACAGGCTGCTGTATTAATAGTCCTGATGTTTCTGCAAGTAATGTCCTTATTTAGGAAAAGTATGAAATACGGTTTACATCTGCCAGATTCCTCTCACTTGTTCATTCCCTTTTGGAACCCACATCTACCTAAATTTCAGCACAGTGGAAACTGAACAACAACCTCCATTATTATCTGAAAATAATGTAGTCATTGTAAAATAATGAACTTTACGGAACCATAATACACACACGCACATGCACACGCACACACACAGTCACAGGAAACAGAAAACTGAATTCTGGATTCTCTCAGTTAACTGAATTTAGGTGGGTTTCTTGACTTTTCTACATCTTAATGTCTTCGTCTGTGTTGAGAGGCTGTTGACATTTTGGATGAGGCCATTCTTATATTATATGGACTGTCCTGCTCGTTGTAGGACTTTAACATCCTGCCCTGCCCACTGAGTGCCAGTATGGTCTTCTGTCATGTGACAAGTCCAAAAACATCCTCACACATTTCAATATGTCCCTAAGGATGGGAGTGGTGGCGGGGGTGGGGAGGGGAGCATGGTAGGGGACAGTGAGGAAAATACCTGTGGTTGAAAACTACTAGGTTTGAGGTCCCAAAAATTCAGAACTAAAATTCTGTGAATTTCATGCTTTATTTAGATAACGCTGTACTACTTAGCATCAAAAAACCTGACCCAGTTCTCTACCAGTCCTTTGCTTCTGTCATCTTTACTCACAGATAGTTTTTATTTTTCTTTATGTTTGTGCATCACAGGCTGTCACCTGTGATACTATGACCTGTTTACAAATGGTAGAAGATTTCTACTTATTCATTTTTAGAAATAGTATTGAGTTGGGAGAAATTTTTGAAATTGTAGAATCGACTCCCCCCAATTTATTTTCCTCCAGTCAGTGTCTCTATTTACATGTATAACATGCAACCCTTCCTTTCACTTCTTTCCATACTGTTTGTTGTCTCTCAATGAGCCCCATCCACTCCACTGTAACAGATTACCCAGTTTGAGTTTCTATGTGGCATGCCACTGAGTCATTTTAAGGCTCCCACTGAATGTAACAATTGTTTTCAGACCCCTGGGGAAACCTGCATATACCTTGCCTAGTGTCTGTTTCTAATCTGATTGAATGTTTTATGCTGCCAGTAGAAGAGAAAGCTGACAATACTCAGAAAACTATAGTTCAGACCCTTGAGATCTCAGACTCTCTCTAAAGTATGTATTTACCTACATAGTTTCTGAGGGGAATGACATATCTGTCAATAAGATTCAGAAAACAGTTTATAGCTCTAACTTGCATTTTTAACTTCAAAAAAGTAAAATTCTTTCTACTTCATTTCTTTTTTTATGTCGAAAGATTCATGGTCTCCAGGTTATTTCATTTCCTTGTAACCAAAATGCTTTTGAAAATAGAAGATTTTTATTCTTAGCCCTCTTTACAAAATGTTTTAAAATATAACAGCATTGAGAAATGCAAATCAAAACCACAATGAGATACCACTTTACACCTACTAAGATGGCTAAAATAAAAAAGACAGGCAATAACAAGTGTTGACAAGGATGTAAAAAAATGGGAATTTTTCCCCTCATACATTCATGACGAGATTGAAATGATTATAACCACTTTGGAAAACAATTCTGCAGTTTTTCACAAAGTTAACAGAGTTACCGTGTGATCCAGCAATTCCACTCCTGGAGAATTAAAAACACATGTCACAGCAAATGTTCACAGCAGCCAAAAAAATGTGGAAATAACCCAGTATACAGCAACTGATGAAATGATAAACAAAGTGTATATTTGTACAGTGGTATGTTCAGCAATAAAAAAAAAAAAGATATATTGCTAGATGCTATAACATAAATGAACCTTGAAAACATTATCCTGAGAGAAAGAAGCCAGTCACAAAAGACCAGTATTGTATGATTCCACTTATGTGAAATATCTAGAATAAATGGGCAAATTCACAAAGATTGAAAGTAGATTAGTGGTTGAGAGTGAGTGTAGAAGAAAGAGAGGGAGGAATGAGGAGCGACTGCTAATGAGTCCAGAGTTTTTCTTGGGAGTAATGAAAATGTTCTAAAGCATAACTCTTCCTATATTAAAAATCACTGAATTATACACAAAAGGGTGAATTTTATGGTATGTGAATTATATTTCATAAACAGGTTATTAAAAATCTATGATATTCCAGTAACTGTTAAAGTAAGAACATTGAATTTTCAGTTAAATTAACATTAAATAAATAGGAACTTAAGTCATAAATAAAATAGACTTCCGTGTTTGGTCACTTAGCCAGTCAAGGTCTCAAATGCATTTTGTGTTTGAGTTAAAAATCTTTTGACTATACTATAGTATAATTATACTGTATTATAACCATAATTATACTATAACCTCTGAATCTCTCACCCATATATCTTCCCCCACATGCTATTAAGACTGGAGATCTTTTGAGTACAACTTGTATAAAAATAGATAATAAGAATCATTCTCTTATTTATTTACTTATTTACTAGCTTGTTCTATTATTTATTTATTTATTTATTAGCTTGTTCTAGTCTGCAACAGAACTGATTTATCAACTAGCAGAGGTAACTGGTGTTGGAGCACTTAGTTTCTTATGGAAGAAGCCAAGAGGTTACTGAGAGATTGAGTAAATTTTTACTAAAGCTAAAACAACCCATGATCTCAATTTATTAGAATATAAATCATTTACAAAACCCCCACACCATAAGCAGAGTGTGCCATTCTCTTTAGTTACTCCTGAGCGTTGAATTAGTTCTCTTTTCCCCAAGGATACTGTTTTATATATCACAATTTATAGAAACTAGCAGTGTTGGTTCAACTTTTCTGTTTAATGCTTGATAATTTTGATAATTTAGAATGAAATCACTTTACCACCCACCCCACCCCACCTCCCAATTCCATTACACTATCTGATCTCCTTTGTCTCGTAGGAAAATAATCACTACCTTCAAAAAGAGGGGTAACATAAATTATGACTCAGGCTAAGTCAGTGATAAGAAAGGCCAGCAAATGAGCACCAGGCAGATCAGCTACCACCTGGTGGAGCTCTGAGTACTGGAGGTTCTAACAGCAGGTTATGAAGCAGCCCTGGAGATTTACTGGAGTCTGTGCTTGGACAAACCTTGAAGAGGTATGTCAGAACTCCTATCCTCAGAAGATCTGGGGTTTAGCACCAGAAACCAAGCTAAGGAGGATGGTGTGAAGCAGGAGGGAAAGCAAGATCCAGGTATAGATGTTAGATTACAAGGTCAGAAAGGGGTCAGTACTAAGTTTGTCCTTGACTTGAGCTACCCTCTTAAGGTTACTATTTCCTGAACATAAGATGGAGGATTCATTGACTCATCTGTAAAAGTTAGAAGATCCTCAAGGCTAAAGAAGAACTAAGATTGTTACAAAAGAAAATATATTTTAATATACTGAGATTTTATTGTATATATAGCTTTTGGTAACAAATTCTCATTCTGTATTAGAAAGTCAATGAATTTGTTAATATCTATAATTTAAAAAGCATTTCTCCCCTTCAGCATAGACACCTGCCTGGGTAGGGTTTTCTCGATACTCCCACATTTCTTAAAGCAGAATTGAGTTTTCATTTGGAGATAGGCATGGAGAAGGGAGCAGTAATTTTCTATGACTCAGTCTGGAAACTCAGCATATTAAGTTGAATCTTTTGAAGTTGCCGTTACTATACTATCTTTATTCTATCAAACAAAAAGTAGTTTATCTGGTTTGATAGGTTTGCCTCAGATCTACTGGATTACTGTATCAGGATGGGGTGTATGTGAAATAAATGCCAGGAGATTCGAATAAGAAATGCCCTCCACTCTAAAAAAAAAAAAAAAAAAAAAAAAAGTGGGAGACTTTAGCTGTCTCCAAGGGGACAGCAGAGTCCACTGCTAGTAGAATGAGTGGTAGGGGTGGTCTGTTATTTTCCAGTAGAGTTTCATGTGGTTCATCCAAATGAAATAGTATTCTTAAACATTTGAATTTGCTCATATTATGACTTTGTAAAGGTTTTTGGTTCAAGACTCACCAAGAGAAGCCAAGCATCCAGCACAACTCAGCCTTGAGAATGCCCCACTCTCTTGGTTCAGGCCATAAACTTAACTGTTCGTTTGTAGCAGTATTTATTTATCACAGCAATTTTAGCTCATTATCTAAATAATTTTAGCTCATTATTTGCTCCCACTCATTTTTAAAACATTTCAATCAGAAATTAAAAATTAAACAAACAAAAAAAACCTATAAGCAACATTAAAAATCTTTGGTTATTTACAATCTTCTTTCAAAAGCTGCAGTAAGTCACAGCAAGTGTGTGTGTGGGGGCAGGTGGGATGCTGCTAAAATTCTGGATCCTCAGCTTTTTAGCCAACATACATAAAGTTATTCATAAATGGGTAAACAAAAAGGTAAAATGGATTGTTGAATTAACTTTAATTTTTTTAAATGGTAAAATGATTTATACCTGCTAAAAATATATAGCTTGAGAGAAAATAGAGACAAGGATGGGAGAGACCCCAAACTGAGTACAAACAGAAACAAATGGATCTAACTATATTTCAAATGAATAACACAATCACACCACAGGTGGGGGAATAAGGAGAACTAACCCGAATAATTCTTGAATTTACATATTGGCTATATACTTTTAGGCTAAAGACAAAAATAACTATTGAATTGTAGTTAATAAGTTTTTTTATGTTGATATTGTTTAGCAATTCTGAAACTTCTTATATGCATTCCTGTATTGAACAAATAGGTAAATGTATAGTCAATCATGAGAGCTAAAATTCAGAGAAGGCATTACAAATACAGAAAAGGAAGGCTAGACTTAACCCAATCATGTTGGATTGAAATTGGAGCTATCAGTAGACTTGTGTTTTTAATATGTCTAAATAGATGTGGATGTGAAAGTGTGTGTGTGCACATGTGTATACATAAAAATTTGGAGAAATTTGAGCATCAAAACAAATTATAGTAATAAATCTGAGAATAAAATAAGCTATGAATCAGTACTGATGTTTGAGTGAATGAATGAACAAAATAATGAATAAATACTAAATCACGCTTAAGGGTATGCTTTTCCTTAGAGTAGAAAACAAATACAGGTGGGATGATGGGATTTATAAATCACCATCTGGCAACCACAATATTAATGATTGCTCCAAGTAAGAATCATCAATAGATGTTAAAAATATTGACTGGAAGTTTAAAGAGAAACAAGATATTTATATATTCTCAAAGTATCTCCCTATGAGGCATTTATGCATCAAAAAGGGGAAAAAATAGTAACTTTACCATGACACATTTGGCAAATGATCAAAGTTATTATCACCAGTAACTGGGACAAAAATAACATCATGTGCCTCCTGATATGCACTGAGAATGACACAAGCCTCTTCTATGATATTCCTGCCAAAAATGTATGACCTGAATCTAATCAAGAAATAAATCAGATAAACCCAAAATGAGGGTCATTCTATAAAATAAATAGCGTATTCTCTTTAAAAATGTCAAAGTCATAAAAGACAAAGACTGGGGAAAATACTTTAGGAGACTAAAGAGATGACAGCTGAATGCTATATATGATTTTGGATTAGATCCCAAATCAAGAAAATGAGATGTCCTTGTTTTTAGGTAATGAAACTGTAAACGGTAAAGGGGCATCATACTTTCAGATACTCTTAAAACGTTCAGGGAGTTGGGGGAAAGGTTTGGGTGGGAAATCTGGGCAAAGGTTATACAGGAACTCTTTCTACTATGTCTTCAACTTTTCTATAAGTCTGAAATTATTTAAAAATAAGTATTTTTTTCAAAACTTAACAGAAAACACCAACTTAGCTGGTCAAGCATTCCGTGTCAGGATGTCTACATGTATACTACTCAAGGTTCTGCTCTGACTCTGCTAGCACTCCATAGCAAATCCCTTATTCCAGCTCCTTCCCTCTTTTTTAAAAAAAAATCTGTCAGATTTTATGAATTGTAACTTTATAGATTATACATATTTGTAGTAAGTTTAAACAATCCAAAATTATATAGAATAGACATCATCATGTCTTGTCTACCCCCTTTCTCAGCCCTGCCACCATCACCACCAAAGGTTCCTCTATTAACAGATTTGTTGTCACATTGTAAACATTTCTGAGCTTACACAGATAGGCTAATGTGTTCACATACACGCACATATACAGAATCTCCCCTCCTTTCCTACTCCCTCCAAGGTTATTTAACATCATTCATTTTTTCCCTTAACATATTTCTGTGGGCATCATTCTCAGTAAATACGTATAGCCTTGCTTTATTCTTTACTGTTTTTTCCTCTAATGAATGCATCTGTTGTCTCTAAAGCTAGTTATAAAGGACTGGTTGACTGACTTTAATGGTAGAACCATTCATAAGGACACTGGGATACCTGGTGGCTGACGGAATTGAAGGATATACCAAATAAACAAGATTCCACCAGGCGTCAGGATAACTCTGAAGACCTCAGTGACAGGAGTTTGGAGATGTTTTCTCTAGTGGGATATTATTAAGATGACTCAGCTCCAACTACCTCCATTTTCTTTATACTCAAGGTCAAAATCTTCAGAAGAAAAAACATATTTGGTACTGGGCAGCATCTGTCTTTAAATAATCAGCTATTGTCAGGGGAGTAAGGGCATAGAAGCCAGACATTGGCCTCTGGGTGACCTTCCCAAAGAAGGACCAACAGAGCAGCCATCCCAACCAACTTCTCTTTCCAGGGAGGCTCGAATTGCTTCCTGTCTGGTCTATTTCAGTCTCTCCATAAATCTAGAAAATTCTCTTTTTAATCTTTTTATTTACAAATAGTTCTTAAGCTTTATTTACATGTAACAGAAACAGAAATAAAAAGAGGATTTTTAAAAAATTCCATCAACAGAGTCCTGAATGCAATAATTGACTTTCTTCGAGTTTAGAGCATCGTAGTGTATAAATGCAGAGTTTGAATTTTTCGTTCGTGTCTCTAATTGTTCTCTACAGCTTTTGAGATTGCATTAGTAGGCCTTCTAGTGACCACACACCAGGCATTGCAAAGGTTGTTGAATAAAACTGTTCTTGTGGGTTGAGTCACCTGCAGTGAGGGGAAAGGTGGGGTACAGGATGGGGTTGGTGGAGAAGGGGAGATTTACTTGTGTGAGACCACAGAAAGTTCAGAAAGAGTACTAAAAGGTATTTTAGGAACTCTGGCCCAAGAAAGAAAACTGTGCTAGCATGGTATCTTAGCTCAGGCTGCCATAACAAAATATAATAGACTGAATGATTTAAATAACAGACATTTAATGCTTTCCATTTTGGAGGCTAGAAAGTCCAAGATCAATTTGCCAACAGATTCAGTATCTGGCGAGGACCCTCTTCAGGGCTTGCAGACAGCCACCTTCTCATCGTGTACTTATATGGCCTTTCCTCGGTGTACGCTCTTGGTGAGAGAGATCTCTGGTGTCTCTTCTTCCAAGGGCACTAATCTCATCATAGGGGGCACCTCACGACCTTATCTAAACTCAATTACCTCCCAAAGGCCCACCTCCAAGCCATCACATTGAGGTTTAACACATGAAGCATTCAGTCCATAACGCATAAGCATACAGATTCTAAGTAGTACTAGACTACTTAGGATCCATTATTTGTCAACATTGTCTTTATCCCTGCAGAGTTGGCTCAGGGAGGGTGTTTAGCTTTTTTAGATCATGGTGAACCTCTGTTGCTTTGGTCACAGTGTTTCAGGCTATCTCGAAGAGACTGTTGGCTGTTCCTGTAGCCAATTAGACTGGGTTGTTTCTAAATAACTGTTGATTCTCAAATTGATATCATACTGATAACATACTGCTTTCCAGTCACCCTGTAAACAAGACAACACTTACAACTGGAAAAGTTTCTGTTCATTATAGGAAGAGTTTTGGTTAATTATAGGCAAGAGAGGAAAAAGTTGATTTTGAAAGACACAGATTTCCTCCTTTGACTTGGCAGTAATTTTATCCTGACAGCATTTAAAGTGAATTCACTGTGGCCAGAGAATAATTTTATTAGGTTTTAATTAAAAGCACAAGGTATTTTTTTTGTTCATGTCTCCTCCTTATCTATCTCCCTCTGTCTCCTCTTTTTCTTTTCTTCCTCTTCACTTCCACGTTCTCCCTGCCACCCCCACCCCTCCCCCTCCCCACTGCCTTCTCTGCATCATCCTTGAGCACTTAAATGCTTTGGGCTTGGCTAATCCCTGTGGATAGAAACTGAGCTGAGCAGGACATTGATTACCAAGTATGGTATTGCTTCTAAAGATGTCAGAGGAACTAGGCTCTTACTCTAAGCCTCCAGCCTCTGAATAAGCTGCCAAACAAGTTAGGTCATTTTAACTTCTGAGTTGTTTTTTTTTTTTTTTTTTTTTTTTTTTTAATAAGGAGCTGGAACTTTGATTTGGAACATGATGGTGGTGTTATTTTAGCTAACATGGAGAGGAAGGGTATGAAGAGGCGGGCAGGAAGTCGGAGAGACTCCCTTCAGCATGTGTTAAGACCTGAGCCACCAGCCCAGGTTGTATAAGGAGAGGCAAGTACATTGTGTGGAGTCTCGGTTGACCCTGGAACGCCAGTGAAAGAGCTGAGGCATAGAATTCAGATGTGCAGCCTTATTGTCTGAGGCTAGACACTACAGAGGACTGTTGTTAGGTCCCGGGATGTTCTTCACATGTTATGATGGCCTGGGCCATACTGGTCAGATAGATGTGCATTCAGGTTTAGGAAAGTCACTTCTTCACAAAAAGCTTGGTGAAGTTTAGTGCCAGTGAGGACACCCTGAAACTGGTGGCAAGTTAACTGTGTGGCAGCTGAGGGTTTGTGGTATGAATATACAAGTCCTACCATCTACCACAGCATACCTTTAAATGACAGTCAGGGACTATGCTTGCCTCTTGGCAAAGACCACAGCTCCTCAGGTCCATATTTGGAAATATTTATTCTGTTGTGACATTAGCTTTGGTGCAGTAACATGTTCTTATGTGGGAGCGAATGTAAGCAAGTACTTCAGAATGCTGCTTTGTTCTTTTTCTGTATGGTTTTGGCAAGATAATACTAAGGTTTCCCAAATTAAAACAAAACCTGAGACTAGTTAAAGAATTTCTTATGTTTCATATAACCGGCAGCCTCTTTTCACTTTTTGTTGTTGGTTAGGGCTACACAGGTGGATTCCTTTTCTTCCTGCCCACCCCTACCTGTTTGCCACCTTTAGTTGGTTTCTTCTCAGAGAATGGGCAAATCAGGCTGATTAAAGAAATTCCACCCACTCCAGGATGTCTGTGGGTCAGGGCTGTGTGGCTTTTTGTCATACCTCCCTGAAGACCTTTTTTTCCTACCCCTTCCCCACCTCGTTTTTCTTATTGCTGTTAACCATTTAGTCATGGGCTCTCCTCCCATTTTCGGTGCTAAGTCTGTGAAGCTCAGAGTAGTTCATCCTGGTCTGCAGAGTCAAAGATTCTTAATTTCTTGTGGAAATTGCTCTTGCTTTTCTTCAAACTGATTAAGAAGTAGGGCTTGGGGCCCACAGGCCCACCTGTGTTTGTAGGATACTCATTTTCAGAACTCCGCCCCTTTTCCAGAACATGTCATACAGACAAACGTGAACCCTAAGTCTGCTCTGGATGCACATTTATGTGTTACATACTGGGATATCTTTCTGATATGATTGTTTGGGTTCAGAATCCATGTTATTGAACGTAGATATCATAAGAGGATTTGTCATGCTTAACAATGGAGGCATTCTTGAATGATGAGAGAGTTTCAAAATAGACTTATCTTACCCTAAACTTTGTATTTTAAAGTGTTCATATTTATTTCATTGAATATGCCTTGTTTTAAGTAAATTACAGTAATAGGTTCTAGTATAATTGAAATTACTATCCTCTCTTTGGCCCATATAATCTGTTCCTCTATCCACGTAGCTAATAAGCCAGCTGTAATCGAAATCAGAACTTAACCGCATCAAGACATTCAGATTTTATATAAATTTCTAAACTAACTGGAATTAAATGGTACTACTTTTATTGAAATTTTAAAACTGTTCAGTTCCTGTCTTCTTAGTAACTCAGTACAGGTATCACTTATGGAAGCTTTCCACTTAGAAAGGGATGGGAATGCTTCCCCTCTGCAGATGGTAAAACAAAGGCACTGAAGAATTGCAGTGTGTTAAGTCCATGTGGGGGCACTGGTCAAGCCTAGGCCTTTTGGAATTTCAGGTGTTAGACTTTCTAGTATTATATAGGGCTTTGCATTTATTCTTCGTATTGGTAACCATTAACTGAGGTTTTTAACTGTGCTAGGAATTTGCTAGTCCAAATTTAAAACTTGCAAGTTTTTGTCCATGAAGAAAAGTTGGAAGGCATGTAACTAAAGAGTAAGTAAACTAAATTTCCCCAGCTTTCTGGACATGTTGTGTTATAGGTTTTCATGTATTCTGTGTAAATAGTGAGAACGAGAGCTCTTGCTGACTTTTTTTTTTTTTTAAATAGGCCAGGGTTTACTGGTTTGTTTATTTTGTCACCATTCCGGTCTGACTCTAAGGAAATGAAAACATCTTCCATTTGTTCTTTATTTCCAAAGGGCATCCGCTTCGATCCTGAAATTCCGCAAACACTACGACTAGAGTTTGCTAAGGCAAACACGAAGATGGCCAAGAACAAACTAGTAGGGACTCCAAACCCCAGTACTCCTCTGCCCAACACTGTACCTCAGTTCATTGCCAGAGAGCCATGTAAGTTGATCTACTTTTCATTTTTAAGAAGAAAAATGAATAACAGAATTGTTCATGTGTTGCATGTGAGATTACACCACAGGACATAGTGCTGGCTGAGTGTCATTTTCCATTTTTGTGAAGAGGCTGCCTATTCTTGTCTGAATTCCAAATACAGCAATCTTATTTATGATTGGCTGTCCTGAGGATGGTTCAGCTTGATGAGAACTGTAACTACAAAACTTGTTTGATGTGCTATAGATTTCCTTAATGTGATCTTGACCTGATTGTGAGGATGCCCTATTCACCTTGGAGCATAAACCATTTTTTATTTCCTCATCCTTGGACATGAGAGCTAGTTCTCAGCATTCACTTTACTTCATTTGTTGAAGAACATTAGTTCTGTGGCTTTGGAAAAATAAGGTCTTAAAAGTGAAAGAACCAGATATTAAGAAGCTTGTTCTATGTTTGAGAACAGTTTAGCCATAAATCTAGGGGCGGGGGAATTAAACACAAAGAATTTATATATTGGAACAATCAGTTCCAGCAAACTAATACCGGTAAAGCTTTAAAGAAATTTGGGACTTTTTGTTTTAAACTAATTGGGTAAGGACACTAATTGCTAAACAAGTCTTTTACCCCACCTCCTGAGCTTATTCCCTTAAATGTCAAGGCTACAGTTTTTGCCTTTGATTGAATAACTTGAAAAGGTTGTCTTAATTTTCTTTCTCAAGCTCAATCAGCAGCAGAAGTGAGGCGTGAGATACGCCTTAACTTTCCCTTTCATTGCAGAGCCACGTGTAATTTAATATGACAGGACATTCAAGTGACTTGCCGTTATTTGGAATATTTCTGTCCTGTTGTTCTTGATCTTCTTTCCAAAACACATGATCTTCATCTTCTTGCTTTCTCTGACAATAATTTCAACTTTTCTTATTGAAACTGAAGGTCACATGGGTTTCTCCCCTCCTGCCCCATCATGTGCCCGTCAAATTTAATCAGGTTATTGTGAAAGTTACAGTCATTCTGTAGCTCACTCTTGAGAAAGCTGCTGCTTGTTGGTGGAAACAAATAGATAAAAGAGTTTCTCTCCCACTGTGTTCTAAAATTTTTCTATGAAGCCACAAAGTCATAAGAGAGAAAATCTTTTCGTTCTTCCATGTCCTAGGGAAACTTTAAACCTTTGTTTATTTAGGAGGGAAATCTAAATGAAAGCTTCATCTATGGTACAGTACAGGAGGACATATGGACATTTCTTACATAATTCCATATCTCTACAACATCTAGTTCAGTGCCTTACTCATTGCATATATTTAATAAATATTTATTACAGTGATGATGAGTGGATAAATTAATATTTTAATTTAGCTATTTGCAGAATTATTCCATTTATATGCCGATTCATTTTTTTTTCCTGAAATTTCTCTTTTGAATAAGGCATCAAAAAAGAGTACTTGTAGGATACCTTGATTTAGAAAAGAGAACCTAGAGTAACTTTTTACCTTCTTAATGAATTTATCTTGCTTCAGATCTCAGAGTACTTTGAAAAGATTAATTCATACAGGAATTGTAACACCAGCAATACTTTATCCCTTTAATTCTTTATCAAATGCTTTTTCTGGTAGCTCGATTTTTTTTCTGAATCTACATAACAGCTCTGTGAAATAGGTAGCCGGGGAAGTGATAGCCAGTTCACAGCAGGGTACACAAAAGCAACAGAGATGAGCAGACTGAACATCTCTGTAGGTCACTGAAGTTACAGGAGAGCTTAGAGCAGAGTTTAGAACACAGCTCTGGCCAGCTCTGCCTACGTCCCTTCCTTGTGTACAGAACAGCACCAAGTGGTCAGATAGTTTCCATGACAGGGTCAAAACTTGCCTGGCAAAACAAACTTGAAGTTAAAAAAAAATCCAAACAGCAGTGTATTCTTGAGAAAATAAAAGTTAGTGCGGTTCCTCTTAATATAGCTCCATTTTACGACCTAGGGGCCTTGACAAACAGCAAGCAGTTCCACTGTGACTCAAATCGATCTTATCATCCATTACAATTCCCTCTGGGAATTGTGAACTTGCCTGCACATACGTAGAACGGTTGCTTTCCTGGAAGCTTACTGCGGACTAAGAACAGCGTGGTGGTTTTGAACTGGTGAACACAACTGCATTGTGCCTGTAATTGGTACTCAAGGTGGTCAGTTTAATCACCTGTCAGAGGTAGACTGCCATGGAATCATAGAATTCAGGGGTTGGAAAAAGACCTGGAGGCTTCTCTGTTGTAGTCCATGAGAGAACGTGTTCTTATTTTTTAATAAATGCTTCTTTTCATTTTTATATGGTGGTGGCTGAAACGTTCCCATTACCATCACAAAAGGAAGAATTTGCTATGATTCAATTATACAACAGATATTTACTTGAACTTTCATTTCTCAAATATCTGTTGAACTTAAATGAGCACCCAGTGTGCTAGACACTGGGGAAGAAGGGTCTATGGTTGCTGCCTTATAAGAACTGTCAGTTTGAGGGGTTGGTGGTGGTCAACGCCGTTAGGAAACTTGGCCTATACAAAAAATGTAGAAGATTCCTTGCAGCTTAGTCTAGATCGCTCCAAATCAGACCACCTTATTTGCTGAGCACCTACTCTGTTTGTGTCAAACATGAAGATCAAGGAAACCATATTTTACAACTTGCCAAGGTAGAAGGTGGCCTCAGAGGAGAACCTTGGACTCAAAGATGTCAGTGAGAGTTCTGGCTCTGCCAGTTATTGTCAAGCTTTGTGACATTAAAGAAAAACATTTAATCTTGCTGTGTTCCTATAAAGTGGGAATAATACTTTCATATTATTATAGAGCTGAATAAAACAATATCATAAGGTTGTGTTGAGGATTAAATGGATGTAATATATGTAATACTAGACAAATAAATATAAAGGACAATCTTAATTTTTTAAAAATGCATTGAGTGCTTTTCTTTCCTAATAGTTAAAAGTAGATATTAATCTTATGAGGTATCATTACTGTGTGACTGTAGCCAGTTGTCTATAAATTAGGAAAAAGGATGAATGAAATTCACATACAATCCCATGAACTATTACACTTCCCTAACTAAATTTTTATTAATTTGAGCTTCCCCTTCTCTTATTCCCTTGCATGTTATTAAGTAAGAAAAGTACTGTGAGAAAGCAGGAAGTAAGAGACGTAGAAAATTTATAAGTCATATAAAATTATCCTAGATTATGCATTTGGTTGTACAGAAAAATTGTGTTCTGTAGTATAAGAACTCCACTTCAGAGATGCAAAAAAGGGCAAGTCACCATCTGTCTCAGTTTTGTTTTCCTCATCTGTATAATGATGATACTCTGTACCAGACACTCTGCTAAACATTTTATATGAGTTATCTCATTTGGTTCTCATTAGCACTATTTTACAGTTGAAGAAACTGAGGCCTAGGACAGTCCAGTAACTTTTTTGAGGTTACACGGTCATTAAGTGTTTGTATTGAATTGTGTCCCACCAAAATTCTCATGTTGAAGTTCCAACCCCCAGTAGCTCCATATTTGGAGGTGAGGTCTTTAAAGAGGTGATTAAATTAAAGTCAGGCTGTTAGGGTGGGCCCTAATCCAGCATGACTGGTGCCCTTATAAGAAGAAAAAGAGACACCAGGGATGTGCTCACATGGAGGAAAGGCTGTGTGAGGACACAGCGAGTAGGCACTGCAAGCTAAGGGAAGAGGCCTCAGGAGAAGCTGAACCTGTCTGCCACCTTAATCTTGGACTTCTAACCTCTAGAACTGTGGGAAATTTCTATTGTGTAAGCCCCCCAGTCTGTGGTATTTTGTTGTGGCAGCCTGAGCAGACTAATACATCAAGAGATAGAGCCTGGATTCAATTTATTAGTTCTGCAACTTTGTGTCTCATCTATAAAATGGAAATAATTAATGTACCTACCCATAGGGTTGGGAGGTCAAATTAATTTACATATGTAAAAGTTAGAAGAGGACCACGTAGTGAGTACTCAGTGACTGTTAATATGTGCATGTAAGAATGTTTTTATTTATGTGACTTTTGTCCCTTATAGTTGAGAGCTTAGTTTTTCTGCCTTTGTACATTGAGCATTTGAAATTTTTTTCAAGATACCAGATTTTGTTTTATGGTTTTTCATTTGGAACTTTTAAAATTTACAGTGTTATTGAGGTATGATTGAGATATGATAAAATGCATATATTTAAAATATCTAATTTGTTAGGTTTTGTCATGATATGTATGGAATTTAACCAGATAAATGTGCTGGATCTTTTTTCACTGTTTGCAGCATCCCATAGTATAATAGTATCCTTCAGGGTGGAGGGAGACAACACTTAAGAGCCTTTACTCAGATTTTATCGATCCTCCCCTTTCACCTCAGATTTTATAGAGCAAATATCAGAAGGCTCTAGAATTTTGCAGCAATTCAGATTCCTGTAGTCCAACCCCAGGGATTCTGATTCTGTGAGTTTAATCTGGGACTTAAGCTTTGCATATTTGAAAGCTCTTTGGGTGATTCTGATGCACAGTCAGGTTTGAGAATCACCAGCAGAGCAAGGAATTTTAAAGTTGTCCTTCCCACTCATACTCTTCTCCCCCAACCCTGTACCATCCCCACTTCTTCAAAAAGCAAACACATACTCTCTTAAATGGCTACTCTTAAATACCTTGAAAGCACATAACCTATGGTGAATAGTCAGACACCTTCCTCGTTTTCCTGCCACGCCACTGGAATTTCCCACTTATCCAAAACTGACCCCAGATGAGAGAAGAGCCCAAGTGTGAAAAGGAAGTTCTGGAGAAAAAGACTGTAAGGGGGGCGCTGGGCAGTCAGAGGCACTGGGAAGTAGTAAAGGAAAGTGGCCAGGAGACGGACATGGGGAGACGGAAGGCAGTTGGCTGCTGAACGTAAAGGAGATGAGAACATCAAAGAATGGAAGCTGAGCTTGCAGGATTGTACTTATTCGACTCCCATGCCCATTCCCTCTGAGCCAGCTCCACAGTGGGGGCTATCTAGGGATTCTGTCCCTGTTATGGACCAGTTTGAAGCTATCAGAAGTGCTGTTCGTAGAAACATGTCTATGATTTTCATTCTGTGTCTCGAGACTTCATGATGATTGAGTAACCCACTGAGCATTTTTCGAACAGTGGCACTGTGCCCCCCCCCCCTCCACTTCCCCACCACTACCAGGTCTTCCTGGGCCTGTGTGTCATGTCACATCACAGGGAAAGACCTATTGTTAAGAGTCAGGATGAATATTTGCCATTCAGGATATATATAGGAGCACCCAGTGCTTAGGCCCCTGGACATTCTGAGAACTAAAAACATGAAACGAAACTACAGTCACTAAGGATAGCAAAATACTCTTAAAAACCAGAGACCTAAACTAATGTTTATTTCTACATATGTCTCACACTGACAAAGCAAAAATATTATTTTCCTTTTAGAAAGAAAGATCAAACATTTACTGAGCCACAGCCTGTTTACAGGCCCACTTCCACCTCTATCTTCTTTTCAAACATGCACACATTCCTAATTTTTGCTTTATGTGTATACTTTTAATACTTATTAATAATTAAATTTAACAATAATATTAAAGTAATATTAGGCAATGCCTATGTTAGGAACGGTTTCCATTTGATGTACCTTGTATTTTGTGGGAGGTAAGTTATTGTGGCACCATGCAGATCAGCTACTCTGATTCACTTTATTTACAGTATGTTTAATGAATTGCCTCTCTTTGATTAGTAATGGCTATTAACATTTTGCTTTGAACTTCTGTTTCTTGTTTATCTAATCATTGACCAGCTTATAAATAAATCCCTTAAGAACTCAGGAAGTCAAATCACAATTCTTTTGTAATGCAAATCAGTCCCAACTTTTGTGTTTTATAAACTTGAATTATTTGTTACCTCTGCAGAGAAATGAAAGAATAAAGAGAGTTGATTTCCTGAAACAATCCAGAAGAAACAGCTACCATAGACTTAATTCTTTTCAGGCCATGTACTCTCCTCATCTGCTCATTAAAAGGAAGGCATTTCTTATTTCCTCAAATAAAGAGGTACTTTTTCTTGTACGATAATTCTCAAAGTATTTGCCAACCCCTGGTTGGTCTCCAAGACCCTTTCAGGGAGTCTACAAGACCTAACCTGTTTTCATGAGACTAGTTTTTCTCACCATGCAGTAGTGGGTAAACCCCTGCACCTTATTACATGTCGAGACAGTGGCACCAAACTGTGCCGGTAACCATCCTGTTCCTCATACTCTTTTGAAAAAAATCCAGTTTCACCTAAGAATTTCCTTAATGAAGAGGTAAAAATTATTAATTTTATTTAGTCTGAATTCTTGAATGCAAGTAATTTTGTTACTTTTTTTTTTTTTTTTTTTTGACAAATGGGGAGTACACATAAAGCTCTTCTGCACTCGTGACCTTGAACTAGCTGCTTTCTTCATGAATGCCATTTTTCACTTGAAAGAATAACTGATAGACAAACTATGGTCATTCAAACTTGTATGTGTGGCAGACTTTTTCTCAAATTCAATGAGCCTGTCATTTCAAGCAAAACACCAGTATTTGTTGCAATAATAAAACCTGAGCTCTAAAGCAAAAGTTAGATTTTTTTGAAAACCATGAATTTCACCACTCCCCAACACTTAGGGACTTTTCCAATAAAATCTGTGTTGATTATATATACCTTTTTTTTTATTGAATAAAAAATGAGTTGACATTTGGAAGATCAGCATAATTCAGTGAACCGGTATTTTCCAAATGACCAAGGCATCGTGTTATAAAATCATGCATGGGTAAAAGATTCATCTAAACTATAAAATGGAATTTAATGCAACAATATGAAAAGCTCATTGATAAGAGTTCAGATTCCACAATGTAATAAATCTTTTGGTGTAATGTAAAAAATGAATAGCCACAGTTACTTATGAAAGATAATAAAATACTTCCCATGAGGGCTTTTTTTTTTTTTCATATATTGCAACCAATGCAATACATTGCAATAGACTGAATTAGAAGCAGATAGAAGAATCCAGTTGTCTTTTATTAAATCAGATACAGTAGTCCTCCCTTATCCATGGGGGATATGTTCCAAGATCTCCAATGGATATCTGAAACTATAGGTAGTAGTTATAGCTGATCTATAGCAATGGAATACCCTGTAATCAAGGCTCTTTTCTCTGGGGAAAAAAATAGTAGAAGTGGTGGTTGCTTAGTTAAAAATATCAGGCTTGAGGTGTAAGGTAGTGTCAATGCAAATGCAGGTCCTTTATCATCTTCCTTTTCATTCCACAATGTGTATAGCCCCTGGGATTTTAGAGAAATGGTGGAGCTTCAACCACAAGAAGCATCTCTACTTAAAATAGTCTAATTAGTGACTGAGGGTGAAGGAGTGTCTTTCTGCCTTTTAATTAAATATCTCTCAGGAGGTCAAGGAGATCAAGCTGGTCAAACATTAACAGCTCTGTACAGAATATTATGGTGACTTCCTGTCCCAGTTTTCTCTCAAGTTTAGCAAACATTTGAGGGGAGGTGAGAGATAAAAAGCTGAATAAGGGTACAGTTCTGCTCTCGTGGTGTTTACACTTTAGTTGGGGAAACAAGCCTGTAAATGACTGCAATAGAAGGCAGAGAAAGTGCCAAATTGAAGGTTTAGGTAATGATGAAGCTGGTAATTATGGAGGGAAGGAGAAAAGACCTCCTGGAGGTCTATTGACCTAGTAGCTGAAGATGAGAAAGATTTTGGGCAGAGAAATGCAAAAGGATCTACAGACTTCAGAGGTGGCTGACATGAAGATCAAAACTGTGAAGGTATAAGAAGGAAGGGATCACAGAAAAGCTCAGTGATCTGGGGAGGCTGAAGAAGTGCACAGAAGGAAATAGAGGGCGACAACACTGGACAGGGGTGTTGTACCAAATGTAGGAAATCCATACACAGTTGGTGACAGGTTTTGTTCTGTGAACAGGAAGAAACCATTTCAGATTTTTTACTCCATCACAGACTACATCTTACCAGCACACTGCTTTAGTCATCACAGATACACACTTTGAAATAAGCAAACTGATAAAGGGATGTGGATTTGGAGGGGATGGTTATTTAAAACAGCATACATTTATTATTGCATGCATTCTCTAGGTCAGAATTCCCAGCACAGGTTAACATGGTCTCACAAGGCTGAAATAAATGTGTTGGCTGGGCTGCACTCGATCTTCCTTCCATGTCCACGTGGTTGTGGTAGATCTCAGGATCTTGAGGTTGTAGACAATTGGCTAGAAGTATGATTTTAAAAAAATACAAAAAAAAAAACTCATTTGAGCCACTACCATGTGCCAAATTACAGGCATGTACATGTAGACATTATAACCCCTCATGACAACTGCGTAAAACAGTATTGTCTCCATTTGACAGATGGAGAAAAGGGTGCAGAGAGTAAGTGGAATACTGCTTTCTCTTCCCAATGAGCAAAGAAATATTCTCTGGTGGTTTTGCCTACCTATTGTTTCACACCCAGAAACCTGAATTTAGCTGTAGAGGAAAGCGTTTATTAAAAAGTCTCATTCTCATTACCCCTGATGGGATAGGACATGTTTGTATAACAAAATACTGTGATGAAACATTCCCTGGATAACTTAAATCACCTACAGCTTAGGACCCCATCTCAGAGAGTAGGTGTCTCCTTGGCAACATTACAGAAGAAACTTGTTTGCTTGTTTTTTTCCTCACAATACAGAAGAGATTGTTGTCTTGAAGTTTTGTTTTATTTTTGCTTAGGGGGAGTGTCTCCCTCTGTCTATTGTTTTCAAACATAACAAAATATAGAGAAAATAGTATAATCAACTCCAGAAAGCCATTATTCATATTTAACAGTTACCAAGATTTCACCACAACTTGCTTTTTAAATTCCTTCTTCCTTCTCCTCCTCCTTAGTCTTTTTATAGTTGAATTGTTCAGATTTAGTCATGTCTCATAAGTGTCTTTTATTCTAGAGCAGTTCTCCTTCCCCAGCCTCCTTTTTTCATTCCATTGATTTGTTGAAAAAAGTGTCAGCTGTCATTTTTCTGTGTGCTGCCTTTAAGGTATCCTTTTACTTGTTCCTGAGTCCCCTCTGCAAATTGAATGGCTTGATTAGATTTGAAAGGTTTAGTTAAATTCAGGTTCACCTTTTTGGTCAAGAATATATCATGTGGCCGTGCTTCAGGTGGCACTGCATTTTGAAGTAACTAATGTTTGGGTTATTCTGAGTTTGGTGATGCTAAGATGAACGGAAGCTATCAACTTCATTTTCATGATTTCACCCATTGATCATTACCTCATTACTTGATAACGGGTTGAAAAACAATAATTTTCCTAATTCTGTTTGTTGACCCCTGAAATACAGTTAGTTCATCCAAAAAAATTAATATTTAGTTCTTTCCCTTTCATTGCCAATTTTGAGCATAAAAGATTGGTGCTTGGTTATCTTCCTTAGTTAATGATCATTGTTTTATGGGGTTTTTTGTTTATTGCTTTTTTTCCCCCTTTTGCTTTCCCTATGCATTTTGTTTTTATATTCTCAAGGTATTTCAGTGTATTGCAGTCATTACTCTTTCTGATGCCTGGGAACAGGGAAAATGTGGCATCTTTTGGACGGAAGGCAATTCCAGGGCTGCCATAGTGGGCAGAGCTTTAGAATGTCCCTCATTTGGGGGATTATGGGGTCCTGCAGCTTGGTGGTACAGGCTAGTTTGGTGTGCCTTGTCTGTATGTCTCTCTAGGTGCTCACAGGACCTGTTACCATTGGAGTATAATGAATTTCTTTGGTTATTTAGTCAAAGCTACTTTTTTTTATCCACAGAAAGGCCACTTCCGCAACCTTGCTGAGGATAAAAATTTTAGAAAGAAAATTGATTGTTTTGTTTTTTAATTATTCAGATTCTTTCATTAGGAATTGCAGTAGAACACTGGAATTATTAGTGGTTATATAGGGTTGGTTATTTTCTTCTTAATTTTAAGAATATTTGAGCAGAAGAGTAATGAAAAATAGTTCTATGTGTCCAGTAATTTCTTCCAGTAAAATTAAACTAAAAATGGAAAGGTGGGACATGTAACAGCCAGGATGTTCATCAAAAGGAAATGAAATTTATCTCATAAAAAGAATGTCTTTGAATTATTCATGTAAAATAAACATAAAACAGACTGAGCAATGATATTGACTAGATACTTTAAAATAAGCTCAGGGGGCAGAAAGTTAAATATTTAGATTAGAGTGGAATGTTAGCTTTGTAGCAGTGTGCCATTGACGGAGTATTCCTGGAACATGTCTCCTCTGCTTGTTTTAACACCTGACCTTGGTCCTTGAAATGGAATGTGTAGACGAGAAGACACTCAGTGATATGGGTGGGATTGTTTGACATTTTCTCTCTGTTTGTATAAGCCATTTAGTTGTTTCTTTGCACTCTCTTTAATACTATTGAAAATTTGGTGGCTTTCTAGAATCGAGACAGTTTGCATCTGTCATTCCATTATGATCTGTTTGGGTTCACTAACTTTTTCCTCCAAAAGACTAGACACTTGAGTCTGAGGCTGAATTCACTTGTCCTTTTCATCTTCTGTTTATAAAGAGTAGATTGATCCACCAATAAGTATGGTGCCTGGCACAAAGATGGAAACTTGGTAGGCACTTTGGAATGAGAATACCTATTTCCCTGACTCTCCTCTCCTATTGGATATATCATCATATATACACTGATTCATTCTGTCTGACAGGCAAAAGTGGCATGGTGTTAATGGTTTAATAAAGTTAATTTCTTGTCACATACTCATTGGCCATTTAATTCAAGAGTGGTATTTTTCCATTCATCTATTTCTTATTTTCCTTACTGATATGTATATGTAAGAACAGGGCTTTCTTGACTAATGTGGTTAATGTTCAGTGAATAATTTCTTCATCATTTGGTTAAAGGAGAAGCTGGTAGTTTTGTTTTCCTTTTTCTTCCCCCTCAAAATTAATAATATGAGCATCCCTCACAGCTGGTGGTTCCTCTTTAATATAATGATGAACTCCCTATTCTGTTTGACTTCAATGAGCTATAGTGGGAATGAGATAATGTGCTTTGAAACATATTAAGCACTACATAGTGGCACCATTGCAACTAGTATTGTTACACCAAGAGGACTTGAACCTCAAGGTTTAAACAGAGGTTCATTTGGAGTGTCATTCAGAATGCAAGTCCTCTAGGAGTACCTTTTTCCTTTTCTTGATTCCTGGGCTCTTACAAAGTTCATAACTTGCGTAACACTTAAAACAGAAACTGTGATATCATAACTGTCAATGTATTGCTTTCTAGTGAGTGGGGATAGGCAAGAAAAGAGTTTACAGGTGATTGTTATCTTGCTTTTAGTGTTACCATTTTAATGGTCATCTCCTAATTTTTTAAAGTTTTTATTATGGAAAATTTCAAACATACACAAAAACAGAGATTTTTAGCATAATTTTTTCAACAGTTTATTTGAATCAAGATCTACGTCTACACCATCTTCACATTTAGGTGGTCTCATATACTATAGTAATCTCTATGCTCCTTCTCATTCTTTTTGCCCTTGCATTATATTGAGGAACCCAGATGGTTTGTCTTATAACTTCCTCTAGTGTGAATGTTGTTTATTGCTTGATCCTATATATTTTTCAAAATATATATTTGACCAAACATCAGTGGTTTTAAAATCTTAATTCTAAATTTTGCAAGAAAGACATTTTATAGCACCTTCTCCCACATCCTTTAAAGACCCTTTATTAACATTGTAAAAAATACAAGAGCGCAAATCCTCTGGAAACATCCCAAGTTTAGTCCATCATTTCACGTAAACATGCCATTTTTCCTAGCACTTCTCTTAATTTATCAGTGGATATATTTATGAAGAAATTTAATCTAGATGTGTTTGATAAACTTTGTCATTAAAAGGGATTTCAAAAGCTATCTTATTATATAGTAAACATTTCTCAAATTTATTTCATTTTCATTCTTTTCCTAAAATAGCAATTTAATTTGACTTCTGGCAAATAGTTACTCCTCAAAGGTTGAGCTAAGTTTTGAATGTAGCAATTTTGCATAGAAGTAAATTTAGCAATTAGCAGTCTCCCAGTTTAAATCCAAGTGAACTTTTAAAAAGTCTAAAATATATTGGCCTCTCCCAAGACCCAGACTCTGATATTAACAAATGCCAAGAGATGTGCAAACAGGAAACTATGTGATTCTTTTTTAAAATGCTTTAAATCATATAGTCATTTTTCCATTTGACCCACCCCCACCAAAATAAAAAGAGTCTACAGTAATTCTGGCAACTTTAGAAATTTTTGTTTTTCTCCCCCCTTCCCCAGTCTCTCCTTTATATATTTTAAGTGCTACCTGATATGGCAAACAAATGTAAATGATGTCCTTTCAAAGTTCACTGGCTTCCTCCTCTCTGAAGTCATCTAAAATTCTGGAGCCATAATATAAACCATCAGATAAAAGCGTGAGACTTTATACTTGAGAAACAAAGTGCCTTAAAATGATTAAATGGAACCACAAGAGCATTTTTTTCCAGTTTCTAGAAGGAATTGTGTTACTCCTTTAACTGAATCAGAATGAGATTTTAGTTCAAGAGATTGGAAACTCCTTGAGGGGGACTATAGGTAAATCCTGGCATAGAGAAAGGTGATTGGTGGGGCACAGACCCTAAGGCATCATGTAGGTTACTGGTCTCGGGACCAACCCACCGAGCTCCTACCTCTCTGCCACTGGTGACAGCACCTGCAGCTGGCCTTCCCAAACTCACCTAGTTTCTCTGAGACTTTCATGCCTGTGGCTACTTCTCTCTTGAATTCTCCCCTGAATAGCATACACAGTGTGTGAAAGAGTTCCTCACCACTTGGTGAAATGTATTGATGTATGGTAAAGTATTTGATGAATTTAAATCCCAGATTAGCAGCAGTTTATGATAACAGAGCTCCTTTTGGTGAAAAGATATTTTTAATAGATACAGATCCCAGTAGTGACCTGAGAAGAGCTTCATTGCCCTGTAGAGAAAATCTCGCCTCCTTAGCACAGAGTGCAGGCCCTTCACGTTCTGCACCTCTGCTCCTCATCCGCAGTCACTGGTCTCCTCAAAGCTACACTCCATCAGTACTCAGCTCTGGGAGTCTGTGCTGACACGTCCTGTGTCCTCTCTGCCTCTGAGCTTTTTTGCTTATAGTGCCTGTTCCCTGGCTAAATTTAGTCCTTTTGCAAATTAGCTGCTTATCCTTCAGGAGTCAACTTAACTGTCTCCTCCTCTGGAAAGCTTGTCTGAATCTCTAGAGGTGGATTAATTGCCCTACGGGGTTGGTTGCTGCTATAGAACTGTTCCTTTAGAGAAAACTTCTCATACTGTATTGAAATTGCCAGTTACTTCTCTATCTCCTTCTGTAGTCTATAAGCTTCTTGAGTAATAAGATTGGGCTCTGCATAGTGTTAGACACATAGTAGGTGTTTAATAAATACTTGCTAAGTTAATTCTTGCTCCAGTTCTGCTGCCAACTGGCTAAAATTCTGTATACCCTGAAACTTCCATTCACTGACCAATTTTTACTGCCTGGGCCTCATGTAATAAGTCTAAACCCACTTTTATATGATAGCCCTTCAGAATCTAGATTTCTGGGAGAGTAGTTCCCCCAGTCATTCCAGAAAGACTGATTTCTTACACGTGAGCAGAGCATACTTACTTGCTTATAGAACAGCTGTCAAGAGGAGAGAACTAAAGGATAGCTTTCCTCCTGAAGAGTAGTAGGCAAAGATCTTATGGTTTTTGTTCTAATGAAGGAAGGAAGACAATAAAGTAAAAGCATAGATACTGACTACATTCAAGGTAGACGATAGGTGTAAGAAGTTCTTAAAAGTGAGGACATTCCAATGAGATCAAATTTGTTTAGCTCGATTTTATGTTAATACCTTCGAAGGCTGGGAAGCCCTGAAGTTAGCACTTGAACCATACACAGCCTTGGGAAAGCCATTCTAAGCTATATGGCTACTCCTTGGTTTAAATGACTCACATTCCAAGCAAGAGGAAAAACAGGTTTTAAAGTTCAATGGCAAGAATAATTTTGTTCAAGAAATCCTGACTAATTTTACGCAGCTCAAGGTGAGTTGATGGTGTGTGGTGGATATGGGAAGAAGAAGGAAGGAGTAAATGAAAATTCTTATTACCATTAGGAGTTGTCTTTGATTCAGAAGCAGTTGAGTGCTATTGAAGTTTTGTAAGAAGGGAATTACATTATCAAAAGGATCTCCGCATTGGTTTTCGAAGGAGATGTATGTAGGTCTGTTTTAGGCATTTTGCCATCCAAAAAAAAATTAAATGATTGAAAATGCATTACCCAAAGTGTCAGGGTGATGATTCAGATAGTACTCTGTGGCTTCATCCAAAAAAGGACACGTTAGCTTGTTTTTCTGACATGTACTCTCAAGAAACTTTCCCAGTACTGTCCCCACCTCTATTTCCAGTACCATTTGCCCTTTGGACTTGATTCGCAACTAAAGATATTCGAGTATGGCAAAAATAACTTTTCCAACAAAACCTTGAGATGAATTACTGTAAACCCTCAGGCAGGCTGCTTCTTCTATATTTGCAACAGGACAGAGGAACAGCCCGGGAGCTGGTATGGAGTCTCCTCACCAAGGCAGCCTTGTCCCAGCCATGATCTCACAGCTGCCCTGAGAGGCCTTTTCTGGGGCTACTAGCCTCATGCTGGATGAGGTTTGTTCTTCCCCTCAGCCAGCAATTCACCAGGTCTCTGTACTAAACTTCCCATTCTCACCTCTTCATGAATTCTCATGAAAAGTCCAGAGGCAATTCTCCAAAGAGTTTCTCCTATGTGAGACATTTGTAAACTCCTTGGTCCCATAGCCATTAGTTACTTATACAGCCTCAGCCTAATCTTTTCATAATTTACCATCCGATTTCCACAGTGGATGTACTATGGACTGTATGGTCTGTTTACCAGACCATTCCCAGCGCCTGTATCCCATATTGGGACTCCACACTGTGTGAGAAAAGAGAAACTTGGAGGGACTCCAGCATGAAGAAAATGATTGAAAGATTGGAAAGTGAAGTTGATATGAGAAAAGGAAGAAAGAACTAGCTAGATTTAGCTCTGAGAAGAGAGAGAGTGAGAAGTTGCGAGAGAACAGTCAGAAGTTCCTTTGCTTGCTTCGTTTTCATCATAGTTATATTATCCATAAAGATACTTAAACATTTTTTAATCCTTATTTAGCGATGGACTCCCTTTGTGCAGGATGTTACATTGCTTAGGACAAATGGTCCAAGGTGCTCACACAGTCTCTGCTACAGGATTTTGCTCCCTATGTTTTCTCTCCCCTGATTTGCCATGAGATTTTAATGGTGAAGAGCAGTGAGCTGATGGGTGATGCTGCAGGGACATATGGAGTAGGGGAGGGTGGAGCTCCTGCAAGTATGTTTGCCTAAAGGATTCTGAACATATACGAAATCTTACTTGCTACTATGGTGGGTCATTAGGTCTTACATAGTTCCGAGGGCTGGTAAAACCTGGAGTCAGTAGGTAGAACATGTTTGACCTTTAGGAATCTTCAGGTATCTCATTTCTTCACAGGAACCTATTATGTAAGTACAGTTATTCTTATTTTACAAATGAGGAATCAGGCTCAAATTGTTTAAAAAATGTGTCCAGGGTCATAATTGGTAAGCTGCCCATCTGGAATTCAAAGCCAGGTCCACCTGGCTACAGAGTCCAAGGCGGTGTTTTTTGTAACAACTTTTTTGAGATATAATTCACATACCATACAATTGATTTTTTTTTGTATATTACATTTTTTAATTGTAAAATATATATGACGTAAAATTTGCCTTTATAACCATTTTAAATGTACAATTCAGTGGCATTAATTATATTCATATTGTTTTTCAACCATTACCACTATTTCCAAAACTTTCTCATTACCTCAAACAGAAATTAATCATTAAACAAAACATCCCTATTCCCTCCCCACAACAGCCCTCAATAGTCTCTTATCTGCTTTGCCGTCTCTATGAATTTGCCAATTTTAGATATTTCATGAAAGTGGAATCATGTAATATTTGTTTTTTAATGTCTGGTTTCTTTCTCTTAGCTTAATATTTTCAAGGTTCATCAGTGCTGTAACATATAAAATTTTTTTCCTTTTATGGGTAAATAATATTCCATTGTTTTGATATACTGTATTTTGTTTAACCATTCATCTGTCGATGGACACTTGAGTTATTTTCACCTTTTGGCTGTCACGTAGAGCCCCAGTTTTCACTGGCATGTGCATTACAGCATAAGCCGAGGACCACCTCAGGATGGACTCTCCTGACTTCAGTCCTGAGCATCCTGCCATGTCGCAGAGACCTCCTCGTTGCCCTGGCATTTTGTAGTATTTACAAGAGCCAGGCATACCTGAGTTTTGAAACAGGTCTATCACACATTGGCTGTGGGAGCTAGGACCTGTTACTCAGCCTCTTTCACCCTAGGTTTTCTCAGGCTCTAAGGCGGAAGCAATAATACCTACTCTTCAGGGTTGTTTTAAGACAAATAATACTCTGTAGTTACTTTTTAAATGGCCCATTAGCTAGGGTTTAGATATTTTCTTATGTATATTTTTATTGACATGGGATTTAACAAGTATAAAACAAAGAATGCCTTGAGTCTTCATATTTTGTTCTGTTTGTTTTTATAACATTGGAAGAATAAGTGTTCTCTTTTTTCATCCTCCAAAGGGCCCTTATGTCCTTTCGTGTTTTTACCCTTTTGAAGAAAAATATACAGGAATAATACATGGCCATGGTATAAATTCATAAAGCATAATGAACAAAAACAAAATGTAAAATCCAATATTCAGAGATAATCACAATAATATTAAGCATGAGTTATATCACAAATTTTTAAATCCTTTACATGTCTCATTTAATTCTCCTGACAACCTATAACACTAGGTACTCCTCATCCTCTTCCCCTTCTTTAATAGTTTTCAGATAAGGAAATTTTGCCTCGAAGTTACTAACATACCTCAGGCCACATAGTTGACAAGTGGCTCAAACCTATGGCTGCCTGTTGAAACGTTATGCCAATCCCTAAAGCAAGACATGAGCATGTGTGTGTATTCGTGGGGTTATACATACATGTCCCGCAACCTGTTTTCTTTTTCACCAAGTGTTTTGTTAACATCTTTCCGTATTTGTAAATGCATCATCATTTGCAATGGCTATAATAATATGCCACTTTATAGTCACTTACCTAGCCTCTAGGTTTGAGCATTAGGTTTTCCTCCTCAATTAAAAGAAAAATGACAACAGAAAACCTCATGTGACCATCTTCACAATGCTTAACCAGCTGCCAGTTCTAGATTTGTGAGGGATCTTGCCAGCACTGGGATGGCTCAGGCATGCCCTTTCTACTCTAAAAGAGTCTCCTAACTGGTGCTGGAGGTGGTAGGGGGATTCCTGTGCAGGCCTCCCCCTACCCGCCCCGCCCCAGCAAGTCTCAGAAGTCATGCCAGAGCCAGCCAGCCTTCCTACTGACCCTCCCACCCAGATTTCACGAGTGTTGTGTATCAGGGTAGAACTAGAAAAAAGATTTACATGAACAGGCAACCTTTTAGAAAATGAAGATAACCTAACCTGTTCATCACAGACCCGAAATCTTCATGAGACAGAATTGCTTATCATTCCCCAAAATGAAGAAGCTCAGCCTACACCCCTCCAGTTTTCTTTTGGTATTTAGTGCTTCTGACCAGGTTAGGATGCTCCGTTCTCTCAAATGAACTCTTCCTGTCATTCACATCCCAAGAGTGAGTACAATCTTCAGGAATGAGAGAGTGGGAGGAGGGGGAGTTGTATACGTCAGTACTTGCCAAGTTTTCACTGTTTATCTTACTGGAAAGTCAACAATGTGACTATTAACCTCCTGCACAGTTAAGATCTAGGCTTTTTGTTAGGATTGTTTTTAAATTTTGTGGTTTAATCTTTCTGATATTTTGTGAAGTGCAGAGACGGAGTACGGTCAGTCAGGAGACTGAGATGCTCTGACACTTGGAGCTGCTGTTGTAACTTGGGAGTCTTGTATGTGGCCCATGGAATGGGTGACCGGGAAAGTGTAGATCAGTCTCTCCAAAGGTACTTGGCCAGTTTTATTTATGAGGTTAAGTGGACCTTTTGAGCAGATCAGATTCCCTTAGAGAAATTGAAAGGCAGTGAGACTTCTTTTAAAGCAAGGCTTCTGCTCTTAAAAGAAGAGCACTGTTTTTATTTTAAAAATAAAAATGTACCTGCCATGTAGTTAACAAAGCTTTTATCTTATAGCGATTATCAACTTATTCCTAGTAAAAAGAGCTGAACAATAAGTGCGAGGCACAAAAGAATGAGGAAGAAACAGAGTTAAACATGAGAAGTGGCACACATTCCAAAGCACCACGCCCTGCTGTCTCCGCCAGGCAGGTATAGCGCGACAATTTAATGCACAATTTAATGCACCGAGGAATTTTCTTGTAATGGGAGAGATTTCCTATACTATAGACAACATTATTTACACTCCCACATTGTGTCTTTACCACCTTTCCTTTTGGTGTCAGTTGTTGTTAGCTAACTAACACTGTGTGATAATATACACTTACTAAGTGCATCTCAAATTCTCATTTACTTTTTATAATTAACATATATGATAGCCTATATTTTTATCTGAGGAAACTAAGGCTCAGAGAAATTAGGTAAATTGTCCAAGGTTGCACAGCTCGCAACATTTACAACTAAAAAGCTTGAAGAGGAGAAACACTGGTTTGACTTTCAGATGAAACTTATTGAGTCACTTCTCACCACGTTTCTGGAATTACCTCATGTAGTATAAAGGTACAAGAAGGCCATTTGTTCTTTTCTAGTGCATTTCCTTTTCAGTGACCATTTGCTGGCTCCCTGAAGAGTTTGCACTTCTTCCGGCACTTTCCATATTACAAATCACATCTTCCTAATAGCCTACCACCATGAAATTAATAAGGAGTTTCATTTTCAAATAGTTTTTTTTTCTCAAATACATTCTTCTCTCCACCCCACCCTGGAATCACCAAAATATATTTAATTAAATAGGCTTGACCATTCGAGTTTGTAGATAATGAGGTCCTTCAGTGGCTCCGCATTACTGCCCAAAGTCGGGCTAGAGAAATCAAAGATGGTGGCATGCACCCAGCATCTGGCCCAAAGTAGGTACTTAGTAAATATTTGTTGAAGACATTGACAGAGAATTGATAAAATCTAAAATAAAGTAGCCCTGACTAAATCGACGTTTTTGGATACCATGGGATTTATTCATTCTTGCCAGCCCTTAGCTGCGTTTAAGAACTAGCTTAGTCTCTTTTTGTTATTCTTAACTGGAGACTGCCTAATTACTTCATCCGTCTTGTGGCCTTATGCTTCAACACTCAGAAAACATTTTATTCAATTCCGTCACAGAGTCTGCGGGTGGAATTGTCCTTCAGTGATAACGGAGAACCTGTGTGGCCTCTGAGAGTGTAGTGGGAGAAGGAAACCAGTCTTAGCAACAGATGTTTCTGGAAGTGGAGTTTGCTTTGTACTCCAGATTTAATCTGAAGCCACCAGATTATAAAACTGAATAAATCAAGGAAAGAGTTAGAAGATGGAAAAGGGTGGCAAGTTTCTGAGTTTTTGGTATGCTAGCAACTTCGTTACCTGTGCACAGGAAGTTCTGGATCTAGTGATGGCTTTGTTCTTATATGGTTTTCATAGTTCATAGTAATTGGCAATATGAGACTTTTCATATTTAAATGATTGATTTCTAGCCTCCCTGAAAGAGATATTAAAACACCTTGGCACAGAGAAATGTTTATCAGCTTTCACCAGTACTGTGGTACTAAAACAGCTGCTACTGAATAAATAAGACTTTCATTAGGACAGTGATGACGATTATGATCATCATTGAGCATTCAGGTCACTTTTTAAATGTTATTTCAAATAATGATCACAGTGCCGTGAGGGAGAGATGTCGTCATTATTTTGTGTCTTCCTCCCATTCTCCAAGTACCATTCAGAGGCTGGGGCAGGAATAGTTCAGGAAAGTTTGTTCATGCTTGGGACTTTTTCAACATTTATCACACATGCAATTTGGCTACCATATACTCCTGACTTTGATGGATTCCCGTTTGGCCACAATGCATTCTCTGGCTGCATCAGTCTTGGTGCATCGGACAGCCAGGAGGGTGGGGGTGAAGTGGTGGTGGTTGTAGAGGGTGGGGGTGAAGTGGTGGTGGTTGTAGTCTAGTGCACAAGCCACCTCAATCAGGAAGGTGGTAAATGATATACACAGCTCCCTCTCTCTTGTTTTGTTCAATTTTATAATTGCAATTTTAAAGAGTCTAAATTATGGTATCACCTGAGAAATTAGGAGAAACAATACTAAAATGTTTCAGCTATCATTTTATTTCTGCAAGTCTTTATCATCTATGTACAACGAACACTTTTTAGTGTATGGGCTCTTAACTCAATTATTATCAGAACAGCAGACTCTAGACTAAGTTTGATCTGACATAAGAGAAAACCAAGAAGGGGGGAAGCAGCTGTGACAGAGGTTTTGCCAGTGTGGCCCACCTACCTCTGATCTTTGCAGTCTGTGCAGCCAGGATATTATGCTCTGCCAGTGGCTTATGAATATTTATGACATTCTCTATGTATAAATCAAGGGCATATGGCCCAGGGCCAGCCTATGAACAGAGATGGGGAACCAAAAAGAGGGTGTAGTTACTGAGCTTATAGAGTAGGAGGAGGGAGATGGAAGGAGGGGCTCAGTTGAGACACACAACTCTAGTCAGAAATTACTCCCATGGCCCATAAGCCACTGGGCTTGTGTGTGTGTGTGTGTGTGTGTGTATTTATGTTATTTGTACTCTAAGGTGTATTTTGAAGTTCTGATTCATCAGCTTCCTGAGTCATTTTCAGTCTCTTTAAAACTGATAGCTATGACAAGTTATTAAAGTTTCTGCCTTTTTATCCAGAACTAGAACCTGTGTAGATTTAGACCGACATTTCTTAAAAGTCAAGGAACTGTGCTAAACTATAAATCATTAGGTCAACTATATATTTCTCAAACTGCATACTCTCAATAGTGTAATAAGTTGCAGGCACTTGGTTATATCAGTTAAATTTAACAAACTTTCATTGAATATCTTTTGCGTGCCAGATATAAATGCAGTTAGAGATTACAACTTGGGGAAGGAGAATGATATAAGAAGAGACTATTATCTATATTAGTGATAGGTGTAATGATCATGCTACACATTATGGATGCTGTGAGGAAGGATATTTTATCCATCCTGGATTTTCAAGAGAGCAGCATGCCTTAATGAAGACTCTTCTAGGCAGCACCTGCTTGAACTAAGAATGTGGAAGTACATTAGTTTAGCTTCATTAACTATCAAAAAAAATGTACATTAAAATAATGGAGAGATATTTTGCTTATAAAATTGTCAGTTTTTATTTAGTTTTTAATGATAATTTCCAATATTGTCATATTACAAGTTGGTACAAACATGTCTTTCTATTGGGAATGTATATTGAAACAACATTTTAACACAGCAAGGTGTATCAAGGTCCTTAAAAACGCTAATCACATTAGACGTAGTCGCTCTACTCTTAGAATTTATCTTGAAGAGGAAAAAAAGATGTACTCAAAGATTTACGCCTTGTTACAGTACTTGTTAAAATGTATGAATGTCTGCTGCATAACATGTACAATGCTAGGCACTGGGGATACAGTGGTGAGCAAAACAAACACAGGCCCTGTACTCAAGGAGCTTATTGTTTGATAAAATAGAGTTGTAGATGATCTATTCTTGTAGACTAGAGATATATCCAAACAGCAGTTTCATTAAAAAACACCTATGTATGCCTCCATATGTTCTTGTAAACATCTCTCCCCCTTCCTAATTTTCCTCCCTCACGAAAAAATACACATACTGCCCAAAAAGGTGATTGGCAAGTAGAAGTTTTACCAAAACACTAAATATTCTTTAAATGGAGGAAGAAATTTCTTTTCCTTACTTTCTACTCCCTCTAGTATTCTCAGTAAATCACAAGTTGTTGGCATTTCTCATATATCATCTCTGTGATCTAAAACTGCAGTTCTCATGCCTTCTTTCTCCTTAGTGTTCATATACACTTAGTATGTCTCCTAACTAGTCAAAATTACCTTATGTATAGACTTTTCTTTTTTATGTAAATTTAAAAGATAAACTTAAGTAATAATTACTTATCATCATGGCCTAGAAAAGCAGATTCAGGGTTATTACTTAAGTCAAGTCCCAAGAGGAACAGTTTTCTTCCTGCTTATGCTCTGTGTTCCCTTCAACTCTCAGATTAGGGATCAGATTCTTTTAAAATTATGGATCGTATTAGATTGTTTCATGGTTGAAACAGCTGGGTGGTGAGAGCAGTGACTGCTCAGAGGCGTGGCAGAAAATCCTTAACTGGAGGGGAGGTGACTCTAGGCTAGTTGAATCAAGACCAACTTCCTTTTGGAATTTCCTTGGCATACTTATTTTGTGGTTCTGAGTTGGCCTTTCCTGCAGGTTTAAAGAGTTGCTCGAGGAATATGTGTTACTAGAGAAAAATTGGAGTGGAGAGCGAGTGGAAGTTATTAGGAAGACAGTTTAAGAGTCAAGAGACTGTTAAAACAGTCCAGCTGAGAACATGCATTTGGGTGGTAGAAGTAGCACAGAAAGGAAAAGATAGTAAGAAAGGCATAGAGGAAATGTAATCAATATGGAGAGGCAGAGAACTAAAAGGGTATGGATTCTGGACTGATATAACTTTAATTCACATCCTGGTTCTGTCACTTGCTGTGAGTCATTGAGTTATTTAACTTCTCTGTGCCTCTGCTTCCTCATAATATAAAAGGGGCTGATGTTAGCACAGTGTGTTCAATAAATGTTAGCTACTGTATTACTACTATTAGCATCATTATTATAAGTATCTTTATCATCTTTAATGTTATTAGGACTTAGCAGTTGTTTGGATATGGGAAATTTCGGGAAGTAAGAAGAGGAATTGGTTTATGAGTAACAGATCCCTCTTGGATAAGTTGAGTTTGATGAGTTTAGGATGTCTATATTGGAGTAGAAATCAAAGCTCTAGATTTATGAGTTATCCTAAAAAGAATTAATAATTGAAGTAATGGAAGTGGCCAAGGACCATGATAAAGAACAGGTAGAAGTAGAGGCAGGTTGAGCACAAACTTGATTTCTCCTGGTGTCTCCATCCCTTAGTACAGTTGGTTTCCTGTGCAGAACACAAAAATTATGGTTGATTTGTGTTAAGTGGTGCAAAATATCTCCTTTGAGCTTTTTGCCAGATCTTTTGATTCTCTCCCTATACTTCTTGGGAAGCCAGTGAAGGTGTGTGACCTTAAATAGAAACTATAATTTTCTAGGGCCATCCAAGAAGTTACTGTCAACTGGGTGTCTGAAATCAAACATCTATTCTCTTATAGTTTAGTAGGCCAGAAGCCTGAAATCAAGTTGTCACCAGTGCTGGTTTTTTCTGGAGGCTCTGAGTGAAAAACTGTCCCATGCCTCTCTCAACTTCCTGTGGCCGCTGGCAATCTTGGGCATTCCTTGGCTTGTAGACTCATCATTGCAGTCTGCCCCCATCTTCACATTGTCTTCTCTTATAAGGACACCAGTCATTGGATTTAGGGCCCACCCTAAATCCAGAATGATTTCATCTTGAGAACCTTAAAAAAATTATATCTGCAAAATTCTTGTTTTCAAAAAAGTTTACATTATGAGGTTCCAGATAAATGTGAATTTTGGGAGGACACTATTCAACCCACTGCAGGAGCTAGAGTGCACTGTTCTGGGCCTCAGAAGAGCATGTCCTAATGGGATAGTCCCCCAAAAAGTAGTCTCATAAGGCTGACTTTTGAAGGGTTTACCTAACAGACACGGATCAACTACTTGCTGCAGTATGTGAGTGAGGGTTGATTGCTTAAGAATACTTGGTTTATTTTTCTTGTTTCAAAATTGAAGTTTTCCCCCCATTAAAATGTAATTTTTCATCATATATGGGCCTTTTGTGTCATGGCTACCTTTTCTCAGGCCAAAGTCTTTATCTGTCAGGAAGGCTTTCCTGGAATACTCTGTCCCTGGGTTTATTTTAGTTAACTGAGTATACTAAAGCTAGAAATGAAGACCACCTGCACTCCAGGGGCCTATCACCACCGCCAGTCATAGGGGCTCCTCACTTCAGGGAGGGCAGGATGGCGTGTGGAAGGGAACCTGAACCATGAGACAGGAGACCTGGGTTCTGATCCAAGTTCAGACACTATAAGTTAGCTATGATACCTTGGGGAGATCTTTTCTCATTGTTAAAATGAGACACCCATTCCTGTTTCTTTCCCCAAAGCATTTAATGAGGCTGCAGAATGGTAATGGATGCACAAGCTCTTGGCTGTATATAATTTGTATGCAAATATAAAGTGTTATTAAAACAGGATTGGGATGCAGTCTTATTTCAGAATAGCATTTACATGCTCTCATATCCATCCTCTTTCTGTGCATATTTCTCTCTCAGACAAAATTCAATTAACTTACATTTTTATTATTTCCTCCTCTGAAGGGCAGGATGGAAGCATATATATTTTTTTCTCCATTAATTTTATCAAGTACAGAGCAAATGATTGACTTCTTGATACTTTCTGATACACTGTGCTAGGCACTAGGGTAGGCAGAGTAAGAAGTTACAGTCCTGGAGGTAACTGCTGTCATTGGAAGGTGCAGGATGCAGCAGAACATGGAGAACCCCCCACCCCCATAAGTGGAGTCCTTTGAAGAATGAGTAAGAATTACTTAAACCAGGTTTAGGAGGAGAGAATATCTCTGGCGGAGAGAGCAGGTGTGTACAAAGTGGGAGAGCATTGGAAATGACAGATCCTAGACTGTGCAGGAGAACCAGGTGAGATCCGGGCCTGGAGAGGTAGACAAGGGCCAGATCCTGCGGGCCATGATGTCTGGAGTCCAGACACTATCCAGAGAGCAAAGAAATCATAGACATGTTTGAAGTGGGAGAATGACATTACCGAATTTTATGTTTTAAAAGTTGTCCTGGCTGGAGCATGCTGGCCAGGAAGACTGTTAGGAGACCTCAGTAATCCAGTGGCGGTAAAGATCAAAGTGGATGATGGGATAGATTAACTAGGGCCTTGGTGAAAACCGAATATGAGGGAGAATAGGGTGACTACCAGATCTCCGGCTTGGGCAACTGAGTGGCATCATTGACTGAAGTCTGGAAAAAGGACAGGCCACTGGAGGGAGTGTGTTTAGTTTTAAACATGTTGAGCCTGAGATTGCTGTTGAATATTTCAAAATAGAAATCTCCAATAGGCAAAGTAACACAGTGCTGATATAAAGCTCTTGGACCTTGTGTTCTCAACTGTACTCAGATTATGTCCATTAAAGATTCTCCCTGTTCCTCTTTCTCTGGTTGTTTCTGAAAGTCATTCATCTTTACCTCTGTTTCAAAGTGATCTCAGACCGGAAGTTTTATGTTTTGCATCTTTGTTTCCTCATCTAAAATGAAAAGGCAGACTCACTCAGATTTCCCTGGGTTTAAACCATCAGAGCCTGTACCTCTTTCTTTTCAAAGGGATTGGAGGGTGGAGGTACGAAAGTTTCTGGTCCTTGTTTGTCAGAATCCAATTTGAGCTTTTCTGGTTGCATATTTTTATACTAAGAAAAAGGCTTATTCAGATGTCTATTGTGCACCCTCAACCTTTTCCTCAGAGGCGCAAAAGGAGAAAGGACATAGCCAGATCTGGTGCCATGGGAAAGGAGTAACCCAGCCTCTCAGGAGGGTCGGATTAGGCCCAGACAAAAAGCCCTGGCCTCCAGATCTGTTTTGGCCCCCTGGGGCCTGGCTCATTTCGGGTGGCCAACAGCCTCTTTTGTCAGGGGGGATCTAACCCCCTCACTGAACTCTGTTTCATCCCAATAGGCCTACGGCAGCAAACTCTTCTTTTTTCAGTCTTCTCATCCTATGAAATTTGAGCAGTAGGTATGGGTAGTGACTCAGGAAGGTGAAATCGACCTGGTTCGGCCGCTCTCCTGCCGCCCGCTCCTTCACTTGGGTTAGGCCGCACGGAGAACCTGTCTGGAGCCGTTGCAACTTCCTCAGGACTACATTAGCAACCATGAAGAATGCACAAATGCAAAACTCTCTCTCAGCTTACTACTCCCTTTCATCAAAGGAGAGTGTGGGTTTTCAGCAAGTTCCCGGCCTCATACTGAAATGTAGATGTTCATGAGGGCTGCTTTCCTGGAGGTGTGCTCCTGACCTGGTGGGGCTGTCCCATTGTGCTAGGCAGCTCTGTCACAGCTCTGAGCCAAACAGGGACGTTAGGCTGGGACTGCTTCATGAACCCTCCAGCTCTCTAAAAACAAGTCCAGGATTATTGCTTTCATTTTCATTTTCACTCAAATGTTTCATTCATTTATTCATTCAATAAACTACTGTGTAACAGGTACTATACTAAGCTCATTGAAAGCAAAATGCACAACACTTGGCTCAAACCCTCATACAATAAAAGAGAAAGACAAGAAGATAAATAAGTTGGCAGCAGTGGTTCTCAAACTTTAAGTATGCATCAGAATCACTTGGAGGCAGAATTTCTGGTTCATTGGATCTGGGGTGAAGCCAGGAATTTGCATTTCTACCAGGTTCCCAGGTGATGCTGACGTTGACACTAATGGTACAGATCACATTTTGAGAATCACTGACTTACAGAATGGTGTACTGTGGGTGCTGCAGTGCAGGTAGGAAGATATGGTTATGGTTTGGGAGCATGGACGAGGAAGGAAATAGATCCACCTATTTTATTGACTTATTTTCTGTTATTTTACCTGTTCACATTTCCTGGGTCAGATTTTTCTGCACTTTGTTTGTGAGGCCATGAAAGCTCTCTGCTGGACTTCATCCGCACTCTGAGGTACTTCGGGCACTGACATCCATGGCAGTCAGGAGAGCCCATTTGCTCCATCCCAGCTGTCTCGTCTTTGTTTCTTCTCTCCGGCTCTGGCTACTCATTGCCTGCCCTCCCTCTCTCAGATAGGTTCCCAAGAGCTGCAGGAATGAGTTCAGACTTCACAGAGATTTTTGAAGAGGAGCTTACTTTTAAAACGGATCCCTGTGTGAGAGCAGTTTTCAAACTGTGTTCTCTAGAATCCTAGTGTACCTTGGGGACTATCACAGGGGTTGAGTTGAGGTCCTTCAGCCTTTCTCCCCTACCCCACTACCAAGTCAACCACAATAGCTACACTTTTATTAAAAACAGTTTCTGGGGGAAATTAGTTTGAAAAAAAGGGTTCCACTGCTTTTATTTTTAACTTTGAAAATTACTGCTCTGTAACATTTGCTCTGGTTTGAGCCTCCTTTTGCTTCATTTTTTTAGTGTGTACGACAGATACTGCAAGGATTGAGGCACATTCAGGTCTAGTTCCTATGGATATTTTCTAAGTTCCTTTAATAGAAAACAGTGGCATATCTTTAGAATTTTCCATTGGGTACTATTCAATAAAAGCATGATTACATGCTAAGTGTCAGTCTCAGAGCTGGTCCAGGGGCGCAGACTTGTGTAAGACCCAGACCCTGAAAATCTGTTGTTAGAAATCATCGCCTCCCCCCGTGGTCTGTCACCAGCACAGAACATCTCCACTGACACATTTTGAACGCATCCTCTTCCTAACCAACCCACTGCATGCTGCATGTCTGTTGACATTTACAGTAACCTCTTGTGATTCCTTCACGAGAGGAGAAGGGAGAGATGAGGAGACATCTCAAGAGATTTATCAAGTTAAGTTCACCCTCATCTCTCTCAGGCCTCTGCTTCCCTACCTGACTGAACTGCTACTCAGCAGCTTTCGGTTTAGGAGAGTTGGAAGCAAATCCCCCATTCTGCTGGGCTAGATTTTGTGCACATGTTAATTAGCGAATTGTCTCTGAGCATCACTATAGACCCAATGGAAAGTAATATTTTAGGATGAAAATGTGGAAATGTCTGGAAATCGTAACTATATCAGTCAGCTGAAATTCTGGCTCTGCCTCATCTCCATTTATTTACCTCTTTAGGATCCGATATCTTAAAAGACATTTCATTTTTAAAACTTTCTGAAGGAAGCGCCCATCTATCAGGTAAAAGCACCCCCACTTAGCCGAGTCCAGTTAGGCAGCCGGATGAGGGCTGCCAGCCGAGCGCCTCCCCTGACGGTGTTTAGTCTGCTGCCACGGTGGGGTGGACGAGCGTGAGCTAAGAAATTGTGTGCTGCGTCTTGAGACTCTCTGGACTTCTAAAGACTCAGAATGATTAAAAAAAAGAAAAAAAAAATTCAGAATGTCTTAAAATAGCATGATAGCTGAAACAACAACAACAGCACGTCATTCCTGAGAATGGTTGCTTAAAACTCGAGACGCTGGTCCTGGCAGCAGTCAGTTTCCACAAGCTGGGCTCCCACAGGAGTTGCTCTAATGGAAATCACATGGTCTCATCGTGACAGGAAACGGAGGTCTGCTAAGTATTCTCTCAAGCCCCCAGTAAGGAATTTCCTTACAGAAACTACAGACACCTACATTCCCTAGAACTGGTGGTGTAGACCTGATCATTTTCAAGAGCCTTGTGCTACTGTTTTCCTCCCCAAATAATAACTAGCAGTTTGTTCTTTTGGCCTAGGCTCTTCAGCCTAGAACTATAAGTGGTCTGTCTTCCCATTTCTACAACCTGAGAACATCATTCCTACTGCCTTGTTGAGAAAAAGCATCAGGGAGAGGATGACGAGGAGGCCATCCAGTCATCCAACCACAGTATATCACACCACGTCGCTGGGATCTCCGAACTGCCCTCATATCATCCTGTGAGAGGCTCTTGCTATGCTGGCTGGCTGTGGGAAGCCTTCACTCGCCTCTTCCCCACCAGATCCACAGGCACCCCAGGCTCAGCTGCTTTCTGGTAGCTTCATAGAACAGCCACCACATTACACTCAGCAAAGCAGATTTCTGCTTCTAGCCCCCTTCCCATACTGAAAACCCTGCCCAGAATCAGAGCTTGGCGGGATGGGGAGGAGGCGGGAGACCTGGAATGAGTGGGCTAGGGTGGCTTCTTAGATGGTAGGAAGGAGTGAGGTGACTCTCTTCCTGGATCACATGCACTGTGGACTTCTGGAAAGTCCTGAATGGCAGTGTCACTAATGGTTTTATCAAGTCACCTTTTCTTGACTTCCTCAGCAGTCCTGGGTAGCATCCTTGACCTACTTGATTTCAGATTTTGACAGGTGATAAAAGCGCATAGTGTGAGATTGCTATTTCGCGGGGTCCAGATTCATAACTATTGACTGATGTTATTTTTGCCTTTGCCGAGATGCTCCCTCATGTGTTTGCTGTCACTCTAATGGATTGCTTCCTGATACATTCTGAGGCCCGGACACTTGCCCTTCAATCTGGCAAACTGCAGCTTGACCTGAATGGAATCAGGGCTGTATGAGGAACATTTAGACTGGGCAGTTGGCAACTTGACTCACTTTTCCCTTGAAGAAAAATAAAGTCTATAAATAGCCACTGTGAACGTTCTTATTTACACCTTTGTGGAGCTTAACTTTAATTGGGATACTCAAGGCTTAACATCTTAAATGCCCTGTAGGCACAATGTCTGGCCCTGTGCTTCTGAAGGCTAAATGTAAAATGCTTGGCGATCATGATTTACTTATCTATTAATTATACTGATAAACAGAAAAGTCCTACATTTCCTCGGTCTGTTGGGGTACTGCCAGTAAGCTATTGTTCTCCCAAAGACTCTGCAGTGGGTTTTCATGAACTATCTCCTACTGGTTCTTCTTCTTCCTCTTTCCCTTAGAGGCCCGCATTTGCTGTTGTATGCAGGAAATCCCCACTGTTCTTGGTTTCCCCCAGCTACCGCTGGAAAGACATCAGAGTGCCCAAGGCAGCCCGGGCCTGGGAGCTCAGCAGGTCAGACAGGCAGCAGATGCTCGCTGCTTTTTTCCGTTTTGTGCTTCCCATTCCCTTGCTTAGAGTTTGGGGGACCAAAGCCAACAGGTTATTAAAAGAATGAGAGTAATTTGACTTCTGACACTGATTGGGGCTCGGGGTTATGGGTGTTTTGTTTCTGATTTGAAACCAGCTGTTTGGTAACCACTAACTCTTCCCTTATTCTTTTCTTGCAGATGAGCTCACAGTGCCTGCACTTTACCCCAGTAGCCCTGAAGTGTGGGCCCCGTACCCTCTGTACCCAGCGGAGTTAGCGCCTGCTCTACCTCCTCCTGCTTTCACCTATCCCGCTTCACTGCATGCCCAGGTAATTTATACCCATCGGCCACGACTTCACTCACTCCACCACCAGTCCTTTCAAACCTGGTTCCCCAGAGCACACCATACAACTAACACCTATCCAGCTAACAGGTCCACCTTCAAGAGATTACTGATCCCCTCTAAATCAAGCTGACACTCCTCCAGGACTTATGACGACCATCTGACAGCAATGATATCACCCACTGCCTGATGTTTGCCCCAAACGACACCTTTCTCTTCCTTAATGATCTCACCCTCATATCACACACCAGAGCCTGGGCCCAGGTTACCTCCCCAGCTCCCAGCCAGCCTGAGGGCAGCACCAGAGCATAGATGTGTGTGTGCCTTGTCGTGTGGGAGGGCTGCAGAGGGAAGTGTGCACTTGTCACAGGAGTCGTTTGTGTGTTTCCGCGTATTGAGAGATTTTTGCTGCCGTGTTCTGTGAGATCTAGTCACCAAAGGGGAAGGTTGGGAGCTTCCAGGAGGAAGACTGTGCCATCTTACATATGTTACAGAAAAGATTAGGGCTCCTTTTCCATTTTCAGGAAACCCTGACAAAAAGGAGGTACAATATAATGTCTAGAATGTAATTATAGGTCCAAGTAGAGGCCTTTGTTCTGACTAGCTTTTTTTTTTTAAAATAGCCTGAGTTTTATAAACAAACTCCCTTGTTTCTTCACAAAGATGGCTGTCTGCTTACCAACCTTTTCTCTTAACTTTGCTTTTAATGCAAGTAGTAGTAATCAGTGTTAGTATTCAGAGTGATGATCAATAGCAAATAAGTTGGGTATAGATTTCATTTGTCTTACTGAATGTATAACTCCTCTACATTAAAGCAGGAAAGCCTGGTTTTAAAAAATTGTTGGCCTACACAGGTGAGGATTTTGTTAGTTTTGCTTAGTATTTATTTATAAGACTATATGAAACAAACAGCTTCCCAGAAAACTCTTCCTTCTGACTTAAAATGCTTTCACGTTGTACTAACTTATTATGTCGTGTAAGACACCTACAAGCAGCCCCCAGTGACGGTTCTCACAGGCCACAGGCCAGGAGTGGTGTTGGCCGAACACCCTTCCGTTCCCTTTCAGCTGAGTTATTCATGCTTCATACATGCACTGATGACCTGGTTTCCCAGACACCGTGCAGGCAAACTACAGAGACAGCCTTGGTGCCTGGGCCACAGAAGCGATTGCCGTCTGTGTTCAGAGGAGTTGGCAGAAAGCGGCCTAAGTAGTGGAGAAAAATGTAGATGGTAGTGGTGGAATACTTGGTACAGAAAATCAAGTAACAGGATTATTCTCAGCTTGATTACCCATTTCTAGATTAGCTATGTTTTGCTTTTTCTTCCCCGCTGCTTTTTCTACCTTTTGTCCATGTCAGTGCTTGGTCACCCTCGTAATGGGCAGAGGAGGAAGAAGGGATAACATGTGAGCCTTTGCATGTGTTCTGCTGAGTCAGCAGCCTGCTTTTAGTGGGCCTCAGGGATAACTTTGTAGATGACGTGTAGTAACTCAAAGAGCCTTCTCCGTTTGTGCCCCACTCACCCCATCCCTACCGTCTGTGACCGTGTCTCTTTTCCTCTTCTTCCTCTTGCTAGATCGCCTAGATACTAATCAATTGACAAGTGAGGCAATTGCCAAGTTCACATAGTCTTTTGAATATCCATGGCTTTGGTTAATTAGCAACAAAGCCTCTCACCGTTACCCTGGAAAAGTAAGAATTGACAATGGCAAGAAAGGACTGGGAATGGTGGCTTTTGGCCATGACATCTGGGTAATTTGCCCTTGGTTCATTCACATAATGGATGAAATCAAAAGTAATATCTGGGGTTATGGTAGGAAAAGTAGCTAAAGAGTCTTAAGAGATTAGAAACCCCATGCCATCGTGAGAATGGATGGTGGGAGACAGTGCCAAGATTAGGTGGACTCAACCATTTGACTTAATGGGATGTATTTCCCAGGGTGACACCCTCCCCTGTGAGTTCTTCCTTGATCTGGACCCTTTCTCAAGCTGGAATCCACTTGGCTCTGCCGCATCTGTCCTAGAGTTGGTGGAAGTCTCACCTGGTCTCAGTGAGGTCCTTGTGCTCAACCCCACTTCCTTGTTTCGAGTCATTCCCAGTGCAAGCGTGGGTTCTGTATCCTAAAGACTCATGAATACATATGGCTATTTAAATTTCTTTGTCCACTATGAGACGAATGAACCAGCAGAGGCTTGACAGATCACCTGGTCTGACCCATTTTACAGATGAGGAAACAGACCGGAGAAGATGGAGAGAGTTACCCAAAGTCGCAAGTGGCTCTGCCATGATTAGAGCCAGGTCACCTGACTCCCAGGCCTTGCTCTTTCCACGCCTCAGTGCTGGCTCACCAAAGACTTATTCTTTGATGGAATTTTGAAAAGGCCTCACTCCAGTGACTCCTTGGATCTTTCTTCTCTAAGTAGATGAGAAGCCTGTAAGAAGAGACTTGGAGGCAAAGACGAGGGAATCAGAACTTAACCTTCACCAAAAGGTCCTAAGAGAATTGTTATTAACTGGAGGTAGAGCGGTGGGGAAGACCAAAACGGAGGAGCATCCCCTTAGTCCGTAATTCCGTTTTTGTTTTGGAAATCTTGCTATATGTCTTGGAGAAGTTTTTAAGTTATTTTGCTTTCCAGCAATGTTGTGCTCTGTTTTGAGACATGGATTTTTTTTTTCTTCTAGTGTTTCTCTCCTGAGGCAAAGCCCAACACACCTGTCTTTTGTCCACTTCTCCAGCAAATTAGATTTGTCTCTGGGAATATGTTTGTAACGTATCAACCTACTGCAGACCAGCAGAGGGAGCTCCCAGGTTGAATTTGCTTGTTAGCTTATTTGATCCCCCTTTTGCAAAAACTATTTCTTGGTAACATTTGAGAGAATTCAATAAAAATTTTAATCAGAGCAAAAATGATCTCAAGTAGACTGCAGCGTTTTGTTTTCATGATGATGTGATTTTGGAGCTAAGATGTTATCTCTGGCTGAGCTTTTTGGGAGAGTTGGGCCCAATGACACTAAGTATACAATCTGTGGGAGGACTCGCAGCATCTGGGGGAGACTCAGCCCACAGCCATGGCCTCAGCGCTGCTGCCTGTATCTTCTTGGGCTCCTAAACTGCCAAGAGCTGCGTATCGGAAGATTCTCATTCTGGCACCCGAGGGTCACATCTATCCGGAGATCTTGCTTCAGCAGGACAGTGTGCCCAGCTAGTGGAAAGCCTGTTTGAAGCAAACAACGTGTTTTCCAGTTGTCTACCGTGATCCAGAAGAAGGAAGACCCAGGAGACAGAAATTGTCATTGAAAAGGAGTTGCATCACATATCTAGTTCTGCCCCATCTTCAGTCTGTGGTCTGGAGCCTCCGTCTCTAAATCGAAGATGCATATTTGACATCAAATCCCACTTCTTGAGAATTATTGGATATGGTGGTAGGACTGTAAGCCTCAGCATTGCTTTATTTTTATAAGACGAAAAAACCACTTGGCGTAGCAAACATTTGGCTTCTAAGAAGATCATTAATATTTTTAGACATGATCATCCTGTTTACTTTCAAGGTCATTGGTATTTGAAATTTATTAGATATATTATGTAAGTCACTGTGAGCAGGAGAGGAAGGTTTCTTCCATAGCTTTTAGGAAAGTTATACTCTGAAGAGAACATCCAGCTGTTCTGGTCACCTCATATTCACACATCTCAGCTTTTTAAGTCTGGGTTCATTTTGCTTTTAGCCTTGTTGCCGATAGGCAGAAAGAAAGTCAATGAGGCGTGCTATCCTTATACATTCTAGAAACAATACAGTTTGCCCTTGACCAGAGTCACATTTTTGGGCCAGCATCTTCTGCAGGTAAGTAGGACTGAGAGAGTGAGTCCTCGGTACCTGTTTGTTCTTCAGAGGCCTCATCTGTCCTGAGTAACAGCAGATCTTACTGGGCTGCCATAATCTTTGGACTGGAATATATCACCTGCACATAAACAAAAGGTTATAAAATCATAACAAACTTCCCAGGGGCAAGACGTGCCCTTTGGGAGGTCCCTTGTGACACACTGGAAAAATTATAAAGGTTAAATCCAAAATAAATACAAAAATGAACCATGGGAAAAGAGACAGCGGAGAGGGAAGGGATATCACAGGGGAGAGATCCTAAGAATGGTCTGCGGGTGGCCTAACTACAGAGCTGCCCCCACCGCTGCTGCCATGTCCAGGCGTTCACCCCGCAGCACTGTGCAACTTCCAAGAACTGCATTTTAGAAGTTTTTAAGTTTTTCATTAAGCATCTCCTCTGTCACTGTTCTCTAGAGAGAATACTGAGATAAAGGAAACACAAGAACATCTGGTTTGGCATGAGATGTCATTTACTAGGGGTCCACAACCCCCTGGCTGCACGGTCCACGGCCCGTTCCTTAACCTCTCTGGGCCGTACAGTAGCCGCTCCCCAGCGCTAGCATCAGTGCCTCGGCTCCACCTCAGATCATCAGGCATTAGATTCTCATAGGAGCTCTGGTCCCTGGTGCCAGAAGGTTGGGGACCGCTGATGTAGACCATGAGAAAGGAGCATCTTGAGGGCGTCAGGGAGCAGGGCACGTGTGAGTGGACTCGGGTGAGAACAGAGTGGTGCATCCTATCCAGGCACATGTTGGGACTCGCACAGGAAGGACTCTTATTTTTCAGGTCCTCCTGTTCAGAAGGCAGTAGTCAATGCCATAATGGTGGTTGGTCCTGTAAAGGGACCTGTGAGCAAAACCATCTCTGGGATCCATGAGAGGCAGCTTCCACACCTCACCAGCCAGCCAACCTCCCAAAGGTGAGCGAGGAGTCGTGAGATTTGGGGCATTACATCTGTGCATCCCAGATGGCATCAGCCCTTAACTCCTTCTGTCCTCATCCTTGAGGCCTGGCTTTCCCAGAGGTGTACTCTCTTCCAGCAGCCCAGGGCTTGTGACTGGGAGACAAAGCTCCGAAAGACTGCGGAGCTGCCTTTGGAGCTGTTCAGCCCAAGGCTTCCAACTGTCTTCAGATATAAATGAAACTATAAATCCCCTGACATTTACCTTTCCCTCGAAACCTGCAGCTCCGGGAAGGGCAGACTGTGAGAGGAAACCACCCCTTGGTGGTCCTGAATGTGCCAGCCTTGCTAGTTCACAGTTTTGCTCAGTTTTCTGGTTATCTGGGAGCATCTGGCTTGACTCCCACAGGAGACTGGGGACAGATAGGCCAGGCATGGTGCTCACAGCACCAGCCTCCTGTGAACCCAGGGCTGTGTGTCTTCCAATTATTAGGAGCACAGAGCCCCTTTTCCTTTCCCAGTCTCCTCTCCTGGGCTGTTTCCCTCTCTGGTCCATGAGGCCTGGCCTGTACTAGGACTTGAGCCCTTCAGGAGAGCTCTGAGTCCGTGCCGGTAACATGGGGTTGAAAATGCAGGCTACAGAGCTGTCTGGTCAGACACAGGCTCTGCCATTTATAAGCTGTGTGACCGTGACGAAACAAGTTCCTTAACCTCTCTGGGCTTCAGTAAAACAGGCCTAATAATCCCCCATGTAAAACCTTAAAAGAGTGCCTGGCACACAATAAGGGCTTAGTAAATATTAGCCTTTTAAGGGGCATTTGAACTTTCAGCAAAGAGAAGGAAGCCTAGGACTAGCCACCCACAAGGCTGTAATAGTTCAAATATTAAGGACACCTTACACATTTTGACAACACTAATAGGGCTGCAGAGTGCTCATGGCTGCAACCAAATGGAACGCCAGAGGCTAGAAAGAATGAATGAAGGACGGGAACAAGATGAGCAAGGCCTCAGTGACAGAGCAGCTGACATCACCAAGTGGCAGCACCTGCCCTACATTCAGCAGTTTGGTCTCTGCAGCTTGTGGCAGCAAGGGGAGAACTTGTCCCCCACAGGAAGTCTCCCCACAGCCAGGCCCGGACACGCCTGCCAGAAGAAAACTTCTCCCTGACAGGAAATAGATCAAGAGTGGGAAACAGCTGAATTCCCAGGGAGACCAAATGGTTCGTGTGTTTTGCTTTACTCACACCCGATGTCCCTGAACTTTCCAGCTGCTGCTTTATCTTGCTTTCCTATCGGAGAAACTGGAGAAGAGAAAGTCCCGCAGGTCGCCGTTCCATTCCTTCCTGGGCTTTCTGGCCTGTTCTTCCCTCCGTCCTTCCTGCAGGATTCCGCCCAGCCTCGTTTCTAGGTGGCGGAGTTACATCTTGTGCCTTGGGAGTTCATTCTCTTCACAGCCCCGTGGCTGGACTCCAGGGGATCCCACTCCTGGCCAAGCAAATACTGTCCCCATCCTGTCCATCTTGTCTGTCCATTCCCCTCCTCTGCTGGTTGGTATTTGGAGAACTAAGGAGCCCCTTAGTAAGTGAGAGACACAAACGCTTGCCCCAGCCTCGCTGGCCTGTCAGGACAACAGCGTTGTTGGGCCAGTTGTTCCCTTGGCTGGAACTGCTGCTCCTGAAGCCCAATCTTCTCCACATGGGGCAGCTTTTGGCAGCAGCTGCCCCAAAACCAGAGTCAGTCCCCTGGTGCCGTGGCCCTGTCCAGGGTCGCTGGTCCCAACAAGACATCCCTCAAACTCTCCATGTTCATGAGTGAGAGGACAGCTCAAAGTGGATCAGGGGCAACGGAGGCCCTCCCCAGCACACTGTTTTCTGGGTTTCTTAAGCATGTTTTATATTGTCCTTTGTAAAGCCAAACTTTCTAGATCCTCTGTTTTCCCCTGACCTTATTGGCAATAAGAGCCCATCCCCAAGTCTCAGTGAGTCACGCCTGTAGTGCCGTTGAGCCCGCCTCCGCCTCAGGATTATTAACGAATACGGGGTCCAGCTGGTACGGCAGGATGGCGCAGAGGCCCCTGCGCTGCGTGGGATAGGGACTCGGGGTTTTAAATTCAAACAGGTTTTAACGACACTTTCCACCCACTCTGCTAACTTTGAGATTCTAGGCAAGCTTTTTTTTTTTTTTTTTTTTTTTTAACCTCACTGAGCTTCACTTTCCTCATCTATAAGAAAGAAGAATGAACACCTTACTTCATGGGGTTATTTTGAGAGAAAGAGTAAAATGCTTAGCATAGACTAGTAGTTATTATTAAAATGGCTCTTCCATTTCCTTGTTTTTGTCAAAAAATTTTTTACAAGAAAAAATTTTTAAAAAGTTTAAATCTGTGAGGGGCACAGCATTACACGGATTCCGTGTCCAACGGCCTGAGCAGGAAGTTTGCTTCAGAACTTGGCACGAACCACACCGCTGTTTCCATGAGCTCGAGTCACCTTTCCCCAGATGACTCTGGGTTTGTTTGGTTTATCACCAGGAGTCACTGTGTTGTTCTTTGCCTCATACACATAAGCACATCTCCTGCCTAGATCAACTGTTTTATCTTGAGCATAAACACCTTTAATTTCAAAAAGAGTTGTGTGCTTCCTCTGGTTCCGAAGACCCCGCTTATAGGCAGCAAAAATGGCCTTGGACCACAGCCTTCCAGACATACTTGTCGTTTTAGAAGTCCTGTTCCCAGCAGGCCTCCACAGGCTCCGAGATGGCAGAGCCAGCCTTTTGTCAAAACTTGATCTGGCATGACCCAGAGGCTCCCAAGCCTTCCCTTTGTGACTTAAGAAGGGGTTAGGATGCAGGGACTCAGGACTGGCACCTTATCAAGAGAAAACTAGGGGTCCAGGCTCTGTTCTTTGGTAAAGCAGCTGGAGCCAGGGCAGGTGTGGTGGCCTGTGGCTGTGGTGTGTTCCGAGCTGAGGCTCTGGCTGGGTCAGGTGGCCGTCCACCCAGGGTTCTAGACTTCTTTTCGTTAGAAACAGGCACCCAGATGCCATGTGAAAGTATGTGAATTCTAACTGCTTTGGAAATAAAACCAAGGCTACAAAGAAACTTGGAATTATAAAACGTAGCCCTCATAAAAAGAAAGTGAACTTCTTGAAGAAAACCAATTGTGACAGGGGTAAAAAGGAAAATCAACTCCAAATGGGATCATGTTTTATTCAGGATTTGTGCCGTTGGTGGGGAAAGCCAGAACTCAGTGACAGGAGGGGAAAGTGGGACACCCCACCTTCAAGCCTCAACCGCTCTGCCACGAAGTACTTCTCGCTTCACCGGAGCTCAGCTCCTGGGGACCTCTAATGGCCCTTGATAGCAAACATAGTTAAAAATTAACAGACTGACAAAATTAAATATGGATGACAAGCAGCCACTGTGGACTTAATCTGACACAGGGTGTTATACGCTTGGGTGCCTTCAACCTGAGTGGTGTCTTGAGTGAACTTCTGGGATGTCTGAGCACATTTCACATGCCTGTTTGGAAATAAGAGCCCGGCTTGAACTTAGGACAGACAGGAAAAGAGTCTAAAAGCCCAGGAGAGAAAATTTCCCCTGAAGGCTTATGTTTAATTAAGCCAGGATTCGACTGGTCTTAGCAGGAGGTATTCACGGGCCTAGGACCTTGCTTTTGGGGTCTAGAACTTGTTCCTGCCTGAGCTCAGACCTCAGTAACGTCCAGCCAGGCAGACTGGCGGGATCTCGGCAGGGGCCCAGGGCTGGGCTGGAGCATGGCCTCCTCCAGGCAAGACTCTCCTGCGTCCCTCCTTCCCAGCTCTTGGAGTGGATCAGATGGCAGACAACCTTTGAACCAATTCACATAAGTCTTGACAAGTTGCTTAGATAATGGCAATTGTTTAATTTCCCTAGGCAAGGAATATTAGATGCCAGACAAGTAGTAAAGAATGCAGAGTGCATTTCATGCTCTCTGTATCTGATAAAAAAGAACAGTGGGCTTAGGGGTGAGGGGGACAGAGGAAAAGGTGGGGGCGAATATTCCTTTACAGAGTGATCCTCTGTGGGCCTCATTTCTTGAAGCAAAGAAACTCCTAAAAAGTATTCTTCCCGTTTGGTGAATGCTTTATTAGAAATGGGGAGGGTTGCCACTTAAAAGAACCCTCTAATTAATCCCATGAAGAGGATCATCTTTTTCGGTATTGCAAATCATCAGTCTGTTTGGTGAGTTCAGAGTTGCTTGGACCAGAGTATGCATCTGGCTTGGTACCCTGTCTCTCAGCTCTGCAGCCTTCGGCAAAGTTTTCTGTGGTACCTGATGGGCTTTATTTGGTGATGCTGCTCAGGAACTTGTCCTGAGGCCTGGAGTGAGTGGGCCAGAGCCCGTGGTAATTAGAGAACATGCGAGCGGCTGGCTGCAGTTGGCTCAATGTCGGAAAAGCCCTGGCAGGGTGTAAAGGGCTCCATCTTAGGGATAGTAGTAGAAACCTGTCTAAATATATCCATGCCCTAAAAAGGAATGAGAGCTTGGTTCTGAATATGGTGCTGGGGAAATCTGCATTCAGGTATAGCATCTGCATTAGGAAAGGAAGGAAAATCTTTACTACTCTTTATGAATTAGACATCCAGGGCCCCAATTGTTCTGGTGATCTTCCAGCTTCATTAGCTTTGTTAAGAACTAGACATGTGGATGCCGTATTAGTGCACTTCAGCCTCTTAGATTCACCAAAGGTCACCACTGGAAGGGACGTTCCAGGCCAACATATTTCAACACTCAGAACTATTAATAGCTGTTACATAATAAAAAGGTTCTGCACCCAGATAAACTTGGGGAACGCAGGATTCATCAAAGTAGACAGGTTTCTTTATTATGGAACATCTCATCTCAGCCTTTAGTGCACTAATGTGTCTAGATCTGCCGAAGGGAGACTGTTTCTTCCAAACCTATCTGACTATAGAGCATCTCCAGACTTGCCTGCGTCTGGCCACGCTTTCGGAAAGCTTATTCAAGAGCAGTCTCTCTCAGACTTAAGAACATGCATCGTTGCCCCGTGGGGCGGGGGTGAGGGGTGGCTTGTGAAATGCAGACACTTGGGCCCCACGCCTCGAGTTTCTGCATTTCCGACATGTTCCCAAGTGGTGCGGATGGTCTGGGTACCACACCGAGAACCACTGGTCTAGATCTATGCCTTTATTCCACAGAGAATAAAATGGCTAAATCAAAGGATATTTATTAATAACAGCTACCATAATTGAGCCAGGTACCTGGCCAGCATGTCTCATGATTGTTTCTAAAGGCAAGTGTGACGATGGGAGTCACCCACTCAGAAGCAGATAGTATAGTACAAAGAATCACACTGGGCTCATCACGAACCGCTGTGGGCAGGGCCTCCACCTGGAAACCAGTCAAGGTCTCCCTGTCACTGGCAACATTGTTGGGAACGTGAAGTCTATATTTTAATTCTGTGGGCTTTCATTTCCTCATCTATACATGGAAGAGGATGGAAATCATTTTTATGGATACTTTCTCTAGCATTCAGTCTTTTCTCTGAGTTTTTTTTTCTGGGTGCTCTCCTACTCTGCCTAATCTATCACCAGTCGCAGGAGCTGGTACCATGCTAAGCTGTTAGAGACTTCAGCGTGTCCTTGAATTTTATAAGAATATTTCCAAAAAGGTATGATAGTAGAATCCCAAGCAGTGTGGCCCCTGGATAATGAATTGTAATAGAAATAACTGTTATTGCTTTTAAGTTCTAGTGGAGAAGTGTCCCATGGTCTTCCGTGTTGCTTATTCACTTTCATGTCACAGTCTATGTGAGGTGCTTAGCAGTCTCTGGCACAGAGAAAATAATCGGTGCTGGTTTGGGTTATAGATATTATGTTAGAAATTCTTACAGGGACTTCAGAGACCCCTGGAATCGTACACAGGGTTGTGAATGTGCAGCTTGGGCATGTATGGGTGTGTGAGTGCACGCACATTTTTCTGCAGAAGGATCATTGCCTTACATGGAAGATTAACCATGTAGACACAATCGTTGCTGAACTGTCTGTGGAACAGGAGTCAGAACTGTGGGTTTTCCCAGTGTCTTAAAACACCTTAAAGCACTCCTGAGACAATAGGCAGGAGTGGCCACAAGTGACCTGGGGCCAAAACCACAGCAGAACAAGCAGCCCAAGTGGCTGTAAGGATGACCTCCGTGTTTTCCCCCTGAGGACAGCAGTGATTATCACAAAACAGATTGTTCCCCTGGGCCAGCTGCCTGAACCCCGGTTTTGCACCACAAGCCCTGCTGGTCTGCCCCTCTGTGTGGAACCTTGATGAGAAGCCCTGGCTGGGCCCTGGGGGGACACTGCCCTCTGCTGGAAGGTGGTCACACCTGCGCCTCAGAGCTGGAAGAGGAGGCAGCCTTGGGCGTCTGGAACGCGGTGAGAAAAGCCCACCTTCTTGGCAAACGCAGGTCTGTCACAGGAGTGATGAATTTCTGGGCCTATCTTTCCTCCATCACCACCACATCCTCCCTGAGAATCAGCCAGTGGACCGACTTCACCTCAGCTCAGCTCAGCACAACTTATTTCGGGCCCCACAGCTCGGAATGTGCCTGCTTGTCACCCTGGAGTGCTCGGGTGTGCTAGACCAGGCTGACTGTACTGGCACTCTGGTCCCACAAACCACAGGCATGTGTGTGACAGAGAGTGTGAGGGCTGCGTCGGTGGAAGAGGCCAGTGTGCGGGAGGTCATCAGAGGCTGGCGCGGGAGGTGAGGGGCTTCCTTCTCGCAGTCACCTGCACTGGAACAGGAATCATGCCATCCACTCTGCGGCTCTCCCCCGTCAGCCCTCCCTCTTCCTGTGTCTCCTCTGTGAAACACCATCATGTCTTGGCCTTGTGGGGCTCAGCGCCCCAGCCCCACACCCAGGCAGCACCAGTCGCCACCACTGCGCTCCCCGATCCTGGCGCACACAGCCCCATCCCCTCCCACTGTGTGTTTAGGTCCCCAGCCCTCCACCTGCCACTGGGCTGTGCCCTCGTCCCACCCTTTACCACCTGTCTCAGGAAGGCAGCTCCAACTCTGCACTTTGCTTAGTGAGCAAGTGGATTCAGATGTACAAAGCCATAAGCTATGGGTAGGTACGAGTTTTTTTCTGTGTCTCTTTCTCTCTCTTCCTCTCTTCCCTTCTACCCTCTCCCCCTTCCCATCCTCTGTCTTCCTTCTCCCTTCCAGTCCTCCTGCCTCTCACATTTTCCCTATTTCTCTCCTTCATCCTATATATACCCTTAAATTCCCAGAGTAACCTGTTTTTTAGCCTACCTACATGCAAAGTGTTTCTGGTCCCTTGTCACCTTAATTGCTACGTGTACTGAAAACAACGAGCTTTGGTGTCTGCTGGTGGGTGGCTCCGAGGAACACAGCTTTGCCTCCTTATAATACAGGGGCCCCACTCAAGCTGGTAATCTGATCTGTAGTAAATCTGTTATGCTCCCCCTCACAGAGTGTCTAGCACACAACTGGCCCAAAGGGTTCCCCGAGATGTAGGGATGTAGGTGGAACCCAGAGGGTTTCCCGATATGAGGTGTAGGTGGAAGCTCAGAATGCATCCATGGTCCTTTGAAGCCCATTTCCCAAGTAAGCGAGACCAGGTGCCTCTACTCCAGGTTTGGGGAGTCCCTCAGTGCAGCCCCTCACCCTGCAGTAGCAGCCAGAGAGGAAGTAACCACTCTGTGTGGAGGCCATGGGGCAGAAGGAAAATCCAAGGACTCCTTTGTGGAGACCAGAGCAAAAGGCCGGGTATACTAAGTGGGTCTTTCTAGGACCCACGCCTAGACAGCCAGCTTTAGAATCAAGTCAGGAGAGCTAGTAAGCGTGAGCCTAGTGGGCCCTGTGACCACAAGAGGTGTCATTCAGAATACCCAGGGCTCAGCTGATTTCCCCACCTGTAGTATCAGGTAAGATGAGGTCTTATCAACCCCTGGAGTCCCTGGGTTCTGCAGAGTTGCCTCGCAGGCCTCAGGCCCCCTGTATTCCATTTCAACCAGAATGCTGCTCCATCTGTTTATGCTTTGAAGATATGAAAAGGATGCCATAGGAGAAGAGTTTCTACTGCAAAATATATTTTATTAAGCCACAGACATAGAATTGTCAGGGCAAAATTCCTCCCAGTGTCACATCTAGAAACATTTTCAGGTCCAACAGTTTGGGTCAGACCCAAGTCAGAGTGACCTGCTACCCCCCTGAGGGGGCATCCAGCCCTCTTTTATGCAGCCTCCCCTCTCTGGTGCAATTTGCATTCCCTCCCCCACTCCCAGCAGTGCTCCCTGGGTTGCTCATCAGGTGCTGGGAAGCCTGTCCCTCCTCAGTGTGAGCAGAGGAGCAGCGGTAAACAAGAATCTCCTGCCTCTGTCCAAAGGCTCAGGAGCAAAGCGGATGTTGCCAGCAGAGGGACATTTGTTAAAGCCAAAGTGCACTTGCCCTTTCGCTTGTGTTTTCACATTCTCCTTAGTACAGACCTGGGAACGATCTGCCAGGTGGACAAAGCATCACTCAATCCATTTCTGTTTGGCCCTGGCCTTCCACTTTGGAAAACCAATGGAAGAGACGGGGCTGCAGGCCCCTCAGCAGAGTGAGCAGAGGGCAGCGTGTACACGACACCTCACAGTGCCCAGAAGCCGGAACCCCTTTTCTAAAAAAATAGGAACACAATCTCCTCAAGTCCTGGCCAGACCAGACCGCTGGCCTACACGGTCACGAGCTGCTCCTTCCTTACCAAAGCAGATCCATGTCTCCACTTGCTGCTTAGAAAACCATTAAGCAGCCTTTCCCATGTGGGGGAGACACGCCCATAGGCAAGTGTGAGTGGGCATCTGCTTGGAACAACGGGAAAGGGGATGGCAGCCCAGCAGGACGCTCTGTGAAGAATGAGAACGTCAGATGGGAGTCCTGGTTCACAGCCTTGTCCCCACGTGTCTTTCCAGATGCGCTGGCTCCCTCCCTCCGAGGCTACTTCTCAGGGCTGGAAGTCCCGTCAGTTCTGCTGAATGCTACGTAAGTACTTGGTTTTAATAACATCTGTGTCCAGGGCACAGACGAACCTGGGACATAGCAGACGTTCAGTGCACAGGCGGCGCTCGTCCCGTCTGGGCACCCACACCTTCCTTTGCCTGTTGTTACACTCACTTGGCAGTGCATCTCTTCCAAGGGATTTTAACCTGGAGCTGAGAGAGAAGTGATGGAATGCTATTCTAACTCGAAAAACTGAATCCCGGCCTTCTCACTTGATGAATCAGCAGTTAGTGCTAGTTTCTGTGGGGCAGCTGTCAGGGAATTTTATTACATAATTGGAGTTCCTCTGCTGCCAGCACCAAAGAAAAACCTTCCTCAAGTTACAGGCAGGCATAAGTCATCTATAATTTACATAGTAGTTTATTATGGGAGTCTTAGAGATTTATCAGAATTAACTTTCCTGCATGCATATGTAATATGCATATTACAACTTTGGATAATGTTCGTAAAATTTCCTGGGGCTGAGAGACCCAAGAAAGAGGCTGACAGCTCCACCAAGACATGGAGAATTTATTAAGGGAACTTACACAAGGTGCATCTTGGGCAGCGGCAAGACCATATGGATGTGCTCTGTGCCACGTGGCGGGCACTAAAGTGTTACACACAACAGTGCAGGATAAGTGGGGTGCTGGTGTGTGACTGGCCCCAGAGAAGGGACACACACCTTACAGCTCTTGCCTGGGGCCTGTGCCGGGAACCAGCTCGCTGGGGGGCAGTGGGGAGGGGTCAACCACTCTCTGAGGGGATTTACAGGAAGCAGTCTCTGTTCTGGCCCAGATCTGGCTTGTGGGTGAGCAGCGGTCACCTCACAGAATGAACACTCCTCCACAGATAAGTTCAAATCTTTCTAAAACATCTAGTGTTCGTACTGCCAGCAGATGCTGTGCTGTCTCCAACTGGCTTCCTGAAAGTTTCTTCAGGGAAACGATAACCTAAATTGGCAGCCATTTTATCTTAGGCCTAACTTTGCTTCAAAGAACTACCAAATGATTTTTTTTCTATAAATGAAAAATCTCTATAAAATTCCAAATGCTGTCTTTAGTTCAATATCTTGACTGCATTTTTGTTAAGTACAAAGCACTATTACTTTAAGTTGGTGTGAATTTAGGGAGTCTGCCCTAAAGTCTTTCAGATGGTAGAGTTCTACAGTCACCCATCTCTATTTACATGATTCCTTCACAATAAAGGAAGAAAAATGAGAGTGCGGAGGGGGTAGATCTTAATCCATTCAGCAATGCGAAAGAGGTCATAGAGAGTTATGTACCTGGACCTAATGCTGACACGGCAGTCATAATCCTTTTCTTGGAAAGCATCTATTCTAAGACAAAAATACTTCCAAACTAAACTAATGCTCTTTTTCCACCATTAATACTGAATCCCATGTGCCTCTGTTAGATCACTTGAGGCCATCGAGATTCTTTTGAGGAGGTACTATGCAGGGAAAAACTGGCCTCTGGTTGACTTAGGTTCAACTTAAATGTTTCAGACCACTCACTGGGAATACCATGGAGAAGTGGCGGATGCTGGAGCTGGCCTATTCAGGTTGGCACCCTGTCCGTGAGGAAGAAGGAAAGCACTGGACAGGATTTGCAGAGTTCTGGGATTTAATTTTCACAGGCATGGTCAGCAATGTCAAATACTTTAGGACAGTTGAGTAAGATAATTCCTTGAAATTTGACAGTTTTGGTATGCAAAGTGTGGTGGTGGCATAGGGCCACCACTGTGTACATATAGGCCAAAGAGAAGACACGATCACTAAGCCAAAAAGATCCTGTGCTTCATTTGTATAGGCTCACTGAAGTTTTTGCAAACTGTCCTTTCCCACTGACCCACTCACCAAAGTCTAGAGGTGGTGGTGGCGGCTATCAGGAGGGCTAGCGGTTGCCCCCTTTGTGAGTACAGCTTACAAGGCATTGTAGAATCTGCATAAAGAAGTAATGTCTCCTGTCGCTGCACTGTTTGTTCTGGGTCAGAGTCCTTCCTTGGGGTCTGGAGAGAGTGGAAGAGGGAGGTGGCTGGGAAAGAGGACAGGTAACTGTGCCTGTTCCCAAGGCAGTTGGGACTAAGACTCTACTTCCCATCCTGCCTGAAGTCAGACCAGTCCAGTGTGGACGCACTGCTCAGACTCTTCTAGGCTCCTGGGTCAAGTCCCTTCCAAGAGAGCTCTTATGCAGGCTTTGTAATCTCAGGGAAATGTAAGCTAGAATTAAAAACAGTGATGTTGATGAAATCATAGAAACATTTTACAGCAAAGCAAGTATCTCAGGCCAAATGAAGGGTAGGTACCAACCACTAGCACCACTGGCCACATAGCCTTTCCTTCCCCATGGAAAGATGGCACCAGAAGAGCAGAGTGACATCTGGTATCGGACATAAGGACCTGTTTGCAGACTGGCTGCCGCTTCTAATGCATGTAGCATCAGGATGGCATCCTTCCAACTCCTGAGGCGTCCAGATCCTGCTCTCAGAGGTCCTTCAAAGGTTTTTAATTTACCCACTTTGACTTCCTACTTCTAAAGGGTAATCAGTGACTAGGCTAGAAGAGTAAATAATCTCCTCATTCTTTAAATAAACACATTACATGTCTGCTATGTGCTAGAAATAAAAATGTGTAAAGCCAGGCCTGTGCCCCTAAGGAGCTTAAATTCTAATGCTCAAGAGTGTGGACACATTTTTGAGAGAAAGGAGAGAAGGACTGCTCGAGATGCTCCAAGGCGAACCTGCTGTGGGGAGAGCTCCCAGGTCAGGTATGGGCACGTGTCAACCAGCATGAGCGGTGTAAGTACACCTGTCAGAGCGGTGGGTGTTATTGGTGTTTTAATTTGTTCGGCATCTTCCCCGATGGATGGTGTTCAGCTGGGATACAAGTTATGTCTGCGCATCACTAGTTTTGCTAATGGCCCACCCCTGTGGCAGAGAACCCCAGAATATATGGTAACGATTGAAAATGAATAATTTCTCAGGAATGTTGAGAAAGCATAAGCAAATTTTGTCACTCCTTCCAGGGAATGAGTTACACAGCTTTCCTTGTTGGGTACCCAAATGTAGTTAAATCCAAAAAAGTGGGGAGGGGAGAAGAGTTAGGAGTTGGGGTGGATGTGGGTGTTAAGAACTCATGAGAATTCCCTGGCCATGGGCCAAGACCGCAGGATAGAAATGGCAGTGCATTAGTTATAATCTCCCCAATTAGAGAAGGACATGGCAAGAGATAAGACCAAAATCTGAACTGCTTATTCCTTATGTGTAGTTTTGGGAGAAATGGCCTAGTTTCTTTGGCTGTGAACACAGGGGCCTTGGAATGGAGCTGTCATCGGGAGAGTCCTAGGTGCTGGATGTCAAGACAGAACTTGAAGCTTAGCAGGGCAGGAAAGGTGCTGGGTCTTCATGCAGGCCCAGATGGCTGCTGTGGCTCCTGCAGTCTCCCCTGCCTCCTCTCAAGAAGAGACCCAGGTGCCATGGTCTCACACTGCAGTGTGCCCAGAAGCCAGGGTGGTACTTGTGACTGATTTGACATTCCCTCTTCTTCTATTAACCAAGGTCTCCATATCACACTTAAGTTCACTAACACAATAAATATTCAGTGAACATCTACAGTGTATCAGGTACTGTTCTGGGTGCTGAGGATAAAACAGTGAACAAAAGCAGACAAAGTCCTTGCCTTCATGGAGCTGACATTCTTTAACGGGGAGAAGACGGGTAATAACATACTAAAAATAAACATAATAGGTGAGATGGTAAGAAATGCTAAGGGAAAAAAGCAAAGTAAGAGGGTTAATGTCATGGGTTGGCAGGCACAGGAGAGCAGAGCAGGCAGGGTCAGCCTGACACCACTTGAACAGAGACCCAAAGCTTTCCCAGACTTATAAGGGATTCCTTTTTTCAGAACAGACCAAACTTTATTCAAGTTTAGAGAATAATTTTACTTCAGTAATCCTCTTCTTCTTGCCTCCCCCTTTTGCTAAATCAAAGTAAATGGGTTTGAAATGCAGCAGGCGTAAGCCAGGTGAGGCTTTACAGTGTTGACAGAGAACACCCAGGCAATTTGTGCAGCTTAGCCCTGCATGCTGATCAGCCCTTCCCTGAAAGGTTTCTCCATATTCCCAGCAAGGAGCCATGGCCCTGGTTCTGATTCCCAGAAGCCCTGGGGTCTGTTATGCTTCCCGTGTGAATTATAAAGTAGGGTCAGGCCTGAAACCCTGCCCCCTAGGGGCCCCAGGGATGGGGGTGGGTACCCCTTCCAGCCACTGCTGAGTCCTCCAGGCTTTGTAAATTAAAACAAATCTCTGCTAACCACACAAGCCCTTACTGAGCTCATCTCAACCGCAAAGTTCTGATCCTACCCATTGTTTTCTGTAAGTCTGGCTGGGAAATCTTTGCGACCCCCAAGCACAGGCACCAGGATTGCTGCCTGCCTGGTCCTTGAAAGAAGTTCAAAGACGGCAGCCATGTGTTGAGACCAGGACACTGAGTCTCAGAGGAGCTGCAGAGCAGTCACAGGTCAAGGCCACCCACAAGAGCCTCTGCCCTGACCCTCCACTTCCGTCATCTGTCCCACCAAGCCAACAATGGAAATTCAGACCTGTGTGCTCACTGTAACGTTAAACGTGAACACATCTGTACCTCCCTCCAGTGTTTTATGTTCTTGGGGAGTCACCTTCCCAGGTCTCTGTAGACTTGGTCCATGCATTCTCTCTGCCCACCGGGTGAGCGCTGGTGTGTGGACAGGTGGTGGTGATGTAGTAAGTGCAAAGAGCAGCTTGGTGATAAAACCCCATATTCCAAGATCCAGCGACAGCTAGGGTCCCTGGACTTTTTAATTCATCAGTCCTGAGTCATACTGAGAGGAAATCTTTAGCTTTTCTTAAAAGACAGGCATCCCACAAACACAGCCTTGGTGGACGGTGCTCAGATCTGTGGCTGACTCTGCCGCTACAGCGCCTCCACCTCCGCTTCAGGTGGGCGTTCCCTCCATCCCTCCCTTCCTCCAGTGCTCTTGGCAAGTTAGGAGAGGATGAGAGAAGTTGGGTGAGCTTCTAAGTTTTTGTTTGCAAAGATGAATGTTTTCCTGTCCTGAAATAACCCCACTATTACTAGGAAACTAGAATCACATTGACTTGTCTTTTAATGTTTTTATAATGAAAATCTGGGGAAAACATTTTTTCTTAGTTGAGAAGAGAGATGTCCTAGGAAGGCCATCTTTCCTTCAGCCTTACCCAGAATCCCCAAGGTGGGTTTCAGCTGAATCCCCAAGGGCCACGGAGCCTCCTGTGCCCACAAACCTGCGAGACCCTTACAGGGAGCGGGGTTTGTCACAGTCCATCGTACTCCTGCTCACAAAGCCCTGCGTGCGAGAAACAGCCTGCTGTCTGCAGGAAGAGCACTGCTGACGGAGACCGAAAATTTGAGAAATATTAGTGGGGAATGGGGCCTTTAGTGTCCAGTGCTGGGATTCAGGCTTCCCTCCTTGACACAGAAATTCTCATGAAAACCAGCTGGCTCAGAGGCAGCCATGACTGCATGAAGAACAGTTAAGATTTATTATTTGCTAGTCCTCTGCACCTTCCCATTCCAGAATTCTCAGGCCCTAAGGAATAGCAAGATATGTTCACAAATGTTTCTTTTTGGTTTTTGTTTTCCAGTAGGTGCTTGGACCAAAGTTTTGCTCAGTGGTGTACATGACACCACAGGGTTCTGCAGAATTGCTTTTATGACCTCGGACTGACCAAAGCTGTGGTCTGAGGCAGGCCCTCAAGTTGGTGAGGCTTCGGGGTCTTCCTCTCTTTGGGGGACCTCGGGTCCCATGCCTTTTTTCAGCAGGGCTGCGGACAGTCTTGAGGTTCCAGCCCATGGGAAAGGCAGCCTCCAGGTGCTGGCCCTTTGCCCCCAGGTGACTTTTACCCTCTGTTCCTGATGCCCCTCCCCCATCAGGCATTTTCCAGATGCCTCCCCTCAGGCCTTGGGGCCAGGGAGTCCCTGGGAGCCACACTCCACTGCCTGGTACCTTCCTCCCTGGCCCCTGAAAGCCTCCCTCACTTGTCCCACCACATCTCAAGCTGGCTGTCCTGGCAGTGGGCTTTTCATGCCACTGATCCAAATTCATTCTCAAGTAGCACTTGTCCACTCAGCAGTGGAGGCCTTCGGTCCCTTTGCCTTAGACACTCAGTTCTTTGCCCTCAAAACAGGTTGTTCTTAAAAGTCTAAGGAACCCTGGCAACAGGCCAGTCCATGGGTAAGTTACTGCACACTTTTAATGGTTTTAATGGGTGATCTCTTTCTTCATCCCAGGTTCCAGGTGTGTGATGGTGGCTGCAATCTGTCTTGTGGGTATTAACACAATCTTCAATGGTGGCTACTGGTCTTGAGCTATTCTACAAAACTGGAGCATGCTGGTGAGTTCCTAAGTCAGAGGCTGAACGGGCCCTCTGGGGCAGCATTGCGTCCTGGGGTAGGGCATGTCGGGACCATCACCCAGGCCCCAGGGGGTTGGGTTCAGCAGTCTGTGTGTTACTACCTCTCCTGGTGAACCTGATGGGTGCACCAGGTTGGGACATGCTTGTGTGGAGCTCGGGGTCAGAGGCTGGCTCTCCATGGCCTACTTAGGGAATGTCGTCCCAGGATAACAACTGAGAGTTTTGCATCCCAGTACTTGGTCCTCAGCACAGCCTTCCTAGGTTGGGCTGACACTTAGATAAGGCCATTAACACCCACTTACCCAGCATCATCATCAATGAGAGATACCCTGCCCAAGGGAATTTACAAATAAATGAAGCTTTTCCTTTAAGCCCTTAAATGTTATATTCTTACTAATCCAATTATACCGAATTATCATGTAGCCCTTTCTTGATGATGCAGGGACATTTTTATGAGCCTCTTCATAAATAGGGCATCTCTGAGTTTTTTAGGGTTCTCACTGGATTCCTCCAGACTGCTGGGCTTTTCTAATAGGCGATGACTTTGGTCATTTGTCTGCCTTTTCAGTCAATACCAGCTGTTACTTCTCTGTTTCTAGCAGTAAGTGTAGTCTTAAAAAAAAGGATATAGCATTCCTAGAGGTGATCAGCCTGCCATACACCACTTGTAGGGGTTTCCAGTCTCTTTGGAAAGCTTGATCTAGAACCGCAAGAATGCCAGTAGCAGGCTGACAGCAGTTATCTCAGCCCAAATAAGGTGGCAAATTTCATCCCTATGAGGGGCCTCTGAAGAAAAGATGAAGTCAGAAAAAGGGCAAGATTCCTAAGGACAGAGAACCAGGCCGTTCTGGCCAAGGAAGTCATTACCACATTTTTGGGGCTTAAGTAATTTCATGTTCGGAATGGTATCATTTGGTGCCTGTGCAGAAGCACACACATTTGGGGTGTGCTGGGTTCTGCAGCCTGCCTCCCCTGCCTGGGCCGGAAGCTGGCAACTTGCACTTGGAGTCTTTGTTCCCACTGACATCTTTTTCGTACACTAACCAAACCTATCTACAAGTAAACATTTTCCACATCACATATGGCAGTCATTATTTATTGCACTAATTCCCCAGCTACCTAATTTCCTTTTGTCAGAATTCTTAACAATACCCATGATATTCTTACTGATATTATCACTTAGTAAAACTTTCTTAAAAAACAAGATTTTGTTAAAAGCCAGCCATAGTTGTTTTTGGAAGCAGGTTAGAATAATGATTTTTTTAAGTGCAGTAAATGGACCCAAATTCAGTAATTCAGCGGGTGAGCAGACAAGCGCAGTCAGGAAACAGCAGCAGCTGGCACGTGGTGACTTCATGTAGATGACATTCATGTGACGAGGGACAAAAAAGTGGGGAAGGAGAGCTGAGGCTTGGTCCTGGATGGGCAAAAGTCAAGTTGCAGATGTTCTGAGTAGGGGGGTGGGCGGCCAGCACACACTGGATGAGGAGGAGGGTATCTTAGATGTGTTTTAAGGTTGGGCTCACTGCTTTATGGGCCACCCATGGGTGACAAGGATGAGTGTGGTGGAGGCTTTCCTCTTCCCAAATCTGAAGTCAGAACTGCTTATGGCCTGCCTTTGGAGGGCAGAGATAGGCATAGACTGTGAGGAGGGAGGATCTCTGGCCAAAGGTGGGAGCTGGAACCTACACATGGACGGCTTGGGCAGCCGTGCTAGTTACTGTGGCAGGGCATGTGTCTTTATTTTTCCCTCCCCAGTGTCTAGAAGCGCCCTGGCGCAAGCCCACTAAAGCTGTGCTCACTGCTCAGGGTGAGGCTTCTAAGGTGCTCTGATCCACAAGCGAAACCTGGCAGGCCACAGATTGACCAGCAGGGATTAGGATGGACCGTGGGGATTTGTCTTTAGAATAGAGCAGTTTCTAGCTATAGGAGATGGTTTCCCCTGGAGACACTATAAACTATGAACCTTTTTAAATGTTAACTAGTCTTAATACAAATTAATATCAGCATTGAATTTTTTAAAAATCAAGCTGACAGGTATAAAATGAAAACTAAACTACTCTTATTTAAAACCTTTTGTCATTTGTCCCATTTGTCCCATGTTTATTGGAAATTGGGTGGAAGGGAGCAGTCTTTACCTGACTTTTGGTAAAAATGAATGTTAGGGAAACTCTTGGGTCACGTACAGAGGGTCCCTGACATGATGATTTGACTTTATGATGGTGTGAAAGTGATATGCATTCAGTAGAAACCTTACTTCAAATTTTGAATGTCGATCTTTTCCTGGGCTAGTGATAAAATCAATACTCTCTTGTGATGCTGGGCAGCAAACTGCAGTTTTGTCAGCTTCACAATCACAAAGGTAAACAACCAATACTCCACAGTGTACTGTGTTGCCAGCATTTCCTGGATATCATGTTTTGTGTTTTCATGTCAACTGCATATCAACACTTTATTATAACTTTTTAATTTTTCAACGACAGTTGACATACATATTAGTTTCAGGCGTACAACAGAGTGATTAGACATTTATATAACTTACAAGGTGATCACCCTAAGTCTGGAACCCATCTGACACTGTATAGTTATTTGATTATATTCCCCAAGTTGTACTTTACATCCCCATGACTATTTTATAACTGCCTATCTGTACTCCTTAATCCCTTCACCCAACATCCTTCCCATCTGGCAACCACAAAATGTTCTTGTATCTGAGTCTGTTTTAGTCATTTTGATTTTTAGATTTCATGTATAAGCAAAATCACATAGTAGTAATCTTTCTCTGGCTTACTTAGTATACTATCTTCTAGGTCCATTTATGTTGTCGCAAATGGCAAGATTTCATTCTTATGGCCATGTTCCATTGTATATGTATACAACATCATCTTTATCCAACCGTCTACTTTTGGGCACTTAGGTTGCTTCCATATCTTGGCTATTGTAAATAATGCTGCAGTGAACATACAAGTGCACATAACTTTCGAATTGGTGTTTTGGATTTCTTTAGATAAATACCCAGGAAGTGAGGTTGCTGGGTCATATGGTAATTTTTTGAGGCACCTCCATACTGTTTTCCACAGCTGGTTGTACCAATCTGCAATCCTATCAACAGTGCACAAAGGTTCCTCTTTCTCCACTTCTCCAGTACTTGATCTATTAATGATAGTCATTTTGACAGGTGTGGGGTGATATCTCATTGTGATTTTAATTTGCGTATCCCTGATGATTAATGATGAACATCTTTGAAGAAATGTCTATTAAGGTCCTCTGCCCATTTTTAAATCAGTTTTTTTGGTGTTAAGCTGTATCATTGGCAAATATCTTCTTCCATTCAGTATGCTGTCTTTTCATTTTGTTGGTTTCCTTCACCGTACAGAAACTTCTTAGTTTGATGTACTCCCATTTGTTTACCTTTTCTTTTGTTTCTCTTGCCCGAGGACACATATCCAAAAAAAAATATTGCTAAGAGATGTCAGTTTACTGTTTGTTTTCTTCTAGGAATTTTATGGTTTTAGGTTTTACATTTAAGTCTTTAATCTACTTTAGTATAAAACAGGCTTTGTGTCAGGTAATTTTGCTGAACTGTAGGCTAATATAAATGTTCTGAGCACATTTAAGATAAGCTAGGCTAAGCTATGGTGTTCGGTATTAAATGCATTTTCAACTTAATATTTCCAACTTATGATGGGGTTATACCCCATCATCAGTAGAGAAGCATCTGTATATGTAGATGAACTGGGGGGCAAGAGAGAAAGAATTTTCTTTTTGGGAGAAGAAGCTTACAAGGCACTTGGACAGATTCTAACTTACCAATGGGAAAGTTGAGTTGAGTCAGGGCAAAGCTGCCACTCCGCACTGCCCCCCCCCGCCCACAGTCAACAAGCACCTTTACCCTACATCCAGCTGTCTCCAAGCTCTGGTCTTTCTAATCAAGGGCAACTGAAATGAAATGTTTTAGAACTGTAGAATGTTCTTTAAGATAGCAGGAGACTTTCTCCGTTGTCTTCAAATTTGGACATTTGTGATTACCTCAGACAAGATTTTAAACATGTGTTTTCTTCCCTTGTTTATCCCATCACACACATGTCGCTGCTGATCCCCTTTCAGGAAAGGTTCTCTGAGGAGTGTCTGCTCTCTAAACAGCCTGACCCTCTCCCCCCATGGTGCTCTGTGTTCTCGGATGTCTTTGCATTCTGTTTAAAATGTCCTTGTTAATACATTCCAAGGTTTGAACTCCATTCCTAGCTAAACCCTTTCCTTGTTTACAGGGACTGAAATAGCCACATTTTGACCTTCTGTTCAGTCTGAGAACATCTATGGCAATGTGGACGCATTCTTTTCCCATGTGAGAATTACATTTACACAGCAGTTATGGAAAAGTTCAGGAAATTATCGACTCCCATCCCCCTCCTTCTTTCCTCCCATATTTTTTTACTTCAGATAAAACTTGCTAATCAGCCAGAATTAACTGGGACCCCTCCCCTTCTTTCTGCTCAGAGCACCACTGGGCAAGTATGCAGAGCCCAACATGAGTCTCTAGGCATAGTCTCCTGGCTCTCAGCCTAAGGCATTATCAAGACTAGGAGACCACATCCCTTTAACACCCCATTGTTCCTGTTTGATTTGACATGTAGTCCCAAGTATCTGAATTTTTGCTATATGCAAGTGACTATATCTGGGGTGGAAGAAAGAGGAAATAGTCTTAAGGAAGAAAATAATCCAAGATAATCCTTGTGAAAGCTAAACAAGTGGCTTGGACAGTGAGAGCTCTTAGACGAGAGTTTGTTGGAGAAAGCCCTGCAGACCAGAGATCAGGGAAGGCTGGAGAAAGACAGATGGTAGGGTTTGTATATGATGAGGGGGACTGGAACAGAAGAAGGGAGTGAGAATGTGACTAAGCTTTTAGGAGACTTGAGGGATGTTAGGAATCATTGTCAACTTGATGCCCAAGGCAAAATGGACAAAGAGTCGAATTAGAAACACACACCATGAGAGTCAAACCTGTGAGGGCAGTATCAGGAAGTAACAATGATCTGAGAGAGCAGAGCTGTGTCAGGGATGAAGCATGAGGGGCCAGGTGTAGGGACAAAGACACCAGGGCAGAGGGGTCAGGAGCTGTGTTATAAGGCAAGGCAAATTTAGACATGTTGCCTTTGAGGTCATGGCAGAAATGTCCAAGTGACAGCTGATCAAAAGAATTGTCCAGGAACTGGCTATGGAACCAGAAAAAGGCCAGGACAAGCAACATGCATTTGCCCAAAGATGGTTGTGAGCTCTCCAGAGAAGCAAGCAGGAGACCAGTCAGGCCCCTACCAGACACAGCCAAGGGCTGGAGGAGATGGCAGGGACTTCGTCCATCCTAGAGCAGTGGGGCCAGCCCCGAGGAAGGAGAGGTCACATGTGGCCAATGTTTCTTTGCCTGCTCATTCAGTCCCTTCTCTTATAGTCCCTGAAAACAGTGTGGCAGCTTTGGTTTCAGGCCGTTGGTCTTGAAGCCTGGCCACCACATTCAGTTTCAGCTGTTTCCCAAGATGGCCCTCTCCAAGTCTGTGCTCTGTCAGAAGCCATTGGCAGCGTGCGGGCCCCTTAGGGTCCCAGAGTCCAAGGGCTGCCAAGTACCATCCCCTCTGAATTGTTCCAAAGTACGAACAGCCACAGAGTGACTGACTGTGTTCCTCAGAAAGTTTCCTGGAATTAACACACACAGCTTGAGCTGCTGGCACATGGTCAAGTTTGGGATGATGTGGAACATGTCATTCCAGGCCTGGCAAGACAAGAATGTACAGAAAGGAAACTGGCCTTGTATCCAGTTCCTCTAAGCTGGTTTCCCTCCTCTGTTGATGTATAGTGAGTGGGGTAGAAGATGCAGCGCCTCTTCACACTTGAGGGATTTTTGGCTGTTAAAGGGCAGAGAAGCATTTGTGGGATGCGAGGTAGGCCAGAAGGTTGGGGGTTCATTGGGAAGTCTGCTAGTATGCTCTAAAAGTAATGCCTGGTCTCAAAGGGATTCCTACCCCATGGAAGGATGTCCCAAGCCTGGGCTCTCTCAATCCTGCCATCTACCCAGGGCTGCTCCGTGCTATGCACACCTGGATTGTGGCATCCCAGTGCTCCATCCCCTGTCAAGTAGAAATCAGTGAAGAAATGTAGCTTTCAAGAGGAGGTCCTTCTGAGGGCCCTGCTAAGCATCACAGGATATGTGACTTACACCAGAGATGGGGTGTGAACAGGCCTGGCCCACATCTAGCATCTGGTGAGTTGGGAGTTGATCATTCTATTGTGCTGGGCATCAGGGGAGGCAAACGAGTCAGCAAATGAGATTTTCTGAAGCTGTTCACTTCCCCTGTTTCAGAGAATTCTGCTGAGAAAGGGAGAACAGGCAAGAGGTGGGGTTAAGGGGTCATTGAGATTCTGTTTGGGTGCCAGGACTAAAATAAGCTAAAAAGACAGGTGTTAGAGATAAGGTTTTAGAGGTCCAGATCCCTTCTCTTGAAAGCTGGACTCTGATTTCTTCCCACAATCTATAGGTATGTAGTAATTATAATTATATTAGGTCTTCTGACTTGTGGCCCATTATTATTTCTACCCATTTGTGCTGTCATCTACAAACTAGACTATAACAAGATTTACTGGGTCATAGTTCAGATGCAGCTGATACTGTATAGATCTGATTTGGATAGGAGTATTTAATAAAATCATTCAATTACCTATATTTGCATGTTCACCTAAATCTGTTTCTAATTTCAAGATTTACTGCTAAATTATACATTTTCCTAAGTAAGTTTAAGGATAATTATATGGGTTATCAGTAATGATGCTATTTTCTTTGTAGCCTCCTCCCACTCCCAAATAAGTATTCCTCTGTACGAAATTCTAGTATATGCTGATTTACTTTGCATATACCTTTTCTACAGCCACAAATTTACATGAGTCTGACATGTTGGTAAGATGATAGCAAGGAAAACATATGACTTGGGAGTTGGAAAGAGAATAAAATAAATGACAGAATACTAGTACAGGTTTCACAATGCAGTCTTTAACACAGGTAAGTAAATCCAAAGATAAAGGAGATGTACTTAAGAAAATCGTAGGACTCTGCCAGCAGCGGTCAGAAAGTCTCAATGATTGAAGGGCCTTTTTTTCTGACACAAGCAAGATAAATATGAGAATTTCCTTGCAACTTCAAGGGAAGAAGGTCTGAAAAGTTTCTAGTAAGAGATAAATGGAAATTAAACATGTCCTCCCTATGTATCTAAGGTGAGACTATTCATACTCTTGTGTGGTCTTTATCTGGTGAGTCAGTAAATACAACCCACAGTGATATACACATATACTTTCGCAGGGAATCGCCCATGAATTTTCCCAGGGGAAAGTTTCTAAGCCATGAATTCTATCAACAGGTGTCTCCAAACAGCCCTGTTGCTAGGAAGTACTGCACGTGCCTGAGATCTCTTTTCCTTAAACATTTCTTTCTGTTTCAGGCTTGAAAAAACCTTGCCCAGTTTTGAGCCCTTCAAGACTTTGCCACAGCCTCTATCACACATCTGTTTTTCTTGAAGAAAAAAATAAACATGTTTTACTCTTTTACACTGTATAATTGTAAGAAATAGTGTTATTTGTGAATGCATGGTCTGACATTTCTGTACAGTTTGGAGATATTTTCAAATGAAACAAAAAAGATGTCAACAATAAAATCAAGAATGAGTATTTTTATACCAAACATTTAAGTATGACAGGATGGATGATCTTACACTGGGCTGGATAACAATTTTTGTGCTTGACTTTTGAATGCTTGTAATTAAAAATATCTATTTTTTTCCTTTAAAATAAGCTGCATGTTTGAGGCATGTTTTTAAATATTTCCAGAATCGTATTGTGAATGTATAAAAATCTGTGCCTGGCCTGAGTCCGGGGTGAATTAGAAACAGTGTTAGATGTTAGAAACAAAACTGTGCCCTCTGCAGTACTAGGTGTAAGATCCCTGCAAGACAATCAAAAGCCTCCATGGTGGCATGCTCACAGCTGGGCAAAGAAGCCTTTCCTTGGTACGAATTCCTGATCAGTGTGCCCTTAGAAAGCCTGGGCACACTCCACAGGTGACTATATAAACTGTGTGACCCACAGATGCATAACCCCCAGTGCAGAGTCTGTCTCACTGAGAAGAGAAATCCTCAGCTTGGGAGGCCCGTGCTGCCTCCAGAGGGAGCTGTCTTTGCCCAACCTGTGTGGCTGCAGTGGGCAGTTCATAGCTCCCAAGGGAATCTGCAAAACATCAGCTGAGCTGAGTCTTGGCAGCACCATGCCAAACAAGCCATTTACAACTTTATCTTGAATCCTATGTGCTCACTGGGACACTACCTACCACACCAGCCCAGAGATGGTGCAACCAGGGGGCGTTTGAGATGACTGACTACTGCTCAGCTTGCTTCAAGACTTCTCCAAAACCAGTCAGTCTTGTATCATAAGCTGACACACTTCTAAAGTCTGTGACAGCTCAGTCTTTCCCCCTTGTAGAAGAGCCATGTATAAAAATATACTGACCTAAGAATTTTCCAGTGCTAATATAGCTCAACATCACAATCTTACTTACTGATCTGCTCACGTTATAAAGGCTTGTTTTAATGAACATATGGTTTGTTTCAGGGGTTTTTGTTTCATTACTTTCCATTAGAAATTATGATGTCAAGAAGCTTTTAAAGGTCATCACCAAAAAAAAAAAAAAAAAAAGATGGCAAAGGCAGAGGGGCTCTTACCCTCATGGAGATGAGGCAAAGAGCACTTAAAACAGCATGGGGACAGCTGTGTTCAAGCCCTGCTCACAGCTTCGGCACCGCCTGGCTCTTGGTGAGACTTCTGTACTCTTGTTTCTAAGGAAAACAAACCACTTCCACAGTCTATATTATGCTTTTATAAACTGTTTAAAGGTACTTTTCTATTGTCATTTTTAAAAATAAACTGCTTATCCCAGCTGTGACACCACTGCTTGGCAAATTTCTTTTTGCAGGATCAACCAAGTACAAAATATACTGCAGACCAGGGACGAGCAGATTTTCTCATTTTCAGGCCTTGACAAAGCTAAGCATTAGCCCTTGAGCTGAGGACAGAGAAACTAAAGGAAGAAACAGCTGGGAGAGCCAGAGAATAACCTCCACAAATGCTCTACTGTGGGTACTTGCATGAGTGACACTGATATCTCAGGCCTCTGGGCTCTTCCTAGAGCTGTCCTGACCCGGCAGGGGAATCTCATGGCAGTCACATTCTTCTTTCTTGATGTCATCTACTGCACTCAGCTGACTCCACATCCACCTCAGCCTATAAAGCTTTAGCTAGATTATCTGAAATCTATAGTCATTTATGGTTTCCTGCTAACTTAAAAAAATATATAATTGGTAGCCAAGATGATACAAATGTTTACACTCTAACCCAGGGGTTCCCAACTGCAGACTGGTCTCTGGCCTGTTAGAAACTAGGCACAGCAGGAGGTGAGCGGTGGGCCACAGAGTGAAGCTTCATCTTTATTTGTAGCCACTTCCCAGTACCAGCATCATCACCTCACCTCCACCTCAGATCCATCAGGCATTAGATTCTCATAGGAGCACCAGTTCCTGGTGCCAAAAAGGTTGGGGACCGCTGCTCTAACCAACCCTTCTTCTCCCAAAAGGGAAGGGGGACAAGGGGAACCACAGTGCTCAATTCCAGTAATGGCCATAACCACTAGTAACTATTAGTTTTGTTGGGCTCTGACATAACTGGTTCTGTGGCTGGGATCTCATGTCCCTTTTGCAGAGGAGACCATCACTAAAAGCAGGTCCCCATCTTGGCCTTCCAATACCCTGGAGCCCAAATATAATAGTAGGAAACCTAAGTGAGGCTTTCTGCAACCTTGCCCAGGCTTTGAAGGCCACACCCAGCATGGCTCCAGGACAGGCTTGATCACGCAGCTTTGCCTTCAGCCCGTCTGAGACCTTCCATCTCAGAGGCACCAGAGAGGTTGGCCAGACAGCCTAGGATTGAGGACATCTCCCCTGAAGGCGATTTACTGCCCCTCCTGCCTTCTTTGGGCCACTCCCATCACAGTCACTGCCTCAACAGTCACTTCCATATGCTTTTTCACAAGGGACTTAGGGATAAATGAGTGCCCCAATAATCACCATGCCGATGGTCATTAGTGACAAGTCTGGATGGTATATATATGAATTCAGATATCTGACCACTCAGTTGAACATCACAGCCTCACTACAGTCTGAAAAACTGCCTTTTCTCTCACACTACTGTGCAGGATGAAGTGTCCTGAATAGGGAACTTGGGATAAGAAAAGGCAAATCTGTTCTCTTGCTTATTCCATGATTAATGCCCCAGTTTGTAGGCTCCCGAAAGGTGGTAACTAAGCCATCGTTTTGTTTCATTACCAAGTGAACCCTCCATTGGGAGGAGAAGATGTGCCACTTGTAAATACAAGACTAAGGTAACTATACTATAAAACTGGCATCTAAAATTAAATCCTATGCCTTCCACCTCTAACAAAATTGCAAATTAAAGGAATTTGGAAAAGAACCTTAAAACCTACAAAATGAAAGTTATAATTTCAATTAATCCCATCTAGGCTTTGAATTCACTGGAGCCAGGGTTTGCATACGTGCTGGACCTACTTTAATGGAACCAAATGCAATTATTAGAGTCCTCATCTCTGAGGTTCCCCAAACCCTAGCACCCATGGCACACCTCTGGGTGCTGAGTTGTGTGGCATAATGAACATTCCTGAAACGAAAGGGCATAGCTAATATCTCTGAATTCTATTATCTCAATACGAAAGCATTCTTGGTGTCTGTGTCAGAGTGACAGAGGAGTCAACTATCTGAGTGCTCTGAGTAAGGCATGCTTAGTGCTAGGAATATGTGTACATTTCCTACTGTATTCCATATCACTGGAAAAGAGCATTCCAACCCAGTTTTAAGAGTATCAGCACATGGTTGCTCTTGCTCTTCAATTCTTAATCTATCATCCTATCATGATACCAAACAATTTCATAACATTCTTAGAAAGCAAAAGAATATGTTATTAGTGATGTTTTTTCTGAAATATCGAACCTCAAAACAGCTATAATAAAACTAAGGACTGATACTGAAAATCATATGCAATTAGCTAATTGATTAATGAGACCGAAATGAGAAAATTTACAAACTCCCATGGTAAAGCTCCCATCTGCCACTGCTGCAGAACATCCTAGATGGTACTAAAATAGTATTAACTTTTCCCTAAACAGACCTAACTCTGTAACGATCCCAAGATCCCAAAGATGCCCAAATGCCATGAAAATTCTTCCTCATTTTATCTCTTTTCACAGCACTCTAGTGACACCCATGAGTTCTACTTGATCAGTGCCTCCAACCACACCGATTCCTGCTTTCTAATGTGGGGGTGGGAAGGAAGGCCCTGTTCCTACAAATCATAACACACTATGCCCATAAATAAAGACACCAGTGAGGCCCCTCCATAATCCATTGCTCACACACATCTCGTTTAAAATTCAAATGAAACCCTGACCATGATAATTAACACTAAATTAAAACTTATTTAGGCCAGATGCTTAAATTCAACCCAAACTTATCTTGTGAGCAAAAAGACATGCCTAAATGGAATGAGAAAGGATGCTCAAGTTAAAATATTAACCTGAACAAAAGAGTGCATTTCCCTTAAAACTAGAATAAAGATCTTGGGTGTGAGGGGCTCAGCAAAAGGGTCAAATTCTCACAATAGTCAAGTGCAAGATAAACCTGCTTTTGGGTTTTCTGGAGCAGGACCTGCCAAATCCAGGCTATGGTTTACTCAGTTCTCTCCTGTTAGTACCCTTCTGTGATTTCACTTATTTAACAAATGTTAAAGGTAAGTTTGCCTTGAATAAAGCATGACCCATGCAAAATTCTGGGTGGTTGAAATTCACTGGGTTCTCCCAGGGTCTTGAAATCACAAGGTTTGAGTCACAGGAATGTGTCGGCCCACCTCCAAACCAGGGGAACTTTACTAGTTCTATGGGCCTAACTGTCCAGCCTTGCCACTCTACTGGGGAGCACCAGCCACATCTCTACTGGAAATCTTTCTATGAAGGAAAATGTGCTTGTTTTTTTCTTAACTATGGCCAGAAGGAAGGTCAAAAACACAATGCCAGAGAGCCTATCCTGGTCTAGCTCTGTTTCCAAAGTGTGCTTATTCCACGCCACACACACACACACGACAACTGGGGCAGGTATTCCAAGGTCCAGACAGTCTGAGAAGTGGTCCTAGAGGTCCTTGGACCTCCATCACCCATCTACTTCCCACAGAATATCTACTGGTTTCTCAGGACAAGCCCACAACATAAATGTACACTGGGAAAAGATGAACTGTCCTACATGAAGCCCCGAAGACAGTAATACGTTGATGACAGGTCATCCCTGCTGTCTCTAGGAACAGTACTGCAGCCTTGCCACGTGGCAACAGTGGTGGTCCTGGCTTGTTAAAAACAGTCAATAAAACCTTAGGAAACCCAAAATCTCCTTTTCCACAAATGAATCATTTGCAAGTAATAACAGTGGTTAGAAGAAAGAGGGGCCACTGAGTTTCATCTATGCCTCAGGAAATTGTCAGCTGCTAAGAACTGCAGAATTTTAAAATCCAGATGCCCTACTGCCACACTCAGAACACATTTTTCCTACCAGTGACCTCAAACAGTTCACGGAAGTAATCAAGGCCTGTATATCCACAGTGCCCCCGCTACGAACACTGGCACGGAAATAACGGGATGGCTCTGCACTGCCTTTTCGCTACAGCTCTGCTCTACAGGTGTCAAGTGTTCCTCTGTCCCCTGAGTCCCACCATCATCCTGCCATGCTTATAAGATGTGACAGCAGCAGCCAAAGATTCATTTTTTACACTTGGTCTAGCTCAACTACATTTCTCTTAGCTATCCCCCTTTAAAAGCCTTCAGTGACTGATGAATTATAGATTGAAATACACTACAGACTAATCTCTTAAAGCATCCAGCCATGCCCATTCCCACTTCTAAATGGCCAGCAGATGAAGGCAGAGGCAAGAACATGACTGTAACTTTAATTTGAATATGTTGGATATGTTTTTAAACACCCAGAAGAACTGGTAAAAGACTCCTTTCTTTTTATTACAATCTTCAAACACAGCTGGGCTATCACAATTTCCCACAAAGACCACATCCTTCACCACATGTCACTGGATGATCCAATCCCAGTACCTTAATATGGGGTATATGGAGGAATCTCTTCCATGTAGTAAGCAAAGGAGACTTAACACAAGAAAATGTAAGTGAATGAAGTAAAGCTATGGAATTTGCAATTGTAACAATTTGGCAAGACATTTCATTTCTCTAAATCTTAATTTCTTCATTTATGAAATGAGTTTAGACTAGATAATGGAAATCTACTATAAGGCCAATTCACAAAGTACTGATGAGCACAGGTTTAGCTAGAAACCACTAGTAATACACAACTGGCAGTAAAACATCTTATCTTAGAACCTGTGAGAGAGGCCTTGCTGTCTCCTTGCAAATCAAGATGAAGTATATGAGATGTCCAAAATGCATTTCCAGACCTGACCAACAAGATAGATGGTGATAGGTGATATCCCCAAGATAATAACCTAGGTTGTTCCTGGTTTTATTCTCCCTCACAAGAATAACAACCATTCATGGACAAGACACGAGTGAGAATTCCAGAACTTAAGAGTGGGGCTGAAGCACTCCCCGTGAGCCACAGAGACCAAGACAGACCACATCAGAAAGGGAAAAGCAGCAGCTACGCACTGCCCTTCCCCCAAGCTGGCGTAGCATCATGCTGAGTGATCTTCCCTGAGCCTACAGTTCCTCCTCCAGTGGGAAAAGAGAGCCGGGGCAGACGTCCAGCCGTCCTAGCATTGTAAGTTACTTTTTAGGAGCCCCCTTCTTATCTTACCCCATGGGGAGTACAGGAAATTGACCACTGGAAATCTGATTGTGGCAGAGAAGAGGAGAGGAGGAGCAACAACCAGTACCAAGTTCTTGAGTTCCTACCTGCAGAGCCCAAGCACTCGTGTACCACATAAGGACGGTTCAGTCAACGATGGAACACAAAGAGATGGTGGTCCCATAAGGTTTTAATGGAGCTGGAAAATTCCTACCATCTAGTGATGTCATAGCTATCATAATGTTGTAGCACAATACCTTCTGACATTTGTGGTGATGCTGGTGTAAACAAACCTAATGCACTGCCAGTCATATAAAAGTATATATAGCACATACAACTACAGTTGTAGGCTACACCATCTAGGTTTGTGTAAGAACATTATTATGTTTGCACAACAATGAAATTGCCTAATGATGTGTTTCTCAGTCAGTATCTCCATCGTTAAGCAGCTCATAACTGCAGTTAACACCAAAGAACTGCTATGCTCATCTGCAGAAATAAGTAGGTTGCACTGTCCAAGCAAGGAACTTAGTAGAACTAAGAGGCTGGCTAACCCTGGAGCCTGGTCTTCCCTTGCCCAAGGCGAGTGGGGCAGGGGTTGGAGGCACTGACTCTAGCCCCACCTACTGCTGAGTGAGGCTCCCAGCCCCACCTGACCAGAAAAATCCTGGCCAGAACACCTGTTCTGGCCCACAATGCTCAGGCACAAAGTCTGGCAGGAAAAACCATTAAGTCTGCAGAGAAAATCCAGTGTTCCTGTTCAGCCAGAGAACTTGGGGCACAAATCAGCCTGTCAAGACCATAGAAAGCCTTACTGGCCTTGAAGCTGGTTCTCCCACTGATCGGGGCAGGAAGTTAATCCAAAGCATCACCAACTTAAGATATTTTATGTAAGCCTCATGGTAACCATAGGGGAAAAACCTGACGTAATTACACAAATGATAAAGAAGTCAAAGCATACTAATACAAGATATCAAAATACAAAAAAAAAAAAAAAGACTGCAGGATATGAAACAAGAAATAATCAATCTATAAAACAGCCAGAAAACAATAAAAGCAACAGTAAATCTTTACCTATTAATTAAACATAAATTAAATTCTTCAATCAAAATGGAAAAAAAAAAGTTTGAATAGATAAAAAACAAGATCCAAATGCCTACATGAGACTTACTTTAGCCACACACGGACTGAGAGTGAAGAAATGGAAACAGATACTTCATGCAAATGGTATCCAAAAAAAGCAGGGGTAGCTATACTTAGAAAAATAAACTTTAAACTAAAAATGTTAAAAAGGGACAAAGAAGACCATTATATAGTGAAAAAGGGGTAAATCCATCATGATGTTATGACAACTGTAAATATTTATGCACCCAATGTCAGAGCACCAAATATATAAAAAACAGAGCTAAAAGGAGAAATAAACGGCAATACAAAACAATAGTTGAGGACTTTAACACCCCACCCTCAGCAATGGTTAGATCAGAGAATCAACAAGGAAACAGCAAATTTCAACAACACTACAGAGCAAATTGACCTAACACACATATACAGAACATTCTATCTGATAACAACAGAAGACACATTCTTTTCAACAAAACATGGAACATTTTCTAAGATAAACCACATGTTAGGCCACAAAAACAAGTCTTAGTAAATTCAAGAATACTGAAATCATACCAAGTATCTTCTCTGAGCACAATGCTATGAAAACAGAAATTAATAACAGGAGAAAAACTAGAAAATTCACAAATACATGGAAATTAAACAACACTCTCTGTACAACCAATGGATTAAAGAAAATATTAAAGGAGAAATAAAAAGTATCTTGAGAAAAATGAAAATAGAAAGAATATATCAAAACTTATGGGATGTAGCAAAAGCAACTCTAAGAGGAAAGTTCATAGCAATAAACACATACATTTAGAAACAAGAAAGATCTCAAACAACTTAACTCTAAGCCTTAAGGAACTAGAAAAAGAACAAACTGAACCCAAAGTTAGCAGAAGGAAAGAAAGAATAAAGACCAAGAAGAACTAAATGAAACAGAATAGAAAAGACTAACAAAACTAAGAGTTGGTTCTTTGAAAAGATAAACAAAATTAACAAACCTTTACCTAGACGTATTGAAGAAAAAAGGACTCAAATTAACAAAATTATGAATTAAAATGAAAACATTACAACTGATACCAAAGAAATACAAAGGATCACAAGAGGCTACTATGCTACAGATATACTCTAAAAAACTAGACAATATAGAATGAAAAAATTCTTAGAACAACAAAATCTACAAAGGCTGAATCAGGAAGAAACAGAAAATCTGAAGAGAACAATTACTAGTAAAGAGATTGAATCAGTAATCAAAAACCTCCCAATGAAGAAAAGCTCTGGACCAAATGGTTTCACAAGCGAATTTTACCAAACATTTAAAGAATTAATGTCAATCCTTCTCAAACTCTTCCAAAAAAAGAAAGAGGAGGGAATATTCATTTTATGAGGCCTGCATTACCCTGATATTAAAGCCAAAAAAAGACACTACCAGAAAACTACAGACCACTATCCCTCATGAATATAGATGTTAAAATTCTCAACAAAATACTAGGAAATGAAATTCAAAAGTACATTAAAAAGATCATTCACCATGATCAAGTGGGATTTATATCTGGGATGCAAGAATGGTTCAATGTATACAAATCAATGTGATACATCACATTAACAGAATAAAAGTAAAAAAGTCATATTATTTTCATAGATGTACAAAAAGCATTTGACAAAATTCAACACCTATTCATGATAAAAAATTCTCAACAAAGGGAATATACCTCAACATAATAAAGACCATACATGACAAGCCCACAGCTAATATCATTCAATGGTAAAAGGATGACAGCTTTCTCTCTAAGATCAGGAACAAGGGAGCTCACTCTCATCACTCTTACTCAACATAGTACAGAAAGTCCTAACCAAAGCAATCAGACAAGAAAAAGAAATAAAAGGTACCAGAATTGTAGAAAAGTAAAACTGTCTCTATTTGCACATGATTTTATATATAGGAAATCCTAAAGAATCCACCAAAAACTGTTAAATCTAATCAATGAATTCAGTAAAACTCCAGCATACAAAATCAGTAGCATTCCTAACACTAACAACTTATCTGGAAAAGAAAGAAAGAAAACAATCCCATTTACAATAACATCAAAAACCAACATAAAATGCTTAGAAATAAATTTAACTAAGGAAGTAAAAGATCTCCACACTGAAAACTATAAGACATTTATGGAGGAAATCAAAGAAAACACAAATAAATAGAAAGGTATTCTGTGTTTATAGACTGAAGGAATATTCTTTATATATCCAAACTACCCAAAGACATTTATAGATTCAATGCAATCCCTATCAAAATTCCAACAGCACTTCCTACAGAAGTAGAAAAACAATCCAAAATTTATAGGAAACCACAAAATACCCCAAAATAGCCAAAGCAATTCCAAGAAAGAAGAATAAAGCAGGAAGCATCACATTTTTCTCATTTCAAGCTGTTATATTATAAAGCCATAGTAACGTAAGACCAGAAACTACAGAACTTCTAGAGGAAAACATAGCAAAAAAGCTTCTTGACATGGGTATTGGCAATAATTTTTACATATGACACCTACATCACAAGCAACAAAATAAAACATAGACAAGTGGGACTATATAAAACTAAAAAGTTTTTGCATAGCAAAAAATGTTAACAAAATGAAAAGACAACCTATAGAATGGGAAAAAGTATTTGCAAACCATGTATCTGATAAGGGGTTACTATTCAAAATATGTAAAGAACTCATACAGTTTAATAGCAAAAAAGCACTGTTGTGTGGGCAAAGGACCTGAATAGACATTTCTCCAAAGAAGATACACAGATGACCAACCAGTACATTAAAATTTACTCAATATCACTCATCATTAGGGAAATGCAAATCAAAACTATAAGATATTCCCTCATGCCTGTTAGAATGGTTGGCATCAAAAAGACAAGAGACGTGCCCGATCTCATCTGATCTCAGAAGCTAAGCAGGGTCGGACCTGGTTAGTACCTGGATGGGAGACGACCTAGGAATATCAAGTGTTGCAGGCATAAAAAAATAAAAATTAAAAAATTAAAAAAAATAAGACAAGAGAAAACAAATGCTGGCAAGATGTGCAGGAAAGGGGAACCCTTGTGCACTGTTGGTAGAACTGTAAACTGGTACAGCCACTGTGGAAAACAATTAAAAGTAGAACCACCCTATAATCCAACAATTCTTCTTCTGGAAATACAGCTGAAGAAAATGAAAACACTATGTTGAATGGATACATGCATCCTCATGTTCATAGCAGCATTATTTACAACAGCCAAGACATGGAAACAACTAAGTGTCCACTACCAGATGAATGGATAAAGAAGATGGGGGCGGCAGTGGGCGTGCATGCATGTGTGAGTGCATATACACGATGGATTATTTAACCATAAAGGAAATCCTGCCGTTTGCAACAACATGGATGGACTTTGAGGACATTATGCTACATAAATCAGGCAGAGAAAGACAACTGCGGTATGATCTCACATGTAGAATCTAAAAATAAACAAACAAACAAACAAACCACATTCATCGAAAAGAGATCAAATTTGTGGTTACCAGAGGTGGGAGATGTGGGGGAGAGGAAATAAGACGACAGTGGTCAAAAGGTACAAATTTCCAGTTATAAGACAAGCAAGCATAAGGGATATAACGTATAACACGGTGACTGTAGTTAACACTACTATATGGTATATAAGAAAATTAAGAGAGTAAATCCTAAGATTTCTCATCACAAAGAAAACAATTGTTTTGTATTTATATGATGATGGATGTTAACTTATTGTGGTAATCATTTCGTGATATAGGTAAGTCAAATCATTATGCTGTACACCTTAAATTTATACAGTGCTGTATGTCAATTATATCTCAATAAAATTGGAAAAAACAACAGGATGGTATGGCTAGATCACAAAAAGTAGGCATACTCAGAGATAAGCTAGCTCTGGGTTTTTACAGTAAACTAATTTTATATCATAAAACATTGGTATGGTAACAAAACACCGCTGATACAAATCTACACAGGCTGAGTTTCTCATGTTCTAAATTTTTGTAGGGAGCCTCAGTTTTACATCTTCTCATGCCATGTTTTGGGGCTTGGATGTGAAAAAGAGGTAAGCAGTGACACTGTAAATGTAGGTGAGAAGTAAATAGAAGAAATAAAAAGAACTAAAGCAGCAAAAAGAGTTCCTTGTCATCTGCACAAAGCACTTACTGCTTTGGATTACCAGTACACCTTTTATGAGAATACCAAACTTTGTTTTTATAATCCAATACAATTTTAACTTGTGACATGAGGACTATAATGATCAACCCAAAGAATCACCACAGACCATATCACAAGTATAGATAAGGAAAATGTTTAGTTTGCCACAGAAGGCTGGAATAACTACACTAATTTCCCGTAAGTCACCAACAAGTCTTAAAAACCCATGTATTTAATAAAGGTTCTCATGAGGTGGTGGCTCCATAGTGTAGTGGTTAGTACGTCTGATTTACATGCAAAAAATCCAGAGTTCGCGCCCCAGGTGGAGCCACGGACCATACCCCTGGTGTACCAGGCTCCGAGTGTACACCGCGAGCACATGGAAGGAGATGCCCCACCTTAAGAGATCCAGTTCTTAAGGAGAGACGGCAACATCTGTAGGTCAGGGGTGGAAGTGGGGGGTGAGGAAAAAAATTAATGGCTCTCATGAGCTTGGCCAGTGATGGGGAAATAAAGGAACTCTTCACCAGAAGAGCCCCTTGAGGGTTGGGATGTAAAGCTGAGATTCAGGTTGGCAAGAAGACTCTATTCATCTTTATAGCATGAGACCATGACTTGCAAAATCTAAGAGGCTAAATACTAATTTATCCTTTTAAAAGAAAACATTAAACATCACATGTAGTAAGATATCCCCTCGTGCCTCTACTGCTTCACTAGCAAACAAGAGGCACGCGTTGTGTCCAAATGTGAACTCCATATGCTCAGCAACATGGCAGAGATCATAGTCTCCAACAATGTCCCAAACACACACCCTGTGTGAGTTAAAGATGTAAGCTGCCAACTGCCACTGCCAAGGAGGAGAAAACTGAATTTACTAACTTCTTAGAACTCCTTCTACAATGATTTTATTATAAATATGTTCTTTTGGAATAAATGAATATTGCATTCAAGACTATTTGCAAACTTGTTCTGAAGTAATAAAAGAGGAAAAATAGAACCAGGAACGACTTAAAAGTAGAGATAAATAGCAAAGACACCTGCATGCCGTGCTAAGTGCCTTTCCTCCTAGAAGTAACAGAGGTTAACAGGGACCATCACATTTCTCATTAGCCTATTCAATTAAAATAAGCTTTGAGTTTGGTAATTTGCATTTGTTCTGTAAACTGAACTGCTCCTCTCCTCAGTCCTAAGCAGCAGAATGGGAAGACAGTCAGCCTTCAGATCCCAGAATCAACAAGAAAGATCTTGACTTTGTATTTGTAACTCTTTGCTCACCTACAAAACTGTTCACTGTTTGCCAGGAGCAACGTCAGAATAGTCCTGCAGCACCCCAGCCAGGTGTTCATTATGAGTCTTAAACCGTCGCTTCTTCTGTGAAGCAGGCTTTTTCCTTCTCTGAATAGGGGCCTGCAGGAAAAGATTTAAAAAAAAAAAAAAAAGCTACTCAGAGGGATAATGTGGTAACGATTTACTAAGGATGCCCAGAAACCAGCAGCAAAGAGATGTGCCAATGACCTGTTTGTCTGCTCTGTAGTCCAGCTCCATACACATCATTCCACAGCACACTCCCAAATGAAAACAAGAACCAGTGCTTTCTGTTATGGAGATGTGCATACCTCTACCAGGAATAAATGAGCTGGCACAAAAACGTACCAGAACTATTCCAGGCACTAAGTGGATAATAAGAGAGGTGGTAAAGCTCTTTATTTTTCATCATTATTCTCTGATCTAAAAATATAGCTATCATTACCAATAAAATAAAAAGACCTGATGTAAACAGGGCTAAACACAGAAATATGGCAAAACTGGGAAGTGGATGGGCACACGGAGATTTGTTACTGTTCTGTATTCTTTTCAGTATACCTCAAATATTAATGCATGATAAAATCAACAAGCTAAACAATAACAGGAAACCATAAAGTGCTGCAATTATACTAATTCATGGAGATCACTGGCAATAAACCTTCCACTTTAAGGAGTCCTAAAAAATTCACTGAATCTCTCACACACACACACACGAAAAATCAGAGAAGGTAAGCTACACTGCCTGATGGTGAACATGGAAGAGAGAGAAAGAGGTACAGCAGCTAGAGTCTAGAGTGGCTGGTGAATTATTCCTCATCCAGGCTTTTTCCTTAGACTAATAGTTGATTAGCTTGTACAGGGCAATTTACAAGCCTGCATTCCATTACAAATCCCTCATCTGAGCAGGATTTGGGGCTATGAGGATAGTATGTGGTTCCTAAGGGATCAGGGCTAAGGAAGACCCGGGCACCAAGACTACTGGGCTCACTGGAGCAAGGGGGAGGGGAGCACAACTAAAGCCTTAAAGGCCAAGATGACAAAGCAAGCTCCTCGTTAGAGACTGGGAGGCCAACATGCAGGCAGCAGGAGAAGTTCGGTATGGCTGGAGCCTAAGAGAAGCCACTGCCAGGACTGGGACTGGAGGAGTGATGGCAAAAACTCTCTCATGCCTGGGGAGCAGCACTGAGGGCACAGAGATCCTCTGGCTCTCAATAAACCCTACATGATCTGGTTTGCAACTGACCAAGATGAATGGATTAGAACACAGAAAAAACTGGAAGAGAGAACTGACAACCTGCTCTTGAGAGAGAATAGAAAGCAGGCAAACAGTTTATAAAGAACAGAGAATTACATTTTTTTCTAGCAATTACATACCACCTTCTTTGGTCCAGACTCCTGCATGGAAGAAATACCCTGTCGCTTCAGATATTCTTCAATTTTCTCCTCGTCCATTGAATCCACTGTGACACTCCTCCACAGTTTCTGAAACTCTATGCCAACAAGATGATAGTTATTTTACAATAGGTGTTTACAAGCGACGACATCTCAGTGATCGAAATCCAGGCTTCAATATTATCTCCTCTGGTTGACATTTGCACAACTGAGATTTCATTATAAAAACAAAGGAAGTAAGACAACAACATATTCAAGGGCCTGAGAACACTAACTACATCATTACATGTCAGATCAGTAGTATTCTATTTTTAGTCTAGTAAATAAAGGACCATATGCTTAAAGCCTCCTTGCTTTCCTGAGAACAAAGGCAGTAGACACTCTCCTTTTATTCCAAAAATCAGTTCTCTTCATCCAAATAGTTCAAATTCCTGCTCTTCTCTCCTGAGCTCAGTATACTCTATTTCCTCTCCTACTGGTAAGAACAAACACACAGGGAGATGGGGAACCAAAGTTTTACACTGGAGTGAGGAACTATAACAGTTTACAGTTGACCCTTGAACAATAGGTGTTTGAACTGCACAGGTCCAATTATATACAAATTTTTAAAAATAATTGGAGATCTGCAACAATTTGAAAAAAACTCGCAGATAAATCTTATGATTTTAATAACATTTTCTTTTCTCTAGCTTACTTTATTCTAGGAATATAGTATAGAACACATACAACATACAAAATACGTGTTAACTGACTGCTTATGTTATCAATAAGGCTTCCAGTCAACAGTAGGCTATTAGTACTTAAGTTTGGGGGGAGTCAAAAGTTACACTCAGCTTTTTGACTGTGTGGGGTATTGGCGCTCCTAGTTCCCACGCTGTTCTAACGTCAAGTAAAATTATCCCAGTTCATATGTAGTGTAAAGATGTGATTTTCCTTGTTTTTTACTCCACATTTTTTTGAAAGCAGGATATATCATCTTCTGTAAAACAGCTGAGACTAAGGTAAATAGTTTTCGTGCCTGGAGATATGGACACACCTTTCCTTCTCCTAGGCCTTTAGCATGTGGAGGAGGGGTCATTCTATTATTAGGACAAGAACTTGGTTTGGAATTTGTTGCTGCTATGGTCACCCATAATGCACCACAGGCTTCAAATTCCTCTAGCCATACCTGTGCTTAGGGTAGAGGCTCATTTGGCAGAGGATTTTTCCCAAGTGTTTGCTCAACCTGTGGTTTTACGTCTTCCTTTTATGCTCCACTCAGGATGGCCTGTCTGCTTCTATGCTCTTGTGCCTCTTGGTACTTGTTACTCGACATCTATTAACCTGGTATGGGGGAAGGAGTTCTCTGATCTTCTGATTAAGCCTCTGTCTTAGGCAAGCGCTGTGTTCCCTGGTGTCTGGGGGTCAGCCTTCTCAAGTGTTCTTGTCCTGCCTCCTCTGCTAAAGTTCTGGACTCAACACATATTCCTGGCCCTTTTGGGGGGTAGAGGATTTTCTTTCTGTTCCCTTCCCACAGCAATTTAAGACTTTGGTCTAAAAGAAGGAGGTGGGGAGAAAGATTTAAACAAAGTTTTATGTCCTTCCTGAAGCATCTACTGTTCCCCATTCCCCAAACCCATCTAACAAGGGCAGTACCCTCAGCCCAAGCCTGTCTTTTTTGTAAGCACCCAATGAAGTCTATAGAGATAGGTACAAATTCCTATGTGTCTGCAGCCCCCAGGAGTTCTATATTCTCTTGCTAGTCCACACTAAGCCTTTAGCAGTTCATTAAAAAATTCAGCTGAATACTCTGAAAGGTGTTCATTTTGTCTGTCCTAGGTAAACAAGAGCTTCCATCCCATCTTTTCTTAGAGGTAGCTAGCTGTCTTTCCTTAGATTTCAGGATAGGTGGTAGCCCTGCAACCTCAGCTCTCTGATAGGTTCAAGAAAACTATAAGTTTGCAGCTGTATACAGTTTACTGTTGTTGTAAGGGTGGGAACAATGCTTTTTCCAGCTTTCTCCATTCTAAGTGAAAGCCAGAAGTTGCCAACTACCTACTTTTTACCAAACTTTAAGAACAATGTGATTAATGTAACTAGCTTTGTTCACTGTGGGTAAATGAGAGAGAAAATAGCTTCAGGATGAACTTCCAAGTCAACAATAAAAACATTTCTCTAATTCCAAGAAAGCGCACAAAATTGTTTTAAAATGTATACCATAACCAGAATTTTACATGTCGATTTACCATAGCTATTGAAGGAAGAGTGTCACACACACACAAAAAATAGTTCTGAGATTTTAACCAGACTTGTTAAATTATATGAACATGTAAAACTTGTATTCATTAATTAGAATTAAGTGTTACATGACATAACTGAATACCAATTAAACTGTATACTTTTCTATGCATAACAAAAAAGGTAAAGAGAATAAAAGTGCATATGACAAAAACACCACCTACTCAATGGTAAATTTTACTCAGTATACTTTTTACCAAGCCTCTGTTACCAGTATTGCAAAATTTCAGTTCCTTGAAAACTGAAACTACTTTAACTTTCTACTTGATATGAGAGCTTATATACTTTAGGCCTCTTATATCACAAAGGCAATAATACCTACTAGAATAATGACAGCAATGGTCTGGAAAGATAATCTATATATTAATGTACCACCAAAAAATATATGCAACACTATAAATTTTCATGGCACAATGGAAATGCAAGTATGTTAAAACAAAATTTAACTCTCTTTTGCTAATGGAAATGTAACTGGAACTATTGTCACAGGAAAAGTCTCTTAAAAAAATAAGAACTCATCAATGTCTTTTTGTCCACCCCCGCTGCAATAAAACATTTCTACTTTAATCCCTGCCTTTCCTTAGCACAATGCTGTTGCAGTATTTAAATATTACATCTACTACGTAAATGTATTACCACTGCATAAATACTTAAGATGAACACTGGAAGGCAAGATCTCACAGGATCCCAAGTCTAATTACTTTTTAATGTATGTGGGGAAAGAAAATGCTTTGCTGACAGAGATACTAAGAGAAATAATGTGGTTTTAATTTTATAAAAATAACTGCAAGAAAATAGAAAATAAAAAAATAATCTTTATTTTCTATGAGGCTGGCAAAGTCAACTAAAAGCATCCAGTACTGGTTTGAATAAAGAAATGGATACCTTCTCCACAAATATAGAGGACAACTGGTGACAGCCAGAGAGGAGGGGGTTTGGAGGGCTACTAATAAGAGCTAACATTACTATTACTATTATTCTATGTGCCAAGTTCTGTTCCAAGTTCTAAGCACTTTTATGTATATTAACTCATTTAATCCTTGTAAGGATCATGAGGTACAAATTCCTATTTTACAGATTAGAAATCTCAGAGAAGGGTTAAGTATCTTGCCTAGGCTAGTCAGGAGCAGAGCTAAGATTTAAAACTACAGTTTGACTACTCAGACATCCTCTTGACCACTGCATTTATATTACCTCTAAATGAATAAGATCCTGACTTAAGGAAACAGTAAATGACTTTGTGAAATAAGATGCATACCTAGGTCCAGCTACTCTGTGTACACTGATCTATTTGACTTTTTTAAATTGCTTTACAATAAATTCTTTCTTATTTGTGTTATATCTCATTTTAGGACATTTCTTTCTATTATAGATAGAATAAAGGATGAATTTTAAGTGGCTGAAAACTTGCCCACATATTTCTTTTTTATGGTTAAAACTGCCACCTAGTGGACTAAAACAAAAATCTTTATCAATATGATCAGCAGTAAAATACAAAAAAGAAGTCAAAAAGAAAGAAAAAAGACCAACATTAAGATATGCATTAATTTCCAATGGTCTTCTATGGAAATACACATGATTTAAATGATTAACAAAAACTAAGTTTTTTAAAATGAGTGATTTATGGAATACCAACGTTTTCAACTAACAGAACAATGCCTTACCCTGAGGTTCCTGTGGGTAACTGTTCTTACCAGGGCCTAATAACACTATATGAACACCACAATGACAATATGTGGCATGTTGTACTATATGTGTTCCCATGTCACTCATTCCTCAGCCTGTAAGCTCAAGGACAGAAACCTTATTTACTTTGATATCCCTTTTATTAATGAATGTGCTAAATGCAAGACTGCATGGAAAGTTTAAAGACAATATATCTTCAATTCTCAACACAGGCAATTTGGTAATGTCTGGAGACATTTTTGATTGTCATAATATGGGTGAAGGTATGTTACTGTCATCTAAATAAACCAGGGATGCTGCTAAACATCTTATAGTGACAACCTGACACTAAAAAAATTATCCAGCACCAAACAGCAATACTGCCAAGGTTGAAAAACCCTGCTTACTCTCAACCATCTTTCCTAGAAAGTATACAGATTAATGAAAAAATATCAATTTATGATAAACTAAGCCTAGAAGGCAATTCCATCTCACATATATATTATTTGTATATATATGTAATATGTATATATGTATTATAATATATATAAGTATATATATTACAATTATTTGTATACTGGTTTAATGCACACTGGATTTTCTAGAAAAATATAATGTATAATGTATGTAGAATATAGTATTAACCTTTGTTAAACACAGAAAAGCTGCATTTTGTATTTTTCAGATCTTTACAAAGAATTCTTTGTCATTTAAGGAAAACACCAATTACAGTACATAAGTTGCCAATGCATCACGCCTGTATTAGTCTATCTGCAGCTACTACATTGTGGATGGAAAGGGGGTTCAATGGAAAGTAACATTACAGGGCATTCTGATCATGAATTCCTAACTGGGCAGGTCATGGTGGAGAATCATCTAACTTCATTCAGTAAAAGTCTTATCTTTGCCTTAAGCCAGCCCTGTCCATTGTTTCTGTGCATCCATTGTTTCCATGCATCCAGGTTCACACACCTTTAAAATGCCTCTTTTTAGACCTTTCCTTCTAAAGCCTGAGGACCCTTCAGACCCCTCCTTCTAAAGTGTGACCACCCTCAGAACATAGAATCTTGTTAACTATTCTGTAAATCAATTCCCACCTTGCTTTCTCCTCCCTTCATGTAATCTTCCTTAATTCCAAATGCATAACTGAAGCTGCAAACTGTCATTTCTTGAAAGCATTTTATCAGTCTGTTGAGATCCTGCTTTCAGGTATACCCTGTTAGCCTCAAATAAATTCTTATAAAAACTCTCTACAGGTTTGGACATTTCTTATATCAACAACCCCTCACATATAGCAAAATGAAACCTGTAACAGGAGATCAATGAACATTTGTTCGAACTCCCAGGTTGGTGAACAAATGAAGATGTGGGGAGAATGATAAACTCCAAAAGAGCAGGGAAGGTCCATGCCCCTTCCCACATGCTTTGCCATATGTATCCCTTCTGTCTGGCTATTCTTGAGTTATATAATTTCATAATAAACCAGTAACCTAGTCTCTTGAATGCTCACTCTTGCGACACTCCCTCTTAGCAGTCAGCCACCATTCTGTAAGAAGCCCAAGTCTTAAAGAGAAATCCAAGTCACACTGGAGAAGCCCAACCAAACTCTCAGCCAGCAGCCATCAACTGCCTGCCAACCTGGACATCAAGTCCAGTTTAGCCTTCAGCCCCAACTGGAAACACGATTGTTCAGTTGAGTGTAAACATGGAAGGAACCAAGACAGATATTGTTTTTAAGCCACTAAATTTGGGGTAAGTTGTTACATAGCAATGGATAACTAGAATACCTTCTTATTCAATCATTTGCTGTTTCTGTTTAATATACTTACCAAATGTATATACATATCATTAATACAATTTTCCAAACAAATATTTGTTGAAAAAATGGATTCATAAATAAACAGCAAGATTGGAACAAAAATCTCAGAAAGTGTCAACTACAGAGTAAAAAGAGAAAAGTTGATAAACTGATACCTAGAAATTTAAGCAAATTAAAGATATAAAGAGAACCACTTCATATATATATATATATATATATATATATATATATATACACACACACACACACACACACACAAAACACCTCCCCCAATCACACAATTTCCAAATGGGGATAATATATCATCTGGTAAAGATATTAAATAAAAATAACACTTAGAACTTAGTCAAAAAGTTAAAACCAACTGTATCCTATCTACAAAAGAAATACATATAATGAAGACAGGTAGAACTTTATAAAAATGGGCAAAAATATATCAAAAATTTTTTTAAAAAGGTACAGGAGTTAAGATAGTAAAATGAGATAATGCTGGACTTCAAGTAAATTAATATGACCAATAGAGATACTTTATAGTAATTACAGATCCGATCTTTAAACTGTGACTGTTAAGAATGCTTATAAACCAAAAACTCCGCAGGAAAATATATAAAGCAGTTAACTACAGAAAATACTGGCAAAATTCACAAAAATATAAAAGCAATGGGAGATTTTAACATTTACTCCATCATTGCTCAGATCAAGTAGTCAAAAAACTACTATGTAAACAGTTATCTGATAGATCAGATTATATTTTCCTTTAAACAAAAACACAACTAAAGTCAATTAGATAAATCAATAGCTAGCATAACAAAGAAATGAGAGAAAGCCCAAACACAAAGCTAGCAAAAGAAGGGAAAATAAGAGAAAAAAAGTTAAGTTCTAGAACACACTCCACAAAAATTATACTTCATTAAACCTGAAAATTAAACATAATTTTGTAGGAAAACACAAATTACAAAAATTAACTCACAAGACAGAGAACTTAAATAAGGAAACAGCCAAGAAGATATTAAGAATGTTGTTTAAACTTCTGGCTAAAACGGCATTGTAGGAAACTGCTTGCTTCCTCCCACAACTGCATCAAAACTAAACTACAGAGCAACCATCACTGAAAACTGACTGAAGTCTAGCTGAACAGAAGTCCGATAACTAAGGATAAATAGAAGCCACGTAGAGATTGGTAGGAAGGGCGGAGACTCCCAATGGGCTGGTCCAACATGCATGTGTGGCAGTTAAAAACAGGGAGGGCTATCTCTGGCTGCAAAGGTCCCCCATGAGGGGTGAGGGGTCCCAGCCCCACACCAGATTTTCACAACCAGAAATTATGGGGACTTGTCTCCCCAGGGTTCCAGTGCTGGAGAAGTCCCCATTAACTTCTGGCTGTGAAAACCAGTGGAGACTGTGGATGAGTGAGACAGATGGCTGGTGGAGTTCCAGGGGCTCCTCTTAAAAAACCATATATAGACTTACTGGCTGATGGACTCACTCACACTGAGCTCCATTGCTGGGGCAGCAGCTCGAAAAGAGCCAGGGACATACGGGAAGGAACTGAAGGCTTCAGGGTGATGGCTGGAGGGGAAGCTTCTTTCCAGGCAGAAGTGCTGGCAGAGGGCATTGTTCCTTTGTTGAGCCATCCCCTGCCCAAGTGGCATACACAGACGGCCACCATATCTGAATCTCCATCAACCTGGCTAACACAGGGTGCCCTGCCCTGGTGATTCCCTGAGATCCTGCCCCACCCTACTTGGGGGCCCACTCAAACAGCTTCCAGTGGCTTTTCCATACAAATGGCCTGTCTGGACCCATGTTATGGACTTTCTTAAAATCTCTAATGTTCACAAACCCCAAACAAGCAGTATCTGGCCTCAGTGTGCCCTGTACCTCTTGCTAAGCAGCCCCAAGCCCAGCACTAATGGTAGCCAGCCTGTTTGAAGCTTAGCCTCTCCCAGGTACCTCCAAGCCCAGCACAACTGGCAAACATCTACAGATCACTTCTTAGCTCACACCAAGTGGCCCTGGGCTAAGCATAGGCAGGAACTAACCTTAGTCTGCACCAAGAACTCCTCCCAAAAGGCCCCAGAACACATCCATCCAGTGTCCAGCTTCAGACCACACTAGAGCACCACCCAACCAACTCCACAAATGACGCACCCAAAGGACAGACTCAGTAGGCACCAGAGCCCCAATAAAGTGATTCCTGTTCCATAGGGTCAGCCCCTTCATGACAGCTCCTCCACTGTAGTCACACAGTCCTCACAACCAATTAGAACTAAGGGTCGATCCCTCCCAATGACATGCCAACAGCAATAAAGACTGCCTCAGGTGACCAGGGAGACTGTACCACTGGGTCTCACAGGGCAGCTATTATACAAGGCCACTCTACCAAGATCGAGAAACAGAGCAGCTCTACATAATACAAAGAAACAAACACAGGGAGGCAGCCAAAATGAGGAGACAAAGAAACATGTCCTAAATGAAATAATAAAACAAAACTCCAGAAAAAGAACTAAAGAAAATAGAGACAAACAATCTACCAGGTGCAGAGTTCAAAACACTAGTTATAAGGATGCTGAATGATCTCAGTGAGAATTTCAACAAAGAGATAGGAAATATAAAAAGACAGATAGCATAAGAAAGACCCAATCAGAACTGAAGAATGCAATAGCTGAAATGAAGATTACATTAGAGATAATCAATAGCAGATTGGATGAAGCAGAGGACTGAATCAGTAATTTGGAAGATAGGGTAGCAGAAAACATCCAATCAGAACAGCAAAAAGAAAAAGGAATCCAAAAAAATTAGAGTAGTTTAAGGGACCTCTTGGACAACATCAAGCATACCAACATTCACAAAGAAGAGCAAGAGCAAACAATTGAAAACCTATTTGAAAAAATAATGGAAAACTTTCCTAACCATGTGAAGGAAACAGGAATACAAGCCCAGGAAGCACAGAGTTTCCAAGATAATGAACCTGAAGAAACTCACACCAAGACACATCATAATTAAAATGCCAAAGGTTAAAGACAAAGAGAGAACCTTAAAAGCAGAAAGAGAAAAGCAGTTACCTATAAGGGAGCTCCCATAAGACTGTCAGTAGACTTCTCAACAGAAACTTTGCAGGCCAGAAGGGACTGGCATGAAATATTCAAAGCGATGAAAAGCAAGGACCTAAAACCAAGACTATTTACCTAGCAAAGCTATCATTTAGAATTGGAGGACACATAAAAGCTTCCCAGGCAAGAAAAAAATAAAGTTCATCAAGACCAAAACAGCATTACAAGAAATGTTAGGGGGACTTCTTTAAGAAGAAGAAGAAAAAAGATCAAAAATATGAATAATAAAATGGCAGTAACTACATATCTATCAACAATTACTTTCAATGTAAATGAATTAAACGCTCCAATCAAAAGACATAGGGAGGCTGAATGGATAAGAAAACAAGACCTTTACATACGCTGCCTACAAAAGACTCACTTCAGATTGAAAGATACACATAGAATGTAAAGGGATGGAAAAAGATATTTCATGAAAATGGAAATGAAAAAAATCCTGGGTGGCAATTCCTATACCAAACAGACTTTAAAACAAAGAGACAAAGAAGGATCCAGCAATTCTATTTCTGGGTATTCATCCTGAGAAACCCAAAACACTAATTTGAAAATGCATATGCATCCATATATTTGCTGCAGCATTATTTACAATAGCCAAGATATGTAAGCAACCTAAGTGCCCATCAATAGATGAATCGGTTAAGGTTACGGTTAGTGGTACATATGTACAATGAATTATTATTCAGCTATAAAAAAAAGAATGAAATCTTGCCATCTGTAACAATATGGATGGACCTAGCAGGTATTATGTAAGTGAAATAAGTCAGACAGAGAAAGACAAATACCATATAATTTTGCTTACATGTGGAATCTAAAAAACAAATGAACAAACAAAACAGAAACTCTTAAATGCAGACAACATTCTGATGGTTGCCAGGTGGAAGAGGGTTGGGGGGAAGGGATTAAGAAGTACAAACTGGCAGTTACAAAATAGTCATGAGGATGTAAAGTATAGCATAAGACATAAGGAATACAGTCAGTAATATTGTAATAACTATGTATGGTGTCAGGTACTAGATCTATAGGGGTGATTACTTCATAAGTTATATGAATGTCTAATCACATTATATACCTGAAACTAACATAATACTGTATGTCAACTGTAAATGAAAAATAAAAAATTTAAAAGAATGCTGTTTAAAAAGCAACAAGTCAGATACATTTAAAAGTGTATGCTTTCAAATTTTCAAGGAATTTAATATTCTCCTAAGAAAAGAAAAAAGAAAGGGACAGGTAGGAAGAGAAGGGAAAATTATACTTTTCTTTTTATGAATCCCGTATTACACCCATTCCAAAACCTGAGAAAAAACAAAAAAGGAAAACTGACCATATTAAAGAAAAAATCCTTAAATATATTAGCAAAAAGAACCCAGAAATACATAAAGCCAAAGAATTAACTAGTTAATCTAGAAATATGAGAATGCTTCAATATTAGGAAATCTAGCAATATATTTTACCACATATTAAATAACTCAGCAACAAAGATCTTCAAATATATACAAATTTATCAACTTACCTTCCCAGTATCTTCCTGATTTATATGTCTATTTCAATAACATAAAACATAGACACATATCCAATGTGTAAGGCTATTTGCTGCAGCATTTTTAAATATTTAAAAATCCATTCATCAGGTACACCTATAAAATGGAATACTAACTCTAGCCATGCAGCATTCATTAGAGAATATCTGTAATGCAGAGAAAGTAAACTAGAAAAATAAATGTCAAACTATTTACAAAACTTATTTCTAGATGTGTGGGATTTTGCTAACAAGCATATATGCTTATTTCTCTAATCTAGAAAAAAAAATCCTCATTTGATCTCTATCAGCCAAGTAGTAAGGAGATGGGAAAATTTCAAGCCAACAAAGGCCATATAAAATAACAAATGAAAATAGGGGTAATATTAAGGAATAGAAATAAAAGTAGAAGATACACAAAGAGAAAAAGGCCAAGACGATAGGGTCAGAAAACACTAATGGCTTACTATAAGGACTAGTGTGAGGATTACTGATCAAGGAATCCTAGCGTTTCACACTACACTTACGAATCTACCGCAATCTCAACACCTGCCTCAATTTAAACAATTTAAACTTTCAGAACAGATACGCTTCACTTTGCTGGCACCTGCAGAGTAGACTTAATACTGAATATTCCTACTAAGAAAGTTTAAGTATTTCATTTATTGAAGGTGCCAAGATAAATGATAAACTAAAACTAGTGGTGTGCTATATTGGGAAGCAGAGAAGAGATAGGTGTTGCAATCAAAGATAAGTCATAATAATGCTTCAACTTGAAAAATTAAGAACATACAAGCATATCATTTAGCAATATGGAAAAAACCACCAGAAGCATCTAAAATAAAAGCAGTTGTCATAAAAGAAAGAAGCTGAAACTGAAGTAAGGTAAAACATAGCTGCTTTTTATTTTCAGATTTTCTTTACTATTTGAACATGTGATACTTGTGGTGAGTTTTATAATACTGCAGATTTTTTAAGTAGATTGACTGTTGAATAAAGCAATCAGTTGTTTTTTTAAAACTCAGATCTTCAAGATCAAGTCCATCTTTGTTTTTTTTTTTAAATAAATTAATTTGACAATTACAAAGTTGGCATAAAAGCAAAATTCCAAGAAGAATCAAGGAAAACAAAAATTGCTAAGCCAAAACTTCCTTAGATGAGCGCCTATCACTATGATGTACAGGAGTTCACTATACCCTGTTTACACACAGAAAACTTACCTGGTTTATTAGGGAGGGCAGTATAAAAGAATTGGCATGCTTTGCAAATTTTTATTTTAATTAACAAACATTTATTGAGAAGCTACTATGTACAAGGTACTCTTGATCACGATTTTCCCAAAAACACAACATTCTAATAAAACAAATCACAGTCAGCTAAGTAACTTTGAGTTGACTAACAACATATCTATCTATAATCATCATTAAGTCTGAAGATACCTATAGCCAAATAACATATAAGAAAAAAGCTAAGGTATTCTACAAATTACAGACATGTGCAGGCTACTAAAGAGACAAGAGTTATAATGCATTTCTTATACAAAATTATTAATTCCATAGAGTCTCTTATTTAATGCCATAAAAAATCAATATGACTACCAGGTGAGCATAGCAATAGTTTCACTATTTGGAGTCTAATATTACTGTTTTCCTCTATGAACACTTCTATATTGTTAGAATATTTTGTTGTATGTATTGTTTTGAAATTTTATAATTAAAATATTAATTTCTTTTGCCTTTTTTATAAAAAAACTAATACAGATTTACAGTAAAAACCGTATTTGCTTGTGAGAATTTCTACTTATATAAGCAAAGAAATTTCTCATAACTAAACTCATTTAATTGCTACTTCACGTGACATATACTGATGAAATATTTTAAACTAAAATCTAAACTACAGGTATCACAAATTTAGTAAAGGACAAAATATAGCTTAGTATCCAACTCTATATAATTACAAGAAAAAAAATCTCCTTCCTTATCCAATTTGATAATTGAAAGAGCAAGTTACTTAAGAGAGTATCAGTCATCGAAAAGTTTTCCCCAGTCTGCATCAAGCTTTCATATCAAGATATGAATATTCATAAAATAATAGAGAAATAAACTTTTCTGGTATAAGCATAAGGAATTATAAACTGCTATACCATGACTGTAAGTACAATTAACCTGAAATCTTTCAAATTACATATTTCAAATTCCATTTTGAGAATCGAGGTTAGATGTAGGTGTTATTAGCTCTGTTCTAAGAAATGATAACACTAAAAAGGCATTATTATAAAATTTAAGCTATAAATGTATTATATTACAAATTTTATCACCCTAAATTTGTAACATACTTGCAAACTAAACAAAGCATTTATACAGAAAGACTTACCTTCGTCCACAGAAAACTGACAGCTCTTATCATTGAAGAAAAGAATTTTCTTCTTATCGGGACGATTTACAAATATTATCTGGTCCCCTAAAGCCTTAAAGATAAAGAAAATTTTTTTAGTTACCTCCAAATTACTTCCCCCCTTCCTCTCAATTTTTTTTTTAAACAAAAGATTCCCATTTCTTTAACCCTCAGTATAACATTAGGGTCCACTAGACCCAATTTTAGTTCTTGAGGTTCTTTCTTGAGCAGTTCTATCTTTAAGGATTGATATTTCAAGGTTTTTATTTTTAGAGGTCTTCCAAAGTATAAAAAAGAAAAATTATTTTTAAAAAAACAATAAATTCAATATATGTGGCAATTATAATTTGGGTCTACTGGACTCTTACATGAATCTAATAAAAATGGTAAAATCTTAGTTTTTTTTACTTTTCCTCTACCATGAAATCTTTTGCTACTTATCATTACCCATCAATTATTAACAATTATGTTTTAAAAGCTAAAATATGGAAAAAATATGAAGGAATGATTAAATCACCTAAGAGTATGATGTGATAGTGAAACAGCCACATTTCAGTTTTCTAATTGCATTTCCCAAAGTATTGCATAATCTTTCAAGATACAAAAGACTGCAGAATCTGTTGTCTTTTAGCTTTCTTGAGCACAACTGACAATTCAGAATTTATTTTCTACTCCCTCAGAACAATGACAAGAAAACTGACAAAAGATAGTTTCCTAGTATTAATGAGAACAAGAATGCCAAAAGCCTGAGAGCAGCACTCTAGACTCTAATGATGGTGAAATTCACCATAGAAACAAAGTGTCAAACTATGAGTAAGGTTAGATGACAATCCCAGATGAATAATCTCAAACTTATGAAACAATGAGTGAACAACATATTTCTTAGGACATAAAGGAAATAAGGTATTTTTTTTACCCAGTTATTCAACAGGAAGGACTTCATCATACATTACTGTGTGCTAAGAACCTTTGCCATCTCACTTTGCTAAAAGGATATGTAATAACAGTCTTTCCTCTTTCTGATGTGTGTTTACCAAAATGTACTTGGTACAGAGGTTTGCTATTTTAAATTCTTATTAAAATTTCCAATAAAGCTGCTGTTTTTCCACCATCCCTTTATTTTTATGTAAATTATTCATAAATTACTTAAATATTTTTTAAAATAATGTTTCATTGGACACAGGTGGTTAAGAACAGAATAAAAATTCTGCATTTCAAGAATTTAGAAATAATCCTGCCTGAAAATGAAATAGATTGTGTCTTTTGGGACCCCTTCAGCTCTAATCCTTAGAAAACAGAGCCACTAAAGATAAGACCTAGCACCCTTAACTGTTAAGATTCAGAAGAGTCCTATATTTTAACATGCTATGTACAGTGCACAATTTATAAGCTCAGATCACATGTTATTTGAAAGATTTGTGAAGGTTGTTTAAGTTTAGACACCTTTTCTTTTTTTAAATTTAGAAATTTTTAAGTTATCAATAGCCCCTTTAGGAACTCAAAACAACCAGATTAGTAGTCTGCGCTTTTGTTTTTTAATGCCTCTGGTTCCTCAGGTTAAGCACTGTCTTATTGAATCAGTTCTAGTAGAGATAAATAAAAAGTTATGAGAAAAACACTAAAGTCCTTGAGAAAAACTTTCTAGAAATATTCTGAAAAATCATACACAATTACAATACAGAAGAGAGCCATCAAAGGTACACAAAAATGGCTACACTCTGTCCTGCTCTGTAGCATAAGACACAAATTTCAAATCTTCAACTGGCTCACCACATCCCCAACTACATATGATGGAGGCTTTAAAAATAAAAAATTTAAAATTTCTACTGTTTTTAAAACCAAGATATTATTAATTCAAATTATATTAAGGCACAGAAAGAAAAGAGGGTTACCTTGACAGCCTTCTGGGAATTGGGCAGTCCTTCCTCTATGTCTTCTAAAAGAATTCCTCCTAATCCTCGTTGGTCATGCTTATCTAACAGTCTAAGTAAGGCCTTCTTATCTTTCAAGTTGTACTTGGGCTTGAAGGCATACTTCCCATCTATTACTTCAATTTTGGGATTATTGACTAATGCCTGTAACAATAACACAATTTGAATATATTAACAAAAGTAAATCTATTTATATTCTTATATTATACTAATTATTTAAAAAATAACAATACTCAATATAGTGGCAAATTAAAAGTATCTTGTGAATATCAACTAGATCTAAACTACTGGACATTCAGGATCCAAAACAATAAAAATCAGCATGGTGCTCATTTTTATAAACTATCATTTACATAAATTCTTTGGATAAGAAAGACACCACTTTATCACAACTGCTTTGAAGAAAGCTGTACCCATATTCTTTTGAAAAACAAAAGAGGTTAGAATCAATACAACATCCATTAACATTAGTAAAGTGAACCAGGTAATGCCTATCCTACCCTCAAAGTATAGTTTATTGAATATTGGCATCAAAATGTAAGAAAAGTTACGTTGGGGAGAACATATCAATAGTCTGCCCCCTGTGGTATCATATGGCACTAGCAGCTGTGAAACGAACTAAAAAGGACTAGACTTACTAGTGCACATAAGAAATTTACCTATGATGTCAGTTCAAGAATGAAACTGAGTAGGAATACAGGAATTACTGAATATAATTATGTTCCTAGTCAGTTCTGTTGTACAGCCAATATCAGAAGGAAAGCTCTTCAAGAAAGAGCAACTTAATTTTCTTTTGCAGCTGCTGGCCTGACCCTCAAAGGAGAAAGAGATGAAATAAAGAAGAAAGGAAGGAGAATAAAATAGTAATAAAAATAATCTTTAACTAATATCTATAGACCGTGAGATTCCAAGAATAGGTACAGCAACAAAATTTAAATGTGGATTACTTGTATATCATTAATTTATATATCACTTTTTGTATATCACTAATATAATGAGCTACAACTGCAGTGATTAACTGGTTCGTTGATATTGTGAAAATCAATTTTGCTTGGTAAAATAAAGGAATTATATTTTAGGAATTTTACATTTGGCTTTTAAGAATATAGTACTGGCCTAGAAAATAGTCTTCTTAATTGTCATTTCATGCTTCAACAGAAAAGAGGTAAATATCTAAATTTTTTAAAAGTTATTCATTTCCAAATTAGCATGCTTACTGATTGTTTTGGGGTTTTTTCCCAGTGCTGTATGTACATACACAATGTTCACGATTATTTTTTCAAATTACGTGCTACAGGCAGTAACATCACTATCAAGTTTTAACAATAATAATAGTGTAACAAGTATCTTAACAAAATATCTTCCCATCCCTATAATACTTCATGCTTTCAATGTCCTAAAGCAAAAAAAAAAATAAAATAAAAAATAAAAAATAATTTGGCAACATATACATTATAAATTTTGGAATTCAAAATAAGCATCAGTAATTCTGTAAAAACTTAAATGAAATTGATACAACACTGACTGCTTTACAACTTTTATGCTAAAGTCTTTGACATTTTTAAATAGATCTATAAGATTATATAAAAACCAATAATTCAATCTTAAAATGTCTGTTTAAAAAACAAAAAGACCCTATATCTTTTAAGTAAAAATAATTATCAGATTTCAATATATTGAAAATCCTAGTTATAGCAAGTATTTCATGGTAATTAACTTATTTTTATAATATTTTAAGCCTATTCTTACCTCAGTCATTAGCCATTGTTTCTGCTTCAGTCCAATATCTAAATGTTGTGTTTCATCCAAAATTTCTTCTAAAGTTAGAGGATGTGTATCTCCTCGTTGATGACGTGTCTAGTGAAGATATTATTAAAAGAGTTTTAAAATGCTAGTTTCATTAAATAATAGCTAAAAGTAAGTGAATCTTTTCAGCAATGTAGAACATGTATTAAGGCAGTACAATTATGGTGATGAAAAGAATGGACTATAAAATCAGAACCAAGTTCAAACTTGTAGCTCTATAAAATCAAATGATAAACTGAGGGAAAATATTTGCAACTAACATCACAAAGAGCTAATCTTCTTAATATTTTAAAAGCTCCAAAATCTAACAGGAAAATGACCCAAAGACAGGAACACACAAATCTTAAGAAATGCAAATGACCTTAAACATAAAAGATACTCAACTTCTGCCAAGATATTCCTGACCTATTACATCGACAAAAATCTATGTTTGAGGCTGTAAGGAAATAGGCCCTCTCCCACACTACTGGCACAAATGCAAATTGATACAACTACTATGTAGGGCAATTTCATAATACAGATGCATTTACACCCTTTGACCCAGTAATCCCATTTCTAGGAACTTACCCTAAAGATATACATAAAAGTGGCATGGTCATTGCAGCATTGTTTGTAAAAGGAAAATACTAGAAACGACCCAAGTGGCCATCAATAAAAAACCAATTAAATAAACTGCAGCACATCTATGCTACTATATAGATGCTAAAGAAAATGCAACTGTTCTCTGTGTTAATTTGGAAAGACATCCAGGAAAATTATTAAATTTAAAAACATATGTAGACACCAAATGCTGGTGAGGATGTAGAGGAAGAGAAACTTTCATTGCTGGTGTTAATGGAAAACAGTGGAAGACAGCTTGGGAGTTTCTTTTAAAATTAAACATACTCTTATCATATGATCTAGCAATTATGCTTTGTATTTAGCCAAAGGGGCTGAAAACATGTTCACACAAAACCCTGCACACAGATGTTTATAGCAGTTTTATTCATAATTGCCAAAACCTGAAAGCAACCAAGATGTCCTTCAGTAGGTGAACTGATAAACTGTAGTACATCTAGTTGATAATTATTCGGCACAAAATGAAATGAACTACCAAGTCATAAAAAGGTATGGAGGAACCTTAAATGTATATTACAAAGTGAAAGAAGTCAATCTCAGAAGGCTACATACCAACTATATGACACTCTGGAAAAGGCAAAACTATGGAGGCAGTAAATAACTGAGTGGTTACCCAGGGTTACAGGGGCAGGAAGGATGAACAGGTAGACGACAGAAGATTTTTAGGGCACTGAAACTATTCTGCATGATACTATAATGATGAACACATTCATTACACACACTTGTCAAAACCCATGAAATGTAAAACACCACAGCGAATCCTAATATTAAACCGGGTGATGTAGGTTCAAAGATTTTAACAAATGCACTACTATGGTGCAGGATGTCGACAGTATGGCAAGTTGCCAGGTGTGGCAGTGAATATATGAGTACTCTGTACTTTCTGCCCAGTTATGCTGTGAACCTAAAACTGCTCTAAAAAAACTAAATCAATTAGAAACAACAATACACACATGGGAATATTGTTTAGCCATAAACAAAGAAGGAACTCCTGCATTTACAACATGGTTGGACTGTGATAGCAGCAGGTTAAATAAGTCAGAGAAAGACAAATACCTTAATAATCTCACTCATATGTGGAATCCAAAAAAAAACCAGACCAAAAACCCCGAATTTTCAGATACAGAGAACAGACTGGTGGTTGCCAGAGGTGGTGGTGTGGGAGGAAGGGTAAGGGAATATTATACATCAATTGTCTCAATTTAAAAAAAAAAAAACAGAAGTAAACATTAAAAAGTATATGTTAAAAAACTGTAATATAAAACATTTTATATAGGAATGTGCAGAAATAAAAATATATACTTGCACTTTCTGTATAAAGAACCACTAGAAATAATCATAAAAAATAAGAGATTAAGGGGAGAAAATAAGTAGAATTACAGGTGGGAACAAGACTTCTTCATTTATGCCTTTTTATTTTTGTTTTGTTTTGTTTTTTATGCCATGAGATATATTACTTTTTAAACAATAAAAAAAAATTAAATTAAAAAGAAAAAAATTCCAGGCTCTAAAAGTTCCATCATTGTTGGGCAAGTTATTGAACCTCTTGAGGTTTTAGTCAGGCCACTGTAAAACTAGAATAATCATTTTTCAAAAGGTATGTCTGGAAAACAAAAAAAGACAGAGCTTAACATACCACATAAGAATATTTTATTTAGCATTTGCTATTATTCATTCACTTATTCAAATATTTAGTGGTAACTCCTATATGCCAAAAGCACTACAATGAGATATACAATGAAATGTAAACTGCTGCTTCTGCCTTTCAAGTGCTCCCAAAATAGGGTTGTAGCTAAACAAACATTATGAAACTTAGGTATACAATTGTCTGCCAAAAGGACAGGTACAGTCAGAGGAGATGAGAGAGAAAGCTGGATATGGGCAGACCTTTGAATGAGGACTACAATACAGAGAAAAAGGAAGGAGAGGCAGCTATAGTATAGCACAGTGTCTCCAAAGCCAGGCATGTACATTCCAGGGCTACAGATGTCAATCCATCTGAATGATTCTTTAGAAGCTTTATTGAATTTTTAATCTAAAATTTCCACTGAAAAATTATGCTTTACTAATATTTAACATGTGGATTGACACCAGGGCCTCCCTTGGCTTCACTCATGTCAGATAATCCACATTTCAGATGATGACATGCATGGACGAAACCTGAGGGAAGAATGGGAATCCCAAATGACAACATGATTGACAGACGTGGCCTCATTCATTCCTCTATGTTCAGCATTCATTAACATATTGCAGTTTACCTGCTATAAGATGCCCACATTATGGTGAATTATGTGTTTTTAAAAAAGACCTTTAAGCTATACAGACCATACAATGATTTTTTAAATCCCTAAGTAATATACCATGTAATTAAATCAAGTTAAATTCCCCCCCCACCCCGAAAAGGCAAATGTTTCAAATCTGTTAGCTACTTTTATAATTACAGATGCTATTCATAGTTTGCTAACAATTATTTAAAAACAATTTTAATTCTGTTCCTTCAGAGTAAAGCTAGCATTTTAACAATGTGTGAAAGCAACAAAGTAACTACTTTTTGAAAGAAATTCATGCTGTGGAAAGAGCATTTTGCAAAAGAATGTTTTAAGAGATATTTCCATCATGTGATTTCAAAATTTAAAATACGCCTACCCTTAAAATTTTTTACAAACAATTTTTAACCTTTATTTTTAAAAAGTCTTCCAAACAAAACCCTCCTGGGAGTTTGAAATCAATTCGTTAAAAATATAAAAAATTATAAACCCTTTTATGTTTGCATGAACTAAGGAAAGATGAATTTTTACTAACCTAATTGGCGAGACCGAATAAAAAAATTAGTGATGAAATTTTGTAATAATGTATTGTGGTCATTATTGCCTCCCCAAATACTGTATTCTCTCCTCCAAAGACATCCATGTCCAAACCCTTGCAACCGATGATTATATTTGTTACCTTACACAGCAAAAAAAAACTTCACTGATGTGATTAAGAATCCTGAGATGGAGAGATCATTGTAGACTACCTGGTGGACCCAACTGTAATCACAAGTGTCCTTATTAAGGAAAAACGGAGGCAGGAGAGTCAGATTGAGTATGAACAATAGGAGATGTGCCAATGGAACTAAGAGCCTGGAGTGACGCAAGAAAGAGGCCATACATTTGTCAAGGAATGCAGACAGCCTCTAAAAGCTGGAAAAAAATAAAAAGGGTAACAGAAAGTCCCCTCAGAACCTCTGAAAGGAACCAGCCCTGCCTACAACCTGACGTTAGCCCAGAGAAATCGATTTTGGACTTCTGACTTCCAAAATGTATCTGCATGTTTTAGATACATGTACTTAGAATTATATAGTCTAAACTAGAAGTAGAATAAAGGAATTTAGGGTAATTCTACTTGTCTAAGGACAGCAAAATCAAATCTGTCAAAATAATTATTCCATATTCTTCATTATCAATAATTATCAAATCTAATATATTTTCCTTAGTTTCCTTCACATTAAAAATTTTTTCTCAGAGTGAAGTCAACATCATGGCAGAATGAGATGATCCCTTAGTATCCTCCCTTAAATCTACAACTAATCAAATATCTATAACCCCAAAAAGGTTCCTCTGCTCAACATACCAGGATGCCTAAGAGATGCATATATTGGTACATCTAAAGGTGGGTGTACTGAAACACACAGGGGAGGCTGAACAGGGGTAAGAACAGGAATGGTGCCTGAAGCTGCAATTCCACGGCTGCGTTGGCTGAGCCAGCAGCCCCAGCAAACACAGTGGTAGTGGAGGGGTTGGGGTGCAGCCCCCACCTCACAGCCTGGCAGAAGGAAAGAAGGGCAGCAGCAGCGTTAGTGCCGGAGAATCCATGAGAATCCAGCTCCTTCTTGACTGTGGTGCTGCTCACATCACCAGAGAGCCTGGTAGCAGCAGCAGAGATGCGTCAATGACCTCCCAGACACAGCACAGCAGTGCCAGTAGCCATAGGGGATCAGGCAGCAAGACAGGCTAGCAAACCTGGCTCCTCCGCAACCTGCCACATGCCCACCCCCATCTCCCGCTACCATACTGGTGATGCTGCAAGACCCAGGCAACCCATGCACAGCAGGGGCACCCACCACCCCAGTCGTCCAGGCAGCGACCACTAAGACACAGAGAAGCCTCACCACAACCCCAGAGGTACAAGCAGAGCAGGTTAGAGAAAACAAAAATGTGTGCTATAGCACTATCTATTGAAAAACAAAAGAAAGACCTCTAATCAGCCTACTGAATTGCTAAAATCAATAGTACTTAAATAAGAAAAGTGTTTACACTTCAAATGTGTTGGCAGAGAAACACCAAACATCATGAATGAACCAAAGTAACATGGTAACACAGTAAGAAAATGACAATTCACCAAAAACCAAACTCAAAGTCATGAAAGATTGTGATCTAACAGAGAATTCAAAATAGCAGTCATGAAGAAACTCAACAAGATACAAGAAAACTCAGAAAGGCACTTCAATGAGCTTAGGAATAAAATGAACAGAAGGAGCATTTTGCCAAAGAGACGGAAGCTCTGAAAAGAACCAATCAGAAATTCTGGAGCTGAAGAACTCAATAAATGAGATAAAGAATGCATTAAAAAGCACTGGAAACAGAGCAGACCAGGAGGAAGAGAACTAGTAAGTGCAAAGATAAAAATCTAGAAATGCTTCAGGTGCAAGAGACGAAAGTATCTTTAAAAATGAAAGAATTCTACAAGAACTATCTGACTCCATTAGAAAGGACAACAGGATAATGGGTATTCCAGAAGGGAAGAGAGAAAGAAAGAACAGAAAGCCTATTCAAAGAAATACTCAGTGAGAACTTCCCAAATCTGGCAAAGGAACTGGACATTCAAGCACAAGAATCTAACAGAACACCTAATTATCTCAATACAAAAGACCTTCTCCAAGACATATTAAAACTGTCAAAAGTTAATGACAAAGTATTCTCAAGGCAAACAGAGAAAAGACAGTCACCTACAAAGGAAACCCATCAAGTTATCAAATTTCTCAGCACAAACTCTAAAGACCAGGAGAGAGTAGAATAATATATTCAAAATATTGAAAGATTGAAACTACCCAGCCAAAATATATTGTGAAACATTATTTTTTGTGATGTTCTCATTCAGTTAGTTATTATTCCCTGTGGTTTGATTAGCATTTGTTTGATAATCATGTCTGACAGTCTAGTGTGATGATTTTTGTATATGATATTTGTGACACAAGAGGATTCTAAGCTTAGACCCATGAACAATTCTAATAAGGTTAATAATAAAGAACAATCTTCTGGGCCATTTCACAGCAGCAGAGCAACAAGAAATTTAAAAAAATAAAAACTACACTTACCACTACAACAAAGCTACTAATCAATTGGTTTTACACAAGCTGGTAATCCAAGTATCCTATTCCATCTGTGGTAACAATATATAATGGCTCCAGCACAACTGAAAAGACACTTAAATATAAATCATAGGCATTGGACAAGTCAAAGTACTATTTTAAACAGCTACTGGAATTTCAAATCAAAATAAAGCTTTTGTATTTATTTTTTAAAGTCACCTTCAGTGAAAAACGTGAGGAAGTAAGTTATCAGTAGAACTTATTACCCAGAAAAGGGATAGAAGGGCAAGGGAGAAATCATATAATTGGTAGGAACATAATAATGTCAACATGTCAAATGACAGTAAAATGCACAGTAAATGAGAAAGTGAAAAGTATTAAATAATACGATAAGTCAACAAACTGGAGACATGTCACATGATGGTGAAGAGTTCTATTTAATAAACTGAGAAACAGCAGTTTGTCTATACAAGTTGACAAACAGATTTCACCAATAAATGTATGCAGTAACAGATGTAAAATTTTTAAATGATGATGAATTTCAAGAAAAACTTTTCTGTTGCAAAGAACTACTACCAACAAGCAAAGAGCAGGACATATTTAATGTGGTGTCTTCATATCTGGAAACAAAGGCCTGTCTTGGAGGAATTGCACTGTTATCTTCACGGATGTGCCCTATCAATGGTTGGCTCAGTACAGGTTTTACCCTCTTTTGTTAAGAAAAAAAAAAAAAGGTATTCTGATGTTGTCTTAAGACATTACTTTCTTGGGAGAGGTACTAGTATCAAAAACCCTAGAAATGCAATGAAAATTGTCTTGCATGATGCTACAAAAACGATCTGCTTTATTGAATAAAGACCAGGGCACTTGAGCACATAAATATGCTACATACAGAAATCTAGTGGCTTGGCAGAGTTCTCGAGAGAACATTTAAGCTAAAAGGTGAATTACAGAAGTGCTTTCAAGAAAACAGCAGACCCACCATACTTTAATAACTGTTTGAAGATGAAGAATAGCTGCAAAGCTAGCTCTCTTAGCAGACATTTTTTAAAATCATGTGAACTGGCTGAACTAGTTTGTACAAGGCTCTAGGAAAAAATGCTGTGACTTTCAGTGACAAGACTCTGGATTTCAAAGGAAAACAGAATCTTTGGAGAAATCATGTAGCAAAAAGTAATCTTGCAATGCTGTTCGGGCTTGAGGAAAAATATCAGTAAATCTCAAGAATTACTTAAAGCCCCCAGGAAGAACTAAAAGACAAAACTGAACAGTACTTTCCTTTCCTTTCTACACGAAAGTACTCCTGGGTAAAGAACCCTTACCCTGCCTGACTCTTCTGCTCATTTACGAACAAGTTGCCGAAATGGAGATGGTTAAAAAAAAAAAAAAAATCAAAGAAGAAAATGAAATCTACCTACGTCACTGACTAGCATTACAGCTGATATCCTTTCTGGGGAGGAGGAAACACACACACAGTAGGCTAATAATAAACTGGGCAAAATACATAAAGACAAAAATATTCTCTGTTCAAAACTTTTCTAACAATTATTACTGACTTATTATATGCACAACCTACTGATTAGATAAGATGTGAACAGAAGGTATAACACTGTTTCGCAAGGTATTTTTATACCTGTATTTATGAGACATTGATATAGAATTTAAATACTTTAAAACTGTAAATAAATGTAGGTTCTTGACCCAGCCCTACTATCAACCAGCTCTGTGCCTATGAGCCAGTTATTTAATTTCTCTGGACTTTGAAGTTTCTAAACTTAAACATAATTCTCAGAATTGATGAGAGTTAAGTCAGTGGTTCTCAAATTTTAGCGTGCGTCATTTGAAGCGCTCTTCAAAACATGGACTATTGAGCTACACTCCCAGAGTTTCAGATTTAACAGATCTAGGAAGGGGCCCAAGAATTTGCACTTTAAAAGGTCCCAGGTGATACTGATACCTGGTTGGAAAATGACGTTTTGAGAACCACTGAGCTAGAATAAACCAAACTAACCAAATTTTCCAGTTGTTTTATATAACTGAGATACATCCACGCAGAGATGATGAGATCAATAGAAAAATAATTCTATCAAAAACAATGTGCACCATGATCTGTCATCAAAGAACTAAAACAGTGTCTCATATGAAGAAAGAGGTGTCCTTCATAAGGGAATTTAAGATAATTTAGAGTGGGACTCACTCTTTTAAGCAATTAAATTTGTTTTACATTAATTGTTTAAATAAAAATCTTTCTAAAATGGACCATAAAATTTTTCTATATTGTCAAACAGGTTGGCTGAGTATAATTTAATCTTTCTGATGTTTCAGTTACTGCTATAAACTACTAGGTTGTAATATAATAATAACCATCTTGGGAGCTAGTGAGATGTGCTGGGCAGTTTGTTTCTGTGCCAAATGTTCTGAGTATTATGATTTTGAAGTTCTTGTATCTGCTTTTAATTTTTTCCATTTGGTACTTCTTCCTGTAATCTCACTGTATGTATCTCAAACGGTACCCTGACGGCACTCCTTGAACTTTTTCCATATAATTTCTAAATAATTTTCATTGACCAAGAGTTTCTCTATAAGCAAATGAAGAAACTATGAGCTTTTTGCGATTGCTTTTATTTTTGCTAAGTTCTTGGTTTTATCAGATCTTTAAAAAGAGTACACAAGGGACAGTTGAAGACTTTCCAAGAATCAGTTTACAGATCACTTTCCATATATATTCTATTTTGAAATATGCCTTCCCCTTTTCTCAACAACAAAAAAAGAAGGGTAAAACTCTCACCTCCACCCAGAATTGATAATGCATTGCCTGGAGGTATAATAAACTGTATGGACCCAAGAAAAGGATGTCAAAAAACATTATTTGGGGGAAGCCTTCATAAATGATAACTGAGGTGTCACAGACTATCTACTATAGGGCTTCTTGTCTTTTCCAGTCTTATATACATCCAAGAGTTAACAGGATATTTTGGGCCCTGCTAGGGCATTCTAAATTCTTGATATATTATAGTTCATAGACAATTGAGAGTAGTTTCCTTTAAAGAACTTTGTCTCTTCCATCCTCACACACTCCACAACTCCATGCTATCCAAGAATGCATCACTCTTTGGGGAGTGTATAATAAGAGCAAAGTAAAGGAGATATTGGTAAGAAATATCTAATGATAAAACTAGATTTTTTTTCAAGTTTTAAGCATAAGTAATTCTCTTCTGCAATTCTCAAAACTCATTCCTTGAATATTTATTAGCTTGAAGAAAAAGCACATTTAAAGAACTGAAGCAAATCAATTAAGGAGGCTGATTCCTTTAAATATAACAAATATTTTCCAGAACTACAAAACTGTTCAAATTATGTTCCAAAAAACTCACAAGACAAAAACTATATGTGAACTATTTTAGATTAAGTTGTAATTTAATGTGGTAGTTAAAATCTATTTTGTCAAATCATATGAAATTTTTATTCTCATTTAGTCAATATTCATTACAGGTTTTAAACAGTTTAATATTTCTACCTTCTATTTAAAAAACAATCATAGCTAGCTTTAAGACCAATTCACTTTTAACATAAGTATCCTTCTCCTTCATTAATTACACCCCAAAAAAGTTATTATTAATGAAGTTATTTCTGAATCATTCCCTTCTATTTATATTCAAAAGCTGAATATCAAAGAGAAGATACAAGCATTGGAAGACACATAAACCTATTTATTTGAACTTAAAAGATATTTCATGATAAAAAAAACAAGTTTGATATAGTTGGTTGGTTTGACAATGGAGACTAACTTTGTTAACTGATACTTTACATAAACTGAATAAGCTAAACCTTTAACTCGAAGTTTTGACAAATGTATATTTATACACATAAAAGCATTTTATGAAAAAAATTACATGAGCCAGAGTGTACTGAAATTAATATTTTCTCAACCACTTCTGAATATATCAGATTAAAGAAAGTACCTACAGAGGAAGAGGGGGAACAAATATAATAGACATTTGCCAAATCCTGATAAAGCTTTTTTGATATACTTCCTAAAAACTAACAGAGTAAATAATTAAGGACCAGGTAACAAAGCCTTTGGTAAGTTAGGTGGTTCACATTCTTTTGCTTTCAACAAAACTGAAGGAGGACCTAATGGAATTGTCAACTGATGAATGCTTGACGATAAATTACTAAGTGGTTTTTGGCAAATAACTTGGAAGGTTTTGCTATCACTAAACTTCCATTAGAATGAACTACTTTATATGACCATTTATTTCTCAGCACTTAAACCTACAAAGTCTAAAAGTAAGACCAGAAACTGGTGCCAAATCCTGTTTCATTCTATCAATAATTAATATATATCTCCAGATACAAAAACTACTGGAAGAAGACAGCTCCAACAATTTCATGTAAAAATAGATTTCTATTTAGTTATATACAAAGTGAATTTTAATCAATTTTCACATATGTAATTTATTCTAATCAACTGTCTGATAATTATCAGAAAATATTTTTAATACTTAGAGCCTACAGTCACAGGAAAAACGTTAGTTTAAATTTATATACATATTATTGTAGCAAAGAAGTTTGCTAGATTATTAAAAGATTTTCAAGCATAACAATGCATTTAAAATATATAACATTATCCTACAAGAGTAGCAGAACAAACAAGTTCAAAAGGAAAATAAAATTTCTAACCACTGAAATTTGTTTTTATATTTTTAAATTAATAATGCTATTTAGAGTTCCTTCAATAAATTTAATAGTGATATAATTTATTGAAATATTACAATATGCCAGAAATTCTATCTTTGTCAGTATAAACTTTTGTTGAAAAATTGTAGCTGTCAATTTAAATGTCTGCAAAAGGACAGTTTTTCAACATTCTTTCAGGGAATACCAGTAAAATTTTGAAGAAAACTATCCTAGATATATAAAGTTATAAATAAGGGTCATCTAGATAAGTAAAAATTATTAGCAAAGTAGCAAAAACAAGACATTTAAACGTCAGTCTCCCTCAACAGACTGAAAGCCATGAGGGCATATATTTTTCTTTCTGGGTATTCCCACCATTACCACTACAAATAGCATAGAGTCAGTGTTAACAATCATTTACCATGTGCGGGAATTAACTAAATGGGAATAAGAGTTTACCAGAAGGGGGCAAATATGAAATGAAAGTTTAGCTATAAATGAAAGCTTACATTGATAAATTAAGGATTCAAAGATTTTAATAAAGCCAAAATGTCTTATCATCAAAACGTCAAAAAAAAAAAAATTACTAAATCTTCCATTAAACATTAAATTCTAATGCTTTTGTGAGTCAATATTTTTCTAAGACTCTCAGTAATTCTGTTATTTCTTCTCCAAGATGTAGAAAAGTCATCACCATCCACCTGAAATGCCTAAACTATAGTTTTCACTTCTCACATCAATGGAATAGCCTGTAAATCATTTACCTCTTCTTACTGCTCTTACAAGCAGGTATTGACTAAGAGTGACTTTATCTACTGCCTGAGCACAATTTTATTATGTTATATGATGGGCTTAAATCGTGTCCTTGAATTAATGGAAATTAAAGACACCTAGGTGACTCAATGCAATGCTAATTTGATATAAAAAGCTTAAAGTATTAAATATTTTTATAGTTGTTTTTTTTTTGAGGTATAACAGGCATACAAGAAACTACATATTGAAATATATAATTTTATAAAATTTACTTCCAAAAATCTCAATCCCTTTCTTCTGCCAAAAAGTTAGAGGCTTTTTATCTGAGAAAAGTACTTACCTTCATATAATTCACAATTTTAGCAAGAACACCAAACTTATATCCAGAGCTTCCTGATAGAGCTTTCAAGTTAAATGATCCATTGCTATGATCTGAAAATAAAGTTCAAAAAACAATTACAACATTTTCATATTAGATATAATTATGACTTTTAAGCAGCTAAGATGATTTTAATCCTGATAAAGATTTTTCTTGTTTGACCTTTTCTATCTAGTGAATTCTATCCTATAAAATTTTGGTAAAGAATTCAAAATCTTTAAGTGTGTAATAGACTATCCAGTGTGTCGCTAGAACGGGAACAAAGTATAAATAATACGAAGGCATTAAAATACATTTCTTTTAATAAATACCTTTATCTCACTCTTTCCTTAATTCTGATTAGATTTCCCTCATAATTAGAAGCAAGGCTTTTTAAATAAGTAGACAACAGAAATCTCAGTATGATCCATAGTGCTTTTCCAATAAACTTAAAACCATAAGTGAATGGATTACTCTGAGGGATTAAAAAGTTCAATTTATCACTTATTACATCAACTTCTGCTTATCAACTTAAATGGGCATTAATTAATAGAAATTAATGAAGAGAATACCATAACTATTTTAAAGTAAACTTTAGCATTTAATTAGAAAAACTATAGGCATTGCCATTACATAAACATGGATGCTTATAAAGAATGATAGCATAAAACAAGGAGTAATCTGTATAGAAGATAATTTGTTTGAGAACAGCTATCATTTTGTTGCATGCTAACAGGCAGAAACTCTAATGCTACTGTTGCATCATAAATGCATTCCATTAATCACAGGCAAAAACAGGTTAAAAAATTTCATCATAAATACTAGGAAAACATTTCAAAAGTACTTCTATTAGTAAGGCATCAGGTAGGATATTATAAAGTTCCCTCCCACGTGGCTGACAAACAAAAAAGGTTAAATAAAAGAGGGGTGAGTCAATATCTGGCACCAGCTTGGTAATAATTTAAGCAAAAGAATGCATTAGAAGAACTGCAAGTATTCTAAGGTAACAACTGTTGGAGATCCAAAAGAACAGCTTCTAGATGACAACATAATACTCCTTTGAGATTGGTTAGTGAAAAATAAGCTTTTTTGAAACTAAAATGAGACTAAAATGCAATTTTCCTCTAAAAATAACTTTGTTACCACCTGACAAGTTACTTGACACATTAAAGCTCTTATATCCAGAGCCTCCCAAAATAATGATATTAAAAATAGCTTACAGGTGTGCTTTCACGCTTTGTCAATTATGAAATACTATCTACCTACATGGTTCATTTTTCAAGATGTTTAGTACCCTCACAACAATAAGAGAAATTTTTATTAAATACTATTTGCCAAGAACCATGCTAAAATATTTTCTCATTTAATCTCTCCCAAAAGTCCTATTTGAGAGATATTATCTACTTTTAAACATAAGAACACAGATAGTAAGTGGCAGAGTATAGACTCATATCCAGTTGTAAACCCTGTGATAATATGCTGTAAAAGAATTATTAACTAATTAGTCTTTAACAGAAATTATTCCATCTGAAATTGGCTATTCTGGCAGAGTACAGGAATCCACATATGCACATTTAATGTTTTCTTGTTTAACTTTAGTAAAATAATATTAAGTGTGTCACATATAAACAATTAAATGGGAAGACTATGAAAAACAGATGACAAATAAGGAAGTACCAAATTGCCAATTATGAATCAGAAACAATTTTGTTTACCATGGGGTCTCTCCAGCATTTTAACTCAATGCCAGGCATAGTAAACACTCAATAAATGTTGAATGAATGAATGAATGAATGAATGGGAAGGAGAGAGGGAGAGAGGAAGAGAGGAAGGGAAAACTTCCAGGTATTGATATTTTAATGGCCCCAGAAACTAAAGTGCTGATTTATCTAAAAATAAGTCTGCAGAGAAAGCATTACACAGCCTGCTATTATTAAAATAGCCACTCTCATAATTAAAAACTTTGATTGTTATGCTTAGACCACAACTCTAATACACCATTTAAAAAAAAAATTCTGTCTCTAAATATCCAACTGAGGATTCTTATGCCATTTAAATTTCACAGACTGTTTTTTTAATGTAGGCAGTGTACCTACCAAAACTAACATTCTCTCAACTAGTAAAGCTGAAAACCTTATTTCTTTTCCCTCAGAATTTCTCTTAAATCAAACTACAACATGGAAATAATCACTCCCAGAGGGTAAGACTTATATAAAACACAAGTACTTAAAGGAGAGGAAATATCTTTATGAGATTTTATGTATACTTTCTGGAGGAAATGTAAAACTGGTAAACCTGTTTGTTTCCTAGGTTACTACCTCTCTCGACATCATCTTCTAGCCCTAGCACTGAAATACTCACAGAAGGGTCTGAAAATTTATAGTTAAACACCAAAGAAATATCAGTTTGTTGCTAACTCACAAATTCCTATGCAGGAATTCAGCAGGACAAAAAATAAGGCAAGAAAAAGGGGTGACAGCTGATATCTCAGATAGCTCTACTCAAGTTTATGAATGATTTACTCTTAAGGGTGGCAGGACTTAATGTAAATGAATGTAGAGGAAACTGTCAGCTGCACTGTGGTTCAGCCAATAGAAGCACCGCTCCATCTTGGCTGTGCACTAGACTGCATTAAAAACAGACGATACCATCGCTTCAACAGCAGCCTTTCACACAAGAGGTAGGTTTATATCGTCTTTTTCATTTAGTAAAACATGTCCTTATGATGCAATATAAAAATATTTTGCTATAAAAATCAAGCAGAAAGCTTTGTTCTTACTAAAGACCAAAAAAAGCAATGTATTCATTTCATTGCTTGGTAGGATTTTATTATAAAAATATGAAGACTGCCTTATGTTATTTGATAAGCAGCCTTACCATCTGTGCCTTAACAGAAAATTCATGTATTTTCTATGAACCTGATGTATATTTAGACCTTAGAGTAAACCATAAGCATTTGCTGTTAAGTGGTTAACTTGCTAATTTCAATTTCTCTGAGCTATTTCGTTTCAGCAGTTTAGTCTGTCTTAAACAAAGGATTTTTCTTAAAGAAAAATCTAGACTAAAAGCTAATCCTGGACTAAAGCTTTCTGATATAGGCAAATTATATTAGCTAGAAAAAAAGCAGCCACTTACAAGAAAGTTTGTTATATTTTAACAAATATGAGAAAATAGTTTGAATTGTTTTTTATTTGATTTTGAGTGTAGATGTAGACAATGCTGAGAAATTACAAATGTAACTTTTATATAAAAATAAAAAGACAATGAAGGTACCTTTACATAGGCTGCATTATACTGTAACCAAGGACATCACTTATTAGAACTTCAGACTTCCGCAACATTTTAATTAAAATAATTCCTTACAGTGAAAATTTAAATCTATAGTATAATATACAAGTTATGCTGAGTACATGAAAACCTTTTTAAATACTTTCATTTTGTATGACATAAAAAAATATTTATCACCATAATTTCAATATAATGTTAAACTTATTCTTAATCTGATTCTCGAAATAAATACACAGTAAATCTTTTTGATAAACTGTCTTAAAATAAAAATGTCCTAAGAATTTGTTAATGGAGGAGAGTATGGTTCCTTTCCAGGTAATAAGATTATTTCATGGCTCAGAGTAAGCATTCATGTCTACTAAAAATTAGTTATTAACTGCTAACCAAATTCCTAATTTTAAAATATTCAAGCATAAAAATTATTATTTAATAGATGCTAAAGTTCCAGACTATTCCCTATACATGCTGACCTAAAGATCCAGCTTCTCTTTTCTTTGCTGCTAAATGTACTTAAATTTAAAAAAAAAAAATTTCATAATTTTTACTCAATTTTTTTAGCCAGTGTTCAGCAAATATGAGCAAAACATCCCTTACAAAGCCCAAAGGTTGCTGTAAGAAGACAGATCTCCCAGGTTCAGCACAATGGGGTTAGTTACCTATAAAACATTCCTGTTTGTTATACAAAGTATAAAAAAAAGTCTCAGGTAAAATAAAAACAATTCTGTCAAATAAAAAGAGTTAACTTGTAATTCAAATTTCAGGAAAATTGTAAACAGAAACCTCTACCATCCACATTATTTTAACACTATAATCAGCCTTTGTTTTTACTGGTAATATATCTATAGTTAGCACAGATGGAGGCTCATTGCTGTTTCACTGAACTGACTAGACACATGGCCTAACTCAAAGATCCAGGGCTGAGTGAACTGCTCTATATTTAAAGGGCATTACGATTAATTGATCATATTTCAAAGTGATATGCTTAAAGGCACTAGAAAATTCAATTCAAGGGCTTTTACCATAAATACAGCAAAAGCATAATTTTCTTCTGATCTGGCAATTAAAAGTTCTAAAACAGTTCCAAGTCTTAACCCCAAAAATATTTCACTAGACTATTTTGAAATGGGAGGAAAAATAGGTGAAGGGAGTATTTCATTAAAAAAACAACTAAAAAAAATATGGTATTTACTTTAAAACTTCCCTTTCCTGTAATGAAATTTTAAAGGGGCTATGAGAGATTGAAAGAAATACAGACAGTTCCTACTTTATTTTTTTTACCATTTTCTTTTACTTCTTATGTTTACAGCATTTGCTTGATATAAATTTAAATTTTAGTTTCAAAAATAGTCTCAATACAAAAAAATCCTAATGGTAAATCTTAGATTTTAAAAAACTCAATAAATGTATTAAATAGATATATTACACAATAGACTTTTAAAAACCAAAGACAAGGGATACTTTTAAATATATTACTTTGAGTTTTGAGTAATATATTCAAATGGTTCAAAAATTAAAATGTTACAAGGTATATCTTGAGAAATCTCACACACATCCCTGTCTACCATTTCTACTCTCCAACCAACCCCAGAAGTAATTATTGTTATTAATTTCTTGTATAACCAAGATTTTTGTGCAGATATAAGCAAATAAAAATATTATTTCTCCCGTAACTATACATACTATCCTGCACCTTGCTCTTTTCACTTAACATATCCTAAAAATCTTTCCATACCACTACACAATTACCTCAATGATGCATAATATTCAATTGTGTCGATATTCTATATTAATTTTAACCAGAAGAATAGTCATTGATGGGTAGAAGTGAACTTCAAGTAACTAAATTTAGTTGAGTATCTGTCTGCAGGCCTCCACCTTTTCCCCTCCCATTCGCCTTTCTGTCCATCTATTTTTTTAAGGGCAAGGGATCCTGAAAAAATTTTAAGCAGTTTACTTGTACCTCAAAAATAAATAGAATACGAAGTTTCTGAAACCAATTTTCTAATCAAGATTTCATTCTGAAATTAACTTACATTATTAGTCTTTACAACTTCTCCCCAATTTTAAAGTCAATAAAAATAAAGAGGCCTATTCATGATTAAAATACAGATAACTTCAGTGTAATTTCAACCAGGCATGAGTTATAGATTAATATAGCCAATTTCTAGGAAAATTAAGAGTCTGATTAGGAGACAGGATTCTGGGTGAAGCTTTTCATTTTTAACTTTTAGTTAAAATTGCTATATTTCTGAAATAGTAAAACATTTTAAATTAATAAGGTATATTAAACTAATTTGAGGGGCATAATGTAGAAACAGAGGGAAACCTCTCTTTTCCCTCCCTATCACTGCCCCACCCCCACAGTCACTTATAATGCCAGATTTAGAAAAGAATCCTTCAAAAGACATTCCCATATAATTTATAAAAATAAAGGAATCAACCTGAAAGGCCTTAACAGAAAGTCTAAGGAATATTTTCAACCATGCTGGAGAGGTCCTAGGTTAGCTAGCTCAGGTAAAATTATTAGAGACTCTCAAGCAATTCTTTCTGTTCTTTATCTACCCACGTTAAGTGGCACTGTACCCCATTTCCCCAAGGTCATATTCTTCCACTCCGTCTGCGCTTTTCAAAAATGACCTCAAACTGATTTGCACTGAAGTAAAAATAATTGCAACAATGTGTTACCCCTCCCAAGAATATCTGCATTTTAGTAGTGATAAAAGTCTGAACAGAGTTCCAAAGCTGAACTTTTTAAAACAGACATTTGTGTGTATGTGTGCACCTACACACGACATTATTAGGAAGGCTGGGTCAAAAAAGACTTTTGTCTCCATTTGAATCAGTTTGAATGGGTTACTTGACTATTTGTGTGCAGAGTAATTAAAATCAGAGGCAGCAACAATGCAGAGGTTGGAAGGATAACCTGTCAGAACATTCCACATTACACAACTTCGAGGGGGATCACTTACATTGTATTCTATATGAATAACACCCCATAACACAACATGAATGGTGCTCCCTGGAGTTGTGCAACGTAGCAGCACTGCTTTCTATAATATGCTCGGAACAGAAAACGTCAAAGGATAAAAGAGGGTAACTTTGAAAAGCTGGGTCTCCAAGTGTAGTCTGAAAATAATGTAATGTAATAAGCAGTTATATACCTGTTACAATGTATTTCTGTATGTCTCAGAATAGAAGCAACTGATTAATGTCCATTAGTTATCCTTCATTTCAAGATGAAGGATCACCAAGCACCACAAAACTGAAAAATTCTTAAATCCAAAAAGAAAAAATTAATTTAAGTCTTTTATATCTGGCCTCATCATCAATTTAACCTTCAAAATACACAAAAGGAGGAAGGAACCAAGTCCATCCAGAGAGGTGAAGTGATTTGCCAAGCAAATCTAAGAAACCAAAAACTTTAGAAAATATTTATCAACCCCAAACTTTTAAAATTATATCTATAAAGAAAACAAAGAAATCTAAGAAATTATATTCTTATGGCTTTGGGTTTTTTTAAGTAACTTTTTCATCCTTTTTTTTGATCTGAAAATGATATTATGGTTATGTTTAAAAACAGGGTCCTCACCTTTTAGGAGGTATATACTGAGATTTCTAGATGAAGTAATATAATGTCTGAGATTTTCTTCAAAATAATCCATGAGGTGGCAGCAGTGGGTAGAACTATAAACTGGCCAAGAGCTGATAAATGAAGTTGTATTATGAACATATGGGGATTCATTATACTCTTATACTTCCGCACCACCTTTAAGTTTTCTTTAAATGACACTCTAACACACAAGTTATCTCCAGCACCTAGAAAAGTATTGGTACACAGTAGGTAATCAATAAACATCTGTTTACAAGAATAAATGAGTCTTTATGACTATGTAGAGGAAAAAAGCAAGAAAAAAGAAAGCATACAAAATGACAACAGTCATTGAACTAGTGATATACTTTTTCCTCTTATTTACAGATTTTCTTAGTATATAGGTATTTTATAATTTTTAAAAATAAGTTTAAAGAGATATTTTTCAAAGATAATAAAACTTCATTCTATTATTTTTACTGCTATCAAAACTTGAATCCTCATGGTCCCATTTAAGGCCTAACAAATATCAGGTCAACAAGACTTAGAAATTCACTGTGAAATGGAATAATAATTTAATATATGATATCTGAGGCACTAAATTTGTTTTTAAAATGTGCATGTTTATAGGTCATTTAGTTATATTAAGCATTTAAGATTATCATATATACAACACAAAAATACTTAAAAAAAGATTAAGGTCTCTTCGTAAGCAACTTTGACTTCTCTTTCTCTACTATTTTCACTCAGCCACTATTTCCTGATTCAGGTAACCTGTCCTCGAAGTTTAAAGGAGTGGAAATAGGAGACATAAATACACTGAACCAAAAAGGTAAGAAGGATCCACAAGGGTAATGAGAATAGCTTTTCTGGAGGCAGTTTCAAAAACATGGCCTTAAAATGCTAAGATTTCTTATAGACCACTGCTTTAGTCAAATTTTAAACCAATTCAGCTGCCTTTTTCCCCCTTCCATTAGCAGTTAATTTCTATGTATAAGTCTTAAATATATATATTTGTCTAATAAATAATACACAAAAATATATAGGATGATTTACAGAATACATTGGCATACAGAAGAAGTTAATACTAAATTTATTTTTAAATTAATTTATTAAATCATAAAAATATACAGGATGGTTTATGGAATACATTGGCATACAGAAAAAGTTAATACTAAATTTATTTTTAAAATATTAAATCAATTTAAAAATACCATTCTGGTAGGAAAAAGATACAAGTTGCCTATACAAAGTTACTAACAAATCTTAGTTAAAACTGAGATTTGAATTGACAAATCTGTACTTTGGTTACATATATTCATGTTCCACTTTTTTTACAGATTCCAAAAAGCAATATAAGAAGTGAAATCTCTAAGAATGGCCTCCTTGAGCTCCAGCCTCTGGAATGAAACCACTACATCTGTTTATCAGTACCTTGGTTTTCAAGTTCAAAAAATTTACCCTTTCCATGATAACTGGAACACTGCCTGCTTTGTTATTCTGCTTTTATTTATATTTACAGTGGTATCTTTAGTGGTACTGGCTTTCCTTTATGAAGTGCTTGACTGCTGCTGCTGTGTAAAAAACAAAACTGTGAAAGACTTGAAAAGTGAACCTAACCCTCTTAGAAGTATGATGGACAACATCAGAAAACGTGAAACTGAAGTGGTCTAGCACTCTAAATAAGGTGAACAAAATTTCTGAAAACAGCCTTCAACTATTGAGGAAAAATTTTTTCTGAGGCTATTATTACAAAATTGACTTTGATCAAAATTCTTTCTAACAGAAGGAAAAAACAAATATGTACTTTGTATGTGCGTGTCATTTCATTAAATATACAGTAAAACAACACAAATGTGAATAATTTACTAATTTATTTAAAATGACACTTCAAAAACTGGATGAAAGATTCCTAGAATTCAATATTAAACAGCAAAAGGTAAAATGGAAAACATAAGCAAGGCTAATGATGCCAAAATAAGTGATACCTAAACAAAATCATATGGACTAAAAATATAGTACCCTATATGTTTTGATAATAAAAATGCTATTTAAATGCTTACATAAATCCAGAGTAAAATACTTCCACTTATAAAGTCCTTATTAAAAAGCAACATTTCCTAGTTTATTGAAGACAACATACACATTTTTAAAGACCTAAGTTAAATGTAGGATTAGTGTGAAAAAAGTCTCCAAATACTCAGAAAGGTCAGAAGTATACTTGCATAAAATTTTCATAAAATGGACTGTTGAAATACCTGGTCTAAGAAGGGCAAGCTATTTTCAAACTAAAACTTACTAGCACACCAATAAATTTCATTTCTTGAGCTTGTGCTTTCATTTTACTTCTCACATTCACACTCACAGGGCTAAGATACCCAATGCAGAAAAGAATGGGAAAAAAAAAAAAGTCAAAAAATAGGACCACTCAACACCTATTAAGAAATATGGCAGTTTTATTTCTTGGAATTCCAAGGGCTGTACAGATATATTTTATAACCCTAGGACTATTTTGCTACCACCGAAGAGCAAGCCAAAGCATGTTCTTAACCACTATAACTGCCCTTAGGCCTGAAATGCAACTCCTGAAAATTTTTCGAAAAATTAGTTCAAAAGAAAAAAGCTCAAGATACAAAGGTTTACTCAAGAAATAGCCTTTAACTAAATGTGGCATGTCAACTTAACAATTAAGAAACTAATGAAAATTATGGCAAAATAGAACATATTTGATATGTGAAAAATATCTCATTTTCAATTTAGAAAACCCTAAGTGCCAGTCTGAAATGGCTTTTCCACAAAATGCTTAGTTTTTATGTTTTTTTCTAACATTGGAAACAAACACAAGTAACGTAACCAGCTTTCAAAGGACTTGTGAAATCTAGGTATACAAAATATTTTGGTAACCAGGAACTATTCTGAGTACTGTTAAAACCACGTTTTTAAAAACAGTAAACTTTAGGGTCTTTGCCATGAATGGAAAGCATACAGGTCCTTTAATAACTAAATTTTCTGATAATGAACACTATCAATTTTCCCTACCTTACTCTGTAATTTATTTAGCCATTAAACAAACATGTATTAAATGCTTCTATGTGTGAGGGATAGGAGGCAAATAACTAATCACACGATTACAATGGCACACAGTAACTTATAAAGTTGGAAAGTGCTGTGAAAATTCAAAAGACTCAGCACTGAATTCAAGTAGGAAAGTGGGAATAACTTTTAAGCTAAGACTCAAAAATAGAAGTTAGCCAAAAGAAAGAAGTAGGTAAGAAAAAATGTTGCAATTAGAGAAAATAATATGAGCAAAGGCCAAGAGGCAAAAAGAAAGTAAAGTATGTTAGATGAGCTACAAATCAGTATCACTGAGAGAGTACAAGGAGAACAGTGAGATATGGGCATAAAAGAGAGTGGAAACTAGAGCAGGTAGGAAAAGATAGACTTTATCGGAAAAGCAATGATGATCACTTTAAGTGATGACATCATCAGATTTATGAATAGAAAAAGCACTGACTGGGATACAGAGAATGGACAGCAGAGAAGCTAAACCAGAAGACCTGGTAAACAACTAATCAGGAAATCCAATGATAGTGACATAAACTAGGATTGTATGGTAGTCTTTAGCATTTATGCCCAATATATATAGTTCTCTTTCTGAGCACAAGAAACCCCTATGGTTGGGTACAGCCCTGTGACTAGATTTAACCAATGACTGGTGTAAGGAAGTGATGCGTGTCACCTCCAGGACAGAGCATTTAACTGCCAGGAAAGATCTTCTAGACTTCTTTCCCCCTAGCACTGAAACCAACATTTAAAGTACCAGCACTCAGTCTACAACTATGTCATCCTGAACACGCCCAATCTTGTCTGATCTCGGAAGCTAAGCAGGGTCAGGCCTGGTTAGTACTTAAATGGGAGACCACCTAGGAATATCAGGTGCTGTAGGCATTAAAAATAATAATAACAACAACAACAATAATAATAATAATAATAATAAAAAATAAAGTACCAGCACTCTATAAGCCTGGGTCCCTGCGTGACTATAATAAGCTTAGACCCCTGCCAACATATGATAAACATGTGGTATGAAAGAGAAACAAACTTTTGTTGTTTTAAGCCGGCATCAATAAACGCTGCTTCCTGCTTATAGCCTTAGTGTTGCATCTCTCAGATAATCTCGCAACATTTCTGGGGGCTCGTCCAGGATCCGGAGACAGTGGTTTTTCGCCTCCCTTATCTTCGGGGTCTGGCCCTCGGGATGCTGGGAAAAGTGGATTTCACCTGGTGCACCAGGAGACCTATTGTCTGTAGGGGAAGAAAACTCTTCCAGCAGACCAAGGTGGCGGCTCCGAGAGCACAACAGAACCCAGAGAGGCACAGGAATCAGCCCAGAAGCACCACCCAACAACAGAGTGATAAGGACCCAGGTCCCAGGAACAGCCTCCATTAGAGGACAGAAAGGGAGTCTGCTCAACTCCCAAGGTCACCCGATTACATTTGTTAGAGGAAACAATGACCTCTCAGGTACACAGGGCGGGGAGGGTGGGGTGTGTATGGTGTGCGTCTGCATGTGACTGATACATGGCCTTCCTACGAAGCGAGAGTTGAGCCCCTATCTGCGGGTCCGTGGCAAACCTCATACAGCGTAGGGTGGTGTCACTGGATCTCCATGAGTAATCTACTCCAGTGATCCGAGTCAGGGGTTTATACTGCCCCATCAATTGCTAAGATCCCTTCGAGGGGAGTGGCCAGAGACCAGTGAAGCAAATCTCTGACTGCATGTGTGACACCAACCACGGGTGGAAGGATGAGTAGACAACTGAGTAGACACCTTTAGGTCATATGCTTAAGAATTTCAAAAAGGGTCATTCGGGAGATTATGAAGCTAAACTCACCCCACAGAAACTCTGCACCTTTTGTGAGATCGACTGGTCCTTTTTTGGCGTTGGGTGGCCAGCTGAGGGAGCTCTTGATGGGGAAGTCATTGCAAAGGTCTCAAGTCATTACCAGTCAACCAGGCCACCCAGATCAATTCCCTTATGACGATTTCTGCGAGACAATAGTTTGCACCCGACCTCCTTGGTTGAGAGTCTGCCTAAAGGAGAACTGTAGGGTCCTCTTAGCCTGAGCCTTGGCGCCCTCCCGAGATCAGTTAAAGGAAAAGAGGCCTGTGTTGTCAGCAGATCCAGAAGTCAGCCAATCTTTGCCTTCCAATGGGAAAGCCCTAAAAGCAGATACAAGGGCCAGGTAACATGGACACAGCTGCCTCAGGGGTTCAAGAACTCCCTGACCATTTCGGGAGAGCTCTAGCCTTGGATTTAAAGGTATTCCCGGCAGACCAACACAGCTGTACATTACTCCAGTATGTAGATGACCCCCTCTTCGCAGGAAAGACCTATGAGGAGGAATGCACAGAAGGAACGCATCTACTCCTTAATCTCCTCTGGGAAGCGAGTTAAGAGGTCTCTAAAAGGAAGGCTCAAATCTGCCAAGAAAGAATCAAATACCACAGCTCCCACCTGTCGCAGGGTCAATGCCAGCTCAGCCCAGAAAGAAAACGAATAGTCTGTTCAATTCCCATCCCTACCACCCAGTGACAAGTCCGCAAATTCCTCGGAGCAGCTAGCTTCTGTAGAATCTGGATACCTGATTTCTCCATCCTGGCCAAACCCCTCTATGAAGTCACAAAGGGGTTAGAACGTGGAGCCTCTGAGAATCTATACAACAGAAGGCCTTTGAAGAAATCAAACGGGCACTCACAAACGCCCCCAAACTAGGATTCCCCGATATAACCAAATCTTTCTTTCCGTATGTACATGAGAGCACAGGTGTCGCAGTAGGGGTCTTAACCCAGCTGCTAGGATCTTGGCACTGTCCTGTGGCTTATCTCTCCGAACAGCTTGACTCTGTGGTCCAGGGCTGGCCACCCTGCTTGCAAGCACTCACAGCCACAACTCTCCTTGTGTCAGAGGCCAACAAACTGACTATGGGGCAAGAACTAACAGTTTGAGTACCACATTCAATAATAACATTACTGGAGTACATGGAACAATATTGGCTAACCAATGCCCAGATGGTCAGATACCAAGGAATGCTACGTGAGAATCCACGAATCTGCCTAGAGGTAGTACAAACCCTGAACCCAGCCATCTTGCTACCCATTGGGTCTGTCCAGCCAGACCACAATTACACTGAAGTCAGGATGAAGTTTTCCAGCCAATCCGATTTGACAGACCAGCCCCTCAAGGACCGTGATGTAGAATATTACACTGATGGTAGCAGCTTTGTGAGGGGAGAACATCTTGCAGGATATGCTGTGGTGACCCTACATTCCACCACTGAAGCAAAACCTCTGCCTAAGGGAACCTCAGCACAGAAGGCAGAGCTCATTCCCTTGACCTGTGCCCTTCAGCTGGCAGCAGGAATGTGTGCTAATATACAGACTGTCTCTAAGTATGCCTTCACCATCCTCCATGTACCACAGAAACCTGAGGACAACATCTCATCAGAATGGCACCCCTAAAGGCTCTTTTCTTTCCCCTCCTACTCCACCACGTGTATGGAACCGGTCTCCCCACTTCTTCTTCCCTTGTAGCCATTGCATGCAAAGGTACAGGATAAGGTCCAATATTGTCACCGGCTTCACTTCTGTAACCAGCCTACCCAAAGGGTGTGCCCTAAACGCCACACTCTTCACTCACTGGGGATTCCAATATTGGATGGGATACATAAAGGTTAGATCTGAGAATGGCCAACCTGCCAACGGCCTAAAAAACTAGGGAAAATTTGGGTGTGTTGGCGATGGACCTCAAGTGGGGGGAAGGTCCATAACCATGCAGAGGGCCCAGCAGTCGGACAAATTGTCCAATTGGCTGTGTAATTCAACCACACCTAAGCCTACACCATCTCATAGGCCCCAAAGCCCACAAATGTATGATCAGCTAAAGGTAGCTTTGGGCCAAAACCTAGACCTCCTAACCCTAAGGAAGAACCTCTCTGTTGACCTAGTTGGAAAGATAGCCTATGAACTTGGAGCAACACTCATGAGTGAACATTGGCCTTGGAAGGGAACTAGCCTAGATACCATTTACCTCCTTCAGTGGAACTACACGATGGCTTACTGCAAAGAGGGTCGACCCCAGAGCTGGGTCCTCTCCTCAGAAGTGGTAGGGGAAGAATGTCTTGGCCGGATGGGTCCAGGATACACTCAGTGGGTTGGAGAAACTCCATGTTAACAAAATGCTATTTTTAAATCACACAGACCTAAACTGGTGGTGCAAGTCTCCTTTCTGGTATTGGGCCAATAATACTGCAGCTAACTCCTCCTTGTGCCACTCTCTCAAGCAAAACTCGACTGTCACAAACTGTACTATACAGAATGGCATGGTCCCTAACCCTTTCCACGCCATCCCAGCTATCGGCACATTCTGGGGAAAACTCAATTCCACAAGCCCTGAAAGCTGGAAAGCGCCCAATGGGCTCTTCTGGATTTGTGAAAAGTAGACTTTTACTCAACTCCCGATGAACTGGGATGGAAGATGCACCATTGCGGGCATTCAGTCTGGCTTCTTTCTTCTACCTGACGAAGGAGGAAATGAGCTAGGTGTTCCCCTACATCAAGATTTAAAGGCCAGAACTAAGAGATCACTTGAAATAGGGGGATAACAAATGTGGGGGGAAGATAAGTGGCCACCCCACCATATTATCCAATACTATGGCCCCACAACTTGGGCCCAAGATGGGAGCTGGGGTTACCGGACCCCTATATACATGCTCGACCAGATCATTAGATTACAAGCAGTTCTTAAAATCATAACCAATGAGATTATGTAACTGCCTTAGAGCTTTTAGCCAGGCAACAATCCTAGATGCAGTCAGCTATTTACCAAAACTGCCTAGCCTTAGATTATCTATTAGCAGAAGATGAAGGAATGTGTGGACAGTTTAACCAGACTGACTGTTGCCTCAAAATAGATGACAATGGCGAAGCTGTGACTGCCATAGCTACTAATATTAGGAAAATAGCTCATGTGCCTGTCCAAAGGTGGAAAGGATAGGACCCTGGTAGTCTCTTTGCAGGCTGGTTCTTCACTTTTGGTGGCTTTAAGACCTTAGTTGGGATAGTACTCCTCCTCCTTGGAACCTGCCTCCTCATCCCATGCCTATTGTCTCTTGGTATCCGGTCAACCACCTCCCTCACAGAGGATATAGTAGGAAAAAAACTGCAGCAAAAGCTATGGAAGTACTAGCCTCTAAACCAAAAATTAGAAGAAGGAAATGATGCTCTCAGACCTGGTCCTGAGTCCGACCATCAATGGGGGGAATGTGGCAGCCCGACCTTACTAGGCCATTTCCTGCTCAAATGAGTTCGTTCTTGACTGCCCCCCACCTTCCACGGACCCTCTGGCTGACATCAATTTTCTCATAGCTTGCCAACCAATCAATGTTCTTCCTTATATATGTAGCTGTGTAGGAATGACAAGACTGTATAAAACTGCCCACTATGTTACAACTGGGGCTCAGTCTTTGGATAAGACTCTGCTGAGCTGGTGCCAGCATCAATAAACGCTGCTTCCTGCTTATAGCCTTAGTGTCCCGTTTCTCTGTTCGAAAATCCCACATCACACATACTGATGAAAAACTGAATGTTTTCCTCCTAAGATCAGAACAAGGTAAAGATGTTCATTCTCACTACTACTTCTATTCAACATTACAGTAGCCAGTCCAGAATAAGGAAAATAAAAGGCATTCGTATTGGAAAGGACAAAGTAAAACTGTTCTTATTCACAGAAACATAATATTGTATATAGAAAATCCTAAGAAATCCACACAAAAAATCTAGATAATAAACAAGTTTAGCAAGGTTGCAGAATATAAGATCAATGTAGAAAAGTCTATTATATTTCTATATACCACTAATAAACGATTCAAAAAAAATCAAAGGAAACAATTTCATTCACAATATTGAAATAAAATACTTAGGAATAAATTTAACAAAATAAATGTAAGATTTATACATTAAAAATCTAAATAAATGGAAAGCTATCCATGTTCATTGATCAAATGATTTAATATTGTTAAAACAGCAATTCTCCCCAAATTGATTTATTTAATGTAATCCCTACCAAAATTACAGCTGGCTCTTTTACAGATTGGAATTGGTGAAATGATCCTAAAATTTATATGGAAAAACAAAGGATCCATGAAAAAACAAAATAATCTTGAAAAGAAAAAAACTGAAGGACTTACGCTTCCCAATTTCAAAACTTAACTACAATGCTATAGTAATCAAGAGAGTGTGGTACTGTCATAAAGATAGACATGTGAATTAACAAAAGCAAATTGAGATAACCAGAAATAAATTCTTTCACTTATAGTCAACTGATATTCAACAAGGGTGCCAATTAATGTAAGTCAATGGGGAAAATAGTGTTTTTAAGAAATGGGGCAGGGACCACTAAATAACCACACATAAAAAGACGAATTTAGACCCTTATGTTAAACTACACACAAAAAAATCAACTCAAACGTATTAAAGACCTAATGTGAGAACTAAAACTATAAAACTCTTAGAGGAAAACAGTAAATTCTCATGATCCTAGATTAGGCAAAGATTTCTTAGATGTGACACTGAGAGAGCACAAGTGACATTAGGTCAAGAAATTATATCTAGAATACATAAAGAAATCTTATAAATCAATAGGAAGACAACCCAATATTTTTAAATGGGCAAAAAAAATGAACATTTTGCCAAAGACGACACGCAAATGGTCAAATAAGCATGTGAAATGATGTCCAACATCACTGGTCACTAAGGAACTGAATATTAAAACCACAATGATAGCAATTCACATCCACTAGAATGGCTACTTAGATAGGAATAACAAATCTTACTTAGCAAGAATAAAAAATGGAACCCTCAAGCATTGATGGTGAGAATGTAAAATGCCACAGCCATTTTGGTAGTTTCTTAAAAAATTAAACATATATTTATCACATGACCTAGAAATTTCACTCTTAAGTCTCCACCCAAGAGAAAAAAAAAAAAATTAACAAAGACTACACAGGAATGTTCAGGGCAACACTATTCATATTAGCCAAAAAGTGGAAAGAAAACAAGTGTCTATTAACTGGTGAATGGATAAACAAATTGTAGCCTATCCATACAATGGAATACTCTTCATCAAAAAAATGGAATTACTGATATATGCTACAACATGGATGAATCCTTGTACAAAATATCAGCAAACTGAATCCCACAACAAATAAAAAGAATTATATACCATAACCAAGTAAGATCTATTCCAAGAATGCAAGGCTGGTTTAACATCAGAAAATCAATTAATGTAATATATCATGTTCATAGAATAAAGAGCAAGAACGTGATCATCTTCATAGATGCTAAGTAAAAGAAGTCACATACTAAAGACCACATACTGTACAAATCCATTTATATGAAATGTCCAGAAAAGGCAAACATATATAGACAGAAAGTAGATTATTGGTTATCTGGGGCTGGGGTGGGAACAGAGAGTGACTGCAAATGGGCACAAGGGGTCTTTTGGGGGTGATGGAAATGTCCTAAAATTGGATTATGCTAATAGTTGCACGGCTCTGTAAATTTACTAAAAACTGTATACATAAAATGAGTAAACTGTATGGTATGTAAATTAAACCTCAATGACATAAATTCTAACTATAACATAAGACTATTAATAACTGAAAAATAAAAAATTCTATCATTCCATCACTTATACTTAAAGTGCCTATCAATATAAATGTTGAACTGAAAAATGAACTTGTCATCGCTAAATGGTTTCCTGAAAAATAAAACTAAACAGTTCTAAATAGTCAATTTTACTAACCAGAATTTTGTTTAGAGCCTGATGATCCTCCATGTTCTAGCTTTGCTTTCTTCTTCTTCGATGACGATGATGTTGATGACTCAGAAGATACTGAACGTTTTTCTACTACAGGAGTGGAAAGAGCTCGTTTTTTGAACAGCTCCCGTTCTCTCAATAGGCTTGGATCCATAATGCTGCAAAGATAAATATAAGTATGTTTAATATAAATTCCAGTCACTCAAACCTGTATGCCAAATCCACAGGTCTCAATAAGTTATTCCCCAAACAAAATTACCCTTACCAGTTCTCTAGCACTTGTATTTATTCACTTACTCATTTAATCAAAAAATCTTTAAATAGTGCCTATTATGTGCCAAGCATTGTGCTAGGCACTAGGGAAGAGAAACAGAATTAACCTTTAATGCTCTAGAACTGCACTGTCCAATGTTGTAGCCACTGGTCACATGTACTTACTGAGCACTTGAAATGGGGCTAGAGATGAGTTATACTCTAAGTGTAAAATATACACCAGTTTAAAAGACATAACAGAAAGAACTTTTAAAATTACTAATGAGGTATTTTAGATAGATTACATGTTGATATAATATTTTGGATATACTGTATTAAAATTAATTTTCCCTAATTTTTTAAAACATTTTTCAAAACTATGGCTACTAGAAAATTTTAAATTACATGTGTGGCTCACACTTTTGCAGCTTACTTTGTATTTCTATTGGACAATGCTGCTCTAAAAATAACATCAGGTCTACTCGGCAGAAATTAGGCAGATTTAGGCTCACTGTGGCGAAAAAAAAAAAAAAAAAAAGAGAACCATCAGAAATGCTTATAAATGAAAAAGGTAATATCACCATAATAAAAATAATTTAAAAAAATACTTAGAATACTGTAAGCTCCTTGAAAGAAAAGTTTCCTCTTTGACTTCTTATATTTATCTTGGCATTTCATACATACGGTGCTGGTATGTAAACTTATAGATGAGTATTTAGCATGCTGGAGTAAAGGAAATAGTGAGGAAAAAAGGTATTTTAAAATTAGTGAACTATCATTAAGTGCATTAATATTTGGTAGAAATACCTAAGAAAATTCCTTACTCGGAGAAAGGTAGGACAAAACCTCTTCGGGTTTTTTCCCAGTTCTAAATGCTACAACTGTAAGCAACTACAATACAATAAGGGTGGCCACAGATCATTCAACAAGAATTTTAAAACGTTCCTCTCTTATCTGAACTCTCCCTAGAATCCCAAGGAGAGTCTAGGAAGCACACAAGCAGACTTTTTAAATGATCTGTGCACTGTTAAAATTAGTTTGTAAAGCAGGAAGGAAAGTCCCAGAAGAAAAAGACTATCTACACTTTGAAAACCTTCAAGCACAAGGTAGCTCAATAAATTTACTTGTTAAACAAATAATGAACAGAAAAACATCTTTAAGTTGCTCTAGCCTCAGTTATTGGTTTCACAAGCCTTTATTAAATGTCTTCTGTTTGTGAGGCACTGTACTCCAAACTTTGAAAGGTCCTGGAAGATAAATTCTTGCCTTCAAGCGCTTACATTTGAGAACACGAAAACAGGGAGCATCTTGTTTAAAAATATGTAAAATGTGACCTAGGGTGCTAAAAGTTAAAAATATAAACACAGTGTCTACAGCCATGCCATCCTGAATGTGCCTGATCTCATCTGATTTTGGAAGCTAAGCAGGGTTGGGCCTGGTTAGTACTTGGATGGGAGACCACCTAGGAATACTAGGTGCTATAGGCGTAAAAAAAACATATATACATACATATATATATATATATATATATATACACACACACATATATATATATATAACATGTATTACATATACATAAAAGCACTGATAAGAAATAACCAGCATAAACTTCACTTAAACAAGAAAAGAAACTGCCACTGGACCTCAAATCAAAGAATTTCTCCCCTCAGTTATAATCCCTAACAGTAACATGACCCTAGGTGATCCACTAGATCTAAATTCAATTTCATCCTAAGGAAAATGATATTACCAATGCCTACATCTAGCCCAATTTTAAGAATAAAATGAGAAAGCAATTTTTAAATAGTAAAGCTATACAAATGTTATTTCAGTATTACTATTTTCAGTTTGATCTGAAAAGAAATAACAGTGATTATACTGTTATGAGGAAGGCAGGAGACAGTCTTGAGGGGAGGTAAAGTGTACAACAAGAATTCACAAGTGATAAGGTAGGAGCAACAAGTGTAAAACAGGAAACATCTGTTTATTTCATTCTGTAAAGACATGGTAATTAACCTGGGCTTTTAATTATGATTTTAACACAAACTTAAATAAAAGCCTCACAGTTTACAATGACCCCAAACGCTTACAGCATTTAACCCTCACAACTTCAGCAGATAATAGATATCCGTTTTATTTCTATTTTAATATGTAAAATCTGAAGTGAAGGACGGTTAAGGTCACACAGCTGGAAGTACTTGGACCAGGACCCAAATATCCTGATTCCTAAATCAAATGCTCCTTACTCCACACCTGCACTGCTGGTAAAGGTCTCTAAAACACTCTAGGTCACATTTATTCATTGCTTTTAAGCCAGGTGCTCAAGGCTTTCCTGTTCTCAGTGTAAGTAAGCTGCTTGAAGGCAAGGCTTTATCTTCCAGAACCTTTCAAAATGTGGAGCCATTTACTGCACTTCAGGTGTGGAGTAAGGAGCACGTGATTTAAGAGTCAGGATCTTAGGGTCCTCGTCCAGGTACTTTCTTTTAGAGGCCTTTACTTCTTACTCCATACCTGAAATGCTGGTCAAGACCTCTAAAACAAAGGTGTGGGTATGGGTAATGTTCAATGGCACCCAGAGCAGAAGGCTTAACGTCTATCTTTCCCATCGCACGCTCTGCATAACTTTTCCCTTCTCTCAGAAGACTACTCAATATTTGTAGTTTTACAGGTACTGACGTGTGGTAGACAGGACTCACCACCTTGCCCAATTTACATTTAAAAACCACCACCACCACGGGGAGTTCATGTGTCCACGTGTCACAGATGAACAGTGAGAAGCCAAAATTAAGTCACAATCTTCCGTCTCCAAAGCCCACGTTCTTTCCACTGTAATATCCGACTTCTTTCAACCTTCCTACTTACCTCTCTTTTGCTTCTTTCCCTGCCTAAGCCTCAGAGGTGTCACTAAGAATCTAAGAACACTGCTACATTGAATAGCCGGCAAGCTTGGAAAAGAAACTGCTTACATTTTAAATGACAGAAATGTAAAGGTGGGAGAAAACTGCACCGCAATGTTTTGTTTTGGAAAATATCTTCAGCCTTTGCGGGAAATTATAACTAAAATTTAGGAATCATTACTAAGTCTCCAAAATACGGCTTCAAAAAAAAAAAAAAAAAAAGTCCGTGGACGAGCATCTAAATCACAGCCTTTTAGGTGCACGGACATCAAGGTTCCCCAAACTCCACACACGGTTCGCTCGACTACTGCTACCGTAAACTTGGGGGCTACGAAGAGGCACAATGGGCTATCCAACTGCGAATTTCCCCTTTACAACCCAAAAGTTCGCTGCATAAACCTCCGGCCTAAAAGACAATGCTCCCAAGAAGTTTGTTACTGTGTTTAAGTGCTTCTCGTAAAGAACGGCAGCACCAGCCTCTCGATGGGTGGAAGACACACTCGCCCCTTAGGAGCAGGCAGTAACCCCGATAAACAACAGGCCAGAGTTTCGCGCCCCTCGCCCCGCGGCTGCAGCCCCTACCTGAGCAAGGTGGGCCGCCCCACGCGACCCGCCGTCGCCTCCCACCGTCTCCGCCTCGGCCAGCCGCCCAAGCCCGCGTGGCCGTCGCTTTCGGCTCCCAGTCAGTCCCCCCGCCTGCCCGCACGCACGCCCAGCGCCGCCCCCGCCAGGTCGGGGTCTCCGCACTGGCAGCGACGACGGCAGCACTGACGACTCGGCCCAGGACTCCGCCCGCCACTTCCTGATCAGGCTGCTAAGAGCTCAGTCCCGGTAGCCACCGCGGCGTCTCCGCCGCCTAGAATGCGCGTGCGTCATCACGTGCCCTGCTGGGTGTCCTGCGGTAGAACCAGCCAGCTGAGGCGTTCCGCGTCTCCATGACAACAGGAGAGGCTGGGGGCGGGGGCGGGGGGGAGGTGGAGAACAGGACCCAGGTGGGAGGCGATTAATAGCCGCTAAAATGGAATTACTTTGCGTAAAATAAAAGCTACCAGATCCTCCTCCATCGTCATCTGAAATCTGTTATGCGATTTTTCAAGTTATTGTCTACTAGGTGTTTTGTGCCTGTTACCAGCATCTAAACTTCAAAGAAGATTGTTTCAGCTCTATTACAAATGAGGAAACAAGAGGCCCAGGGAAACTAAATGCCCTGCTCAAAACTGCACAACTAGCAAAGGCAAATCCTGACGTGAAGCCCAGTTTCTAAACTAACCACCACACGTGTGAACTCTTTTAGAAAAAAAAATTTCGGATTCAGAGGCAACATAAAGGGGTAGAAATACAGCCTGCCATGTATTGGAGTGTCAGATTTCTGAGCTTTTTGCCTCACTCTTATAACCTAAAGCGGCAGCATAGCCAGTGCTCAACTATTCTGTGGCTCTTTTAATTAATTAGTACTAGTTACCCAAGTTACTTGTGTTGGTTTTTCTCATCAGGGAATAATTGTACGACCACAGTGGGTTACTTGCATTAGGCTGTTTTGAAGATTAAATGAGATGATAAACTTTTAGACAAAACTTGGAAATAAAGACAGAAGATGATTGTGTGGCTTTTAAAAATCGGGTTCATTGTAAAGGATTTTGTAATAAACCACTTGATGTTCATCTGATACCCTAGGGAAATGTAACTTTGACTAACAATTTAGTAGTGCCCAAAGATTTTTAAACGCAGTAAAGCCAGAAATACCTGGTAAAAAAAACTAATGAGGTATTATAGGGAGCAGCGGATATCAAGTACAAAAAATAATCTGAGGTTAAAATTGCATTGTGCTGAGAAACATGAGCCAGTATTGTTTCAATTTATTAATCTTTATTTCATTGTTCCTTTCCCCAGTGGTTTTACAAATTCCAGTTTCTCATACCTTGTGGAATCAGTTGTATCATTCTGCTGGTGTCCTTGAGAGAATTAGTATACAAAATGGACAATGACGAGGCC